>JALJCO010005686.1:0-703114 GCA_023101725.1 Atherinomorus stipes
CTCTGTTCTCCGGGCTTTGCATTTCACACGTCCCTCTCAGGAAGTATGTTCATGTGTTAAGGCTACACGTTGTGTTTACATGTCTGCTTCATCTACATAGAGAAGAACGGGGATTGGAACAATTGATTGTGAGATTTTATAAAGAATGAAATGATGCAGGAGGGCTGTAACCAGCTAGAAGTTGGTTAAGATCAGACAATAGAAGGATTCACATTTCCATGAAGCTGCAAGAAAAGTGTCGATTGTGCTTCTTGCATAATCAAGCTCAGAAAAATACTTGGGCAGGTGCTTCAGATTTGGAGTTATTAGACATCAGGTATCAGAAATCAAAGGAAATGAGGAGACTCCATAATACTTGCGTCAGACAGCATAAAGATGCAGCAAAATAAAAGAAGACAGATCAACATTATGAGAACTAAGGTCTGGCAAGACGTGCTAGAAAAACAGCTCAGAAGACATTCTGCTAACAGTTGCTTTATTAAGCTGTAACCACTGTCAATTTTCTCATCAAATCATACTGTATACGTCTTAACCTCACACACATTCACTGCATCACATCCAGTCAAAACACACAGGACTTTCGAACAGGTAAACATGAAAATTAGATCAATACCATACTTATTTTGTAACTTAAGGAGACAAATTGAAGTAGTTTGGGGGAGATGGGACATGTTTGATGCTTGATTTGTGAAGACAACGCTAAAGTATAAAGGCAGAGACATATGATGATATGAGTGCTACAGACGTAGAAATGAGCTGGAAAAAACTTTACCTGGCTGCGGACTGATGAAATGAGAGCCATTCTCCACAGTCTTGGCTCAAGATTCCAACGTGATAATGATCCAAGGTAAGCTGCAAAATCAGTACTACGATCGTTGCTAAAAGTTAATGGACTGAAAATGACTTTCAAAATTCTCAGCTATTTGAGTTGAATGGAACTGAACACGGATGGGGTGTTTTAAAGACAAAAGAGATGCTGACAGAAATGCACATCTAAAGAACAGCAATGGAAATTTCCAGCAATCTGCACAAAGGTTTCCCTCATGCGGAGGAGGCTGAGTTTGGAATTTGACCCCTAAATAGCAGAACTTCTAAGTAAAACTAACCAAAAAGAAATGGAAAAAGCAGAGCAATATATCATTAAAGTTACTTGTATGTACTGTAGGACCTACCTGAATCTGCCTGATACTTACAATATTGAAAAAACAAACAAAACAGACAAGCAAACTCCTGTTTAGCTATCTTTGTAACGCGATGCAAATTCCCATCTGTGTCTTAATCCAATTCAGTTATGGAGAGCAGAATAATCTGCTTTCATCTCTTTTTTAAGTTTATGCTGTGAAAAAATGAGTGTCTGCTATGTCGTAAAGAAAAAGGGATTTTTCTATCAGCTTTTATTGCCCTCTCGTGTCTAGATAATCTCAAGCACATGCAAAGCATTCATCTACTAGATAAGCACTCAGAGAGCTCAGACCTCCGCCAAGCTGCCCACTTCCCCCCCACATGGCCCTGTCTCCCAACAAAACAGATTCCTTAAAAAAAAAAAAAAAAAAAAATCCTCTATCCAGACGGTGATCTGGATCAACACCAAAGCGTAATCACTTCTTCCTTGTGCCATTATCAACATTCCCTGAAAATTTTATCAACTCGCAACTTTTTAAAGTATTTCTTTAACTAACAGACGGACAACCAACCAAATGGTGGCAATTACATTATCTCCTTGGTGGAGATGATAAAATCCACGTTTTTATCAAAGGAAAAGTGTTTGCAGGACTGCGACACACACATACTTGCATAAAACTTAATAACTTCTGATTATGATGTCATTTTTTGTACACAGGATCTCACCTTTACAACATAGTGTAATGTAATTGTAATAAAACATTAACAAAGCTGAAAGAACCTCAAGTTCCACCTCCACATTATTACACAATATCCACTTTGCTGACTTCAGATTCATGTTCAGACAGCTTGATGGATAAAAAAGGCAATTCCTTTTCTTTCAGAATGAACTCAAATCTTTGTTTAAATCTGATTATCTTCTAGCAGATCCTGACAATGTTATCCAGGCTGTTCCTGTCATTTATTGGAAGTCCATTAAACCGAGAAATAAAGGAAAAATTCAAAAGAATTTCAATTAATGAACAATAAAAGTGATGAAATCAACCCAAGAGACATAAAGAGTCCTGCTTTCTCAGTGAATAAATTCTCTGTTGACCTGTCTGACTAGACTGGTAGTTAAAGCAAATTTCAACCTAGGATCAAAGCCAGTACACAGGTCTTAACACAACTCAGCAACCTGGATGTTTTCATCATGAATTTGTCATATGAATTAATTTGTGTTCACCACTGCACCTGAAATCTTTTTTTTTATTGTAATTCCTGGTAATTTAGGTAAAAAGAGGATCTGAAGCACACGCTTCCATCAAATTTCCACACCGGGGACTCTTTCATGTTGAGAAAGTAACCATCTGGCTCCAGACTGGCTGCAGGTTTTGCTGTTTGATCCAACATTCATTGACACCCACAAGGTCATTCATGCAGCTGACTGCTTCCCACACCATGTTGCCAGGTGCATGCTGTTCATAAGCATGTCTCTATGCTTAGTTGTGTTTCTCTTGGTCGGTAATTAGACAAAGATCTGATCATCAATAGAGAATAAGTGAGGAAAAATTAAATATGTAAAAACACACAGGTCTCGTTTCATATGATGGCTCAAAGGAAACTCCTAAAAACTGTGTGATAAAACAACATAAAAGGCATGAAGCTACTTTAATTGTTTTGGAAAAGTTAACATGAATTACTTGGCTGCTGTATTCAGACTTGGTTTTTCCACCCACAGAGCTCAGTAAAGTGGTATGTGGGTTAAATGGAACTCAAGGGGCGGCAGGGCTGGAGAGGAGTGATAATGGAAGAGCGTTATTTGGGTTAATGTGTAATTTTGGTGGAGCCAGCCTTTGATAGAGAACTGGTAGGAGGGTAATGTATAGCTCAGGTGTTGCTTTTTAGTCCATTTATCTGCCTTACTAGCCTCCCAACTCTCATCTGCAGCAGAATTCTACTTGAAGATCACTGCAGCTGGACAACTTCAGGTTTGCACTTGATTTCTGGGGGATTTTTCGACTGCATTTATGTATAATTATAACAATAAAACTCTTATTTCCTTCCTTCCTCAGGCACCAAGCTGAACCAGTGTTTACCGCTGTTCCCTGGGCACAGTAACTGGAATCTGTCCCTGCAGAGTGAACACATGCAGGGCCTGTCTGGTTACTGCACCTAGGGGCCAGGTTACTCTCCACAGACCAGGCTATCGTCAATGCAAAGACAATCAAATCTAAAAAAAAAATATGTATTGTCTATTCTTACAGCTTTGGTGATAGCTTTTGTCTTGCAGCTTCTGATACACTGCAAGAAGTGTGCTTCATTTGTTCAGTAGGGGCAAAAGGTACAGTACGGTCACATCTTAAGTATTTTGAAGAGTATGCAGTGCAACCGCACAAAGCAAAAGATAAATATTGACTAATTACTCATCATTAGGCTTGATTTTCATCATTGCGAACATTCAGATCAGTTCTACAACTTAAGGTCGGCAGTCTGGAGCTTTTCTTGATGTAATCAGAATCCAATTATTGCAATCAGCCATGCTCAAATAGATCTCAAACTATTTTTTTCCTGCAATTACAAGAGTTCATTTATCCCAATTTGAGATTCTTTTTAAACAGACACACAAAAAACATAGATTAAAACTAATTGTGGATCACCATTTTGACAAATAAAGCTGCAGCATGGTTAGTATGGTTAAGCTGAAAGAGAATCCCAACTTGACAGTGCATCAATCTGACCACTAGGTGGAGTAGGAAGACCATTAATGTGGTAGTGGGTAAGTAAACGGTCATGGCACTGGGGAATTTAGCAACTGGCTCATGGATTTGCCAGAAAAACAAGAACAATGCCTTCGGCGAGGCATACATAAATATCTCACCAAAGGCATATGTTGCTTATATCTCTTGCGATGTAATGCATGCATAGAAATAACTGTGTGGGTGGAGTGCAGAGCATGAAAACCCACTGGCATTTCCACTTTTGACCTTTTAAACACATCAAAACTTGCAATTGAAAGCATTTTACAACCTTCTTCTGTTGAATAAAAGAAGAGCAAACATGCTCTGGGTAAAATATGTGCTCATTATGGGAATAAACAGATGTGGTGAGTGTATGTGAATTCTTAATGTTATATATGATCTTTCCACTGAAAAACATCCTGAGTAAATCTTCTACTTGCGCTCTCTTAAAATGTTTCACATTTTCCCACTAATAGTTAACTTTAAAAAGAAAAGAAAAGCATACTTTTACATGTACAGTAAGCGGGACAGTAAGGTGACACCATCACATCTGTCACATCGTAGAAACCAAATGCAAGCCTGTCATAAAACCCCCTCACCTTTAACTTGTATGTTACATGTCAAACATTCCAGAGAGCTATTATAAGACAAAAACTGATCCCCAGTTTCATACATTCAAAACACAACATCGCACGACTCACAGATGCCATTTACTGGGTTCACACGGCGCAATAATTTGTGTTCCTTTCTCTGAGAGCTGCTCATTGTAGCGTAAAGACTGTAGCAGCTGCCGAGTTTTCACACTGCTGCTGCTGCTGGGGGAAATGTTTATCCCTTCCTGTAGCTTCTTCAACCAGCTGCAGCAAGTTTAAACTCTGTGGGGTTGATAATGTCTCTTAACCAGTTACCTCAAGTGTGGTAACACCTTCTGTTCATCACAGAATAACCAGGAAAATAATGTGCACCTCACAGGCACATTCACTTAGAAGTGGATAAAGAAACCGCCAAAGACATCTAAGAAGTTTTTATGTTTTTGTAAAAAATATCAGTATTTTAATGAATGATGCTTTCACATGCATCATTATTGGTCAATTACACGAAAAATGTGTTGCTTAATTGGAAAAATTATACAAGCAAATGCTTATATTGGTCAACTGCAAAATATAGCTGGAAAAAGGTTTCTTGTGGTCAGCATAAAAATGTTTTTATTTATTTATTTTTGCCTCATGCTGCATATTTTCACATCCCAGCTTAAGTGCAAGCAGGTAAGCTGGGGGTGTCTCTTTAAATAGTCTGGGATGGCTTCCTCTGAGGAATGTGCGCTCCAGATAATAGAAGTGGTTTACATTTTAGTCACAATGCTGTCCACTCTAAAGACGGGGGAAAAAAAAACCCACTCATGATGGCTCTAAAAATTTAGCCAAATGGTCACTCTGTTACTCAGAGGTGCCAAAAACAATAAACAAAAAATGGAAACTGCAATCAACACTCTTCATGTTCCCAAAACTACCGTTATTTATTCTGAATCCTCCTTCATGTAGAAATACTTTGTACACATTTACAGTTTTCATCAGACAAACTAGTGTGATTTTCCAAACAAGCTACACACTCAATAGCATATATCAAAGTTGGCTAATTTACACTTACTAGATATGTTTGAGCTAAGACACATTGAGTGACTTAAGGTTTTCATTGTTAATAAAGCAGAAAATGATGCCATAAATATGTTAACAACAAGCTGATCTTCATGAAAAGCTACAAAAACAATCAAATAAAAACGGGAAATGTGGCGATGAGTCAGTCCTGTTAAAAATTCAGCCACTGCACACTCAGATATGTGCTGTTTCTCTCTAACAAAAGGCATCCAGGTCAGTGGAAACATCCAGCAACGGTGGCTCGAACCTGTCCAGAAAGCTCTCTGTGCTTTAGCACGGCCACCTCGCCCCTGATACCAGCAAGGCTGAGGCAGTGTTAGAGAGGGTGTGTGTGTATGTGTGTGTGGGAGGGGAGTTGTTCTACTCACGCAGCCCTGGCCTAAATAAGGCCTCCACCAACCTATCTAAAAATAACCAAGAGAGCAGGACAGCAGGAGAAACTGAGACGTGGGGTCTGTGCTCACATACAGGCTGAGTGCAGGGTGAAGGAAAGTCTGTGTGTTTCAGGTGAGCATTTCCAGCAGCGGGCTGGAAACCGACTAGTACATAGCATCCTCGTAAATGTCCGTCCGCAGGCAGAAGAGGATCCCTCCGCCCAGCATGAAGATGGTCGCTCCCCAGCCGAGCCCGTAGCCCCAGTTGAACTCGTGATAGGTTTGCAGAACCGTTCCGTCGATGAACTTGATTGGGTAGAGGACCAGAGCACAGGCCTGCAGAGACACTAGAGACAGAGAGGCCATCATGAGCCGTTGTTTCGACACATTTAGAACTGTACAGACGCTTCACCTTTCTGGCCATGTGGTTGGTTAAACTGAGAAAACACTCAGCTGATTAAATGAATCCTACTCAAAATAAAAAGTTTCATGACCCTTTAATAACAGCTGTATGGTATTTGCACTGCTTTCAGCTTTATGAACACTGATATTCAAATAATCTAATCTCCCCGAAAGAATAAAAAACCCTTTTTACTATTTAATATACTTTAAATAGGCTAAAATCATAGTATGCCTTTCTTTATTTCTTCGTCACTTTCTTTGTGATTCATGTTTGCATCTATAAATAATTCTTTTCAAGATGAATTCTTCTTTTTCAGTACTCTTTGCATTCCTTCTATCTGCCCCCCCCCCCCCCCCCCCTTCATACCACAGTCAGGACTATTTTTCTGCTTTGAGGAACTGGAAGTTCAGTCTATAAAAATTCATGATTCAAGTCAAAACATGTGATATTAATGGCCTTGTTCATGTGAGTCCACAGACGTGACAGCTAGCAGACGGCTGTAAAGGCCAAAAGCTGAAGGAGCTGGCTATGAAAGGAAACTGGAGGAAGAGAGAAGAGGAGGAAGGTGTTTTTCTGTCTCCAAAGTGAGCTAAGGGTCTCAAGAAGCAACCGACGAATGGTTATGTAACATGGTTATCTTCCTCATGACAGTGTTTTTGCTGTTTCACATGATCTTTGATGACATTAATAAGAATGAGGGAGTGTTTTGAAGAGCTTGTAGATAAAAACAAATACATGTCAAGCAGATTTATGATTTATGGTCCTTGCTTAGTTTAAGTTTATGACTTTATTTCACTTAATAAAGCAGCGACGACTGTAAAATAATGCTGAATTTTTCATGGTGCTGTGTTTTTTTGAGCAAGCAGAAACATATGATCCAACTTAATAAAAGATGTGCTTTCGGTTCAATATGTTTTCAATCGTCATCTGGTTTGACATCTCCCCCCAAAAAAAGATGCTCTTCAAGGCAAACTGTCTTTACATGAAATGCATCCCTGTGGGATTCCAGTTTAGAGTAAAGCAAGGGCTTTTTTTTTAAAAAGTGGTCTTGCTTTTCTTTCTGAACAGTGACAGTAAAGTATTTCGGCAACCTGTGTTTTAGTTTGAGAAGTGCGGAACAATTACAAACAGTAGTCAGCACACAGAGAGGATGCCTTTTACAGTAACAGCCCTCTACACACATCAAAGGTGTGTGGCTGATTGCTCTCCGACCAACAGCTTCCATTCCTTTTCGTGTATGTTAGGTGACTCTTGAGGAAAGGTCTTTGTGTAAACATGGCTCCACCTTTCCTTCCTACAGGACAGAGAGGTGAGTGTACAAGAGGAATGGTGGTAAGTCTGAGACTGGGCTGTTTTGATGGAGGCCAGACTGAGCTCGCGGTCCGCTGAGGTCATATTTCTGGACAGAAAATAAATACCATACAGTCACGGTCCTCCTGCCAAGGGGCATTTAACAGTCCAGCCCTTTTTGCTGCTACTCTGTTGAGGACTGTGTGTCCGTATGGAGACCGTTTTCTCGCAAGGCTCTTAAAGCAATTACCCACAGGAAAGGATAACACAGCATTCCCACGCTTTTCAGTAAATGGATAATAGTCCAAGCCACAGCCACTACACTGCTCCTTTGTGGTTAAAGTTTTCATACACAGAGCAGGACATACAATTCCTCCCAAATCTCTATCAGTGGTAGGTTGTTACTTCATGCAGATTTTTACAGTAAACTATTTAGTTTAAACAGAAACTCAGGGGTACGCTGTGGATTCGCATGGGTTCATAACAACGGACATGCTCTCAGGCTACTTAAAATATATAACTTACAACCCAGTTTATATATTTTATTGACAATAGTCCAAATACATTTAGCTGTTTCTGATCAAATTAACTTATGTATATATACATATATACAGTATATATATGTACACATATATATTTATAAATTAGCAGAGGGTAGGGATGCACCAGATATAATCGACCCCCTATCGGTATCGGCCTATATCAGCCTAAAAACTGAGTATCGGCCACCCCACCAATATTTAACTGATCAGCCCGCTGTTTCTAAAGTCTAAAAAAAAAAAAAAAAAAAAAAAAAAAAAAAAACTTCTTCTCCTTCTTCAAAAACTTCTTTTTTTTACAGACTTTAAAACTTCTAAAGACTAAGGGTGAGAAAAAGTATCGATACACTGAAATATCACTATATTTTCATATGCCGATATCAAATCAATATTGAAAAGTGCAGTATCAATCTATTTTACTTACAAAATCTTGCAATATTTCACTGCTCTGTTAGGAAGTCTTGTGAGAAATCATGAAATATTGTGAGATTTTGTAACAGAACGATGAAATTTCGCGAGATTTTGTGAGTAAAATAGATTGATACCGCGCTTTTAAATATTGATTTTGATATTGGCATATGAAAATATTGCGATATTTCAGTGTATCACTATTTTTTCCCACCCCTATTCATCAAAGTGTCTGAAACGGATAACAAAACTGCTATGTGAATGACTGCTTATTTCTTTCAGCTTTAACATCGGTATCGATATCTGTTATAGGCCTCATGATTTTTAAAATATTGTCATATCGGATATCGGCCAAAATTCCAATATCGTGCATCCCTAGCAGAGGGTTAAAGTATTTTTCTACTCTTGCTTGGTGTGGGGCTGCAGCTCCTCATTACATTAGCAAACATCTTCCACATTTTGACAAAAAAACATAGATATTAAAAACCCATGCATGGAACCCTTTGGCACAGCTGCCCCAAGCAAAATGCAACTTACAGGATGCAGCATACAGTATGCATGCTGTGTGCTGCACGCAGCATGTGGTATGTAACATACAGCTTGCAACATGCAGCATGAGTGGGGCTACCTGTGCATCTGCAGAGTCCCAACCAGTTTCCACGTACAGACATGAAAACTACACACCTAGCTTTCCAAAAACACAAGTAAACCTGCACGGCCCTAAAGACGGTCTCATGGCCAGGGCTGTTGAGATTTAAACTGAGGCACAGCTTTACTTAATGCCACTTGCTCTCTGTTTATACTCAATCTCAGAAACACCGAGCTGCAGCTGTGACAGAGATCAGGCAGAGCGACCTTGCTCTTCTCCTTTAAAACACTAACAGACTGAAAGTTTGGGTAGAAATGCTGTGCCGTCCTTGGCCATGAACACATTCTCAGACAATTGTTCCAAAATATTATAAAAAAGCCACACCTGATGGGGAATTTCCACTACTTAGCTAGTTGACCTGCAGTGTCATGATGGCCTCTTTGGCTCTTCTCACTGATTAGGTTAATTGTTAGAAGGTCAGGGACATGATTGGGTATGAAAAAGCATTTTGAGGAGATTGATTCTTTCAAAGTCACATCTGGGGCAGAGTTAGGCACTCGGTGAAATAGACTACATTTAGTCTTTTTTTTGTTTGTTTTAGGGAAGACTGCCTGTTTCAGCAAGACGAGGTCAAAACACTTTCACCATGTAATAATATTGTGGCTCCTCTGTAAGATACGACTCCAGGTGCGAAAAAAGAAAAACTTCTCGCCTTTTGAAAAAAACTACTGCATTATGAAAAGACAAATACAACAAAATAGAGTCAGACAAGAGTAGGGAAGTTTTTCATCTCATCAGTTGCCTTAGATGGTTTAGTAAAAGAAGAGGAGATGCAACACAGCGGTAAACACACCCCATGTCTAGGCATTGAATTCAAAATGAGGATATGTTTTTCAAAACACAATAAAATTGATTCGTATCCACACAGGAGGGCTGTTGCCTTTTTTATTATTTAGTTGAATTCAGGGTCCAGTGGTTTTAGAATTTAAGGGAATTTACTTATTTCATTTGGTTATTTAATTATGGCAGTACGAGCTAATGAAGATCAGTACAAAACAGCATGATGTAAATATGCTGGATAATGGAAAATAATGCAATTTTGAAAACAAGTTTGTGTTTTTTTCTTGAAAAATATTGAATAAAGACTGCGGTTTAATGTTTGACATGTCTTTGAGTTTCTGTTTTCAGAGGGAGAAACACCATGTTCCTGACACTGCACCCCACAGATATATCCTGTTAATTATTATGGACAAAAAGACGCTGGTTTTACCAGGAAGCATGTCTCTGTTTAAGTTCCCGACGGAGAGAAGTTTGAAAATTAATGAAGGCTGATCTAAAGAAACCAAAACTACCAAAGATTATTCGTGATGCATGAGACTTTGTTTCTTTTAGCACTGAGTCAGTTATTATAGTGTATAGTACATGGAAGAATGTGTCTTCTTAATTATATGTTTCATAGTTAGATCCTCCCTCTGCAGTTGCAGAATTTGGTTTAATCTAAGGACCTTCACACAAAGCATTCATAAACAACTATGAGGCGATGTTGGGTGAGGAGTCTGGTGGCTTTTTTTCCCCTCTCTCAATGACTTCACTTTGTTGGTAAGTCTGAATATTCTGCGGCTGCTTTCCTTGGCTTGTGAGCCAGCAGCTCTGCAGATTCCACACCACAGAAAAATGAGCTCAACCAGCAAGCCTTATTCAGTCATTGCTGCAATGCCTCTATTTAATTCCAGCAGAAAGCATGTCTGCATGGAAACTATTGTGGCTCCCCATTTCTAAATGTACTCATCCACAATGTGCTAAAACACTATCTTTAGAAGAAGCTGTGAGGACGTACCTGCAGTGAAGAGGAAGACCGCTACGATGCGGTAGTGTTGTCTCTGTGTTCCCCTGCAGAAGGAAATGAGGGCCACCAAAAAGGCCACCAGGGTTGCAACGGCACCGGCCCCCAGCAACACCAGGGTGGCAATCTGCCAGTCTGCAGGACAGGATAAGAGCAGGTTAGAGAGGAGCAGCCCAGTCAACAACAAAAGCTCGATTCACAACAATGAGGTGCTGAATTGAACCGCTGTGTTGACAAGCACAAAACACGAGCTAATCTTTCACCCGGAGCTGAACGGACTCAAACCTGCACAACAGGAGTACGAGTAGCAAGAAGCTGATGGGCAATAAAGTCACAATAATGAGATTAAAAAGTGAAACATAAGATTAAATAAACATTTTTGCTATTGCACACTCTCCAGATATTTCTAAACTTCAGTAGAAGTTGGCAAATTTCTTAACAATCCCTTAATTACACTCTTCTCAGTTTTAACTTTTGCAACTGAGATCAGTTGCATCCCACATCAGTAATGGTCCTTCAGATGCAACTAACCCTTGATTGGGTTTAAGGCCGATTGGACATGATTAAAAATGAGTGCATCTAACTAGAAAGGGTCTGATTATTGATGTGTCCTATACAGCATCATATAAAACACATGGTTGCTTATGTGCTGCACATATAAAGCATGATTGTTGGGCCCATAGAGACGTCTGAATCTGTGTCTGAATACACGAAAGACATCTAAAATTTAAAAATACAATTAGAGAAATCAAAAGATTGAATACAATAAAATAAATGAACAGATAAATATTTAATAAAGGAATTAGAAAATTAGAATACACTAAAAGAAGTTAAGATAGATACACTTTAAGATACAAGCAGAGAAAATAGCTACACTAAACCAACACAAGCAAGTATGGAAGAACAAAATCTGAAGACACAAACGTTACTATGACTCTAAATGAAGTTTTGATCCACAAACTTGCTTCTTTTGCTTGACCAAAGTGAGTAATCAGGAATGACTGATCCTGATCAGACACGTCACCAGGACTCTATTTTAAATAAGAATCCAACTTCCTTTGTGGAGATGGGAAAGCTTACAACAGGACATTCCTCACTCTGTGTCACATGACTGCCTGCTGGGAATTTACCAAAAGCCACCAGAATGACTTTAGATCATGAGAAGCAAAATCCTCTGATCTGACGTAAAAAGACTGACCTATTTGGCCGCTATTCCCAGTGGTTAGGGTTTACATTTCAACAATAAATGACCTGCAGTATACCAGCAGGAAAACAGGAGAATACCTTTGGGGAAGCTTGATAAAAGTCCAGGAGTAACCCAGCCCACAACTAAATAAAGGATCTCTAGAGAGACCTGAAAATGGCCGTGCACGGATGCTCCAGTTCCAACGTTACATGTTTCTGAGGTGAGAATCACTCCCAAGAAGCTGCAAATACGGCTAGAGGTGCTACGACCGAGCCTGAAGGGAAGCATGAAGCACGTAGAATGTGTTGATGCTGCAGAGAAACTCGTGGTGCTAAACTGTTCCACGCTCTGCAAGCTGCACATGGAAATCACTTTCTCCTTGAAAGTTTTGGCTCACAGTGTGACTTTGTGCTTGTGGCCAACTTCTCCCATCTTGTTTCAGCCACTGTGGCTTTTTTTAAAAACACGTTTACTGTGTTTATTTCAAACAAACGGCAGCTGATCCGTCTGGAAAAGTCAAACTCATTGCTTCCTTTGAGTCAGAAGACTCACGCCCGAAAAGACTTCCACCACATTAGGTTGTTTAAACAGGATATTTTAACCCAACTTCTATTCAGCAGTGTCAGAAAATGTTTTACCCCTCCTTATTTTATTGCTTCATTGTCTATTTCTCTTTGATGCCCCCATTGTTAACCTCAGGACCCCGAAAACTTAACTCTAAAGGAGACTTTGAAATTAGTGAAAAAAGCTCAGTGAAAAATTTCTACTGGGTGTGTCTGTAAATCTGAGAGCTCCTGCCACCCCCCCCCCCCCCCCCCCCAAAAAAAAAAAAACAAAAACATGTTATCACTGACATCTGAGCTCAATTTGATCCAGCCCTCTGGGAATATTTTTCTCCCATCTTTACTCCATTATGCAGTTTTAATTTCAGTTTTGACACACACATGAACGCAGCATTCTCACATTACAAGTATGTTTTTATAGCACTTTCTAAGGCCGTTAGTCATAACATTGTTTTTTATTATTGCAGTCACCTGCAAGTTATTCGGTTTTGATCTGCGTCCACTGAGTGATGTCACTTCAAAAATAAACTGGAGCTCAAGAAACACAAGAAAATGTAGAGAACCACTCCTCTCCTTTTTGGTAAACTGCACCTTTAACCTTAATGCACCCCCTCCACTGTTGTTTTAATGAGCTCTGCACTCGCTCAAAGCAACAAACCCGCCTCCTATTCACCCAGACACATTCCACAATATCAGAGAACGAACGGTCAGTCACCACACCATGGCTGGGAGTCCCTCTCTGAAGCCCTCAAAGTGTCTGATGATGGTTTAACTCATTGCTGTTAACAATTATGAAGAGCTGAAATCTAAAATATTTGTCATGTTTTTTGGGAAACAGGACTAAAATACTGTTTTCTTGTCTCTTCTGCTCTAACAAGCAGCCTCTGGCCAACTTACTGTGGCAATCGTCAGCCAAATACTTCTAAATCTGCTACATTTAAGGTGGATTTGCACCCCTGGTGGGGAAAGGATGGGGGATGGGGGTAAAAACACTCCTCATGGAGTCTGTATTTTGACAAAAAAAAAAAAAAAAAAAAAAAGCAAACTGGTGAGTGCTGAGGTCAATGATCAGGAAGATGCTGAGTGTGTCTCCAAACACACTCAGAGCCAAAGGGATTATATTCATATTTCCACATCATCTTATGGTTCTATTCCCTGTTATTTCCAAAACACACAGAGTGAGCTTATGCTGAGCATCACGATGTCGCCACACGTCACTTCTCTGGTATGAATGCAGGAAATCTATCAGCAGTGGAAGAGAGGCACAGCTGCTGACCACTGGGCCAACCACAGTGTAACATAGCCCTCCTGCGGGATGATGATGATGCCAGAAGTCAGTTTACTCAACTACCTAATTTTATGCTACTTTCTGCTTTAATACATCCTTCTTTTTGAGGCAAAAGCTATTCGCAGTGTGTAATTCACCAGTAATGACAAAACAGTAACAGACAATTTCTGTGTTTTTTTTTTTTTTTTTTAAAGTTTGTGTTATAAACTTTTCATTCTTATGAGTATCTTTAAATTGTCCTGTTAATAATTTTACTTTAGTAAAGTACAGGCTGCCAATAGGATAGTTAATACAGCTCAAGAGGAGCTTTTAGAGCATTTCAAACCAAACGTGCTGTTCCAAAGACTGATCTTTCAATTGCTGCCATAAAAGACTATTAGTTACTCTGGTAAAATTCCGCTAGTCTCAAACTTAAGCAGTTTTCTAAACCATGTAACACATAGTTTAGAATAAAGCTGCACTGGTGAAACGTCCATGGTTCTGTTTTTATTCCTTTATCTTCAACAACACCGCTCCAAGAACAGACAGTTAAATGCGAGACTCAGTGGAGGTGCGACAACCAAACAATGCGCTATACTTCCTACCAGATGTGAGGGTGGAGAAGCAGCTCCACTGAGCCTCCTCTGCGGGATGCCGAGCCTCGGACTGGGAGCAGGACTCCCAGAGAGACAGGGAGAAATGGTCGGCGGTGACCCATGCTGGACTCAGGAGAGCCACCACGTCCAAACACAGCGCCAGAAAGACGCACAGGAGAGCGATCAGCTTGAAGGGTCTGAACACATACACCTCGTCCACGGACATCTTCTCATCACACGGTACACCGCAGCAGGTCAGGCACTGTCACGCGAGCTCGCTGGAGGTCCCTACACGTCTTCTCCCACCATAGCCCTCACTGCTTTGTGTGAGCCAGCTGGGAAAGTTGACCACCACACTTCCGCTGTGATCAAGTTTTCAAAATAAGACATATAATATAATATAATATAATATAATATAATATAATATAATATAATATAATATAATATAATATAATATAATATAATATAATATAATATAATATAATATAATATGATATAATATGATATAATATAATATAATATAATATAATATAATATAATATAATATAACATAACATAACATAACATGACATAACATAATATAATATATAATATAATATAACATAACATAATATAATATAATATGATATAATGTAATATAATATATTATAATACAATATAATTTAATATAATATAACATAACATAATATAATATATAATATAACATAACATAACACAATATAATATAATATAATATGATATAATGTAATATAATATATTATAATACAATATAATAGTTTATTATTATTATTATTATTATTATTATTATTATTATTATTATTGCTGTTGTATTACACATCACCACCATCAAACCTGTACAAGCGTTATGACTTGTAAGGATAAATAATAATAATAATAATAATAATAATAATAATAAATCTCCTGTGATATTTTACGTTTGGTTTTCACTCATGTTTTGAATTGGTTGGTTGATGTTTGCATATTTGCACTCTCCCAGAATAATACATAGAAAACAACACATATTGCCCATTTATAGTGTTCATTTTACACTGTCAAAGATCTCAGTAGAGATGGGGGATCCATACACAGACACATCTCCTTTTGCGGGCCCCCGGTTTGGGGGCATTTTGCTGGGGAGTGGCATCCCATCAGTGAGGAGTTGCTGAGGTCAGCCAGCATGGTGTTGTTGGTCACTGACACACAACTCATTCAGCCTGATCCTTTAAGTATTCTTTTGAGTTAAAGTCTGGACTCAAAGCCGGCTGTTCCACTTTCTTTACTCACAAATTCTTGATTTACTCTGATGATCCTGGCTCTGTGCTCTGGCATCCTGGTGGATGGAGTTATGAACCAGCTTCTGGCGATATAGGACCACCACTGGTTCCAGAATTTCATTCTGATATGGCTCTCTAGAAATTAGGTGCCAAACTTATTATGCTTTCCAACTGTGTACAATATAACTCCAACTGGTGTTATTAAAGGGCACAGATAATTAACCAAACACAAACTTCCTTTTTGTTCTAACTCTGATATAGGGTTTTTGGAAGTCCATTTAGAGATTTTTTTTATTCATTCATTTGTTTTTGTTCTTTTATTTTGGAAAGCTACTTACTATAAATCATTCATACATAAAAAGACCCAAGCCCTGAGCATATGTTGCATTAAGTACACATAACCAACAACTTTGCAAACAATACATTTTAAAAAAATGCATATTTTTTACAAACTCTTTCAAAGAGACATTTTTCCTTTTTTGTAGTTACATCTCTGACACAAAGCAAAGGATAAGACAGTCTGACATGTACCAAACTGTCTTTGTGGTAATAAGGGAATTTCTAATTAATATTAGCCAAAAATTCAAATATTTCTGCATGTTGAGCCGATTTAAAGTGAGAGTGGTGTCCTTAAGAAAGGTAAACAGTGAGAAATAGCTGATGTTTGCCCCAAGAGCAGGTCTTTTGATTGATGAATATTCCCCTGTGCCTGAACCTTAACATGACAAAGTATTGTGGGATCTTGAGAAAGACAGGAAAAAGGTAGCAAAATAAACAAAGAGGAGCCTTAGAATACTCTTGATAACATCGATGGCAACAACATGAGAAATGAAACTGTATACATAATCCAAACCAAGAATGAAGTTTCATAGCCAGGTAAAATCTAAGGTATTTCCAGTTTTGTGAGGGGGCGATATGAGCTGAAGGTCTTTCACAAATAGCTCTCTGTGTTCCCCCAATAGATACTGTCAGATGCTGTATTCTTACAGGATACAACAGTTTTTCCAAACAACGGTTTCTTTGTGATAAGTATACTTGGTTTTAAGCCATCAGTCAGTGCAACCCTCCTTAACTATAGGCCAGATTGCAAATATGTTTTTGACCCATATATATATTACGTCAGTGAAACTGGCTACCTACAATTCACCAATCACCAAATCTGACCTTTAAACCATGCCTGCCATTCATAATGCTTATTTAAACTCATGTAGAAAAAAAAAAAAACACTTTAAAACATCTGGTTCACATCTGGTGCATGAAAGAAATGCTGCATATATGTTCAGCAAGTTGGACCAGACTCAGGACACAAAACTTGCCAGTGCTGTAATTGAGCCATACAGTAAGTGCCAACATTAAGCACGTCAGCCTGTTATCTGTGATACAACCTTAAATCTAAGTGCTGGTGTTCAGAAAAAAATATAGCACAAGACAAGAGTAAAAGCAATATTATTTTTGATCTATGCAAAGCTTACACTGAATTTGTGTTCATGTCAAAACTTGTAAAAGATCTGAAAGAAGATTTCCTCTATTTCTGTTTGAACAAGAATCTGAAGTCAAGAATTAAGAGTCAGTCCAGATTCATTTTGCATTAAGTGCAATGAATCACTCTTTTATAGTCGTATGGGCTGATGTATGGAAATGAGCTCATGCCTTTATAGACTCTGTGAATGGAAAGTAACCGCACTGAAACCACAAAGCAACCACTCCCAGCTCTTTATACTGGGGGCTGGAGCAGATTGTAATGTTGTTAGGCTCCAGCAGATGGCAGACAAGTTATTCCTGAATTCTCCCAACAAATGACTTGTCCTGTGAGCCTGCCTCCCTCCATCACTGCTATTTGTGAGCTTAATAAAGGGGTGACTTTTTATTTTATTTATTTTAAATGTTAGGTTAACTGCAGCAACCGTTGCTTTCTAAAAAACTGCCGTGACACTCCAACATTACAGGACTGTCTGTTAGCTCACTTGTTGTTTCCCTTAATCCAGTTTTGCCCCTCAGTTCTGCCAGTGTGTGGGTTGAGCTTAATCATATTTTTATTTAATTTTGGAAATTACTGCTTTGATGAGACAGTTCTAAACAAATGTTGAATTTAATATCACTTATGAACAGTCACAGATTAAAAAACACACCCAATAAATCCCTTAAATGAAATGACAAGTAGAAAATTAGACCAGATTTGGCTACAGTGTGGTCCTCTCTATGGTTTTGTACCAGTTCACATCTTTTGACATATTTTTATCTGATGGGTAATCACTGCAGGTTATGACATGTTTCATTCGAAATATCAATCTTTTTTTACTGTTTTAAGAAATTTGTTGTGGGAAATTATTGAAATTATGGATTGTACTTGGAAAATTTTAACAATTGTGGAAACTCTGATAGCTGTTAAACAATCTAAATTCTTCCCTGTTATCATTCATGCACAATCAAAATGTCTCATATACTGATATTTTTGTATTTATTTATATATTGATACTATATCAACCAGCAACATGTTCAAGCACATTATTATTCTGACTTGGTGCGATAGGAGCAACCACTTCATCCAACATCAGCTGCAAAGAGAGATAGCTGTAACATGGTTGCTGTCAATAGCTGTTTTTAGCATTAGCATGCTAAAAAGAAAAAAATCTAGCCATTGCATCTGCTGATACTGTATGTGTGTGTGAAACCTCCCTCATAAAGTTTATTTTAACTCTCATCCAGCTACATCTGGCTCTCAACAGCATGTTAACAGAGAAGATGGCTTGTTGAGTCAATCTAATTTACTTTTTGCTTTCATTTAATTAATTATAAAGAAAGAATTCCAAACTAATCCACTCATTTACCATGACCGTGGTTGGTTTGCTCAGTTTTGTTTGCATGCTCTGTGCATGAACATCAATATAAGACAAAAATCTCCTGCAGCTGTAAAAGCTTCAACTTCTGCAGACAAGACTGTTTTTTTGTTTTTTTGTTTGTTTGGCAGTGTTTGTGTAGTACTGCAGCAATCAGAGAAAATGTGGAAGCACCAAAGTGTGATTTGGATATATGAAACCATAAATAATTTACTATTTAAATGTAAATACTCAGAGCACAGTAGCATTTGCCTTCTTGGTAAGGTTGTAGAAACAAGGCTGATTTCAGAACTCTGCTGCCTTCTTGCCCATTTTTCTTTTCCAAATTCTACCCCTATCATTTGGAGGCTGGATTAGAGGTTTTCAGTCTATTTGACATAATGAGAGTTTCAGACTAATGCCACCCTTCTCAGTCCTAATAATGCTGCCAAGCTGCCAGCGGGACATCTGAGCAGGGGGGTGGGTGGGTCTAGCATTAGGAGTATCTATGGACAGTGTTGCTGGTTTCCTTTAAAGCCCCCTCCTCCTCGGCAGAACAGGCATAGTGCTCTGTCATCCTCCTCCAAAAGCCCCTCATTAGAAAATCTGCCGAGCAGACAAAGCTACTTGAGACAGCACAATGGTGACTCCCCACATGGTGGTTTAAACTAGCATCAAGGGAATCCAGGTCATCTATTACTTTTTTGGATCCTCTCTCCCTAATTGTGACTTGTCCACTGAACCACTCTCCCACAAAAATACCTCTTTAGCTCCAATCATACCTCTGATATAAAGATAATATCATTCAAGCCTACATGCCTCTGCAGGGTGCAGCCACATGGCTGGATGACATTTTCTCTACAATGAAAATAACTAATCAAATAAACTAAGGTAACAAAAATGTGTGGAGCACATAGAGGAAGAATTGGGAAGGGGCACACAGAATATGGAAGGCGAGCATCAACGTCTTTCTTACAACGTATTGTGTCTCTGAGGAAGAACAAGTTTCTTTATAAACAACTTGTCATATGACGTCATCCTAACAATCCATATGATGAAGCTCTGGAGCTGATTAGGCTCAGAATAAGCCTCTCAAGGTTTTTCTGCCCATGAATAATCTTCTGTAGTAACCGATAAGGCCTTATTTAATGATGGTTGTAATACAACAGTGGACTGTCCTATTCATCCCCACCACCATCACACCATCAGGAGTCATGCTGTCTGCAGGCTGTACAACCAGATGCATCTCTTTTAAGAATTTTATGCTAAAACCATTATGGATCGTGATAGTTGAGTGCTTTGATTTACTCAGTTGTTCCTCACCAACATAAAAAATGATTTATGATATAAAAAGAAAGCAATGTTTTACCCAGAATAACAGAGTATGTTCTTTTCACCAGTTCAACATGTGGACTCAGGTTCTGTTATCCATCTTTATGTATCATATTAATTGAATATTCAAACTTAAAATGAGTTCATTATGACCCAAACAAACAGGAGGGTAAATTAAACAAAACCTTGACCTGTGTAACATATGACCCTTGAAAGAGAGGTAAGTTCCTGACAAAAAGCCACTAAAGAAGGATGTTTGTACAAATAATGTAATGGTTTTATTCCCCTGAGATCAAGTACTTTTATTTGATTTGATTTGATTTTGTAAGCAAGAGGTCAGTGGAGAATACACTAATTGCAGACCCCGATGACTGAAAAGCGCTTTGATTGATGTCAGACTTAAAGGTTGAATATGCAATATGTACAAAACAGCGACATCACGTGTCTCTAAATGGCAGGAAAACAACTCCAGCCATTTGGGTGCCAGGCTCGCTGCTGATACGCAAGTGACCAACAGTCTGCAGCATGTCCAACAAGTAACGCAGAGGAGTTTACAACTGACAGCTAATGTTAGCCACGTTAGCAAAAAAGTTAGCTTACCGATCCAGGAGGAAAGTCACCATTTCCGAGTTTTGACGCCGTGGAAAATGTTTATGTGGGTCCATGTAGTGTAGTCTTCACCGAAATAATGTTTTAAAATTATTTTTAGGCTAAACATAATTTTTCTAGGAAATGTTGTAGCTACTTTCATTCTGTACCCCCTTTTTTTTAAAAAAATATGGCTTTTAATAAAAATGTTCCACATTCAACCTTTAAGTCATTTTTGCTCTTGACCTCAGTTCTTAAGTTGTATGCTCTTCTTTTTTATTTGTATACAAAAAGTTGGTTTAACAAAAATGATAAACAAGAATGGCAAGCCTTTATAGTCATGCTATTGGAGCCACCAATATGAAGGGCCATAAAACCCCATTAATAAGTTTATTCCAAAGATCCAAATAACGTAGAGTCCTTAGTCCTTCTCTGGGACAGGCGTGGCTGTTTGGGGCCACAGAGAGCAAAGCAGTTGTCAAACAGCAGAGCAGACTGGCACACAATGTACAGTAGATCCAGATCCAGAGCAACGCTCGAACAAGAATAGTAAAAGCCCTTGAAAATGTTTTATTTTACAAAAACTAAAACTAACTGTGAACCACTTGTGGCAAACTGACCAACTCATGAGGACTGGAGAGCAGACCAGGGTAGATACTGAATGCTATGGAGCTGATTATGGATCTCAGGTATGCAGAGTTAGCAATTACAACACTGGCCCTGCAAGACATGCTTGAATTTTGACAACAAAAAAGACAAAAACAAAAAACAGTGTAAACAGGTTGGGAAAATATGAGAATACTGCAGGACCTCAACAGCTCTTAACCCACTGAGAACGAGCAGCAATGCAGGACCTTGGCTTTCATTACAGGGATATAGACACTTTTTCTTAAATGTATTGGTATCTAAGAATGACTGATATCTAATGATAAAGATAAATAGAAAGAAACCACTTCAAATGCCAAGCACCGTTGTGAATGGACGGTGGTTGTCAGTGGCCAAAATTCTTCTAGACATAGACATATTTTAATCTGCAAATAAATCTAGTGGCCTCAGGTGCAGTGATTTCTGCACTGCATGTAGCTACTTTAAATTATGTACAAATCAGATTTGCTGTCAAACAAAGCCAATACTGCAATTTTAAAGCTCCCAAGGTTTCTCACTTCACACCCAAAAATCTGCACCCACAATTAATTACTATTAATCTGTGTATTCATAAATAGACCATTCATGCATTCATGTATTGATGGGATCAAATTTCTCATTATTTTCTGCGCATCATCAGACTGCAGGTACTCACTCACCTGCAGCCCTCAACCTGTTAGCTTGTAGCATCCACCCCACAATGATCATTAGTTTGTGTTCCAGGTCAGATCCAGCCTCTAAGTGTGTCTCGGAGCAGCTGGGTTTGAAGTGCCTTGCTCAAGGTCATGTTGACAGTGCAGAGAGACAGCGGCGCCATGCCTCCTTCACTTCTTGTTGTCAGATTTGGAAGCTTACCCGGGGATTTAAAATAATGGCTGTAAAGTTTCTGATAAATTCTCAGGACTTCTGCGCTGCAGTGACTCTATGGTGTTACAGATTAGTCAGAACTTCTGCTCTGTCATCACTGTCATGATTTCAGCCCATGACTAATTTAGAGAAAGGAAGAGCAATCGTGATGATGACCAAGATGTTGAATTTAGCTGCTTACACTCGCCATCAGCAACAGCAGGCTTAAGAATTTTATGTTGAAACAGCTCAGTCACTACTCAGACGTGATGGACAGTATGGAAATGAATAAAAAGTCTTTTCATTGATGTCACATCAGTTCCTGACATTCTGCTGCAAACACAAAACCAGTCAAATTTAAGCTAATCTATTTATGTTAAGTTCCTCAAATGAAACAGTGACAGATTTGTTGATGAGAAACTCCACTGTTGGTGTTCTATGTGGGAAGTACCGCTTGGCTTCACAGTGGCTCTACAGTCCCACTGTGTTTCTGGATGTCCACCTGTCTCTCAGTGGCTTGGCCACTTCGGGCCTGTCTGCCAGCTTGTGGACATCTGTTTACTTCCTCCTCCATCAGTCGCCATGGCTGCAAACCCCCCACTATTGCCCCGCAGCCCCTCCCTCTGCCTCTCCGCCCTTCTCTCGTGTTTCCCCACAGACACCAGCTGTGAACCACTTATGCTTATCTTGCAGTCCACCTTATTCAGTCCTGTCATGATGACAGCGTGCACAGCACTGTTTCTGAAACACTCACCAAATTTCACTCTCTGTACTGGTTTGCCGATCTAAAGATATCTGATCTAAATATGCACATGGGAACAGAGTTTGTATCCATGCAGGCAAATGAAAACGAGTGAGCTGTCAGAAACTCTACATAAGATGAATGATAAAAAGATAGAGAGGCAAATGCTGTTTTGAATGCACCCATTGTATTTGTTTATCACACTGCTCGACTTTAACACCGACCCCAAGATTTCATACAACTCAACTTGGGTCATATTGCAGATCAATATTTTAAATAATGTCCTTTCTGTATGACATAATACTTACTGAATATTTGAGCTTTAAATTTTGAATAATCAGTTTGAGTAGTTGCATCAAAACTTTAAGACTGGAAAAGATTTTTCTTCATCAACTTGAAAGGTAAATTTAAGTGCATTTATTTTGCATAACAACTCTTATATTAGAGAATCTTTTTGTTTATTATAAACAGCTTAAAGGTTCAGAAAATACATGTGTGTATGTTGTTTTTGTATCCTGAAAGACTGATAAACAGGGATACATAAACAGTTTTTCTTGGGATTTTAAGTCCTTATAGAGATGTCATGTTACCATGTTCTATCAAATATTATTGAAATGTTTCTATTTTCCCTTGAGAAAAACACTTCTGCAAACTCATTAACATTTATTTCAGTAACTGTTTGTTTGGGTTTAGGCAACTAAACTACCCAGTTTATGTCAATAAACTATTATAGTAGAGCTTCACTTTATCCATCTGCTTTGACTTGCAATGCAGATGTTTTCTGCATTTGGGAATAAAATTTGTTGCTGAATAAGTCACACATCACAATAACTTAAATTCAACATGTTTTAAAAAAAAGCTGCACATATCCCAGCATTTTGTCAGATGGTTACAAAGCCACTGTTGTAGCACATTTAAAGGGTGTTGTAATTCCCATTTGGAGGTCAGATATTTTTCTGTTACCCTTGATTCTGGACTAATATGACAGCATAGGATAAAAAGGTTAGCATAACAAGCTGAATGGCCAAGTTTGAGTTACTTCCCAGTCACTACTGTAGTGTTTTAACTATACTTGAATTTTTGTTTTCCTTTTTTAAATACCAAATAAAAACTACTAGTTTAAGATTGGGCATTACAATATACAGTAAACAGTTATGGTAAGGAGTTAAAAGCAGTGATTAAAGTTAGGCACAAAAACTACTTGGGTTAAAGGTACAGTGTGTAAAAATTTAAAAGTCAATGGCAGAAAAATGTGATATATAATTCAAAAATATGTTTCTATTTATGTGTAATCACTGCACTAGAATAGCTGTTATTTGTTTATTTTCTTAGAATGAGTCATTAGGCTTGTTCGACTTTGGCTATCTGCAGCGCAACTCGGCTGGAAGTGAGGGATTGCGGTCCTGGAATGTTGCATGCCGGTTAGAAACTTTGTCAGACTTTAGACTGTGCCTGCACTGCACCGGAAAACGTGACCAGACCAAATGATCATAAAACATTGCGGGAGCCGTCCGACTGCAGTCGGATTGTGCAGTTACACCTCAGCAACTGCAGTTTCTGGACCTGCCTCCGCCGACGGCAGAACCTGGTCCTGATTGGTTTACCCTCTCACTGACGCAACCTCTGATTTTCTGACCGGACTTCCATGTGATGCTCCCAAGTAATAAATCCATTTTGGTGTTTTCAATAGGCTACAAAATTAATTCAACAGCCTTGGTGTTTTATTTTGCAAATAGGCTGATGTTCAAAAACTTGGACAGGCTGATATCTGACTGCTGCAACAAAGTAAGACAAACGTGTTGTAGCCACAAGTTATTCCACTCAGATAAAGCTTAACTGTAAGTTATGCCAAAACCTTCATAAATCCTCTTCATAATTTGTATTTGTTGGACTTATTCGTGTGTATCCACCTTTCCACATGCTTCCTTTAATCGCCCAAAATCGTATTATTCATAATAATAATAATAATACGGTGCATTTATAGGTGCCTTTCAGACCCTCAACACATTTAACAATAAGAAGGAATAAAGATTTTTGAAAGAAGTGAGAACCCACAGTGTATGTGAATTAACCAACTCCTAGGACAGTATTTATGGGAAGGTTGTAATAACATTTATTTTTTTTACCCCCATCAAAAGAAAAAAAAAAAATCATTTCTTTTATTTGTTTTAAATTCATGACAAGGCAAAGCATTTAAGTTTTGTATTATGTGAGCTTCGACATTTACCAGATTGTGGCACCTGAACAAGTAAATAACAGGTCTGCAGACGTTTCTACTACAGTACAGTACAGGTTCCTGTAATCAGCGTCAGCAACATGCTGTTACAATACAGACTTGATCAGATCTGCACAGCGTTCAGTAACTTTGAGCTAAATAAGGGCAAATGCCGCGAGATCCTCCATCCCTGCAGTCTTCACGTTGGCGAACTTGTCCAGGTGAGATGTGCTGCTTTTAAGGTCCGCCCCTGACGACTCACGCAGCTCTCGTCTGAGCAGCAAGTCAAACAGTAGACAGGTGCAGTCAATCCGAACGAGCCTACTTATGTCTACTTGTCGGGAGGTGCACATATGAAGGCTGCCATATTTGTTCCATCATTTTTAATACAGTGCCCCTGAATGGACAAAACAATGTGTGTGAAGTGAGAACCCTCTGAACTTTAAAACTGCTGTACCAGCTTTGTTCAATGGAAGTTAGAGACTGTTTGGGATAAGCAATGCCTCCAAAGACCTAAAAAGTAGTTACTCATAGTACAGTCATAGCTACACCTGAGACCACTGGATCCACTCACAGATGAAAACGTCTTTATGTCTGGGAGAATTTTGGCCACTAACGGCCACCATACATTCATATGAAGTCATTTTAACGAAAACATCTTTTCTTTCAAAAACCCATCTTTACCACTGTCAGTCATTCTTATATATTGTACCTTTACCTTACATATTGTACCTTTAAAGGTAGAATATGTACAGTATGTAAGAATTACTGATATCTATTAGGCTCCACCACCTAGTATTTCTAAGAAAATAAACATGTAACAGCTATTCTAGAGCAGCGATTGCACATCAATAGAAACACAGTTTTGAATCATATGTTACATTTTTCTACCCTTGACCTTCAGTTTTTTAACATACTGTACCTTTAAGTAAAATACTAAAGCTAGGCAGTGAAAACCACATGGTTAATGGTAGAAATTAAAAACTTAAGGAATTTAAAATGACTTCATGAATGAAAGTCAAATTCAAAGTTTTCTACTCTGTAAGTGTTTTTCTGTTACCCTTGATTCTGGACAGCATGTGAAAGGACAAAATGTTAGCATGATTGATTGACAGGAGTCTTAATCCTTTGGGACTGCCACAGGAAATGTAGACTGAGGATGAACAGTAAAGTGCTGGCTGACACACCGGAGGAACAGCTGGATAAATAAGAGAAAAACTAATATGAGACAGACCTTGAGCCCCTCACTCTGTGGTCTGACCTGTGAGTTGGTAATAGGAGATCACTCTTCATTAACTGTGTTTCTGCTACATAACGAGTTCGGAAACCAGACCACAATTTATTTAACACAAAATACTGAAGAAACTTCTTTTCATTTTTATCTTGCTCTGACAAAGTGATGATGATTACAGACAAAGAACTATGAGACCAGATTTGGAAACCTGCTGATTACATGTTCACTCTTGGCACAAGGCTCAAGAAACACAGCACCCAGCTGAGATCCAAAAACCAAATCTGCTCCTCTTCTCATACACCCCCCCCAACCCCCAAAACTACCCTCTGCATTGACACTCTCCTTTCTCTCCCCTCTGCTGGGTTGCGGGCAGTGGGCAGTGGCTCCCTGGGAGCTCCCTGAGGGAGGTGTGGAGCAGCCAGTGATCAGAGTGAATTAGAGTTATGTGTGACATGCAAAGGAGAGGCTCCAGAATGTGACAACAGCTGAGTTTTAAAGTGAAGCTTTTCCGCCTGAGGGGAGAGGGGTAGATGATGAAGAGGCTGCAGCCTGCTGTGAAAAGAGCCAGCTTCTTTTGTTGGCTTTTTAAAAACAGATGCCTGTTATCCGTTGGTCTTCTCCTTTAATGCTGTTGGATACTTAGTGATGTCAAAGTGGAAGAATTAATTGAACATGCGTTGCAACAGTCCAAATTATGTTTGCCCTCTTTAATCTCAGGCCTGATTAACAGTGACTGAAATCCCACGTGATGCCATACAGCTAATGAATAGAAATATATCACATGTTTGATTGTATGTCATCTATTAGGCTGCATAAGAATTAACTTATGAATGGAGGCTATCATGGGGGAAATTCAAAAATAGTTATTTTTCCAGTTTTTTGCATGATTACATGCTAAAATATAAATTCAGGGAAACAAAACCTTCCGTTTGCTGTGAAGTCTGTGCTGTTCGGACGTCATCCAAAAGATCACCTTTCTGAAACTTTACACATAAACTTTGTGGCCCATTTTTGAGGCCCAGAAGTAGTTTCTGTTCAACAATGGAGTTCATTTGCTATGTGGTGTTTGGTCCTGTGTGTTACGCTTGTTCTTGCCACATTTTAGCCATTTGGGAGTATCATGTGACACCTCTAAAGAGCTAGATCTCACCTTTCCTCTCAAGTATGATACTGCCTGTGGAGCATCTATTAATCATGAGTCTTTGGTGATACTGGCAACACACGTCTTTTTTCTTCTTTTTATGAAGAAAAGCTTCACAGCTACAGCTGACTCGGTCCCAAATTTCTGATTTACCATGATATCACTGCGAAACTGTGTCAACCCTGAGGTGCAAAGAAAAGCAAGTAAACCAAAACCATGACATTAGAAAACGCAAAATAGAGAGCAAATCATTTTAAAAAAAAAACAAAGTTTCAGGAAATTTTTAGATTTTTTTTTTGTGGTTGCTTTTTTAAAAATCCTGCTTTGAACCTTGTTGTGTTGAATTCTCTCAGATTATCTAATGTCTCCTAAAATGTGTTTTCTGAAGCAGTATTTTGTTAGTTTAGTTGTGTTTCAAGTTTATTGCTGTATAATTTAAAATGTGGTCACGTTTTCTGAAATGCGCTTCACTGCGTCTTCTAAATCATGTTTTCTGAGTCACCTTATTACTGTATTTCTTTTGATCAGTTGCATTGATGCATTTGTTCAAATTTGTCACATCTTTTGTTTGTTGCATTTTCTGAAATGTTTCATTTTCATTTTTTTTCTCTTTGAGGTCAAACAAGCATGGGTATATCCAAAGTTGTTTGTGTGTGTGTGTGTGTGTGTGTGTGTGTCCTTTTTTTCATTCGGATGTTTCATCCACAGTTAGTTTTGGGAGCTCAAAAACACAACTTGTTAAAGTTTGTCACAAGGTGAAGAAATTTTGAAATAGCACAGTTTTCTTTCCACATGAAGAAGCCACACCTTTTACTCTGAACCAGGTAAAAACAACAGAACTCAAGAAAATCTGAAATATGGACACATTGCAGCACTAAAAGTTACTGTTTGCTACTCTGTTTTGCATGTAAACTCATAGCTGCTACAGTTTTAGTTCTTCAGAGTCCATTGGCAATCATTTTTGCACTTTAATAACTTAATCAGACTGCTTGTGTTTTTTAACTCTTATTTTTGGGCTAAATGTAAATATTATCTCATCCATCTTGATTTTTGCTGCTTTTATATGTATTGTAACTTTTGTATGAGACTAATGCAGTTTAATGTGACTCTCAGATATACTGTAGAGCAGGGGTGGCTAAATTCAGTCTTTGAAAGCCAAAATCCTGCAACTTTTAGACACATCCTTCTCCAACACACCTGAATCAAATGAATGGCTCGTTACCAGGCCTCTGAAGAGCTGAAGGACATGCATGAGGTAATTCAGGATTAAGCTAATCCCATTTTGGTGCACTGTATTTTGCAAAGATAATGAATTATATTCTATGATATTTACATCTACAAGTGTGCTGCAGCACACCTGATTCAAATAAAAGGTTCTGCTTGATATTAGATATTCTGCTTATCAACTTCTGCTCAAACATGTTGATCAAGAATTTGGATCAGGCGTGCTGCAGCAGGTAATGTCCAAATCCTGCAGGACAGTGGCCCGCAAGGACCAAGTTTGGGCACCCCTGGTTTTCATCGTACAAGTTAATGCACATCCTCCAAGTCTTATTCTCTGTTTTGGTTTATTTCTGTGGGAAAGTTAACAGCGCCACAGGCCTCACATATCACAGTGAGTTCTGTTTTTTGTGGATGTGCACATCTCTTGAAACCAGTCTGTCTTTATGGATTAAAAAATGAATAAATAAATAAATAATTTTTTCTCCGTGAAGATGCAACCTCACTTTTATGGATGTTTTCCACTCATGTGGTCACATTTTTAGATTTTTTTTTCTTTTTTTGTCTGATGTCAGTTTGTCATGTTTTTGGTTTCGCTTTTGTGTTAAGTACCGTGAGATTCATTCTAATAATATCTCTCCTCAGTGTGGATTCCTCTTAGGGAAGATTCTTCAGATGGCAGCCTCATCCATATGAGATCACTTTGACTCATTCAACGTAAACACAGTTTCATATTGTGATGCAAAAATCAACCAAACATCCTTCAGTTTAGAAAATGGTAGACATTCCCATCATTTAATATTTAATCACTTCTGTCATCACTGAATGCAAACATTGAATCAGCTCTTGAAAAGTAGAATTCAACACAGAATAACTTTGATGCTGTGGGAAATACTTTCAGACTACAGTGCTCATGTTATGTCAAAAGAAACAATGAGGAAGTGGTTTCAATTCATATCATTTATCTGAACATGAGTAATCATGATGTCCCATACAAGCCTTCACTGTTCAGAAACAAATAACACAGGACACTGACAATGAAACACTGCTTTAAGGGAGAGAGAAAGAAAACTCAAACACAAGCACTGAGGTAGTCAAGCTTTTATCTGCCCCCAACAAAGAGCTCCACCAGACCGAGCATCAGACTGTGGTTTGTCTGAAAGGAACACACTCAATTTGTTTTTTTGTTTTTTTTTTTGCCTCAGCTACAGTTTCTCACACAGTTCTTTGCACAAGTTACTAGAAATAAAGAAAACGTGGATGAATCTCTGACAGTCTTAATCTTACATGTCATGAAGTCTCATTTCATTCATCTTCAGCTTTTCTGAAGTAAATCATCTTCGTCTTTAATCCATGCGGGTCTTTTCCGGTTAAACCGCCGACCTTTGGTGACCCTGATGCCAGCTCCACCCCAGCCCACGCGGTCTCGCACCTATATTTCCACAGTGGGCGGGTCCACTACTCTTTAGGACCCAGTTGCTCCTCCAGCAAGGCAGGCAGCGGCTCGGCTCTCAGACTGAAGCAGACAAAGGCGAGAGGAGAGACGGCGTGCCGCTATCCTGCAGCATCGACTCACACACTCACATCCACTCCCCCACACACAATCCCTTCACTCCGCAAGCTGCGACGCAGGTGAGTCCGCTGCCGGCTGAGATTATCCTCTGATTTTCTGATTAAAACAGACTATTGATGATAACGATTTTGACTCATAGTGGGGAAACCGAGATGTCTGTGTAGTTAAGTGTGTGTTGTAGAGGATGTTAAGGGTGTATTTTAGATTGGCGTTTGAGCAGGTGGATTGTGAGGTGTGCGCACACCCAACCCCCTTTTTCTCCTTCACGAGAACTTGAATTTTAAACTGCTGCTCTGCCATGTGGCCGCGCGCATCTTTGATGAGAAGAAAAAACTTTTCCTCCCTTTGTGGCTGTGTTTTTCCAAACTATCTGTGCGTGCCGGAGTGTTAGAGATGATGAATGCAGATTGATGATGAGGATGGATGACTGGGGAATCAGAGTGTGGAGCTGGTTTGTCAGAAGTGTGTGGTCACAGAGGTGTTGTGTGGGTGGCTCAGTCAGGAACACAGAACCAGTCAAAAATACCAATGACACCACAGTTTTACTGCAGTACTGCCTCAATGGCAGGTCTGGAATTAATTTGGGTGAATATGCGTCTTTTACGGTTTTATCTTTATGATTAGTTATTGATTGTGTCATTCGGCCACACAAAGAGGTTTTTCTTGTTCTTTTCTTAAGCTTTTTATGTTTAACACAGTAAAGCTTTAAGAGCCTCAGCTTGGATGATACACTTGCTAGACCTGAGCTGGAGCATGAGCCGGCTGCTGCAGGAGCAGCATTGATGATGTCACTCTGAAGCAGGCACCCTGTATGAGACAATGGACTGTCCTAGTTGATACTACTCCACCGGGGAAGGGTCACTGTCAGCTCTGCCTATTAGTGCAGCAGATGGGCTTGAAACCTGGCCTTTGTCAGCTGAAGGAAGACCCGTTCCACAGAAGTCCCACCCCTATCAGTGCGTCTGCCATTAAAAAAAAAAAAAAAGAGAAAAAACCCAGTCAGCAGCTCAGCCATGGGGTTAAATGATCGGAGGGCCCTGCCACATGGATGGGTGGTGACTGCATTTGTCCCCCCGTTAGTCAGCGTGCTCCCCTACCCAGTGCTGTGTATTCGCACATGGAGACAGTGATGGATTACAGGCATCCATGTGTCATTCCCATGTTTAAGTGCGGATCTATGAGGAATTGATCATATTTAATGTGTTTAAGTCATTATTTAATGTTTTTAGCTAAATAATACTATGCAATAATAATTGAAAATAAAGGCTGCAGATATTTAGCTTATTGCTTTATTTATTAATAAAGCAGCCACTCAATAGAATACCAACGCAAAAAGCTGAAAATATACTCCCCCCCCACCCCCCTTCCGAAAAGTAGTTAAAGCAACATATCAGATTAGTTTTCTATGATCAGATTTAGAAAAAAAAAAGTGTCAACTTTATACAAAGCTGTAGGCTAAGTTCTGTTATGAAGTTGGACACATGTTTGATTATTCATGTGGAAAAGGAACAGAAAAAGTTCCAAAACAAATTTCAAATTATCTGTTACATCTCTTCCAGACACCCCCCAATGGGGGATGGGGGTGGTAACACAGTGGTGCCAAACTGAGAAAAATTAAATGACAAAAGAAAGAGTTTGTCTCAAAAGAAAACAAAAGTGGACTGTTGTTAATGATATTGTCAGTTTGTGTGGGCATCACGGCCTGTGAGAGACACAGCTGATATATAGATAATTAAATTTTCTTCCTTGAGAATCTTGGACCTTGCTTCTATCAAAGGCTTTATTCACTTCATGAATAGGGAGATGGTCTCAGCAGAGCTTTAATCTATGCACAGATAACTTCCTCTTTTATGTGGTGGATGGGTGTGGGTGTCTTGATGGGTGTGTGTCAGTGTTTCAGTTTGATCAGCTGAAAGGATTTGGGTCAATGATTTCTTGTGGCTACTGCTGTTCAAATTGTGGTCATTAGATGGGAGTTCAACATGAAAACACTCTAATTTAGAAAAGCTACTGCAGACTTACGCCCGACCACCTCGTAGCATAGCTGGCTGTTTATTGGATAAACAGGTGCATCTTTTTACTTAATTTCTAAGAAGAATAATGCCCAAATCTGCACTTGCACAAAGTTTTGAATTATGTCAGAAAAGCCCTTTGCCAAAACACTTTGTCATCTTAAATATTTAACATTGCCCTGAGACTGTTACTGTGTTCATGTAACAGAGCTATGAATAGGATCTTGCGCCCCATTACAGATCTTTTTTTTTTGTTTTTTTTTACATATTATACATAGTTTAATATTGATTCAATCACAGAAAATACTTCATTTTCTTGTTAAAATCAACTCTCAATACAGTTTGTAAAACAGTCAAATGTTTCTTCCTTTTGTGCTGTGCTCTTGTGTCTGTGACTGTGTACGTGAAGATAACTACACATGTGCATGCCCTGGGCATGATGCCCACGGTATTTAATAAAACTGGCATAAAATGAGTGTTAAACTAATTTTAATATATGAGAAAATCTGCATTAGGAAGCTGGAGGTTGTGGTGACAGCAGTTCATATGACTCTTGGTTTTGTTTTCAAACTCAAACCAATTTTGCTCTCAAGCATTATTTTGCGTGCTTTAGGCATTGAAAAACCATTGGTTAGGTTTAGGCATGGAACATAGGGTCAGGGAAATGCCATGTGTTACTTTTGAAATAATCTCTCTTACATCACTGAATATCAGAAACCTAGTTTTTCTTGTTTTAAATAGCGATAATTCTCACTTCATCTGCAAATTTGCACATTTGATGCTAATACAGAAAAAACATTACTTTATCATTTACTTCACGGGGTTTCTGCTGACAATTTTTTCCAATCTGGATAAGATAAGGTAACTTTAAATTAGGACTGCACAATATTAGTAAAACGTGTAATAATTACGTCTGTCAAAAAAATGAATCCTGATTTAATCACGTTGCTTTTATCACTTTTAGAACATATTTAGGATGAAAGCTGTCTCACTTGGAATTGTGCACTTATCTTTAGTAGACTGGACTACTGAAACTCTGTCCTTACATGTCTCCCTTGAAATCCTTCAGATGGCGGCAGTTTAGTCCAGAATGCTGCTGATACAGTCCTCACAGGCTGACTTCACAACTCTATTAACGTGAAGCTGAAATTCAGCTCTGAGTCCTGGACTACTCCCAGATTTCTGGCTTGTTTTAGCCTTTAAGTTATAAAACAAATATTAATGTATTTTCTGCATATAGCAGTACTAATTAATAAAAAAAAATCTCTTGTTTGACAGTAGGATTAACTAGGATTAATTTTTTTGACAGCCCTAGTAATAATGTAATTACTGGATATTGCTTTTACTTTCATTTTACTTCTTGTTACATGTTGGTTAGTTGTAAAACTTGTACAAAAACTGCAGTGATTGCAACCCTCATTAACACCAAAAACTTATCTAATCGAGTTGTTTGCCATTTTTCTTTACACAATTTGTGCAAGTTAGTCTGAAGGTAAAGTTCATTTTAGTGGCTTCTTGCCCGTGCAATTTGTTGGGTGTGTCATAACAAAAATATTAGATTTTGAATGTTGTTGCATTGCACTAAAGCTTAAAGTTTTATTATGGATATTTTTTCTATTAGTATATTTATTTCATTCTTAAAACATAGAGAAATTGCAGAACACTGTTTATTTTGGATACATTTATGTGTTCTTTGTCTTATTTAATTTTCAAAGTATGTTTGTTTCATTAATTTAATGTTTTATACATTGCAAAACAGCTATAAAGTACATATTTTTACCCTATAGTTATTTTCAATTTGAACATTTTGTGTAAATTGTCAGTGTTTTTTGACAGAGAGAGAAATGCTAAATAAATGGATCATATAATTTTAAAAAAGTAATTGTTTGAATAATTGTGATTTCAGTATTGTCCAAGATAACTGTGATAAAGATTTTTTTTTTTTCCACAATCGAGCAGCTGTACCTCGATTACTACCTGTGAGATGAGACTCCTTCGTATAAGGAAAATGTGCAGTATGTGTGATGTCTTTGACTGTTGTGACTGAAACATGTCTGGGGATATATCAACTAAAACATGGTACTTGTTGCAGGTGTATTTATGAGACATTCATCGCTGTTTGTGCACATGGTTTGTTTCAAAACAGGAAATAAAAAGCAGAACTTGCTCTAAGTGAGATACACTCATTAATGCATCTGCTTACTTTATATCACAACTCTGATTCAGTTGTGCTGCAGGAGAAAACATCCAAAACCTGCAGGACTGCGGCCCTTTACCCATCCCTGATCAAGTGATGATCAGGGATAACAGCTGTTTGTAGGCACAATACAAAGGAAGAGACTTCAGATGTGCTGCAGACCATATATGCAAGTTTGGCCAAAACGGATGCAACATTCTGATATTGCCTATTTTCCGTGAATGTAATTCAATCACATCAAATTTTATAACTTCACAAGGACACTTTCATATCTTTAAATCTTTGTAATTGCTGGGGGGGGGGGGGGACTTCACATGTGCCATTTAATAAGTTAATGTAATTCCATGGCTAGTTTATAATCCTGTTTTAGATGATTGAATCCCCAAGATCCACTAAAATCCCCAACTGTGTCTAAATTTATGTTAAGCATAGCATTTGACATTAGAATTCCTTAATGGGAGACTGACCACTCTCTGATATCAAAGCTTTCTGTAAAGGGTACAAGCCCATTGTTGGATCTTTGTTCGTGATGACTTCAAAGCTTTTTTTAGTAACTGTGGCACCATTCAGAACAATACTACCTTTGCAATCTGACCCATTTATGGATGATTGTGTGAAAGGCTTCATGGGCAAAACCATGAACATATGAACATGTAAGGCACTTTGAAGTGGTTGGGTTGAGTCATCGGCTGGACTTTGAATCACTGTGGGCTGCATCTGGAAAGCCAATGCTGTAAACCAGTACATTAGTGTTGAAGTTGACTTCCCCAACCTTTTAAGTGAACTTAAACATCTTTATTGGATGTAGTTATCTGTTCTTTAGTAAAATGAAAGAAATGATTCTTTTTTTTATTAGAATTGAAGTCACTTATGTTTCCTTTCTTTCCCAGACTATCTGGAGCTGGTCCACACCACCCCACATCTGTCACAGCCACCATAACTTTCTGTCGTCATGGAGCTAGACTTTGGACATTTTGATGAGCGAGACAAGGCATCCCGTACTCCGCGGGGTGGACGCATGAATGGACTCCCTAGCCCTACCCACAGTGCCCACTGCAGCTTCTACCGCACACGTACTCTGCAGGCTCTCACCAATGAGAAGAAAGCCAAAAAGGTGCGCTTCTACCGCAACGGAGACCGCTACTTCAAGGGCATTGTGTACGCTGTGGCCAACGACCGGTTTCGCACCTTTGACTCTCTGCTGGCTGATCTCACGCGGTCACTCTCCGACCACATCAATCTGCCACAGGGTGTCCGCTTCATCTTCACCATTGATGGATCGCGCAAGATCGGAACCTTGGATGAGCTAGAGGAAGGTGAGCATGTTTTATTTAAGAGAGACAACTCATTTGACATCGTCCCTACAAATTTCAGCCGTGATGTCTAAAACCAAATGAGCACTCATGTGGTAAAGAATTGCACCATCATGAATTTAACTGGTTTACTGCTTTGGAGTCATCATACTGGCTTGTTTCTGAAAGATGGATGCACTTGTACAAATCTTATAGCATCAGAAGGCTGTTTGGAACAGAAAGTGATGTCTTTGCTCCAAATAGTTCAACTCTGACAGTTGCAGGAGATTTGTAGTTGAAACTTTAGCTTTATCAGGTAGGATGGACCTTCTATGGACTTTAATGGGGAGAAGTTAGTTGCTCATATGCAACTTAATATTTTATTTGGAAAAAAAAAACACCAATAAAATGGCAATCTTCTTTTGAGTGTGTGTGTGTGTTAGTTTGTTCTGCTGTGTGTTGTGAAGACGTGGGATAAGGTAGAGGAATGAGTCTGGGTTGGAGCCAAAAGATAAACTGCAGCTTAACTTGTCTAAAATGAGGCGATCATCTCTGCCGTTTGAGCTGCTTAGGAAAGATGGAAGTGTGGGTGGGTGGATGTTTGTGGGAAGTTGGGGCAGCGCTGTGGCTAGCGGGGGGCATTTCATTGTGCTTCCTCTTGTGGGATATAATTAGTTGCTCAATCTCCTCTGCACAATGTAATCCCGTTTTGTGTCTTTTTGTCTCTGCTGATATTTCTCCACATTTGGCCTAATTGTCACCGTCTGCATTTCTTTCTTGCCAAAATTCTCTTTTCCCTCCCCCTCTGTCAGCTGCCTTTGTTTTCAGAAGCTACTGTACCTGTCAGAACAAAACCAGCAGAGATGAAGATTGTTGAAGTAACGACAATGAAATTATTTTGGAAAAACCTGACTTGCAATTATTTATTATTTGACAGATTTTTGTGTATTAAGTCATCAATAGAGTTTGTCTTTACGACCCCCCCCCCCCAAAAATTCTAAAAAGGCTGTTGTTCTTAGAGCGGGCACCATGCTGTGTGCTGGTTTGCTCACATAAATCTAAGAATGGATACATGCTTTAAACTCGGTGCAGAATAAATCTGACAGTGTGTAGATGTGTCTCTGTGGATTGCTTTTACTGTCAGAGCATGTTGGAAAAGCAGGCAATGTTGAGCAACTTCGATTGCGGTCTCTTGGGAGAACCTTGAAGTCTGCATTTTCCTTCAGTGCCAGAAAAAGAATTTCCAGCATTTTACTGTATATGGTGTGCATCATTATTGGAATCATTACAGGAACTGTACTCGGAATACACAAGCACTGGCTTGGACTATTTGTACAAGGACACGTCAGTAAAAGTGAGAATTAATTGAACTTTCATTTCAGAAATGGTCATTCAGCTCTTTGTATGCTGCAAGATTCCTACAGACAATGGAAATCCAAAGTTAAATCCATCAAAAATAGGCTATTGAATTTTCCCAAACAGCAAAATGTGACACTCGGCAGTGTTGAAACTCACCCACACATAGGCGGTGTAAAACCAATGACCAGTTGGATCACAAAAAGGCTCCAAAATCATTCCACTGATGGCAACACACTTCCAGTCCGGGAAGAAATCCACGAACAGGAGAACTCAGGTTAACCAAATCTTACTTGCATCCAGCATTTTTTGCTTCCTGGCCTGCTTGATAAATCAGTCTTGCAGGTGCTTGACAGACAGCGCAAGCAGCTGCGATCACATCTGTTTGTCTGTATTTTGGGTCAGATAGCAGGATTAGAACAGTTTTTTGTTGCTTCCCAAATTATCTCTTGGCTATAAAGATGACTCATAGTTAAATGTAAAGTTTTACTTCGACGTAGGATGTGCTGACAAGTAGTAACTTAAGCTGTGTCTGTGTAGGTAAAGCTTGTTCTTTTTTTCTTCTTCTTCTTTGTCTTTTTCCTCTTGTAGACCAGTGTCCGGTTGTTTTTTTTTTTTTCCCTCCAATCGGTTATGAGATCAGATTGCCTTGTACACGTCTTCTTCTGCAGGTAGAGACTTTAAAGGCAGAGCTGAAGCACAGCAGAGAGGGCAGGGGCTAAACTAAAGCATGCAGGTTTGAGTAGATATTTCAAAGCAAACTCCACTTTCTTTAGATGGTTACAAAGTTATGTTTAAACCTAAAAGCTTTAGTTTTAGTTACTCTCGTCAAATCAAAGCAGGAAAAAGATAAATTAAACCATATAAAGAAGTTTTGTGTTTATATCATTGATTGCAGAAAACTTCAGTTGCATACATGATGCCAGACTATGTTTAATCTACAAACTGATGTAGCTTCTTTTCTTCATCCTCAGGAGTGTCGTAGATTTTCAAATCACAAAAACAAACGTCAAGTTGTATCTTGCAAACAAGATAGAAGTGCAGTAGTTTCAGTTTTGAGTCATCCAGTTTCAGTGCTCCTGCTGCCACCTCCAGTATGAGGAGGATCAGTGGAATTCAGTTTGTGGTTATGCAAGGATCACAAATGGCATTTGGAAAAAATTTGTGTGTTTTTTTTTTTAGAAATGATCTGGTTACTCAAAGCTTGGCAAGGAAATTGAAAACTTGAGCAAACAAAACCGACACCAAATGCAGGAAAAGCTCTTTTCATCATAGAACGCCGAAGCGTTCATGTAATGTCTCCCACAGGTTGGGATTGTTTCGGGAGGTTCAAATGTTGCTGAGTGGACAAGCACTCTGAGACTCTCAGGGTGCTGAATAGCTGAGAGAGTTACATCATACTAACCCAATTTTCTCTGCCTCCTCAGGGGAAAGCTATGTTTGTGCATCAGAGAACTTCTACAAGAAAGTCGATTACACCAAGAACGTAAACCCCAACTGGTCTGTGAACGTAAAGGCCTCGGCAAGCCAGAAGAACATGCAGTCCTTAGCTGCCAAGGCTGCCGGCGAGACCAGAGAGACCAAGGACTTTATTCGACCCAAGCTTGTTACGGTGATGCGCAGTGGTGTGAAGCCACGCAAGGCTGTCCGCGTCCTGCTCAACAAGAAGACGGCACACTCCTTCGAGCAGGTGCTCACCGACATCACAGAGGCCATTAAGCTTGAAAGTGGTGTGGTTAAGAGGATCTACACAATTGATGGCAAGCAGGTAGGTGGTTCCATTAGCTTTAACCCCACTGCCAGGTAAAAAAAAATCTCAATCCACCGTTTTCACGATCTGCATATGGAAAAATGAACCTTTCTAAAATTCAAATGTGTTAAGCTGTTGTTGGAGTTGTCAGGCTGTATTTGTTTAAGTCTGACAGGGCCCTCTGACATGTGGTAAAAGGAGGAAAAATAATGCTACAGTATGTAAACAAAGCTGCACAACAGGAAAATTTGCGGTTGGACTGAGGACAGTTTGCCATTCATTCACATTCATTCAGCCTCACACAGGCAGGTATCATCAAGGAAACCAAAGGAAAAAACAAAATGTAACTGCCCCAGCTTCTCTGGCACACAAAAAGGTGCTGTTCCCTTGTTGCCTCAGTCAACAGTGATGGGATGGCTCCGTGAAAACCTTAACCTCCATTTGAACAGCTTTTTTACACAATGACCCTCATTGTCAGCAGTCTTTATTCTGACTTTCAGTTTGAGGAACATGTTCTCCTGTCTTGTGGTTTAGGACATTACTCTTCTTTAGCAGTCTTTGTTGTGGATTTAGGTTGTAGGCCGTTGGTTTGTGTGTGAGTTGCAATCATTGAAAGGCTTTAAAGTCCTGGAAGCTTGTCTTTTCCTCTCACTGAGAGTAAAAGGTCCAGCCCTCCATTGTTGTAGTTGATCATTTTGTCTCCTTTTGTTAGCCCACTTGAGACGGTGCGAGCAATGGCTGCACAGTAAATCTGAAATTTATCATTATTACAGCACTGATATTGCAAGGTTAAACACATTTTTGATGTGAAATAGAGTAAGCTTAGATGTAATAGAGTGCTGCATTGCTCTTCATTCTGCTCTTGACAAATGCAGCCTCCTGAGATTAACACCATGTATTGAAGCGTTTTATACATTGCAAGTTGTGTCATTATAGCAATATTCTGCAGTGATGTATTACTAGTTTAACAGCCCTGATGCATGCTGATGTGTTTGTAAAAACAAGTTAAAGACACACAACGGAACTTTTAGCAGTTTTCTCAGTGATGCGTGCCCTATCGGCGGCTAAACTAGCATTCATCTTGTATCGTACCTGCACTGTGAGCTCACTCCAGCGGGTAAAAGACAGTCTTATCTTGACTCTTTTTCTGCCCCTTCCAGTAATGTTTCCTTGCGTTTCTTTAACGAATCCGACATGATGCACATTCAGAGCACCCTCGGTGTTCAAATCTGGTTCATATTCATTTGCTAGTGAGTGACGCGGTGCTGCAACCAATAGTCAGCTGCAACGTCACAGTCGTATCCTGGATGGGAATCTTGCATACTGCAGTTTCTGAGCCCCGGGACGCCTCTGGGCAGTGACGGCTTAAAAATGTGCATAATGAATGTTGGTGTTCCATCAAAACGAGTCAGAAACGCATATTTTTAAGCTGTAAAAGCTACGTTGTGTGTCTTAACTTGAATAATGGGAACTAAGTAAGTAAACCCTTTTTCTTAATTCATAGATTTCTAGAAGTCTGTTATTTGAGATAATATATGAAATAAAGTTTTAAATACCACATGTGGTGTTCAGTGGAACAGAAGCCACAGAATAAAGGGTAAACTGTCTCAAGCAGCTCTATATTATTCTCTGGACATTCAATTATGGATTAAAAATCCTGAAACATTAAACAGTGAAACAGAACAGCTGTAAAAGTATTCCTACATTGGTACAGGCAACACTGTTGGTTAAATCCATTATAAAATGTCTTAATTAAATGCTTGCTTTGACATGACTTGCTTTTACCACAGTTAATTGCAGACTGTACTGTAAGTGATGCATTTGTCTGTTTTTGGTTGTTGTCATGGCAACTGCATCTCCATTGTGTATTGTTAATTGATGCTACCAAAGGTTTATTAAGCTAGGATGCAGCTAATATCGAATTCTGTAACTTCTAGCAGAAACACAAACACCATCGTGTCATAATTTGATCAAAATATCCACATTCAGAAGAGCACACACCAGCACATGCTTCAACCCTCCCTAAAGATCACCCCTTTGGGAATACTATTGTTTTTTCAGCCCACCACCTAAGCTAAAAGGACACAATGATTTATTCATGTTCACAGTTTATGGTAGCAGTCCCGAAACACAACTGCGACCACCATCCAAGGTCACCCAGCTGGAAGGCTATGGAAAGGTCTGGGATTTTGGGTTGCTCGCCAGGTGTCCTTGTGTTTAACTTAGTGCAATGACTGTTGATTGGGACATGGTGTCAAAACTTGGTTCTTAACATTTTTCTGGGCAGTTGTGACCTTTCTGATAGCAACATCCTATCTGCCAATAAATATTTAGCAGAATATTACAGCACAGATTTGACTGTCCGTTTAGGAAATCACCCGTCTCACTTGTGATGAACTGCACGAGTCAAATTCTTGTTTTCCAGACTGCTGTAGATCAGTTTAAGTCAACAGAAGCAGGAATGAGGTCCCAGTGTGAAAATGAATACATGTGGACATCTGTTCTTCTTTGATACCATTAAATATTCACGTATTCCCCAGTGGGGAGCTCTTTCCTGATTTAGATGGTTGTCCTTTTTAGGTGTTGTGCTACTTTATTTATTTTTTTTCTTTTGTATGAAGGTCAGAATCCTGTTTCTGTGAGGAGGGAGGTACTCTGAAATGATAGATGGGGGGGAATTAGATTTTAATTCTCTCTCTCAGGGGTGCAGTCTGGCTGCCCCAGGTCTTAAAATGGTTTTCTACCAAACCCTTTCCTTGGAGATTGTAATCACTTTGTCATGTGGTGCGTATTTGCTTTTTTTTGTGTGTGTCATGCATTTTTAATGATTCAGTTCCACAAAGTAAATTTAATCACCACCATATTACCATTGGAGCATATTGAGAGAGATGCCTTCACTGCATAACAGATATAGATTTCATAATCGATGCCAGGACTCCCAGTTTCATTGCAGTGGAGAGAAATGGGAGAAATTCAGAGCACATTATTATTATGATTGCGTCTTTGTGTGCAGGAGCACACTGCATCTGCTCTGTGGTGGAGGTGATATGGTAGAAGCAATATTGATGCAGTGCCCGCCCCTCCCTGACTCGACTGCGCCGATCCTCCTCTTCCCCATTCCGCTGTGATAGCTGCTGGGACTGGTTGCTAGGAGACCACATCCCAGGCACAAAGAGAGCCCAGCTGGTGTGGACTGGTCTGTCAGATACCACATCCTGTGGTGGGTGGGAGAGTTTTGCTATCAATGCAAGCCTTTAGTGTAATAAGGGGGGGAAAAAAATCCACATCATGTTTGTTACCTGTATACATTCCATGACTGGATGTGAACTGGGAATGATGGATTAAAGCTTGCACGTGTTTGTGGTTTTAACAGAATCTGCTTGTGACAAATAAAATGGTGCAAAGGTGTGCCAGGATTGGCTCTCTAGCACCTTCAAAATGGCCACTTCACATCTTTCTCCTCTTCTTAGTTTTATAGACGGCCGGCCCGTCTCTCTCTGTGCCAGTGTAGTGAACAAAATTGCTCCCATTTTCCTCTCAAATGCTTGTGATTTCAGTTCAATGAGGGAAGGGTGGGGCTACTAGATTCAGGGTTTTCTTTCCTGCATTAAATTAAGATGATTTTAATTTCACTAATGGGAGTAATTATTCCCAGTCTAAGTGCAAAATTTGCTCTTCCTCTCTCTTAAGGCTACTTCTTTAATCACTGGAAGCCATTTTGTATTCATTCCTCTTGATCGCGATGTCTGCAGGGGAAAATAGCTCTGCTTTGCATGGAAGATTCACTTCTTATCTGTGCGAAATTCTCTTTTAAAGGGGCTTTTTCATCAAATGAAGGCAACATTTAAATGCCCTTTGTGAAACATTTTTGAAGCTGCTGCATTGATCAAAACTTAAATTTGTGTCCCCTTGACATTGACCCTGGTTTTAAACTAATTCTCTCTTTATGTTATGCAGATGTGTTTTCGGGCATTTTTCACATAAAAGGCTTTTGTCGGTGAACAAAAGATTCTGTTTTAATGTTAATGAGCGTGGTTACAATTTAGGGTCTTATGCCTGGGTTCAGGGCTTTTTAAAGCCTAAAATATATCCACTAATAGACAGGAAAAGCCTCCTTTTTTCCTGGTTATCAGAGCTCTTGCAGTCTGCCTGCTCCTTACCATGCTGCAGAAGCGGTTGTCATGGCAATAAGCTCCTCTGTGATGGATTCAGTTTGTGACAATGGCTTGTAATGCGCTGAGTGTGCTCTTTACATCGCATTTTACCTGCCCTGCCCCCTGTTTCTTATCCGCAAAGAGCCCGCTGCCTCCGCATTTGTCTAGCACATGCACACAGACATGGTGTGAAACAGAGGCAGACGATCAGGCTCTCGGAGGGGTGTGGTCCTCCATGATGAAGCGTTTCTCACAGGCATGGAAGCCTGCATGACAGCCCCATCGCCTGAATCCCCAAGCAGCCCTGATTTCCTGCATGAACACCACATCAACAAGTGAGCATGACCTGGAGGGAAGGAGAGGAAGCGCAATTTAATAAGGCTAAGGCCACATCACTCAGCCAAATGGAAAGCTTGTTTCCTTGGAGCCTGGGAGGGGTGGGGTTAAACCAACATCAGGCACCAGCTGCTCACCATGACTGTGCAGATATTGACGCTGAAGTGGCTCATCTGTGCCCCAAATGCATCCAGTGCACCTACAGTAATGCATTGACACTCTTCTGCTACACAGAGGTCACAGATGGGTTAGATGGGCAACCTGTAGAGAGAATCATTGCTGCTGAATAATGGAAAGAGTCCTTTTCATCATTTTGCTTCACATGATTTTGCATCTGTCCTTTTAAATTCTAACCATAAATGGAAGGGATGCTATAAAAGCAGACCATTTTCTTTCTAAATACCAAGAGCTGTGTGTTGTTCATTTAAATTAAGAGTAGAAACATGGCTGCTTTTGGAGGAAAATTCCAGTCTGCACAGGCAGTTCTATTGATTGTGTCTGTGTGGGTACAGTGAGGAGAACAGTGTGGGTGTTTCCCCATGGGTTGTTCTTTTTCTTTCACACCGCTCAGTTATGCTGAAACTGTGCAACATGGCACCTTCTGCCTCACCTCAAATATTATTTAAAACGCTCTGCTCAGACTTGCATAAGTTGCAGCCTCTAACATAAAGAAAGCACAGTGTATACTGTACAAAGCTGCAGGTGCAGCCACTGAATTGCAGGACTTTTTTTTTTATTTTTTTTATTTTAGCGACCAATTTGAAGGTGGGAGAACGGCAACAAACTTATTTGACATGGCTCCTTTTTTTTGTTATCTTTCAAACCACAGCAGATGAATGCACTCTTTAAGCATATTTCAATTTTCCAGATTAACCACTTGGCTGATTCACTGGAGCTTTTGGAGATCAGTACTGATCAGTCTGGTTTTAAAGCATCATTGAGTAGCTTTTACCCAGTAATCAATTGCTTTAAATTAAATATGCCAGCCTCAAAGTGGACATAAAGTGTAAGAAAATCCAAATAAACCATTTGTAGGGAACAAAGAAGCACTAGTCTATACTACTGTACTTATAAAAGTGAATGTTACTATGCTGTATGTTGAAGAATGAATGAATGAATACACTGATGGCGAATCACTGCAGAGAGAAACTGTTCTAATTTATGACTCATTTTTTATGGAAATGCTCAATGTCTGACTTTGATACTGGTGACCATTATCCATTTAAAATGACTACTGATGGTTTTGTTTTTTATGATGGTTTTAGCCGAAGGAACTCTGAATAATTCAGTTGTTGTAGTTAGTGCATCACGGCAAAGCTTCTGGTGGGTTTTTTGTTTTAGGGGGGGGGTCATGTGGTTCTGACAGCTGGTGAGGCACAGATTAGGGATGGACTTGGTGGAACAGAGGGTGGTGGGCACCTGGAGTCTGGAAAGAGCCAGTTTTTTATGAAGCCCCAGCCTCCTCCCTCCTATACAACCACAAATAGATACACTAACCTTGATCTGTGCATTGCCTGTGCAGTATGCAGTGCTTTTGATAATATTACTTCAGTAGTATCAGTACTTCTCATATTGGCCCTCTCATGACTACTGTTGCCAGGTGGATAAGGATGACCTTTACAAACTGAGAGGATGCTTCTTAACTTGCTGTATATCCAAATGTTCCCAAGTTGGCCCACCCTTTCCTCCCTGCTGCCATGTTTCAAAAGGACGCTGACATTTTACTTTTCATCCAATCACGTGCAAAGAAGAGCTGTTTTCCCAGATCTCTGCCAACTGTAGGCAGGGCTGTCTTCACAAAGTGTTGCTATGTCCATTAAGCCATGATGGACATTCAAAGTCAGGAGGGAAAATATATTCGGTTTTAATCAGACAACCTTCATCTGAAATTTGTGGAAACATATGCACTGGCCATTTGAATTATTCTTTAACTTAATTAAGCAAATCGGACTGATGAAAAATCAGCACTGTAACTCTACAGATTCAGATATATGTTAGGATTTAGTATATTCAGCTGAATTGAGGGTATTTGCTTAGGACTTTTAAATTAAAATGTTTTCAAATGCATGGATTTATGCTCTGATTATTTTGCAGCATTTCACTTTTTTTTTAGATCAGGCATTTCACTTCAAAGCTCCTTAGTCTCCAATTTTAGATTTTTTTAAAAGTGATTTCTTCATAAAAATGCAAACATTCATTCTTGTAAAACCTGTCCATCTTTCTTTGGACTTACAAAAAAAATCCTCTTTATTCAGGTGTTACAGTGATTGCTAGACCATTAAATGTCCTGCAACAGTCCTTTGTGGGAGGTAAAGAGTGTTTGAGGGGGGATATGGTTAATTAAGATTAAAGTTGCAGTCTGTTGGATAAACACTTGATCCTTTTAATCAGCCCTGCTTAAAGCTATTAAAACATGAACTACTGTCTACCCTCCTGCCCCATCCCAGCCCATTTCCATCTCCTCCCCAACTGGCCCCAAAGAGAAAAAAGCACTTCCTCATGATTATCTGCCAGGTGCCCTTGTTACCACATAACACTTTAACCTAATGACGGTAACGTATCTAATCTCCTGATAACGAGTACACAAGAAAACCCAAATGTGGAGCCCATGAATTAGCCTTGGTGGGGAAAAACCAATTAGATTTTGATCCCTGGAGTCAAAGTTGCGTCTCTGTTTCTCAGCAGGGATCTGCCAGGCCTGTAGGCAGGGGGTTTTGTGGGGTATAGTGTCTTTAGGGTACAGCTGTTGGATGCCACGCCAGCAAGTCACCACCACACACTTTTAGCTCGTCTAGCAGGATTGAGAACCAACATGGCAGCTGTTGGGGTGGGGTGTTCTCAAATTATCTGCAGCTCATAGTTTGAATGTGCATCACAAAGGAAAACCATGATGCATATTGACTGCCCTGGCATGTGTCCCAACACAGGGGTTGCTCTCTCGGGCTCTGTCAGACCAGCAGAGTGGTTCAGTTACAGTGGCAGTGCTGTACTGTACGTGTCTTGATCTAATAAGTCAATGAGACGGAACGAATTTGAACAGGTGTTGAAAGGCAAGCTGGATATCCGACTGAGATGCTTTGTAACAAATCTCATCTGGCCAGGAAAGAATAAAGCAGCTTTTAGATTGAATGGCTTTAATAGGCATGTCTGAGTTGTATAATAGAGGAGAGGAGAAGGTGTGGCCTGGAGACATCTGTCCACTAAGGAGACCATATTGTTTCAACAGCTGCTACAGAGTGAAAAGAGACTGAGGAAGGAAGTCAAATCATTTAAACATTACAGCAAAGATGTAGCATTATCTTGTCTGTTCGGGCTTTTTTCTGCCTTTTGTGTGTTTTGTGTACATGAACCTAATGTGTCTAAAGGCATGTTATCAGAACAAGTGAAATACAATAGCAGTCTGCTGCAGCCTGAAACTTTGGCAGGTAATTTGATTTAGTCTCACCTCTTTATTCATTATGACATAATGCTGGATGTTCTTTTTTATTGTTTTAATTGTGTTCCAGTTTAAGTTTTAGAGGACAAAAGTCAAAGGGCATCCTTTGAACATCCATGAGCAACTTTACATCTGGTTGAAAACCCCTGCTGTGGGGATTTTCTAAATCCTGAAATGGCGTCAAAGCATCCTCCAAATGTTTTTAATAAAAATGGGATATTGTCAGATAGATATTGGCAGCCTTTGCTCCCAAGCTTTTATAAGTCATTTAATATTTACATCAGCATTTCAGCCGTTTTAGTGCTCTAGATCTGGAGATCCCAAAGTTAGTCCACCACTTTGAACCTGGAGGGAAGAGAGAAGTTACTCAGCAAATATTTGATCAATTTTACAAAGGTTTGGGCATTTATGGCTTATACTTGTCAGAGTTTCCAAACCAGGGTTGAGATGCTTGTCCTGTTATGTGGAGATTTGTCAGGCTTCATCCAACACTCCACAAATAAGGTTAGTGAGCAGAAATATCTAGAATGACTCGCACAATTAATAAACAGATGGCTAGAATAGAAAGGAATATTTTTAAGATCATTTTATAGAACTGGAAACTTTGGAAAAGGTTGAATGCTGAAAACGAATTTGTTGTTTAAATAACTGGCCTTTTGGGGGGTAAGTTTAGCTGAGAGTGATGGAAGGTTATTACATGATGCGCATTCTTGTACTTAAGGTCTAAAACTGTTGAAACAAGGGATCTCAAACTCTGGTCCCTCAGGACCGCAATCCAGCAGGTCTTGGATGTCTCCCGACTCCAGTACACCTCATTTGGATCCAGCAGCTTTGTCAAGTTCTGTCAAATTAATTTGAATATAATGAATTAATTTGTTGAATATACATGGTTATACAGAATTTAGCTCATAGTGCAGCTGTGTTTTAGTAATGATTCAGCCTATTGTGAACATTGCGTTTAGAATATGTGACAAGATGCAAGTCTGATGCACAATTTGATTGGCTGGTGCTTGAGTTTCTCATCCTGCAAGTTATGCTAGCAAAGGCAAATCGCTGACATAATTCAGTTTAGCCGAATTATAAAGTGTAAACCGGAAATGCGTACTGGACATGTGAATCCTGCAGCTTTCATGGCTGACTTCATGCCCTCTTCCATCTGTAGATGAGCTGATGACAGATTTTTAAAGTATTTCATGTTCTGCCTTCCAGGTAACCTGCCTTCAAGATTTCTTTGGTGATGATGATGTCTTCATTGCTTGTGGACCAGAAAAATTCCGCTATGCACAAGATGACTTCTCCCTGGATGAGAATGGTGAGCATGCAAGTCGGTCCTTTACACATTTGTTCAGTAAGTTCAGAGCTCTGCAGGACACAGTGCTGATTCTATAAACTATAAAAAGAAGAATTTTAACATCTAGGGATGCACGATATTAAAAAATTTTGCCGATATCAGATATGCCGATATTTTAAAACTGATGTGGCTGATAACCAATATCATTACCGAGATTAAAGCTGAAAAACAAAGTTATCCAAGTAGCAGTTTTGTTATCAGTTTCCGACACTTTGAAAAATAGGGGTGAGAAAAAAATATCAATACACTGAAATATCACAATATTTTCATATGCCGATATCAAATCCATATTTAAAATTGCAGCATTGATTTATTTTACTTACTAAATCTTGTGAGATTTCATTGTTTTGTTACAAAGTCTCACAATATTTCATGAATTCTCACGAGATTTCATAACAGAATGATGAAATATTGCAAGATTTCATTACTAAAATAGATTGATTCCGCGTTTTTAAATGTCAGTATAATATCAGCATATGAAAATATCGCAAAATTTTTGTGAATTCTCGTGAAATTTCATAATGAAATGATGAAATATTGCGAGATTTCATTAGTAAAATAGACCCATACTGCGTTTTTAAATGTCAACATATCAGCAAATTAAAATATTGTGATGTTTCAGTGTATCGATATTTTTTCCCACCCCTAGTCTCTAGAAGTTTTAAAGTCTGTAAAAAATAAAAAAGTAAAACTAAAAAGTTTTTTTTTAGTTTAGTTTTTTTTTTTTTTTTAACTTTAGAAATAGCGGGCTGATTGGTTATCGGTGGGGTGGCCGATGTCCAATTTTTGGTTTTAAGACCGATATACTGTAGGCCGATACCAATAGGGGGCCGATTATATCGTGCATCCCTACTAACAGCATAGAACAGCAAATGACACATCCACTAATTTTGTCCAGGTGTCCAGAGGCAAAGAGTAAAGTAAATGTTTTCGGACAAATGCATGTTGATATACACAGCAGAGTGAGAGGAAAAATCCCCCGTGCACCAGGGATGCTGACAGAGAGACTGTGAGAGATGAAGTCAGAAAGTCTGTTATCAGCAGCCGGCAGCAGGGATAGAAAAAAGGAGAAGTAGAGGAGCCATTAATCTGTCTGGTGACAGGTTTAGGCCAGCTGATCTGTTGCTGCTGATACTGCTGAGAAGTCGAGGAGAGAATTTGTAAAAAACCGACCCACTTGCTGCTCCCTGCAGACCTGAACCCCCGTTTTCTTCTCTTTTTTTCTGCCTGTTTCTTCATTATGTCCTCTTCTGAAACATGCGGTATTTTCTGCATGTTTCAGAATCTGAACTCGGCACTGATGATGCAGGGACGTCATCATGCCCCCCCCCACCAACTATGCTCCACCATGGGGATGCCTGCATCTTTTTATAATGATCTATGTCCTTTTCCATTCTGCATAGTCCCTCATGCACCCGAGTTAAATTGTTTTATTCAGTCTGTAATAACCTTGGGACCATTGCCAGATAAAATGCCTGAGAGCATCCCAACATTTCTTGGTGGGCCTCTGTGGAGCCGAGGAGGGAGCTTTGCTTGCAGTACATTATGTCAACTGTATATCTACAACGCTCATCAATCTGAGTTGTGGACAGATTCAGATGTACTAGATAATCCTCGCAAGTGCAAATAACTTACTTACCCTTCATGGGTTTTTCAAGGAGTTAAGAATAGATGAAGACATGCATGTTTTTCCTTTTTCTGTCTGAATACATTTCTTTGTTTGCCTCCTTTTTGACACTCGGTTTCATGATCACCACTTTAAAGTTAAACTCTGATTTAAATTCAGTGCTTTTTATATGCCTGATAAGTGTGAGGCTCTATAGACAGACATGCAGACAGAAAGCGCACATGTACCTGCACATCTCCGCATGCAGCCTAATGTCCAAAGCCAGGAAAGAATGGAATAGACTCCAGGCTACACTGACAGCAGACTAGACAGCCAGTTGGTAGTATTGTCAGTGGAATGGTGGTAGCATACCTTGCAAATGATGGCACATGAATGTATGTCTGCAACCAGTAGTGTGTGAAGGTTAAGAGAGAGAAGACAGAAAGGGTGCGATCCCAGGAGATGGAGGGAGGGAGGATAGTATAATTAGCTTCAAAAGAGGCAGAGGGGAGGGAGGGGGGAGGGAGGGAAGACAGTCTGACAGTACAAACAGACAGGAAGATGCAGAGGGAGGAGCGGCGATGTCTGGAGTCTGTCTTCCCTGATTAATACTGTGACCCAGAATATACTGCATACAACATAGAAGGAAAAAGCTATTATTATCTAGCCTTTTTATATGTAGGTGGAGCTTTGCCAAGTTGGTGCTCTATTGTCAGACCTTCTGAAACCTTTAGTTTATAATTTGGACTGAGCTACACAGCTGGACATGAACGCATTCAGCTCAGGCATTCAGTTCGGCGAGGGGCTATGATTTCTAACTTTCTCTCTGTTTCCACAGAATGCAGGGTGATGAAGGGACCCAAAACCCCACGTGGTTCAGGGAAGAGCCCTGGTCCAATAAGGCGCTGCAAGTCTCCTACTGAGTCAAGTCAGTCTATAATCTCACCTACACCGTTGTCCTTCCTGTTAAAACTGCTGTTGACACTGGTAGCGTCTTCATTAAAATCAAATCTGGTAGAAAACAACTCTTAACTAGTGTTGCCGTTAATAAAGCGCAACCTAAAAACAGAGGAGGGATGAAGCCCACCTCGACCTTTGACCTTAGTCTGAGGGGGATGGTGGGCTTAATCTCCTTTTTAGATCAATAATGTATGATAGGAGATGACGACTGAGCTTACTTTAAATGAGCAACTTTCAGAAATGGTAGAGCATATCTTTGTTAAAAGGAAAGTTAAAATGTAGTTGTTTTTTAGTAGCCGTCTTTGGCTCAGCGTAACACTGGTAATGCTGATCCTTGAAAAACAAAAGAAAAACATGAATAAAACATGAAAAATAAACCGCAATCTTCTTTTGTCCAGGTGTCCAGAGGCAAAGAGTAGAGTAAATACTTTTCTGCAACAACATAAACAGCTTTCAGCTGTTTGCTTGACACTCAGGCAATTTAACATTTAATAATAACCAGAAGGGAGTGGGGCCATTGAGACTCGGCTCATGTTTCTTTTTCTTTTTTTCTTTTTTTTTTCTTTTCACTTTCCTGTAGCTTTTAATTGAGGAAAAATACTATAATCAGATAAACTGCATGCTATCATTTATAGGCAGCAAATGGGGGAATGGGAACACAAACATCCTTTCTTATATAAAGAAAAAAAAAACAGAAGAAAAAAACACCAGGTATAGCGGTACTTTCTGATTTTGGTGTGATGAGCTGTTCTTCATAATTCTTTAGTGTTTCATAAATTTTTGAATATTGTATGCTCACTGAGAGGATGCTCGGCCTTTAAGACAGCAGATGGTTGGCCAACCTGCCGGAGAGGCAACTGTTGAGCATGAACTGTGGAACCAGAGAGGTCAGCAGTGAGATAATGGGGTCATAGCACAGGAAATGTCTGTCATTCACCTGTGTTAACTTAGACTGCTGCTTCATAAATAATTGACAAGTTTTCAATAATTAAAAATCTTATTTCCTAAATGTTTGTGTTGTGCATTTTCTGTCGCTGTGGGTCTGTCCAGAGCGGAGTCTTTGCCAACTAGCGAACAAGATGATTTCAAAGTCTTGGAGTTGTGTTTAACAAGGAAATACACCCATTTAGTAGACATTTTCAAAGCGATGACACAATTTTTTCATTGTTTGACTTAAATCACATCTCATGTTAGCCTTAAACTTGTCTAATTTGCAGGCCGTTTCGTTAGCCTGCCAGCATTTTCTTCAGCCTCTGAAGTCTAGTTTGGCTCTAATGATGTCTGCCTGCCATGTTCTTGTGTCAAAGCGTAATACTTTTCAAATAATTATCACAGTATGAAGTTTTTTACAAATGCTGAATGAATTTAGATGTAGAAATTGAGAGATGGGAATTAATTTCTTTTGAGAGAAGGTTTCTTTGGCTCCCCTACAGCTTCATGTTTGGAGTCTAAACAGCTGCCGAATCTTTTGCTCAGTGTAGAGTTTTTTTTTTTTTTGTTTTGTTTTTTAAATTTAACTGATTTTTTGTGTATTCCATTAGTGGAGCTTTTGGTTTTTCTGTTTCAGGCTTTTTTTTTTTTTTTTTTTTTTTTTTTTTGTGTTATTAATCTGCTTTTTGTTGTTATCTGGCTGTGTGTTTTAAATGAAGCCAGTGACTGATTTACCTTTTTGTTTTTAACATTTATTGGCTTAAACTTACACTGGCCATCTGGTTTATAGTCTTTTGGAATTCTTTTCATCATTTATAGACAAAAAAACTCTTCTAAACCACTTAACACACACAGCTACATTACCTCACACAGCTCTTGGATATAAACACAATGGTCCACACAGAGAATCCTAGCAACGTGCTGGGACGCAGATTCAGTGAATAAAATGTCATCAAACAAAAAAAAAGCAGTGAATTAATTTGCCTCGTAGAGCTGCACCAACAGTGTGCCGCCACACTGCAGCCAAGTTCAGGACTGACATTTCTGCAGAGCAAGGGAAAGAGAGATTTCTTTTACACGGTGTCTAATCCACACTACTGTTTACCTCCCCCTCTCTTTCTTCTTCTCTCGCTCTGCTTACAACTTCAGCCAATGGGACAGGATCCAGCAGCCAGATGTCCACTCCGATTTCTAAGCATTCCCCAACATCCACCCCTACAAGTCCTGGCCTCAACAACAAGCAGAAGGTACCCAGACCCCTCTCTTTTGCCCCCCCCCCCCCCCCACACACACACACACTTTATAATTCATCATTTTCTTCCTCTTGACTGTGAGCTTACAGATCCGCCTGTGCTGCTCTGTTTGCAGGATCTCTACCTGCCCTTATCTCTGGATGATGAAGATTCTCTTGGTGAATCGATGTAGACTCCTCCTGCAGCCAGCCTCCGTTTTTGGCCTGAAACAGCAAAGTTTTATACCTCTGCTGCTTCTCACCTTCACTTACAGTGCCACCTGTTGAGGAGAAACACTCTCTCTTTTAAGGCCTTAGCCACCATGGCTATGAAACCATTTGCTGCTTGTGAAACTCTTTTCAAATCCTGTTATGACCACATTAACTATTTCACTAATAATCAGGCATGTTTCTTGGTGAGGGATAGCTGCTAGTTTGTCAAAGGGCACACAGTTCATGGGTAGAAATTTCATGGTTTTAAAGGTCGGGGATCACTTTTGTTAAACATTTAGGTGAAGCCACAATCTGAATTTGATATTTTACGCAGAATTCCAAGCAGCAAATGGATCTTTTTAGAGGCGTTAGCCAAAACTGGCTTAGCTTTTTTTTTTTTTTTTTTTTTTAAATCAATAAACGTGTTTGTGATGTTCCTCCATTTCCTCCTGTCCTTCTGCCCAGTAGTCAAAGGTATGAAAGGTAATTGTTCCTTGTCACAGGAGGTCTACTCAGCCAGACTGAGTCTTTCTAACCTGCTGTAAATACTGTGTATAGCCATCCACTATAACATCTCTGCTCAGTGTCCATTGCTGTGCTTCCATAATGTCACTACAACATCTAACATTTGCTCAACATGATACAGGGTATGGTCAAAATAAAAGAAAAACCAAAATAAAGCCCTGCCTGTAAGGGGGAGGATGTGGGCGATGCTGTTATAGACTGCAGAGGATTATTGGGCTGAGGATGTATTAGAAAAAGCTACTCACCATGTTCATGGAGGCATTTAAATCTACAGCATGTGTCAAAAAATATTTCATGTTGTCCTATCAGTTTCAAGCAGATGATATAAAAGCAAAGCACCCCACAGCTTTGTGTTGGTGTTTCTTCTATTTTGACCCTCTACATAGATAGTAAGTTATGAGTGGTGCATACCCTCCGTGTTTTCACAAACTGCAGTGCATGATGTTAATGAATCATAATGAAACTTGTCTTGTAAAGAGCTGAAGGACCTAACCGTGCATAAAAAGAACCAAAGGACAAAAAACAGTAGGCCCTTTTTTTAAACAAAAATATCCCACATTCAATTAACAGTTCTACAAGGACTCCCTTGTAGGTCATTTTACCTGCTCCATCACTTACCCCCTTTTTTATGGATTTCTCCACAGCTTGTGATCTTATAAAGTTGGTGAGATAAGACTCAAAGCCAAAGTATGCTTTTCTTTTTGTATCTCTTACCTTTTTAAAAACCAAGAATGACTGGGGTGGGGATGGGGGGGGTAGGGTGTAAATTGTATTAGTGAAGGTTCTGGAGGACGCACACTTGGAGTTTTCTGCATGTCACTTTCAAAGCATCAAAGTCCAGATTTAATAGTCTTCATCAAAGGCAGTTGGTTATGTCATGGTGCTGAACAGCAGTAGGATCTTCCTCCTCTTTTGCATGGCTTGGCATAGTTCTGCGATACGGGCGGGTGATGAGAACGTCACCTTTTGTTTAAATCTATGTGTGGGTTTAAAATTTTATAAAGTTTATTAACTTATAACAAGGGTACTCGCGTAGAATTTTTCTTTTTCTAGTTAAACTTGCTCACATGAGCTCTAAAAACTTTTTCAAGCTTCTATGTGCAACTTTGTATCGCCATATTCCTTTTTCTATCATCACGATTTGCATCATGTGTCTTAAGAATCTACTGAAAAGAGCTTACTGAGGTTTTTTTTTTAAAACGTTTTTTACAGGGAATTGAGGCTAAGAAGTCTCTGAATTGGATGACACTGAAGCACAAAACGGGGAGCCATTTATTCATCACAGCAACAGACACTTTACTGTCTACTTGCCAGCATTACAATGCGTGACCACAATTAATATCCCAACGTACTGAGAAAATGCTGCACGTGTAGCATCCTTTTTAATTAAGATCTATGCATTTGGATTCAGGAATGATATATTTTGTCCTGTAGGAATGACGTTTTTAAACCCAACAGTGTGATTAGAAAGGACCTAAAAGTGAAATTTCCATGCGTTTATTCCTTTTGTGATGAAGTGTCAGTCTGAAAGTTGTATGTCTTTAGGATGATGCGGTGTGCACCCTCTGGATAAGCTTGGATTAGTTGTTTTTGATCAGCCACTTTTACGCTCAAGACAAACCATCCCTAACTATATCTGGTGCTGTAACCTCCATCTTTCTCCTGCAGGGAGTGCTGTTCCACCAGCACAACAGCTAATAGCAGCAGGGATGTTTAGTTGCATCCACCATTTTGTACAAAAAAAAATCCACATCATGTCTTTCCTCCTAAACAGTTGGTTCTGTGAAACTTTACATACTAATCTTGTTCTTCTTTACTTGGTTTTTTTCTACAGCTTGTTGCAGCACTACAGCATCTAAAACAGAAAATGTGGGTTGTCTTGTGTAATTCGGCTGCCATCGTTCAGGATGGATGGTATGATTCATCACCTTTAGTGGTGCCTTTTTTTTTTTTTTAAGATTCCTGTCTTTTTGATAAAAATAAAAACGTGATCATCAAAAGCTTGTTCTTTAACAGCGATTTGTAACACATTTTTAACGTCTAGAATGAAAAGGCCTCCCAACACATTTTTTTTTGTAGAGATTCAGGATCATTTGTCATGGTGTAAATATGCTCCCTTCCTGGTTCTCTTTCATATGTATACCTTTTTATTGGAATGGATGACTTTTTATTTCTCTGAAGTCCTTTTTAGTGGTATTTTTGCAATGTCACAGTGGCTTGTTTCAGTGCTTCATTCAGTGTATTAACCGGTATCCTTTTGCAATTAAAACGACTGTATTTCACCTCTCTGATTTTGAGTTATTTATGTTCTCAACATCACTTGTTCTCAGCTAGGTCATCTAATCTTATATGTAAAGGGACTTCTCATTTCAGTTGGCACATATTGACATGGTGAATAAATGGTAAATATAGGATTTAAAAAATGGGGGGAAAAATGAACTTCTCACAGAGACAAAAAAAAGGTTGATCAGTTTTTAAAATGGTATAGTTTAAATTAAATGGTAAAAAAAAAAAAAAAGTTGGAAAGTTGGACTTTCTTTACATGGTTAATTAATGCAGTGTTTCTCTATTCCAGTCTTCAGGACCCACTGCCCTGCGTGTCTTAAGAGGTAACCCTACTTTCTCACACCTGAATCAAATGAATGGCTGGCTCGTTAACGAACTTGCAAAGAAAGCCCTGAGGATCAGAACTGAGAAACACTGAAATGACTAGAACAGAGGTGCCGAAGCCCAGCCCTCCACAGCGACTAGCCTGCAACTTTTAGATGCGTCTCTCCAACACACCTGAATCAAATAAATGGCTCATTACCAAGCCTCTGTAGAGCTGAATGACATGCATGAGGGAATTAAGCTCTTTAGTTCAGGTGTGTTGGAGAGGGTATGATAATACATTTCACTTAAAGCGCCTTTCAAGAAACCCAAGAGCACTGTACACACCACGTAACAAATCAACAGAAGAACACAAATGGTCAAAATGCAGTACAAAATACATCAAATAAAAATGGAAGAAAACCAGATCAAAACATTTTTAAAAAGAGCAGAAATACGGTTTTAACAGATGGAGTGAATGATGTCACAGTTTGTAGGCAAGTTTGAACAGGTGGGTTTTGAGATGTGATTTAAAGAAAACAGTAAGAACTGATATTGCAGAGATCTGGAAGGAGGGAGATCCAAAGTTTGGCTGGCAGAGCAGCTAAAAGCCCTGGTCCCCATGGTAACCAGTCGAGGGAAGGGGACAGTGAGATGAGGAAGAGGAAAAAGATCTAAGGGAACAGCAGTGTGGACCAGCGCAGATAAATATGGGTGGGTGAAATTGTGTCATCAGTCAGTCATTTTCTGTACCGCTTATCCAGTTCAGGGTCGCGGGGGTTGCTGGAGCCTATCCCAGCTATTATCAGGCGAGAGGCGGGGTACACCCTGGACAGGTCGCCAGTCTGTCGCAGGGCCAATTGTAAATGGCCTTAATAGCAAAAAGAAGAATTTTGAACATAATTCTGTAAATGATGGGAAGCCAGTGGAGCTGTTGTAGGACAGGGGTGACGAGAGGAGGGGGTTCTGGTATGCTCTAAAAGTTGCTGGATAGCAGCCCTTGAGGACTGAAGTAGGGCACCTCTTGGCGAGAACATTTTCAATAGCAGTGGATGTGACGAGTCCAGTTTCTGGCATCAGAGGTGATGAGGTGTACGCTTGCTTCATCAACCTGAACTAACTGATGATATAGTATATAAAATCACTGCTTTCAATGACAACAGACTAAAGAAGTAGTGCCTTGTTCTCCGACCAGCCTACAAACATATTTGTCTTTTTAATTATTGTTAATATGAGGAGTTCCCTCTTCTGGTCTTTTTTTTTTCTTTTTGCTAAAGTTGGCATAACCTCTTACAAGTGCATTACTTTCATACACTTGTCAGCCGCTTTATTAGATAGACTTGTTCAATTGCTTGTTAATGTAAATAGACCAGCCCAACTGATTAAATGAGGATTTCAGAAACTGATGACTTTCTGGATGTTTACATCCACAAACGAGAAGGCCAGCTTTGTTGATGTAGGAGCAGGTCAGAGGACAGCGGACAGACTGGTTGGAGACCATAGAAAGGCAACAGTAACTAAAATAACCATTGGTTACAACAAAGCCGGACTCTTTGATCCAAGGACTTGGTTCAGCAAATCCAGACCAGAGGCCAGACTAAACCTGGAGAAGCAGCATTAAGCTGCTAACAGAAGGAACAAACTGCCAATGGAGATTAAACTTTCACCAACTGTAGACACTTTTAAATCAAAAATATTTCTCGTATTTGCCTGTGCATTAAAACTACACAGGAACTTTAAACTAAATTCATCTTTCAAAAGAACTTTTAAAGGTTTTAGATATTTTGTATTTGTATTTTAAAATACAAATTCATAGTAATTGCTGGATCTTTGCTCACCATTTTATATTTTATCAATTTTGATTTTCTTTATATTGTTTAATGTACTTTTTTATGAAGAACACTTTGAATTGTACACATGAAATGTGTTAAACATATTGCCTTGTGTGTGCATATTAGTTTAGTATGTGAAGACTACAGCATATTTTCTGTTCAGTAAAAATAGAAATCCTTCTCATGAAGGCTTTTTATAAACTTTTCATAAACTTTTTCTTAAAATTTCCATTACCAGCAAAGCTGTGAGTCTCCTCACTGCTGCATTGTTGTACATGTGGTTTACTATGGACATGGAGGTGCAGCTTTTGTAGGGTTAAGTTTTTATAAAGTTTGAAATCTTATTGGAGGAAAAGAGTGGAAAAAAGAAGGGTAAAAAAAGGGGGAAAAAGAATAAAAAAGGAAAAAAGACCTCCGTTTATAAGAGTTTAAGTTTCCTGCCCTCTGCTGGTTGTAATGGGCATGTGCTATAAACTGATATTTCCTCCCTAAGCATGAAAAAGTTGAAAAGATACTGCACTAAAATTAGCATTAAGACTCTTTCAGGAGTTATTTCTGGACTGACATCCTGCCACTAATAAAGAATAAGTACTGACCGATGTCCTGACTGATGTGAGGTCATTGGAATGTTTAGAGAAAATGTCAAATATAGTAAACATAAGCTACAGTCATTTTACTCTTTATCACCCCTTTAGTTTTCCTCATAAGTGACTTTGCAGGATCTCACAGCGTCTGGATTTTGTCTGGGTTGTTCATTGTTCATGTGAAACAGAACAGCAAATCTCCATCTTAAACAGCTTGTTAGACTTGAGATAAAAAAACGATCTGAACACAGAAACCAAGATTTATTATGCAGGGAATAATACTGAACAACACTGGGGAGTTTACAATTATGTTTTTGGCATTTTTTTGCAGAATTTCAAACATCTCAGTCATACACTGTATGATTTAATAATGCCAGTTTGTTGGCTAAAGTGCTGCTGGAAATGAAACAGTGTGCTAACTAACCTCTGAGGTCAGTTCTTATAGCTACAAAATTAATGAGGAAATGCTTTCATAGGTATACATAATATAAAAACTGAGCAAGAGAATTAAATTTATTTGCATTATTGTCCCTTTTTATACCAATTGGAGTTGTGTTTATATATTGTCAGAGAGGCTGATTTTACAGCAAGGTATAACTTGAAAGGGTTGGGCTTCTCTGGAATGAACAGCACAGCTTAATGTTGATGGATTCTTAATTAATTATCACATTAACACAAATAAATCAAATTAAAAATTAAAAATTGTTTAAATAATTGGTAATTAACAATTAACACTTAAATAAACACACTGAGATTCTTAATTAATTAGTGCAGCTTAATCTTGGATGATTCCTCCCCAAAACTGTGCCAAAATATCCTGGAATATTCTGTTGGTATTTGCTCTGGTTTGATTCAAGTGTTGCAAGATGTGTGACACTCATTTCACCTGACTGGCAATTCAAGTGAGGGTTACATGTCATTATTAAGCACATAATTCCCTTTTATGGCACAACCAAATAAATGTGTCACCTTCAGCAGTTTTGAAGATACAGTAAACATTAAAAAAAAACAACCTAAAGAAATGTCACATCACTCCATGTCTGTATCTGACTGAATGGAGGGGGAGGAGCTTCGTGGTATAGAAGGTGCTCTGTGGTAGCAGCTGTTCTGGCAGCCATGTTGGTTTCTACAAGAGATTCAGGGATTTCTCAAATATGCGTGAATGAGTCAAAGTAACCCCCGGGGCATGTTATTTGGGGAGGGAATGACATAATAGCATAATAAAAAGCTTTAAAAAAGTCAATTCTGCCTGTTACTCCCCTATAAGTAATATATCAGAATGAGTAGGAGCGCGATCCCATATCTCCATAATTTAGCACCTAACTCCAAACTTCCAGGATGAAAACGCTCTCCCTCAGAGCCACAATCATCTCAGTGGCCTGCAGTGAGTCCAGACCTCAACCCAACTGAACACGATCAGCTTGGATGTAGAGTACACGCAGCGACCAACACAACCCCAGTGGCTGACCTTCAGCAACTCCTGGCCGGGGAAGATGATACCATCTCCACAGCAAAATAGGACTATGCCGGTAAACCACATGAGGAGGAGGTACCAGGATGCTGCAGCAAAGTGTGGATCTTCCAGATGCTACTGATGCACCTGACAGTGTAAAATAAAGTGTAAATATGACCAATATCTGTTGTTATTTGGGACCTTTTTCGTGAGCACTACACACATTTAGCTGAGCTGCTCATAACCCTTACAAGTTATACTTCATTGATGACTCATCAGGCACAATGTTGTGTGATACAACACCAACCAGTATTATCAAAGGAAAGTTTATTTTATGTTTCCGTTTTATAGTGTCCCTTCACAGTAGAAATGATGAAATAAGTAAGTGAAATTGAAGTAAAGTATCCAATTAATGGACAAAGGAATAACTTGATTGGATTTATTTCCCAGATGCTGTCTGTGATTGTCTTTTGGGAATGTTGTTTTCTGAGGACATGACGAATGCATTTCCTGAAACAACTGATTTCTTAAGAACATCGACCTCATGAACTTTTTTGTTCAACACTCACTGAGGCCAGTTGACTATTAAAACTGTATCGAGCCTTGCTGCATTTTTAACAGGAAATGTTCTGTTTACAAAGTATGTTCACATTATAGTCCCTGCAACTAAATATTTCCTTCCTCTATAAAACACTCTCTTACAAACTTCGGCTCGGCAATTACCACAATCATATGCTGTTGTTATTTAATTTAATCTTAAGCCTGTTTTCTTAACTCTTGTATGGATTTACATTGTTAATGTTGGCTCTCTGGAAACATTCTTCTTCTGCTGATTCATTTATCCTCTCTTTTAAGCTGGAATTAGCTGAGATTTTTGTCAGTAAGAGGGAGTCAAAGTGCCTGTGTGTTCTCTAACAGTTAAGCCCAGGTCACCGAGTGCCTGCCAATTTATCTTCTTCCCACAGTTCACTGACAGTGTGAGAATAAGGCTTATTAGTTATAATCATTCAGTCTGACGGACAGCTGGTAGCTGCTGGTACAAAAATATAACAATGAATGATTTAACAGAGACAAAAAAAAAAGTGTATTAAGCTTATGTCTTAAATTTCAGTTTTAACTAAAAAAAAAAATGGGCAGGAAGGACAAGTTTTTACTTGTTTCACCTTAAGGTAGCCAAAGGTATTTAGTTTCAGTCTCTCCTTCCCTCCCTTTGTGATGACTATATCAGCCTTTGGGTAGCACCTCCTGCTGCAGGGTTATTCTCGTCAGACCAGTTTCAGACCGTGTTTGTGTGTTGATATTTAGGGAAGTCTTAAAAGCCAAGAATTCAAACTCAAGAAACTACATTTGGCTCTGAGCAAGGTGTAGCAGGCAGCTGTTTTATGCTGTGGATCTTTTAACTTGAACAGTGGGAGTGATTTTTCACACTTCCCGGGATCTCAACAGGACAGTGACGGTGTTTGAGCTCATCCTTGCAAGAACAGGACATCTCACCAGGTGAGTGCTGCTTTAAAGACGTTTTTTGCTTGTAATAGTCAGGAAGAACCTGCTTCAAGGTTGTGACAATCTACTGAAGCATTTATTGTTTGATTTGCTTGACTTCGTTCCCCCACTTTGATCTACAGATTAGTATAGATACACATTGTATATAGATAAGTAACTTTCCTTCCCTCTGTTTCCATTTATTGTTGTACTGATATGATTTCTTGGCTTCATTTCAGCATAAATCTCCCAACAAAATGTGGTGACAACATTAGAGACATTACAACACTACAAACTGACCCTTTGATGACACTGCCATGTATGAGCATGCATGTTGGAAATGTGGGGAATGTTAACTGCCATCACTTTTAGACATCATACACAGAATATAAAGATTAGAGTTTAGTTAATACAGAATTGCATTACATTTACAGTCTCCTTATTCAACTTGTTTATCAAGTACTCATCAAGCAAAAGGAAGGCATATTTTATTTCAGAGTGAAGAATAAATAACAAAAACAACCTAAAAGAACTTGTCTGTGCACAATGTCTTGGAAATTTCAAACAAGAAAACAAAGTAACTTCACGTAAAGCTCAATTACTGCTGTGTAATTATTTACTTTCTGATTTGAGTAATCTGGTAGTTATGACGCTATTCAGGTATTCATATAAAATGGTATCAATGGGAGCTAACAGGGGAAACTCGCCGGGGAGTGGCTATGAAAGGTGCATATGCAGAATTGGGTCACTAGTGTGTGGGAGGGCGAGGCAGGCAGGTACAAGACCTGGAAACTTCCTCGTTGTAAAGCTGCTGCCCGTGAGGTATTTGTCTGACATTGTTTTCTTCTGATCTCACATTTATCTGTATGATTTTCAACTGTACTTACTTTTTGTAAACTTTTACTACTTTACTTTTTCTTTAAGTTATAAGTGTGAAGTTATAGACATTTTTCTCTGCTGCCACTTGAAGCTTGACTTTCTACGGAAGCAGCCTTTAGTGTTTGTTAGTCCCAGAGAGTGACATTTGGTATGCGCTAATGTGTTATTCCTAGCAACAAATAAAGTATCAAATTGTACCAAAAATAATTGTATTGGCTCAGACTGTCCAAACAGAGCAGTGACGGGTCAGTGTGGGGGGACAAAAGGTTCAAGTGTCCCTCCCAAGAGAATAGCTACAACTGGGCTGTTCATGACATCTGTTATAATTACAGTTCTTCTTTCTCAATCTAACAAAAACAAAAATGCAGCCTTAAATGTAATTTTTTTTTTTTTTACTACAGTGAGTTTGGGACAAAACTCTCTCAGAGTCGCACACTGTGGCATCTTTTGTTGCCTGCTGTTAATGCTGAGATGTGGGATTGTTGTTTTACACTTTCTGTATGAAAGCTTAAGCCCAATATACTAGTTACCTCTGACTTGACTTAGACTAGTGGTTTGAGACTTGTGAATAATCTTTTACCCATTAGTTTTCTCCATGATCTCCTCCTGTCTGCTTTCATTTCCTCAAACATAACATTGCCATTACGTCACAGAAACACATGCACCTGCAATAAAGCCAGTGGCAGCCCGACGAGCACACCTGCTGCTACCACACCTTTCTTTATTGCTTTTTTTATGGGGCAAGAACACTGACGGCTTGAAGTGATGTTAAAAAGAAGATTTGACTTTGAAAAAGAATAAAACTTGAACTTGTTACCTTGCTAAACTCATTTTAATCTCTTGTTTTGTGCCCTCCTATTAGTAAAGGAGCTGTATTATTGCTTCTTCACAGGTCTCATGATTTAAAAACTGCATTGTACTGTAAAAGAGTGTAAAGTTAAATACTAATGAGCAGCCAGATCTGAAAGCACATACATGAACATGCACACCGATCTGCATCACGCATTGGCTAAACTTAGCTTTCTCCAGCTAGCATATCTTTGTTAGTAACTTTAAACAGCTGTACTGTAAAAACCAGACATGCCTGTGAATGGAAGAGGGGTTTCACCTTAACTACTCATGATATTCTCATGATTCAGTAACAATGTTTATGTTTTAAGTTCAGATTATATTTTCTCAAAGCCAAAACTTGTTTTCAGCATAAACATGAGTTGTACTACATGTAGCTCCAAACGGCACCCATGCTAAACAATCAGACCCACTATAAATAATGCAGTTTTACTTAGAAAAATAGCTTGCAGCTGTCACTGCTAATGTTAGCTATATTTACTGTAAATATTGGCTCTTACTGTAATAAATAAAAATGTTGAGGGTTTTTTTTTTATTTTAAATTTGGATTTTAAAAGTGGACCATTAAAAACCATTTGAGTCAGGTGATCCAGAGATGGTGATTCCTGCAGTAGTGTGTAGCATTTTGTACGTCCTCTCCATTCAGAAAAAAACCTGTACACTGCATTAGTGAAGAAAAAAAATCTATGAATTGAGATTTTAGTTCATATCAAAAACTTATGGTTAACTTATATTTAGAGCATATTTTCTAATCAGACTAAATTTCCATGTTCATTTACAGGTATTTCTGAGCAAAAACTGGTCAGAAGGACAGAGTATTTGTCAGTTAAAAAAAAAAAAAAAAACAGTGCTAATAAAGGTTAAATGTGAATTTTAAATTTCTGGGATATTACACTGTACGCAGATCAGATGCCAGAAGTTTCACGACAGATCATCCGTTACAGCTAAAAATGACTTGTACTTGACTTGGACTGGAGCCTAAAGACGTGACTTAGACTTGCAATAAACATTTCTGGTTAAAGGCATGTGAGTCAGAAAACAGCAGCACACTTCCTTAAAGATGTTTAACCACGTTGGCCATTCAAATAAACTGTTTATATAAAACCAAAACAGTTTAGTGGCAGTTCTCAGTGGTAAAACTGTGGGTCTGACTGAACCAAAGTGTGGAAAAAGACACCCTTCAAATTTACTTCACTTGCTTTGTTGCTCAGTTTCTATGCCTGAGTCATAATTATGTTATTCGAGCTTTTAGATTCTCAGCAGTTGAGCTAAGATAGCAAACTGATCCTGGCTGATTTCTGCTCCGAGTATCCCAAACACAGATCGTCCTGAGGAGTTTTACTTTCTTATTATGAGAAAATGTGAAAAATAGTAGATCTATAAAGTTTTTTTTTAACCAGTGCCAGCTATGCAAAGTAATTACCTCGTGATAATCAATGTAATAGCTTATGTATCAGTAATAATGAGCTTCCCTTACAACAATTTTGTGGCCCTTTTCGGACAACAACCCTTCTCTTTGAAAACATTTGTTATACGATACTCACAGCCTACTTTTAGTGATAATGGCCATTTCAGATATTCTAAAGTCATAAATAACATTTTTCATCTCACCCTACAAACCCTGGACGCTCATCAGTAAACTCAGACTGTCCACAGGGATTCTGGGTCATGGGTCAGTCTGCTGTGATTTGGACATAAAGCAGTGCAGAAATTTACAGAATGCTCACCAGCGATTTTTTCCCAAAAATGATCAGAGTCAGAGTTTCCAGGGGGATTCTGCCCGTATATAAAGACTGAAACCGTCTGCTGTCTGTCTTCAATTTGCAGCTGTGCAGCTTCAGGGTCTCAACCATGTTTTCCTCTGCTGTCCCGCACAAAAACCAGCACTACGCTGACCTGAAGAGAGACTGTATCAAGAGCAAGACGCTGTTTGAGGATCCAGAGTTTCCAGCCACAAATGAATCACTCTTCTTTAGAAAACGACCTCCTGGCATTGTGGAGTGGAAACGACCAGGGGTAAGTGGCACGAAGTGGTGCTTGTAGTCAATAGTTACCATCCAACGATGAATGACACTAACAGCACACATTGCATGTAGGTCAGACTGGATATCTCTAAGTTAAAATGAATTGTTTTCTTTTCTCTTTTTTTGGGGGGGGGGGGGGGGGGGGGCTGTCTTGTAAATTCTTTACTATTTATTGTGTTGTATTGTAGGAAATATGTGACTCACCTCATCTGTTTGTGGAGGGCATCAGTTCCCATGACCTGAACCAAGGCGTTGTGGGGAACTGCTGGTTTGTTGCTGCCTGTTCTTGCCTGGCTTTAAAGCCAAACCTCTGGAAAAAGGTAAGTTCTCTTGGTCTCTTTATCCAGAATTTGAAGATGGTCTATTTAAGAACTGACTCAAATTTAAGAACTCAAATTTGATGTGATTTTGCTTTTTTATAAGCACAGTAACAGCGGAAAATTCCTTCATGTAAACAAGAAAACATTCTACGTTATAACAATAAAACAAACTCTTACAGACGTCATAGGAAACAAGAGGATCTTATGAGCCTTGGCAGACGTGTTTCAAATATCTGCAATAGACTTCAGTCCTGTAAAGAGTTTATTTGAAATAGAAACTGCCTGTTGTTTTCCATTCCTATCAACAGAGAACAGAATTAAACTTGTGGTTTGCATTAGGCTTTGTAAACAGCTTTTATCTAATATGAGCTCAACAGTTTTTCCACTTCAAAACTACCCAGAGAACTGCTGCAGAAACTACTAAAAACACATGTATGAAAGTTTCCTTTTGTGTTTTCAGGTCATTTCTGATTGGAAGGAGCAGGAGTGGGATCCCGATCATCCAGAAAACTATGCAGGAATCTTTCACTTTCAGTTCTGGATCTTCGGGGAGTGGGTAGATGTGGTGGTGGACGACCGACTGCCCACCATCAATGGAGAGCTCATCTACTGCCACTCCAAACACAACAATGAGTTCTGGAGTGCTCTTCTGGAGAAGGCCTATGCCAAGTAAGTAAACTTAAAGCAGATTTTCCCACATAAATACTTTTCTTTTTTTCTCATTTTTAGGTGTACAGGACTGTCTCAGAAAATTTGAATATTGTGATAAAGTTCTTTATTTTCTGTAATGCAATGAAAAAAACATGAAAATGTCATACAGTCTGGATTCATTACAAATAAACTGAAATATTGCAAGCCTTTTATTGTTTTAATATTGCTGATTATGGCATACAGCTTAAGAAAACTCAAATATCCTATCTCAAAATTTTAGAATATCATGAATTCTAATTTTCTGAGACAGTCCTGTAACTGACATAAAAAATAGAATCTTTAAAAAACAGTAAATTGTGTACAAGAAATATGATTTAGTCACTTCTTATTCTACTTACAATAATTTAATAAGAAAAAAATGCTGCATTATAACAACTATTGGTACTTTAAATACACAATACAGGCCAGATTTGAAAAGTTTTACAGCAAAAGTAGAAAGCTGTATGCTGTTATTACAGATAAATTACAGTAAACTGCTAATGAGATGGTTTGCATTGCAAAATAAATTGGGGAATTCATTGCTTTTTAAAGTATTCCCGCTAAATTAGTTTCCCTTCTCCCACTGTGTCCAGGCTCTCTGGCTGCTATGAGTCCCTGGAGGGGGGAAACACAGGAGACGCTGTGGTGGATTTCAGTGGAGCTGTGGCTGAAGCCATCAACCTGGAGGCAGAGGCTTTCTATAAGGACCAAAAGAGACAAGACCAGCTGTTTGAGGATCTGCTCAAGGTGTATGATCGAGGAGGAGTCATCAGCTGCTCCATCAAGGTCTGTGCTTTTTCACTTTGCTTCTTGTGTCTGCTCTGATGAGATACTGACAACAACAAATATTTTTTCCGAAATTTCACAGGCACAGCCTCATGAAATTGAGGCCAAGATGGTAAATGGGCTGGTTAAAGGCCATGCTTACTCAGTTACTGCAGTGAAGCGAGTGCGACTGGGTCATGGGCTGCTGGCCTACTTCAAAAATGAAACTATTCCTCTGATCCGCATGAGAAACCCCTGGGGCAAGACGGAGTGGAATGGAGCCTGGAGCGACAGGTGAGGACGAAGCTTGCAGAAGAAAGTTTAGTACCGTGTTCTTAAAAGAGGAGTGTAAAAGACAGATAGGACACCCTTCGACTGCAAAGAGTCTTGAATATTCAAATATGTTGTCATTTGGTTTATCACTTTTTCATATTGCGTGTCATTGTAAATATACAGTTGATGTTTCAAATGTTTTTAGCAACTTGACAATAACTAAGATTACATAACCTGTTAGTGTTTTCTGGGGCCTGAGTTATGTAGCCAAGGTCTGGCAAATATTAGAATAAACACAGCTTTACAAATGGGTAATTTGCTCAAAGATTATTACTTTCTTTTTGTCTTCTATCACTTACTGATTAACAATCATCTTGGCTTTACTCCTTGCTAGCTCTGAGGAATGGTCGCAGGTTGGTGACACAGAGAGGGGCAACCTTGGCATCACCGTAGAGGATGATGGAGAGTTCTGGTGAGAGTTAAAGATCCTCTAATCACCAAACAGCATCTGTTGTGTTCATCTCTTCCTCCTGAACACTTGGTAATAATTGATGTTCACATCCACAGGATGTCATTCACAGACTGGTGCAAGTTCTTCACAGATGCAGATGTTTGCCGCCTCATCAATACTTCACTGATCAGCATCCATAAGACGTGGCATGAGGTTGTGCACTTTGGGAGCTGGACCAAAAATGCAGACCCGCTGCTAAATCGCTGCGGTGGATGTGCTAACCACAAGCAGACATTCCTGCAGAACCCACAGGTGCTGCAGACTCTGGATGCGTTCTGCATCGTCACCCGTGCCTTCATTCACACCTTTATGCTCACTCATTCTCAATTTCTTTTACAGTACGTGTTTGATGTCACAAAGGAGGCTGATGAGGTCCTGTTCTCCCTGCAACAGAGAGACATGAAGATCCACAGAAAAATTGGTCAAGGAGAAAACCTAACCATTGGCTTTGGTGTCTTTAAGGTATATTTTCACCTTCCTACTTTATATTAATCAATAGAGGGGTTTCTTCATACATGAACAGAGGCCACACTGTCAATGAAACTAGTGTTTATTGGATGTATTAATAGCTACAGTATCAGACAGTCAGTCAGACTAAACCTGTGCAGCATTTTTTTTTATACAAACTGAAAAAAGAGCCATATTTACAGTCGTCCCCAAAATGATTCATCCCTTCAAATTGAAGAAGGAAAAACAATCATCTGTCAGCGAAATAAGTTGAAATTGACAAAAGTAATAGTTAATAAAAATTCCATGAAAATCATGACATTGATTTTGAATTGTGGTTTGAAAAAAATATATTAAAAACAAACACACAAAAAATAAAACAAGTAAACAAGCATGATGGGGCACCAAAGCTAAAACTTTGTTGAGCAACATTTTGAAGCAATCACTGCAATCAGGTGTTTTCTCTAATGCTCAAAAAGACTTCTACACCTGTTGTCAGGTAATTTGGTCCACTGATCATGAGAAAGGTGCTCTAATGTGTCTGGGAAAGTTTTTATTATTATTATTATTTTTTTTTTTTTTTTTTTTTTTTTTTTTTTTTTTTTTTTTTATTTCATTTTTTTTTTTTTTTTTATTATTATTATTATATTATTATTATTATTATTATTATTATTATTTCCAACCACATTTCAAAAGCAACATTTTATTTTAATAAATCATAATTTTGTAATTTTTTTTTTATTTATTATTAGTTTCTTTAGTTTCTTGTCATTTGAATTACTATTGTGAATTTAGTCTTTTTCTTTTAATTGAAGGGTATGAATAATTTTGAGGACCACTGTTTATATATGGCTGTTTTTTTTTAATAGCCTTAAATATATATATTATATATATATATATATATACATATATATATATATATATAAAAGAATAGATATTCCAGTTAGTGAAAATGAATAAATGAATGAAAATGTAATGCTTTTTTTAAAAAAAATCAAGGAATAAATGAATAGTAAAATACTGTAGAATGTATACATGAGTTTGCTTTATACAATATCAGCACTCTGCTGCTTTCAGGTCTTAGGAGATGTTGTTCCACAATAACCTAATATCAAATAAGAACACCATTTTACTGTGGGTTTGAGTTTCAGTGCTTTGGGGTTTTTGGTTTCATCCTCCAGAGGACAGGAGGATTCTGGAAAGTTTGTTGGATAAAAGCAAATATAAAAGCAAGAATGTCCAAAACCATAATGAGCTCTCTTGAAATCAAATCTTAAGCTTTGGGGAAACAATGCTTCAATTTGTCTCGAAAATTAGCGTCAGATGAGCTCTTTTTCTGGCCTTAATCGATACAACGGTATGTGTGTGCAGTATGATGAGGAGATGTACAGTCAGTGGTTGTGCTGTTGTAAGGACTTTGTTTTGGAGTCAATAACTGCTCCCAGGCTTTAAGAAATGGAAGAAAAGGCAGAATAAAAAGAGAAAATGGAGAGGGAAGGGTGGACTCAGCAGAGACAACAGGTATGCAGGGCAGGTATGACAAGAAGTGTAGCATTTAAAATTTGGTCCGCTTAAATTCCTTTTCTCCATGTTTGGTAAGTATAACAAGTGCAGTACCAAAAGATCAGGGGCATTAAACATCGGGCTCCTTGTGTATAAAATGTGTTGTATAAATAAATTTGCCTTGCCTAGACTATAATATTTTTCTGAAACACTGTCAGACTGAGTGGGAAATGTTGTTCGTCTGCAATAATGACATTCATAGACGGTCAGTTTATTTTGGGGGAAAGTCGGAGTAATTTCAGCATATTTTGGCTCACATTTAGGTGAAAAAAAATTAGGCTTGGCTTCAGTTTTCTTCTTATTTGTCAAACAATTTCACATTAAAAATGGCAGGCAGACTTAACTTGAGTGTTTTATCAAAAGTAAAACAGACCTTTTCAGCTAGATGTGAGTGAGCACAGACAGTCACACATACTTTTGCTAATTGTTCCAGGTTGATAAGCACTGCTGAGCCAGACTTGTCTATGGTAGTGACAATTAGATATCAGCTAATATAAGGTGAAGATACTTGTGTTCCATGTCTGTATTTGTGTAGTTTCTTTTCTCGTGTGTAATGAGAGAAATTAAGTAGTTTGTTAGTTATGCATTAACATATTTAATGCTGTACCATGTTATTCCTTATTTTAGAGGTAACTAATCAGGCTTTCCAACAATGTAACAGTGTTTCCAACTGGTTTTGACAAAGGGGAGGAATAAACAACCAAACACAAATTTCCTCACTTTCTGTGCTAATATAGCCTATAGATAGGCTATAGAAAAGAGCTATATTTAGATTCAAACTATATTAAAAAGGCACCTTAGTGAGGGTTGATTATTAACTTCCAAAGCAAATACAGTATTCTTTTTGTAATCACGTTTTAGTCAATCTCCTGTGGTTAGATTGTTACATTCACATGAGGCCATGCAGCCATATCCAACAAAACTGATATCATATTTCCCACAAGGGCTTTTAGTTGTCAGAGATCTGGCTAAGTTCAAACACACACCATACACTCTTATCATGCTGGCAGAGGTGCTGCTGAACGTGGTACATTCTGGACAGCAATAAACACTGAGCTGACCCTGAGAGCCTGCAGTAAAAAAAAAAAAAACAACAAAAAAAAAAAAAAAAAGCTGTGTGCATGCATCCTGCCAAAATGTTAACCTCTATTTGACCCTTGTCATCTATGGTCATGTAAGATGTATCCTCCTCCTTCATCTGACGACTCCAGGCTGTGGGTTCTGATATTCTCTCAGTTTTTTTTTCTCTTTTTACTGTTTATGAGAGTGAAATATTTTTTCTTCTTTTGCAGTTTGAAATTTATGAAACAAATAATGTTAAGTCACATAGCAACTACTGTCGTAGTTTTTTATCAAATTTCTAATCATGATCGTTTAATCAAAATATGAGGCAGTCATAGTCCTTTAAAGAGTTTGAAGACTATGAGTATCACACCAAACTTTCTCTCATCCATCTGTTTATCCATTTTCTACACCCACTTAATCCAATTTACTGTCAATGAAAGGAGCGCAACCTGTCTGTTATCAGGTTAGGGTTAGGGGCGCCACTTCACTTAGTCCCCCCCTTTAATAAGACTTTTTTCAACTTGCTCAAATGGACAACTATTCATATCAGTCCAAAAACGACAGATTTATGAACCAACAATATTCCTGTGGTAATCACACCTGAGAAATTCAAATGTTATTTATTCTTCTACCAGCAGGAGGCAGTATAAATCAAACATGTATAAACAAGCAACACATTCCTCTGTGTCTTTACTGTTTATGTTAGATTTGTTCAACAAACATCCAAAATTCCTGCATTTCAATCCTTTTTAAGTAAAAGTACATTTGTGTTTTTCTAAATTGGTTTTAAAAGTAGATGTAAAAGTACTTTATCTGTCAAAATTGGCATGTTTAAATGATTTTGTTAGAATATATTGATGTGTCTTGCTAAAGCAGAACCCTTACAGCTAATTAAGGTGTTTTTTTGTAATTCTACTGTACTTAGCACAATGTAAACCATATGTCTAATGCTTTAATTATATTTAAAGTTTAAAGTTTGATTTAAGTATACTTCCTATCATCTTTATAGAATCTTAATCTGTCTGTGTGGCATCTTCTGTAATGGAGAAGAAACGTACAATAAGTGACTCTCAGTTATGATGAAAAAGTACTGGGGGGGGGGGGGGGGGGGGGGGTTCAGATGAAGTACTTGACTAGATGTGTTATGTTTCTTTTCCAGGTGGAACTAAACAGGAAGTATCGCATGCATGACATCCTGACTCAGCAGCCTGTAGCGACCTCCACCTACATCAACGCTCGGACAGTGTTCATGAGGCACACGCTGCCTCAGGGTCGATACGTCATCATCCCCAGCACCTTCAAGCCTCTAACGCTGGGGGACTACATGCTGAGAGTTTTTACTGATGTGGACTCGAGCTGCCGGTAAGACGGTGACATTAAAGAAACTATTAAAATCAAAGAGAATGAAGCTGAATCCGTGTTGAAACAGATGCTTGGCTGTTCTCAATGTTTACAGAAGTAAAATATTTAATGCCTAATTATTACACTAGAGGGGAAACAGCTACTCTTTAAATCTAATTTCAGGCAAGTGAATGGCTCATTTCCAAGAAAAACACCCAAAATTTGTAGTCTGGAGAATAAAACTATCACATTAAATCTTTCATGAAGTAAGGCCTCCCTCTTCCTGCTTTTTCTTGGCCCCAGATTTTGTTTGGTTTCCGATGTTCTTTTTAACTAAACACAATCAAATCAAATTTAATCCAAGTAAGCTATCACACTAAACCAATGCAGGGTCTATGAGAAAGCATCACATGTTTGACTTTTTATCTTTATAATAAGATTGGGCTGAGAATGCGAGGGGGCTTAACTTCTACCCTTCTCCTTCCCTCTCCTCTGCTCTCACAGGGAACTGACAGAGGACAAACCAAGAATAAAATGCTGGAGTTCGTTCCTGGGATACCCACAAGCTGTAACTCATGTGTACGTCCACAGAGCTGAAGGGCTGCAGAACCAGGACAGCACAGGAGGTTGGACGACTTCTCCAAGCACTGAACTTCCTACTGCACAGCTATAATTCAAAATGAGTGATGGCTTCAAATGTGTACATGCAGGTGCTGACCCTTATGTGATTATATCCTGCGAGGGCCGATCGGTGAAGTCCACCATCTGTAAGGACACTCTGCAACCAGAGTTTGCAACCAGCGCCATTTTCTACAGGAAAAAGCCAAGAAAACCCATAACTTTGGAGGTAAGATCTTGACATTAGTCAATGTCAGGGAAGCACAAAGACAGTGGATTTTCCCCAACATTCAATGTGGTTTAAAGAGAATTTGAGAGCATGAAAGATAGGAGAACTGTCACTATAATTAAGCATCGTATACATTTACATTAATATCAGGAAATTATTTAATCCAATATAACACATAACTTATTAAGGTGCCCCTGATATGCTTACTGCAATTAATGTTCACATAAAGGTGAAAACACCCATGAAAACACATTAACTTGATGCTATAACACATTAATCATAAATAGATCTAGTTTTATTCAGCCAGCAAAGCCTTATTCACACATTCAGTTGATTCTATCTTATTTGCGTTTCTCTATCATATCACTCTCACATGCTAATTAACACATCGGGGTAATTATACGGTTGCTTGGAAGACCCATTTTTCATGCTGGACTGCTTCTGCTCCAGTTTGCTGTAACAGAGGACACAGTACATCATCTTTAGCTAAATATCACACAACTACAAATTTACTGACCATTTATTATAAATGACAGTAAAACATCACGTCTAATGCTTCCCTGTATTTGTAGACATCAGATTTTTGGGGGGACTTTTTTGGGACTTGGAGAACAGATGGTGCCAAAATGGCCATTTTGGAGGTCTTGCATGAACAATGTGTATTTTGCTCTGCTTCACTTTATCAGAGTTGGCCTTTGCAGGGATAATACTGTGCTGTGCTGTGATTTGATGGAGGTTTAGAGCTACAGCTGCTTCATTTCATATTCATTCGGAAACTTTTTTCATTTATGTTATCGCCATCTTCATTTATTCTTCACAAGCTGAGACATATACTAACATCTACATCATAACAAATCTCAGATGTATTCAAACAGTCCTGGTGGTTGCAGAGATATCCTCATTTCTTTACGAGTATGTCATTTTCTGCAAAGGCCTTAAGGGTTAGGTGGCATTAACTCTAACTGGTCTCCCTCAGGTGTGGAACAGCAATGCTGTGAAGGATGAATTTATGGGCCAAGTTGTGCTGTCAGCCGGGGCGACGGACACCACGGACCCTCAGATACTTCAGCTGAGGAAGAGTGGCCGGCAGATGGCTGATGAGATGCCAGGTAGCATCATTCTGAGGGTCGTCACTGCAACTCAGCTGACCGCCATGTGACCTCATCTGTCACACGGCTGAATTACCATCTTGTGAGACTTATCTGACTTGTGCCATTACGGATCACAAAAACAGCTTCAGCAACATTATTTTGCTGTTATTTAAACGTCTGGGAATTTTGTGAACAGCTCATGAGGCCAGAATGAATGTTTTGAAAAGGGACACTTTTTTAAATTGTGTTTTATGACTTTTGCTCCTCTTTAAATCAGCTTTGTGTAACTTAATGAAATGTTTTTATACTGATATTTTATGAATGTCTTACCTCACAAAGCTACACTTTTAACCAATTATATGATATTATGACCAATATAGTCATTAATATTCAGAGAAACCTGCTATACGACCAAATCATAATTCATGTAAGGTGTGTCGCCTTCTTCTGCCAGTTGATAATCATATTTCAATCCAATGATTATCAACTGCAAAATGTTTACAAATACAATAAAATAAAAGAAACTCATTTTAAAACCAACCACTTCCGCTTCTCTGGTTTTCCTCCTCTTTTTATTTCAGTCCAGTTCCCAAACTGCAGTATTTAGATTTTTTTCTTCTTTTTTTTTACACTCAAGACACAGCCATGCACAATTCAAAGTTCAAAAAGTCTATTGCTTCAACCACAATTAAAAATAGTTTATCCAAAACCTCGTTTCCCCGTCACTTGTTTGTCCTTTTTCAAAGATGGGGAAATTTCTGCTGAGGTATGCCAGATGGATCAGCAGTTTTACAAAGCTAGACAATAATAAGAGAATAATAATAATAATAATAAAGATAATAATTTAAAAAGTAACATTTTTTGTCTTTGTTCCATTCTCTTGATACACATTAATAGAGGGATTTTCACACCACGTGTACAGGTTTACACATTCAGAAGAAAGGAATGTACAGGAGCAACCACAGAAACAGGGGCACGTCAGCGGTGTCATTTGTCCCGAAATTCACCTTTGTGCTCATAGTTCAGACCTGTACATGGGTCGGAGGCCGAATGTCCCAGGGCTGGCAAAGCTTCCTGACAGGCCACATACACCTACTGCACGCACGCAAACTAACACTCAGGACAGCAGTGGTACTCAGACTGGACAGACTGTGTGGGCCCGCACACAGAGTGCTGCATCCATCGGCTCTCAGTCCAGATGAAGGAGTGTCCGATAAAGCCCAAACAGGAGGGGCGGATCCAGGAGTGCACAAACGGCGTGTGTATTGGTTTTTCTCTTTTTCCGTTTCCAGGGTGCAAAACATTTATTGATACATACCATAGAGCAACCTGAATATTGTCATTTTAAGTTACATAGTTCTGAAAAAAGGGGGGTTCCTGTCATATTTACATACATACATACATATCCTAACAATCCTTACCTATTTGAAGATGAAATACAGTGTATAGTTTGTTTACATGCATGAAATCTGTTGCTTCCTCCTGTCTATTACCACTCCTTCATCTTCTGTACATTTGCTGTACAATGGAGGTACAGTGGGGTGAAGCAGCTACCCTGCACCTCAAAGGTAAGGTGGAAAACACACGTGAGGCATCTTCTAGTGCACATTGAGGTAGCCCCCTAAAACACAAACACGCCCACTCACACACAGAGGGATGCTACGTGGGGAATGCCAGACAAAGTTACCAAATACACACAAAAAGATAACCTCTGTACAGGAATTAATTTAAACTCTAATGCAGGTATGAAGGAAATGTTGGTAAATGTGAACCTTCAGGGCGTGGTACAATCATAAAATGACACGCACTACACTCAGCAAAAAAAACATTCCCCCTCTAAAATCTGTCACACGCCAAAAAAGTCACTCGAAAATGTAAAGACCTCATGAAAAAGTCATATAAGACACAATTAAGACAAAAACTAAAGCTTGAGTGAGCAGCATTTTAAATAGCAACGGGGATGTGAGGAGGATAAGTGGCGATCAGAGCCTCGTTAGATGTGAACGTTGTTTCGTCTTTTCACCTGAGCAGGTGGCGTCTAACCCGAAAGGTGTATGATTTAGTCAGCAGAATGAGATGATGAGCGGCTCCTGCTCACATGATCAAGGAATTTTATTCCTCCCTCCATTTTATGTTGCAGTTTGCAGATCAGATTGTAATTATAATTCATGGTAACAGTATTTTAAGGGCGCTGGGGAAGCTTGGGGCACTGTAGGTGTGACAAAGTGTGGCACTGGACTTCTAACTCACTATAGCTAAGCAATTTCATGGCCTTCTGCTGGAATTCAAGATTGTTATTGGCTGTGCTTTAGCACCTTTTTATGGACAATCCCTGACAATGGCTCACTCACTGATTTTTGTTTATTTCCTTCCACTTTGTACTGGGTTACAAGTAAAAAGAAAATAAATGCTCATCCAATGTTTTGATGAATGTACAGCAGGTTTCAAAGTGAAATGAAATGAAAAAATCTACTCGCCTGTGGATAATTTTACCTGAAATGCTACAATTTATGAAAGCATGCATTGAAAAATTATATCAGATGTCTGGGACGTCACATGTTTTTGTAATGTAGCCAGTTTCACAGAGACAGCCTTAAAGCTGCTAACCGCATGAAGCCCAGTGTTTCCAGACTTTTGAGAGAAAAGTGAGCACTGCATCTTCTCACTGATGTGAAATGGACAGTGAGATGATGCAAGGTGTTTAAAGCTGATGTAGGAGATGTGAAACTGTTTACTTTTTCCCCTGTAGTTGCACCCCTACACACATTCATACGCACACACACAATGACCAAAGATGCACCACTTTGAGATGTGACAGTCTGCAGAGGATTTGCAGTGTTTTTCCACAGAGTCACGGTCATGCAGGCAAACATCGTGTCCGGAGTCGCTCTTTCACTTCAGCTGCTTGCTGCAGGTGCAGGTGTGGCCTGATCATGCTCCATGAAAGGACGAGAGGAGAGAAACTGAGCTTAAAGCTGCACAGAGAGGAAATCTTTGTTTCTCCACTTAGGTCCTTCAATGTTTTCTTGAGATTTAGCACACTTCCTTTTCTTTTTTCTTTTTGTTAATGTTTTGGGAGACGACCACCCAAAACAAGACATGACGCAAACAGATGTGCACAGTTTCTTTACCCATACGCCCACACACACTCATTCACTCACACATACTCGTGAGGGACTGCTCTACATGTACAGAGTGCTGGAGAAGTAAACAAGGAGACAAGGTCTTTTTCAGCAGCATGGGCCGAGAGGCTGCAAGGCCAGATGTCCATCCTACATATGAGGCTTGGGGGTCTTTTGTCCTTGTGCTGTCACTGTAAGTCACACAAACCCCTCCTTGTGCTGTCGCTGCCACGCCACCCACCATCCATACACCCAAGCCCCTGCCGCCAGGAACGCACACATCACAGACAGGGCTCCAGCCTCGGGCGCGGACAGAGAGCCCATCCTTAACGACTGCTGTTCTTTATGGCTTCCTTCGCAGCTACAATCAGAGGCGTCAGGCTGGAGAGAGGCTTCGCCAGCTTGAGGAAGGAATGCTGAAAACAGAAAGGATGGAATGAATGTATGTATGAAGTTGGACACGACAAGAGGGGAAGGGTGGTAAAGCTGAGACACTACCATTATGTTTGTGATAATTAACCAGTTAATATTTTATCAACAGAAGCTGTTTTCACAAGCAACTTTAGTGTAATTTTGTCAAATATAATCAAGAAAACGTTTTTAAGAAAACTGATGTAACTGTTGGACAAAATACATCAGGACCAGGTATCCTGGAGTTGGACTACAAATGCACAAGATTTTAAACATAACCAAAGTGTATGTACACGCACCGGCCACTTCATTAGGTACACCTGTCCAACTGCTCGTTAACGCAAATTTGTAATCAGCCAATCACATGGCAGCAAGTCAATGCATTTAGGCATGTAGACATGGTCAAGACGATCCGCTGCAGTCCAAACCGAGCATCAGAATGGGGAAGAAAGGTGATTTAAGTGACTTTGAACGTGGCATGATTGTTGGTGCCAGACAGGCTGGTCTGAGTATTTCAGAAACTGCTGATCTACTGGGATTTTTACGCACAACCATCTCTAGGATTTATAGAGAATGGTCCGAAAAAGAGAAAATATCCAGTGAGCGGCAGTTCTGTGGGCACAAATGACCAGACTGGTCCGACCAGACTGGAGAACGGCCAGACTGGTTCAAGCTGACAGAAAGGCAACAGTAATTCAAATAACCACTTGTTACAACCGAAGTATGCAGAAGAGCATCTCTGACTTCACAACAGATCCAACCTGGAAGCAGATGGGCTACAGCAGCAGAAGACCACAACGGGTGCCACTCCTGTTAGCTAAGAACAGGAAACTGAGGCTACAATTCGCACAGACTCACCAACATCGGACAACAGAAGATGGAGAAATGTTGCCTTGTCTGATGAGTCTTGATTTCTGCTACAAAATTTGGATGGTCTGCTCAGAATTTGGTGTCAACAACATGAAAGCATGGATCCATCCTGCCTTGCATCAACAGTTCAAGTTGGTGGTGGTATGGGAGAGATTTTCTTGGCACACTTTGGGCCCCTTAGTACCAACGTGGCAGTTTAACCACCACAGCCTACCTGAGTATTGTTGCTGACCATGTCCATCCCTTTATGACCACAGTGTAGCATCCTCTGATGGTTACTTCCAGCAGGATAATGCGCCATGTCATAAAGCAGGAAATCATCTCAGACTGTTTTTTGAACATGACAATGAGTTCATTGTACCCAAATGGCCTCAACAATCACCAGATCTCAATCCAATGTATCACCTTTGGGATGTGGTGGAACAGGAGGTTCTCAACATCGATGTGAAGCCGACAAATCTACAGCAACTGAGTGATGCTGTCATGTCACTATGGAGCAAAATCTCTGGGGAATGTTTCCAGTACCTTGTTGAATCTACAGTATGCCACGAAGGATTAAGGCAGTTCTGAAGGCAAAAGGGGTCCAACCTGGTACTAGCAAGGTGTACCTAATAAAGTGGCCGGTGAGTGTATATATTCATATAAAATGAGCAAGAAGAAGTTTTGGGCGTACCTGAAGCAACTCCTTGGCAGAGCCTCTGCGGTCCACATCCATCTCCAGACAGCGATTCAGGAAGTCTCTAAACGTAGATGACAGCCTTTCTGGGTTCTGCAGCTCTGGAGTTCCATTGGTTGCTATCAGGTAAAGTGCCTGCAAGCATGAACATCATCAGTCATGAGGGTAGTTACATTAAAGTAATCTGAATATCTCATCTGTGTGTGTTCAACTCTTATTTCCAGAAATGTTTGGAACTTTTCTAAAATGTGACAAGCTTTACTACAGTCTTGTAGTTAGAAAATCCCAGTTTACCACTCTGTTAAATCACTCCTCCTTTTAATCAGACTTTTTCATTATTGGGAAACTACAGATGCTCATTGCTGCAGTTTTGCAAGAGTATTCTCTATCATTTTTGCTTAATTTTAAACAACTCAGTCTTGTTTTTGGATTCTTGTTTTTACCGTACTGTACATTTTTAATAGGAGACAGATCTGGACTACAAGCATGAAGAGAGCAAAAAAAGTGAATTGTTCTTTAGAATGATGACACTTAGCTGTATTTCTCTCTTCAAAATTCCAGTGCAAGCCATCAGTGGTACTTTCATGTTTGTCCAAGTCTTCTCATGTCAAGTAATTGGATCCCTCCCTGTGTAATTCAGTTTCAGCTTACATTTCTGGATGCAGGGTACTCCCCAGCTCCTTGTGGATTATGATAGCACAATGGCTTTTCAAACCGTGCAGCCTGAAGACTCAAAGCTCAGTATTGATCAGTGGTTGCAGACTGAGATTTCCCCAGATTTAGCACATATTAGTATTAACTGTGCATACTGGAAGGATATGTTTGTTGCAATTTTGGATTGAGAAATATATACTGTCCATGTTTAACTGACTGAGTTTGACACATTGAGATGAACAATGACCCATCCTTGTTTGGCATAATTAAAAATTTCCTTTCTCTTTATCCCTGGCACCTTACATGTCACAGATGAGTCTGATGATTGTTGAAACTAAAGTGGTCCTCATTCCATCATCTTTATTGCTTATATCTAGAGACATGCATATTATCTTTCAGTGGGGTTTATGGCATCAAATTAATTTGCTCATCATATCATATAAACTCAACAAAGATGATTAGTGAGGACGCTATATTTATTCTTTGTACTTGTATCTAGACTGGAATGAAATAATACTGTACATCAAAGATTTAAGTAATTACTGCATTTAAGAAAAGTTCCAAAGTTCCTATTGATGTGGTTTTTATAGAGCTACAGTGTTGCAGCTGCAATTACCCGGAGCGGATTCTCATTCAGATATGGAGGTTCTCCTTCCACCATCTCTATTGCCATGATTCCCAGAGACCAGATATCCACTTTTGGGCCATAAGCCTTCCGAGTCACCACCTCTGGTGCCATCCAGTAGGGCGTTCCCACCATCGTGCTCCGTTTGTTCTGTTCTGGAGTGATCTGGGCACAGAAGCCAAAGTCGGCTGCAGAAGCAAGAAGACAAACATTTAGTTACTCACATCTGCACCATATTTTTCATCACATCATCATGCCTTTAGGTCTATTCAAACTGAACCTTCTCTCTCATTAGTGAGGCTTTTTTTGCATCAATTCCACCACATTAAATGGATAAATAGAGGGAGAAAAAGACTTACTGAGCTTGACAGATCCATCCATGCCCAAGAGGATGTTGTCACTTTTTATATCTCTATGGATCACCTGGTTGGAGTGTAAAAAGTCCAAGGCTTGAAGACACTATGATGATAAACCAAAAAAAAAGGGGGAAAAGTGAAACATATCAGATCAACACCTTCATTTATAAATGGAAACCTTTATGAAAGATTATTTCCAATCCATATGTTGGGGTTATTATTAGGGATGTTCGATATAGGCTTTTTAACTGATATCCAATATACCGATATTGTCCAACTCTTAAATTCCGATATCTCATATCAACCGATAAAGATATATGCAGAGAGCTGTAAGTTTGTATCTCTTATATTTTGAGAAATACAACTATACTCTGCTCTGCGAGGAAAGATCCCAAAATCTCTTTAACTCATCCAGAGGATTCATTTTGGACATCTGGCAGCCAGATATCAGATACTAGCAGGTATCAGCCAACATGTGGCTAATTCTAATGTTTCTGACAACTTGGTAACTTAACCAACAACTTAAAACCAGACAAAATATAAGCAGCTTCAAAGCAAGTCAGTCTGTAGCAGCAGCAGCTGCACCGTAGTCACATGACTCTGAAAGGAATGCTGGAATATGAAGTTCTTCCAGAACAACAGGGACTTTTCTACATGCTGGACCGCTGCTAATGGAACAATATCTCGCAAGATTTCATCACAGAGCAACAAAATCTCGTGAGATTTCATTTTTCAAAATATTGGCCCAAAAACCGATACAGATATTTTCCGATATCACATTTAATGACAATATCGGGCGATAATATCGGTAGGCCGATAATAAAGGACATCCCTAGTTATTATATAATTGTTACTGCTGTAGTTTGTGTTATCGCTGGTGTCCAAACTTGGCTTCTTACCTCTCTGCAGACTGCAGCAATCTGGCCCTCGTCCATGCAGGTTTCAGTCACTACATCTGTCAGTGAGCCTCCGGCCAAATACTCCATCACCACCCACAACTCATCTCCTACTAAGTAACTAATTAAAGAATGACAAAATGAAAAGAAAAAACATGGGTGAAAATTTCTGGGTTAGTTTTGACTTCAATTCAGCAATAAAATTAAGTTAGAGTGACATGAGTGTCTGTGCCATGCCGACTGAAAACAGTGAAACAAAGCTGTTAACAAAGGCAGATGGACCAATATAATGAAACAAGAGCTGAGATGAAAAACAAAAGTCAGGAATTTGATTTCTTTCATTGTGTGTACATTTTAAAGCAGTAGGTGGCAGTATTGCACCTCAGGACGAGTTCATAGCCCCATTAAAAGGGGAAAGGTAGAAGAAGAAAGAGCAACAGCGGGCGAAGAAGAAGGAGAAGCAAAAATAGGAGACTCAAGAGGATTTCTCAATGTCATTATGGTAACAGCCATTTTAAGCTAAAACAGTTGCACAGCCCAGCACCATGGTGAATACATTCTTAGCACTCTATAAAAGCCTTAGAGGAAATGTTTATGAAATATAATTTAATTTATTGTTACATAAAGGTGTGGCTGTTCCACACACCTGACGTTTTTGTTTTCCCAGAGTGTTGTGGAGTATTTCCAATATCATATTTTCATGTGTAGTTATGTTTATCAGTATTTTTACAAACCTAAACTTTAAAGGAAAGGCACACTAGACTTTAAAATTATATTATCTCTACAAAATAGGGTTTATACAGTAATTCATTTTTGCATGTGAAAAACTGACCTGTCCAGGTAGTTTACTATGTTAGAGTTTTTGTTTTCCCTCATCACCAAGATCTCATTGATGATCAGCTCTTTCTTGGGTTGCTGCTGCAGGTTCATCTGTTTGATGGCCACCTGAGAAAACAGACAGGATATTTGTTGCTCAGAGTAAGTTCCTGGGATCGCATGAAAAGTGCTAAAACAGACAAAGGGGATGCTGTAAAATGGGCTACATGCACAACTCCTCTACTTCCTGAACTTAAGCCAGCTCCTTTGTTTCCTGTCTTTCATTCCTGGACAAATTGATTAATCCAGGTGTGCCTGACCTCAGTAACCACAACGACAATGGAGAGACACACCTGGATTTATCAGTTTGTCCAGGAATGAAACAAAGGAGCTAAAGAAGTGGAGTTGTGGATATATACAGCCCCTAATGGGTTGTTTCCATTTCTAGTGCTAAGAGTTGCTCCTGGTGACAAAATCCCTACATTTGTGGGCACCTCCCAAATGAAAGAGTGGATCAAAGCTATTTATAAAGCATCTTGATCCTCCAAAGTGGTCCTTACTGGAGAAACTTTTAGAAATGTGCTCCAGGCAATGAATGATTGTGAGTTCAGATCAGATCATGCAGGGATTACGTTTTTGATCTTATTAGAGATGTGCTTCCATCTCTGACAAAGCCCCAAAATAGCATAAAATCAGAAATAGAAGTAATCACAATGTTAAGAGATTTGGCAACTGGGAAAATAGAGCCATGCAGAACTGATGATTTGGGTCCGTCACAACTTCAAACACTTCGAACAGTGTTCCTTAGTATAAATAGATATATAAGAAAAATACTATATATATATATATATATATATATATATATATATATATATATATATATGTTTTTGATAAGGGAAAAATAAGCAAAAATAGGCCTGTTGGTTTAAAGACAAGGCTTACAGTATGTGCCAATAACAGTATGAAATAAATGTGCTGTACCAGAAACGGGGTCAACTCTGCCTTTTTTTTTGTCTCTCCCAACTAATTTTCAGTGACTGTATGTTAGGAGCTAGATGAGAGGGTGCTTGCAGGCTTCATAAATATGACCCCTGAAGTCCAATCTGACTTACCTCTTGGCCAGTTGCTATGTCGATGGCAGTGTACACAGTGCCAGACGCTCTGGGGAAACACAAGATTAAAATCAATCCACCATACAACATTTAACAATTTTTAATAAGATTTAACTTGTTCTAGAACTTACAAGAAGAAAATAATTTCTTAAGGTGTGCATTCTTCAAATAATTTTGAGGCATTTAGAGAGAAGTTATGAATATATGCTACAGTTAATGGTCCAGTTTAGTATACAGGGTAAATATGCCTTTCGATGATCTATTTATATAACATTTTTATTACTCAAACAACCATTCCCTGGCCTATTATTACATATTAGGTTGGATAAAATCTTCTGGGATGAAATAAGATTGAAATAATTTGTAGGTATGATTTGATTTCTTTGATATGAAAGCAACACAAGTTGAAAAATAAGCTGAAACTCTGAGTCACAACAGTAGCTCTAGAGTTGAGTTTTTATTCATCAGTGAATTGGACATCTTAAATGACCTTGACGCATATGAGCACAAAATATGAGAGTAATGGTCGGTCAAAGGAATGGTGTGTTCACTCAGTCCTTATTTGGATCTCAGAGTGCTGAAAAAAAGCCCATTGTGACTTTAAGCCTCTGGTTCTTCCTCTCTCTCTTCAGCTACTGTCACAAGCTGTGAATAATAAAGTGCAGTTCCTGGTAGTAATAAGTTCAAGATAACCTGACAGAGAGTAAATAGACAGCTATCTGCTGTTTAAAACAGAGGCTTCCTGATCAAATATGGAAATAGTGAACACATCAGAGCAGATAACACGTTATCTGCCTTGATATGTCATGAACAGGCAGGCTGGCAGGAATGCCTTTAAAAAAGAAAAAAAAAATACAAAGACGAGGACAGAGGTGGAGAGAGGGAGATGGTTGAGCTAATCTGTCTCTTGGCCTTTTCGGGATACAGTTCTCATTTCCTGTCTACTTAGTTTTCTCTATCGTTCAACCCTAATCCTGCCTCTGTCTCTGAAACTACGGCTCTGTATCTCCTGAAGAGACTCTCTGTTCCCAAAATTGCTCTATTTGCTGATGATCACCAAGACTTACCCTTGTCCTATTTTCTCAAAGCGTGTGTACTTCTTTTTGGGATCCCCCACACTCACAATACTCCCTGAGAGAGAAAACAGACATATAATGATTGGCCTTTCTATCTCGCTGCACAAACCAGCTCATCACGTTGCATTCTGGTAATTTGGGTTGGAGCAACATCACTAAGAGGAGTGGTCAAGAGAAAGCTGCAATCAATGGGAAAAAAGTAATTCTTTGTCAAAACGTAATCTTTTATTCACCTTTTTTTGCATGATTTTTTTTCTAATTAGAAGGAAATTCTGCTTTAGATGTACAGTACTTAATGTGCAGCATTTTGGCGACATGCTCTAACTTAAATGTGCTTTATAAATTAAGTGGATAACTTATTTGTTAAACAGACACTGAAAGTCAAATATCTAGCTTGTTTTTTGCTTCACGACATATTGAATAATTCAGATCACAGACACAAATACAAACTGACACAGATACAAATCATGGCATTAACTGAGGACACAGCTTATATAATCTGTTGAAATGTACTGATTTGAACTTCTGTGAAGATTCAGGAAATCTGTTAAATTATAATTACAAGCTTTAGAAAAATATTTAAATTCCCTTGTACCAAGCTAAACAAAAGGAAGAAAAAAATGATCAGTTTTATCTTCCAAATATCTCAACAAAAGTAGAAGATCACATTGATTGCCAAGCTTTGAAAAAAGAGAAGATAAGCATAAAGAGCACATACTGAGTCTTTCCAAAATCTCCTCATCGGTCATTTTGGACTTCTTCCTCTGTCGATCAGTGTGCCGGTACATTGTGTTGGAGGTGTTCTCTGGCTGGACCTGCGATTCCGGTGGAGTCAACACCTCTTTCACTGGGGTGGGAGGCTTTGGTGGGTCCATGACAGAGCGCGTGTAGATCTGCATGAGGAGGCAAAACAAAACAAAAGATTTAGGGGGCTTTGCACCCACAGAGCAATGAAATCACCAGTTGTGCTACAAAAACTCACAGATTTGGTGTGTTCAGGTCGAGGGGCAATGACCGGGGGCAACTCATCATCGTCGTCCTCATCTTCTTCTTCCTCTTCCTCTTCTTCTTCCTCCTCATCCTCCTCTTCTGATACAGGCGGAGCAATAGGGGGTTCTGTTGATGAAGTTTTGGCACCCTGGGTGGTAGAAATCAAAGTCAGTATGGAAGAATGTGTCATGCCACAAACGCATGGAATGAGAGAGAATGTGCAGATTCTCTCTAAATCCTCCACAAATCAGACAATTTAATTAACTATTAACAGGTGTAAACAGCCTCCAAACCTCCAACCAGCTTGAGATCTGGCCAGTAGAGGTTCAAAAATATCCTAACATGTATAGAGGGATATCTGTATGAACCACATAGCAGAATCCAATAATTACAGAGGGGGGGGGGGGGAGGGGGGGGGGGGGGGGGGACGTATTTTTTTTTGGGGGGAGTGAGCTAAGGGTTTATCAAAGTATAAAGCATGTCATTCAAAAGTGTCTGAAAAGCAGTAAGTGATAAAATGTGATATTCTACTGGAAAGAAAACAATTTTGGTTAACAGTCTGGGAAAAAAAAATCTTGTTAAAATAGCAAAGGAAAGCAGTATGAGTCATGTGAGAGCTAAAGAGACAAGAGTGAGTTTGAATTCAGTGCAGCTTATCTGAGACTGAGATGTGGGGTCTGGTAAGGTGTGCCATGAACCAATGATGAGAATAAATTTTTAACCGACAAAATGTTACATATTTAACTACTCCATAGGAGATAATGAACTGCAACACTGCAGTGTGCAGTACACAATAAACTGCAGAAATTTTGAAGATACCTTTTAGCAAATCTGAATCTTAGACCGTCCTCAGGCATATTTATTAAGCCCACTGCACCACCTCATTCAGGAAGTCTACTTGCCTTGAATCTTCTTCCTCTTATGGAATGGAAACACTCCATTTCTACTCTCATCATGCATAATGAAGCAGTGCAGCTTAGTTGTGGTGTTTAAAGGGAAAGGTACTGTCTGGAAGGAAAGTCCAAGTCATTCAATCAGACATACTGGGCCTCTGATTTGCTCCAAGGAGGACTGGGCCAAGACTGCAGTGCAGAGATGAGTGCCTGGTGTGCGAGTAAGTATATTTTTGTTTCCTTTTACAGAGCCATGCAGTAATGTCTAAAATGGTGATGAAGTTACAGGCGTATTACTGGCAATGTGGATCAAATTGTTAAAAAAATGAGCTCATACATGCAGAGTGACAGTCATCACAACCCTCTGTGGCATGCGCCACTATTTAAAAAAACAAAAGAAAAAGACTGAACCATGTGGTGTTGTTATAGATACTGATACATGTATAACAGCAAAATGTAATAGATCCAATCATACCCCCATGGAATACCAATACAGAGAGTGATGATGCCTCTGAAATCAAATATTTGTTTGCATTTTGCATCAGCCAGATGGCATAATCAATATTTGCCGATCAAATAGTTGAATTTAGCTTCAAGGCCAATGCAGAGATACATCATGTGTAAAGTAATATGGAGGAGTTACCTTGTCAAATAATGCGCTGCAGGTTCTAAGGCTGACAGGAGGCCCAGAAGACAGCAGTCGGTTCTGAATGTGGAGGTTGAAAATGGGAGGATTTACTCAAAACAAGCCCACACAGTGTGTAAGACTAACTGAACTTCAGAGGAGGGTGAGGGGGGGCTGGAATGATGGACATTACGTCCATATGTTTATCCCCTAACACAGAGCATGAGGAGAGCACATAATAGTAAGAAATCATGCCACCTGAGGACTGTCCTGTAAACAGCCTAGAACGTTGTTCTCCTCTCAAATGAATTTCACCAGATGTTCGGCATAAAATACAATTTCACCATTCACTTAAACACTGCAATACTGGTAGTACTTGTACAGTACTTCAGTTCATTCACTCATGATGTTTTTCAAATTTCTTCATCAGATGCTACACAAAGAGAAGTTAACACTACAAAACTTGTCACACCTCAGTTCATCTCTCAGTACTGTCAAAGTTGCACACAAGCAGGAGTGTTAACATCAGGATTAGTTCCACCGTTATTTTCAATGTTCTGCTGGGTGAGAAAACTTTGACTTCAGTGAATCTAAGTATTTTCATCATGTTGCATATACGCTTACAGAAAGGCCTTTTTACTGTATTCACTTCAACATACAGCTGATTGTTGAACATTTTCTCCTTCAGAAGTCCGCTCTCAGAGAGTTTGCTGTTTTGTATGCTTAAAATGTTTAACCATAATTACTTCTCATGCAGATAAATGCTCTCACTGTTGATATGAAAGAACAATCAAGTATCACCTCCCCTAAACTGTAAAAATAACTGAGCAACACTTCTGATTCGCTTCACATTGTATTCTATTATATTGTACAATCTTTTACATAGAAAATTACATTTATGGATGTGTAATGAGTGAACAGTAAGGGAACTTTTCTTGAATAAAATAACTTGAATGTTTTATTTGTCATTGCATTGATAGAGGATGTTACATCATGTGGATTACTACACTTTGAGTTAAGTTTGTACACCTCTGTACACTTATGGTCAGGAAATTACTCTTTCCACTGTCCTTAGTTAAAGATGAAATTAGTAGAATTTGTTCTGCACTTCACGTAATTCTTTTCATTATTACTTTTTGGTCAAAATAAACATATAGTGGAAATTAGGGTTTTATTAAAAAGAAATTGGTGACACCCTTGTAAAAACAAAAAACAAGCACATCCTCTTTCAGATCTAAGGTTTTATATACGAGGACATACTAAAAATGTTTTGGTCCTTATTCAGTTTTAAAATTACATCAATTTAAATTTACATGTACATTTGGTTAACTTATCATTAGTAAGTGCGATCACATGTATTAAAGCTGAGGTTTTGGTAGTTTGCAGGTCTGGAACATTTGTGTTAGCACAATGCCAAGGAGGAAAGACATCAGCAATAATTTTAGAGAACCAGCTGCGTCACATCAACCTTTTTTCTTTTTAAATTACTTTAAATTTATATTTAAAAACATGTGAGGAGTTTTGCTGACATCCAATGTGAGAAATTCTAAAACTGCATGAAGTACTTTTCATAAAAGAAGAATCTTACAGTTTCAAGAAGATCCATGCATCTGTCACATTGGATTGTACGTGTTTGTGGAGTTGAATGGCAACATTGTCAACACGGATGATGAAAGATTAAGCCCAATGTGAGAGTCGGGCAGTCGGGCAAATGTAGTTGAGTTCAATCCTGGACTTTGTCGCAAAAATGATCAAAATGACTTCCCTGATGGCTAAACATGCTACTGAAAAAATAAAATATAAGTCAGTCAACACAAGCAATCCCAGATCTTCTTCATTTTTGTTTAAAATCAAAACTCAAAAAAGGCTGCTGCATACCTAAAGTCTTATAGAGACGAGGACAGTATTGATCATTTCTTAACTATTTCCAAAAATCTAAAATGAAATATGACCTTTTCTTTTGACCAAAGTGGTTTACAATGAAATACAGTATCTCTGCTTCCAGCATTCACTATTACACATATATGCTGAGCTAAACTTGTACTCACTGTGTTATTCACTGAAAGGTTTAAAAACTTGCAACATGATGATTGGATTACAATCAGTATAGTTTTTACTAAGGAACTGATATTAGCTTTGTTGACCAGGACTGTTGCAGGATGTAAAATGAAAGTGAGTTGCTAACAGAAAACAACAGTTTGCAAATGTTCACCTGCACAGCAAATATTTAGAATTATCTCTCAGAGGTTTTAAGTAAAGGGTCACTGTTACACATTTGCAGACAAATTTACTTCTTCAGACCAGTTATTGGCGCCTCTTCTTTACTCCTCTTTACTCAAATAAGCACGCTTCAGTACTGAAGTCAATGATAGTCACCTCTGTATGCTGTTAAAGACTGACCATCCAACTCGGAGATGCTCTTGATAACTTTCACTCGACTAACAGCCACTTGCCCTTTCAACCAACAGCCCTGTATGCAGAGATCCCAGTGTAGTATCCCCCGAGGCAGAAAATCCCACTGCTTCCACTTTTTCTTCTTCGCCCAGTGTGCACGGGCCAAGGCATTCAAAGCTTAGATTACTCTGGTCGAAGCCAGGAATGAGGTCAGCACAGTGGGAGTCCTTCTAGTTGCAGCTGAGCCTTCAGTGAAGCTTGTCTATAGGCATTTTTAAAAGCTGGTTAAAGTAGATTGGAAATACAAACAATGAGCAGCAGCAGCTCTCTCAGCAGTTGCTGTCTCTGTGCAGGAGCTGCAAAACTGTTTGGCATGTGTGCAAAATTCAGGGAATTATGCCACATAGTGAGGGAAGCGAGTCTCTAGAGGGGAACACACTCATTTTGCCCTTCAGAGGGAGAAGTCTGTGTGAAAACGAAGTGCCTCCATGTGACACAGTCTATTCCAGAAATCCCCAGAAAAAGAAAGATTTACTGTAGTGTAGCTGGCGAGGTATAACTGCTCTGAGGTTAATGACAAATAAATAAACCCATATAATGTTGCAACTTACCTGTTAAATTACTGCTCTGTTCTATTAATCAGGGTGAGATATTTTTGTCTCAATATATAACTGAGATTTTCTAATGCAATAAAATACAGCAGGCACAATGGCTCTGGCTGAGGACCAGAGTTAAGGTTGATTTGTAATTGTCTTACAGTGATCAGAAAGGTAAGGGATGTGACATTGGTAGCACTGACAGCATTCCCTATTTCATAAATATCATTGATTATAAAGATATACAACTCTAATAAAGCTAAGTTTAGATACAGCAAACAAACAAACAAACAAAAAACTCACCAAAGTGTTTGCAGCTATATAGCCATGGGCTGTCTTGTCTGGAAGGAAAAGAAAACTTTTTTATAGAAGCAGCATGGTTAAAAAAAAAAAAAAAAGACTCTTGTCTGTCAGACACAATAATAATATGATTTCTTTTCTGAGTTTTTTACCTCCTGATGTGAAACTCATATATTTCTGGTTGTTGACAGTCTCTTTGGAGTCGTAGAATTTCAACACGTCTAACACAGCCTGTGGGTTCTTCTTCTGCTCAAGCTTGGTGATGTTCGAGGTTTGCAGGAGCCGCGCCCATTGCTCTGGGATGCCCTACACAAACCGGCAGAAGTCACATGTTAGATGTTTTAAAAAGTACTGCAGCTTCAAGGTAAGAACCAAGTTTTTTTGAGTCTGAAGAAGGACTGTACCCGAAATGTTACTCGGTGAAATCTAATAGATTTGAGGGAGCTATATCCACCTGTGCAGATCCATCCTTTCTCCTTTAATAACTAAGTTTTGCCTTGATGAATGATTGCTGGGGTTTGATTATATGTGAACGTAAATGTGTCTGTTGCATCCACAGGGGTCACCAAGCTGGGACAACTGTCATTCCAGAGAAAATATCACCCCATATCCTGTATTAATGAATAGTTTTCAACTAACAGAAATGAATTTTAGGGCTAGGGCAATATGCTTTTCCCTGAATCGATTCTTTTACAATTTCTAAATAGTAAATCGATTCTGCAATAATAAAAGGAATTATTTAATATTCCTTATTTTTGTGGATTTTAGTTTGCTTTATTGCAGTAATATCAGACCAAACTGTCTGCCATTCTGCATCTTCTATTTAAGTTTTTTCTGGAAACGGATACGTCATGTTACTAGATACAGTAGTTGAAGGAAAACATTCTTTGCTGTGGTGGAGAAAAGTGGAAATTTTATTCCCACCAGGGTTATAAAACACACAGTGGACTAAAATGAAGCATTGAATTTGGGAAAAAGAAAAAACTTTTTTGAACAAAAAACCCCACCGATTTAAAAACTATAAAACAAAGAATTCATGATACTTCGATTTTTTTTCTCCTACCCCTGATGAATTTGTTTGTAAAAATGCTTAAAATTTAGTTGATTTTCATCAAATAACCCATGTTTGGGTTCCTTTCATTTCAATGATATATGTAAAAATAGTACTGATCTTTTAATCTAACGCAGTAGTAAAGTAAGAGTTTCTTATATTTTTTTGGACATTTGTTACATGTTTATATGCCCTCTGATAGTCTATAAATAGGATAAAATATGACTTTCTTTTATTTCATCTCTGAACATTTTTAAACTTAAAGTAAAACTCTGTCTTGCTAAGAAAAAAAAGTCTGTGGAAGGAGCAATGTCATAATGGGGCTCAGGAAAACATGATACTTGGATCGGGATCAAGGGCCAAATCAACAGTAACACACTGTTTTCTAAGAAAACCATGAAATAAGTGAAGCAAAGAGCTGGGTATACAACTGTCTTATGTGAGCTCTATGTGCCAGCAACACACAGCTTTACAAATGAACAAGGAACTATTTATCACTGATGTCATCCCCAGCATAGACCAAGCATTTGGAAGTCAAATTAATCAGAACACATAATCCTCAGTGTAAAGGTTGTTTTATAGAGGCTGAAAAGAAGAGTGAAACTTTACATGTTATTTCATTTGAAAATGAACATAAAAACACTACAACGTCAAACAAGTAGACCAGACCATTGTGTTATATATACACAATTTTTTCTACCCATAAAATTGGAACCATTTCATATTGCAGCTTTATGGGCAACAGTGTATTAATATTATATTGTAGCATAGCACATCTCAGTTTTGCAATACCAAAGTCAACCGCAGCTATGTAATTTACAACTAAACACTAAAGGAATCCTGTACAAGCTTCATCTGATGGTGAAATAAAGAGATTGCCTTCCAAGTCACTTGTGTAACCAAAATAATGTCAAGTAAATTTAATGACCACACGACTGCAGGAAATTGAGATTTTTAGAAATGAGAGGTGAATTTTATTCATGAACCTGACTGTCAGGTGAAAGGGATACTCACTGTGAATTCTCCCGTTACAGCATCAAAGCCAACATGAATGGTGTGTTCAAAGTCTGAGGGTAGGGATATCTCAGGACGTTCCTTCTCCTTCTTCTTGTTTGCTACACAGGTGGGGTTAAAAAAAAAGATTACAGGCTTATTTCTAACGTTTCTGAATACCAAAAACAAGTATAGCAATATGAATCAATGCAGACTGGAGTGTGAAGGTGAGTAATCATTCTTACTTTTGTCTCCCCCAGGGAAGATGGAGCGCAGGCGGACTTTCTTGTTTTTCTCTTCGGGAGCCATTGGAAGCGGTTTAGATGCGTGATTCACTGATGAAGAGTCTCGGGAACTACTGTTCATTCTCAAGGGGGGGCTGGTGGTTTCTCTTCAATATCAACACTATCAGACATCTTTAGTAGCACTCACAATGTCCTGGAAAAAAAATGGAAAGAGAGAGATACGGGAGCATAGAGTGAAAAAGTCTGTGTAAAGTGAGTTGAGACTGAGAAAGCAGAAAGTGGTGAAGCTTACCAACTCCTCTGGGATGCACAGATCGTAACAACTGTGTTTTGGCTTATACAACCTCATTTTTAGAAAATGGGATGTTATATAAACTGTATATAAAAATGATTTGCAAATCTCATAAACCGATATTTATTCTGAACATATAACATATTAAATGTCAAAAGTGAGACTTTTTACTACTTCATGAAGATCTTGTATTTAAACATAGCTGCATGTCCAAAAAAGTTGGTATGGCAACAAAAAGTTTGAAAATTCTTAATTAAAAGTCTTAATTAAAAGAAAGAGCAGAGAAATGTGTTGCAACTTACTAGGCTAACTGGGCACAGGCCAGTAATAGAACTGGATACAAGAAAAGCAGCTTAGAGAGGCAGTGTCTCTCAAAAGTAAATATGGTCAGTGGTTAGGAATTCTGCAAAAAGATATATCAATAAACTGAGCAAAAATGTAAAATTATGAAGACTTTGGATATTTTATCATCTGCAGTACATAATATTATCAACAGATGTTTGCAATCTAAATGGGCAAAAATTGGTATTGGATGCCCGTGATCAGGGAGCCTGGCAGACAAAACAGGCTTGATTCTGTTCTGAAATCACTTCATGGTTGCAGGAACGCTTCCAGAAATCACTGAGTGGGAACACAGTTCACTGTACGACCCACAAAAACAGGTCTGTCATATGTGAACAAGATCCATAAACATCACGTTCACTGTTGTTAAAAGAAGTTGGGATGCTACACAGAGGTAAATATGTCCCTTTACCAACTTTATTTCAGATGCATTGCCACTGTTAATTCAAGATGAGCTAGTATTTATTTTGATATAGTAAAATGTCTCACTTTCAACATGTAATGCATTTTCTAAGTTAAATGAACATGCATGTTTATGAAATCAGCAAATCATTGCACTCTGGGAACTTGGGTTTCAATGAACAGGGTATGCACAGAATGCAATATTATTTAAAAACCTTTGCCTGTAGGTTGTTATTATTATCATTTTAATATCAAGGTTGGCTGCAGATGATGGATCACTTGCTGAAATACATTTCTGGGACACTGATTTTCTGTAACCACATGTTAACCTGTGTCATGTTCAGTACAATAGTTTGAAACTGGCCATTGTATCAGTTTATCAAGAAATATATTAACAAGTTCTCTGCCCAGATACTTCATACAACAGATTTAGATGGGAAACACAACCTCATGCTGTGTGAGTGGGGGATATCTAGAGCCGAGGTGGAGTCAGTTCAGCTGTGAAAACAGTAACCAGGAGTTGACTCTAAGAGAATCTGGCAGGGGGGAACGCTTCTATCACTCTCATCTTCCATCTCCCCACCCAACTACCATCTTAGACTCCTTCACTGCCTCACCCTGAGGCCAAGCCCATCATGTGATGTGTAACACAGCCATCCCAGAAAGCGGGACATCCAGGCTGCCCCCGTAGTGGAGACCTACTTTAGGAAACAAAGACACACTCCTTGGCCCTTACACAATGTGCACCGCCTCTGACAAATTACACATGTGCCTTCACAGTGCCCTTTAGGATTTTATGTAACCATCGCCTGCACAGACAAAAATCTGATAGGTTACAACATACTCTTTGTTAACTTCCCAAAAGAACTGGTTTTGAATAAAGAAATTAGATTAGTGGAAAGATGTAACATGATAAGAAGCCATAATCTAATCAAATGTGTCTCCAATAACTGCATTATAGCACAAGACATCTCTGCGTACTGTGGACCCCTCTTGCATTTCAAAAGAGACTCCTTGTGAAACATATTTACCAGTAATGTGTCATTTCCTCATGAACCTGTTTGGGCAGGACAGCAAAACTGATACTGAAGGATCTCACTGTTTTCCTAACTGTGCAGATACTCTGACTGTGATGCACACCTGATAAAAACAAATCATAAATGACCCTCATCTTCTGTCATACAAGTTTATGCAGATAAATTAGATTAGATTCTGATATTTCCTTATGGTATAAATGAAAACTACAAGTTTATGTGCATATAAAACTTAGGCCCAGTTTTACGAAAGGTTTGCATTTGCTGAAACGAGCACTATCTTCATTACACACACAATAATCCACTGGAGCTGATTTACAAAGCAGGGCAAAAGGAGGTTTGCGCCTGTTAACGGGCAAAATAGCCCCACTATCCATTTTGAGTGTATGCTGTACATAGATGAATATGCAATCTGGGCATTTCTGCCAGAACACGCAAAATATTGGGAGGACTATGCAAACAACTCAGCTTAACACACGCAATGTGATTTATCAACCCTGCAACGCAAAGCAGGTGCAAAAAATTGCGTGCAATTTATCACGTCAGAAAAGCAGGTATTAACTGGCAGCTTTATGCACTGATGGCTGAAAGAGTGCTGCCAATAGGACTGCAGACATGCAGCATTGGGTCAAAATCATTTCTCATGAGGTGTGCAGGCGACACGTCTAGTTTTCATTATTTAATTAAATAACAATCAACATCACTGTTTAACACAGGTTATTTTTGACAGATGAACCAGAACATCTGCAGCTGTAACATCGTGGTAGTTAAAGCTGACATTAATTACGTCTTTATTTTCTTTTCTTTTTTGCCATAATTTTAAATTCAGATCAGCTCCTGCACGCTCCTCTTCTCCAGACCCGCTTCCTCCTGTCCACACTGCGGCGGCGGCTGCTGCTCAGAGGTTGCTGACCAGTGTGAAGTTGGCCCCCACCCATTACGCAGGTCCAGCACCTGGCATTGTACCAAAGAGAGCGCACCGCACGCATAATATCAGACCATCTTCAACAGAGTCTCCTTATCCATGTCCTTAAACTGGCCTTTTCTTACGACCTACAGGAAAATCTGCTGTATTGTTTTTACTTATAGTTATTATATTTATCTTATATTCTATTTTTTATTTGTCTCATATCTCTGGAACCACGCACGCTATTTATCAGCGCTGCCTTTATTTGGATTCTTTGTAAATCAGGGCCTTAATGAGCTTAGTTTATTTCAATATCAGCTCCCGTTACTCATCTACTCTGACAGCTTTTTTCCTTTTCTTGAACAACAATACCAATGTGCATTCATATCTTCAGAGGTAAATGTGAATGTATTATTCATACAGTCCTGACAAAAAAAGGGGAAAGCTCCTCTGATGTTGAGAAGTCTTCAAGATCAAACACTGGTCTAAGATTTTTTTTTTTTTTTTAAAGAGACATATCAAGACAATCTTGCTGCTTCTTAAATTTCATAGAATTTTTTCCATTTTCCTTTGAAAGTGTTGTGACACAGGGCTTCACTGTAAAACCTGTACTGTTAGATAAACTGTCCCATTGGCCATGGGAAATTATTTGGTTGACGTCAGCTCACACATTGCTCACCTTCATATCTGTCAGAGCTGGATGGACATTAATTTTCAAATCCTATCTGACTTGGGTAGTGGTAAATTATGGACATGACTGAAAAATGTGGCAAGAGTGAAGTGAATCATTCCTACATCTATTTTAGATAGAGATTACATCAGGCGCATTCACAAAAAAAACTCCTGAAATACCATTGCTTTGGACAGATTTATCTAAAATATGACTCACTCTTGACAGCGAGGCTAGCTAACGTTACATTTTGATCCAGCTTATCTGAAGGACACCCACTCTATTTTAAAAACCAGTTTCTGAAGATAAAGCATGATTTTACTGTGTGTTTGTGGCAAATTTCCAAGATTTTATGAGATACATTTGTAGCGGGGGTGTGTTGTGCTGGCGGTTTCTGGTGTGCTGGGTGAGTTCCAGGTGAGTCCAGACAACATCAGAAAACAGGTCTTGTTAGGTTGCAGTTTGGGTGTGTCACTAACGACAAAACCCAGCAAAACTCTGCTGTTTACAAAAGAATGTCACAGTGTTGACATAATAGCGAAACAATGAGGAATGGACAAAACCACTGTCAAACCAGAAAGGCATGGTGGGATGTTGTGGATGCTGTAGAACATGATGAAGTCTGACTTAGTGCCAATTTAGACAAGTGTTCATAAGAATTGCAATGTTTTACCCAATAAACCTCATCTGAAACATCCCTGATTGAGTACTTATATTTACATACACATTGCTATTTTGCTTTGAGCAGGGCTTTCCTTGCTCACTGCTTCACATGCACACAGCACACCCTTCTTTTTAAACATTCGACTGGCTATTTGATTCCCTAGTTTTCAACAAGCTCATTTGCAGCTGGCTCAAGACTGGCAGAAGAGGGTCATGGACGTTCTTGCAACATGGACTCTCGATGTTGACTATTATAGCTTGTGGACATGACACAGAAGCTCACATAGTTTAAAAAGTGGTTTCACCCCCAAAAAAGGCCCAATCCCAATGTTCGCTCAACTTACTCCCACTAGTCCGCACTGCAAGCTTATTGTCAGTATTTTAGCCAAGCTAGCATGGCTAGTCTGGCTAATGTTACAAACTAATGTGTAAAGTGTACATAGGTACATTTGTAAATTTTCTTTTCTGAGTCCTTTCCCTTTCCAGGGGCTGCCATTGTTGTTTGATTCAGTATGCAAATGATGATTTAAAGCCTTCTGGGGAATTTTCTCTGGCCCTTCCTCAGCAAGTCAGCATCTGAAATCTCTCGCTCTGAAGGGCTAGGTTCATGCCCCCTATTCCTCATTATGTCCACTACCCCTGTATGCAAAGAGCGACTGGGACACCACTACCCTCACAGGAACACACAAAATTTAGGGATAGGCCTAAAAAGTAGGGCTAGGGGATGTATTGGGACTGGTTCTGAGAAGGGTTTCAAACCACAATGTCCATCAATGTTTAAATCACGGTTGGATTACGAAAAGAGAGTGTTTGTATGATATTGTTTGATATTGTATATTTGTTTGATATTATTGTATTGTTATATGCCTCGGCAATATAGGCACTGTCTTGTCATGCCAATAAAGCTATTGAAATTGAAAAATTTAATGTGTAAAAGATTAAGCACAGCTGCCAACTTATCTAAAATGATGCACCAGTGACCTAAAAATATTGAAGACGCAAATTTTGTAGACTGAATTTGATTGTTGAGAGCCTCGTCTATGAAAAGAAGACCATTTTGTCAGGAAAATAATGACAAATGGATAATAATGAGGTTTTATAGGCGAGTTGTTTTTATGTTGTATTTTTTATAGAAGGTACAGGCACTGATTGTATCTGTTATGGTTAATGTGAAACAAATGTTTTGCATCTATAAAATTATAAAATTTCATAGCTTTCTAATTGTGTGTGCACTGTGCACTCATTAAATAGATGACAGTTATTCAGAAAACAGCTGATAGCCCACTAGCAGACTAGTGAAACTGTAAAAGGGTCAATCTTTCTGCCCTTTTGAGCTTTTTTATGTATAGTAGACCCAATAAAGCTTTTTAATCCAACCAAAGAGTGCATCTTAAATAATTTGACTTAACCAATGAGAGAATTTCAAGCTCTATCTTATCAGCAGGTCTAAATGTGACTCTTAACTTGCACTGCTCCAGGTAAACTGCTTCGCCCATTCCTGAAAAGAGGTGGTTGTAGATCAAAAACAGTTTTAGGACCTGGCTGGCAGGACTAGACCCTCACATTGCTGACATTTATGATAAGCAATACTCACAAATTTGAGTCAGGTGTGTGTTGGAGAAGGGAGACATGGAAAACCTGCAGGATTGTGGCCCTTGAGGAGCTGGACACCCCTGCCTTAAAAGGTGCAAAGATAATTTTTCTTGAAGTGTTTTAACCTGGAGTGATATTTTAGTTGCCAATTTCTACCATTAAGGAAATAAATGCCTTTAATTGGTTGCATTTAAACAATTTGTGGATCAGTTTTAATTAATGTTACAACAGGGCTGGTAAAATTACATCAGATTTTACATGAAGACAATTCAGTTTCAGTTAGTTTCAGCTATTCACCACTAAAATCTCAAACTACATACAGTAATACTTGGATAAAAATAATAATGATGTTGATAGATTAGATTATTCTTATAGCATTTTTCAAGACACCAAAGGTGCATTACATTGACTCCATTATTCATTCACTCCCCATTCACATCTGGTGGTGGTAAGCTACAGGTGTAGTCACATCTGCCCTGGGGAAGACTGTCAGAAATGTGGCGGCCAATCCATGCTGGCCTCTCTGACCATTTGTACACATTCATACACCGATACAATAACAGACTGACTGGAATGAAGTAGGATTTGAACCACCAACCTTATGGTACGTACCCTCGACACACACAAGCAATCCATGTGCCATCCAACTTTTCAAATTCATGCATGCTTGTGTCATTTACATAATCACATGAGCCTAGCCTGGCATGCCAACCTGACCAACGCCATGTATGAGATACACTGCAAGTCCATGTGGGATCCTTCCATTGGAGACTGATTTCCAATGCGAGATGAGAGGCGGGACTAACAGGAACAAAGTGAGCCGGAGACAACCAATCAGAGAAAGTGAAGTGAAGCAAATGTGTTTTTGTAACAGGAAAGCCCTCAGAGCAGCAAGTTGTTGTGGGTTTAAGGATATTTGCAGTTCATTTTAGACATCAGAAAGGGCATCTTATGTTATGATTAGAGAACTGAGTCGCCGAAAAAGATGTAGCGCAAAGTTCTGCATGTGATTGGTCCGGTCAATTTTTTACTGGAGTGGAAATCAGTTTCCAATGGAGGGAACCCAGACTGATTTGTGGTGTATCTCATACCTGGCGTTGGTCAGGCTGGCGTGCCAGGCTAACATGAACCATCCACAAGGGGAGAAAATCTGTGGCTAAAGCAACAAGTAGTAAATTGAAGGCTTTGAACATTCAAAAGAGAATTAGTCCATGTCTTGAGGTTACATGATGAGTCGTTCTGTACTCCTTCCCCTCACCAATACTTACATCTTCCTTGCAACACAGAGAACACCAACATAAAGGAGTAAGGTAAGCTATGGACACAAAGTTAACTAGAAAGGAAAAGCTAATACTAGTTTACCAACTTGGAGAGCCGTGTGACTGATAGCTTGCTGTGATAACTTCCAGGCCTCATCAGGCAACAGTTAGAATCTGTCAGCAGCGGAAGCATCCAACACACAAAGAAGCAAATGATCTTATATCACAGGTCTGAGTGGCTGTTTGGTTGATCACCTGCCTACAGACTACCTCAGCAGCTCCACTGTGATTAATGGCTAAAAATGCCAGATTCATGAAGGCCCAGACATTACCAATTCTTCACTCACATAAAACACTGACCCATTTACGGTGTAGACTGACAGGCGGTGAGCATTTTGTCCCCGGAACAAGCAACTCCTCTCTCTGAAACACACTCAGGCTAGCATGATCATTATAAATCTGTGCATATGTGACTTTTGCCTGCAACTGAGAATATGTTTATGAGGCCAAACTGTTCCGGTAGACAGAAGAGAAGCAGTCATTTAATTTATAACAGCACTAAAATATAAAAAAGCAAATACATGCTGATAAGTGTTTCACGAAATCTTTCTGAAATTACCCTTCTTGGCATGTTTAGGTTTAGATTTTGACATTGTTAGAGGAAAGAACAAGTTTCTAAAAAAGCGCATGAGCATCACAGATGCATCAGCTGTACTTTAGTATTACTGTGGGTGTTTTCACATTTCCTTTCCATAAAATATTAAACTATCCATGAAGAGCAGGTTTTCTCTGCTTTTTCAAACATTAATACTAAATTTAAATGGCTAACAGGAGGAGACTCTAATCTTGAGCCCATGGCGGCCCAGTAATGGCCCTGCAGTGGGGGGAGGGTTCCATAAGCTTGGCTCTTCGTGTCCCTGATTAGGACTTACTCTCAGTTTGACTTGGCTTTTCCATTGGCTGTGCTTCTTTGAAGGATGCTGATTACTTGGATGGGATGGACAGTTCGAGGGCATCCAAAGCATAAGGATGAAGAGGGTACTCCATTGATGTAGTTCATCATTATTATCTCTTTTATTTTAGTGATGTGCAGACAGCTCTGTCTGACCACTGTTGAGTTTTTCATGAGCCCACACAACACAATCTCACTTGTAACAGACACAAAAGGACACAAAGAAAACTCGAAAGAGTTGACAAGCACAGACATTAAAAGAGTGTGGGTTGATGAAACACAGATGTCAACATGTTACTACCCTCTCACATGGCTGGCCTCTCAAGGTCAGAATAAAACACCCAGAGTCACATCGCAGACGCTGCTCAATCCCATTTAATTTCAAATACAGGCTGGGGGAGGAGGAATCCGGTGCTCTGTCAAAGACTCCCTTTTACAGTGAAATTTAACCTACAGTCACAACATAGAAACTTAATGTGGTCAAACATATAACACTCTTATCGAGGAAACTGTGTAAGCTTTGCCAGACCATAGTTGTTATTACATTACAGCTGCACAACTAACCAGTAATTTTAAAATTATAATGTAGATTTTGAGACCATTTTCATGCTTGAACAGTGATTATGAAACTATTGTCTGCAGACAGTGGTTCTATAATAGTCAGTTTTGGTTATAAGACGAGTCTGGAAGCAACATTTTGGATGTCTCACCTTGGAATCAACAGTATATGTATCCAGCCATGTCTCTGTCTCGGACAGAGAGGAATTTTTCTAATGACTAATAAAGACCAAAACTGAAAACGAAAAAATATGTAGAAAATACTTGTAATAATATCAAGTTATCATCAATTAAATAAAATGATTTGTTTGAATGACATAATCATTTTAATGGATGTTAAAAATATTCTACACAATCAGCATAGCTTAAGGATAACATCCAGAATTCAAGATGTTAGTCTCACAACAGGAAGTGGTGTCTACATTGGTCAACAGGTTACAAAATGCTTTCAACTTCACAAAAAAGGTTGACAAAATTTTAGTGTCTTTGGCTTAAAGAACCATCATTAACCTATTTTTTAAATTTTAAATCATGACAGCTTTGAATTGCAGTAAACTGTCATAACGTGAAAATATCTGATAAATCTAATTCAATCAGAGGCTCAGATTTGCAGGAGTTTCTACACCACACTTCAGCTCAGAACACAAATTTCTAGTTTCCAAATTTTTTGTCCACGACTTTAATTTTAAATTATGCTGAATTTGTTGGAGTTCACTATGCTACATAAATACTGCCATATAGAAAACTAAAAGGGACACAAACCTCAATATTGAACTAAAATTTGAATTATAGTGACAATGTCTTCATCTTTGCCTTACTTACTGCACTCAACAATGCCCAGAGAAGTGTTTTTGTAAAGTGTTGGCTTTTGATTTGTCGAGCAAAGAATATTTTCACTATATCGTGAGTGTTGGAAATTTTTTTCTAAGCTTGCATTAAAAAAAAAAAGATTGAGTTGTGGCTAAAATTTGCAGTCAAAGGACGTCTTTATTTTCTTCAGACCCTTTGCTCACTACTGAGTAGAAGCACCCTTTTGAGCTAGAACAGCCATGAGTCTTCTTGGGAATGATGCAACAAGTTTTTCACATCTGGATTTGGGGATCGTCTGCCATTCTTCCTTGCAGATCCTCTCCAGTTCTGTCAGGTTGGATGGTGAACATTGGTGGACAGCCATTTTCAGGTCTCTCCAGAGATGCTCAGTTGGGTTTAAGTCAGGTTCTGGCTGGGCCAGTCAAGAATGGTCCCAGAGTTATTCCGAAGCCACGCCTTTGTTATTTCATCTGTGTGCTGAGGGTCATTGTCTTGTTGGAAGGTGAACCTTCGGCCCAGTCTGAGGTCCTGAGCACTGAAAGAGGTTTTCTTCCAGGATCTCTCTGTGCTTGGCCACATTCATCTTTCCTTCAATTGCAACCAGTCATCCTGTCCCTGCAACACCCCCATAGCATGATGCTGCCACCACCATGTTTCACTGTTGGGATCATATTGGGCAGGTGATGAGCAGTGCCTAGGTTTTCTCAACACATACCACGTAGAATTAACTCCAAAAAGTTCAGTCTTGGTCTCATCAGACCAGAGAATCTTATTTATCATAGACTGGGAGTCCTCCTTGTGTTTTTAGGCAAACTATGCAGGCTTTCATATGTCTTGCACTGAGGAGAGGTTTCCATCGGGCCACTCTGCCATAAAGCCCCGTCTGGTGGAGGGCTGCAGTGATAGTTGACTTTGTGGAACTTTGCATCTCTGGAGCTCAGCCACAGTGATCTTTGGCTTCTTCTTTACTCTCACCAAGGCTCTTCTCCCATGATTGCTAAGTTTGGCTGGACGGCCGGGTCTAGGAAGAGTTCTGGTCATCCCAAACTTCTTCCATTTAAGGACTATGGAGGCCACGGTGCTCTTATAAACCTTGAGTGCTGCAGAAATTCTTTTGCAACCTTGTCCAGATCTGTGCCTCACCACAATTCTGTGTCTGAGCTCCTTGGACAGCTACTTCGACCTCATTTGTTCTGACATGCACTGTGAGCAGTAAAGTCTTAAATAGACAGGTGTGTGCCTTCCCTAATCAAGTCCAATCAGTTTAAGTAAACACAGCTGGACTCCAATGAAGGAGTAGAACTATCTCAAGGAGGATCAGAAGAAATGGACAGCATATAAGTTAAATATGAGTGTCACTGCAAAGGGTCTGAATACTTATGACCATGTAATATTTTAGTTTTTAATTTTTAATAAATTTGCAAAAATGTATGCACTTCTATTTTTTTTTCTGTCAAGATGGGATGTTTAGTGCACATTAATGAGAAATAAAATTAACTGTTTTGATTTTAGCAAATGGCTGCAATGAAACAAGTTTTTTTCTCGCAGTATTTTTAAAAAAAAGAAGATGATGAGGGAGTGTGTGAGATTCGCTCAGTCAGAGTAACACAGGACAAAGGTCAATCAAAAAAAACAAATGATCATAAACCAGAGTGAATACAGTTCTTATGTAAATATAAAATGATCAATAAATAAATTGTTTTTGTGATTTAATCACCACATCAAAAAATTAAGATTTGATAAGATGTTAAGCATGTCAACGCATCCTTTTTATTAACATGATTTGAGAGGAGAGAAGACCATGAGGACAGAAGAGAGGTGACGAGAGGAGTAACAGAGGTTGACAGCAAACAGTCAAGATTCAATCCAATCTGTTGGTTTCCTTAGCTAGGCTATTATGAATCTGACCGGAACTTTTCTGTCTGTTTAAGCGCCCTGAGGTGACATTGTCATGAATGGACGCTATACAAATAAAGTTGAATTGAATAGAATTGAACAGGTGAAGAAGCAACCAGAGGAAGGTGACAAGTAGATAAAACACAAACTTGGGATGGTTTGACTTCATTTGGCTCATTTATTAATAATAATTAAAAAAAATACAGGAGCCCCTTTTTCAGCCTATAAACTATAAGCTGATTACTTTTTTATTCATTTTGCTATTTTGAGCAGTGCAGGATGAACTATCTGATTTATTTTTCTAAGAGAGCAGCTTTCAATATTACATTATTGTGCGGTTTGTTCTTTTAATTTTAGTCAGATATGGGCACTGGGCCTAAATATTTGACAGTAGTTGGTCTGTCAACCTGGTTGTCATTTCAATTGTGACTGTGTTTTGAGAATAAACACCAGTGCGCTTTTTATATGTCCAGGTGTCACAAGCTGTTTCCCAATACTTTAATGGAGACAACTGATCACAGAAGTTGATGTAAGCTAGTTAATGCCCCATGAACAGCTGTAATGGGTTTGATCTATCATCATCTACAGACTACAGACATTCATGGAAAGAATTCATGTTAATGAAGCATGTGCCTGTGTTGCACACAATTCTTCTTTGGTTCTGTGGATATAAAAACAAAAATAATCAATTAAGCTAAAACAGTTAAATACAATATCTATTTAACAAAACTAAATGTAACCAAAAAGTGCTAGAAAAGTTACATGAACAAACTGGAAAAACAGAAATAGAGCTAACAGGGCACGTTGTTTGTGAGTTTATATATCATGGCAGCTTAAAGAGCTTTCCACGGCTTTGTCACCAAACAGCGCCTGTTATACACCACGGAAAAAAAAGTATTGAATACGTCAACGTTTTTCTCAGAAAATATATTTTTAGTAGAGCTATTGACATAAAATTTTCACCAGATGTTGGCAACAACCCAAGTAATGCACACATACAAAGAAATCTGAACATTTATGTCCATAAATTATGTGCAATATAGTGAAATGACACAGGGAATAAATGTTGAGCACATGAAGAAATGGGGGGGCAAAAAGATCTGGAAAGCCAAGAAAGCAGCTGGAGTCTGTCAGTATTTAGAAAGTAATCCTGTCCCCTATCAGAGCAAAGTAATATCAGCTGGTTTAGTCCTGATTGATGCCTTTAATAAAGGTTTCTCATCACCAAGGTGTCAGAAAAGAAGCATTTCATGATGGGTAAAAGCAAAGAGCTGTTACCCAGCTATTATCAGGCAAGAGGCGGGGTACACCCTGGACAAGTCGCCAGTCTGTCGCAGGGCCAAAACAGAGAGACTGACAAAAGTAATTAAACTTTTATGAAAATCGTTACGTTGACTTTGAATTGTGGTTCAGCAGAAATATTAAAAACAAAAAATAAAACAAGTAAACAAACATGATAACAAACAAACAAAATGTGATGTCGCGGGCTTTGTCACAGAGGACCTGGGTTCAAGTCCGTGTCACGACACTCGGGTGAACCACTGTGAGCCCCTGAGCAAGGTCCTTAACCCCCACAAACAACTGCTCCCCGGGCGCTTTAAGCAGCAGCCCACTGCTCTCTGATACTTCAGAGATGGGTGAAATGCAGAGCCCTAATTTCCGCTCGGGGATCATACCAGTAAATAAAAAAAAAATAAAAATTGATGGGACTGCTAGGCTAAACTGTTGGGCAACACATGTTATGTTCAAAAAGACTTGTACACCTGTTGACAGGTATTTTGACCCACTGTTCATGAGCAAGGTGCTCCAATTTGTCTGGGACAGTTTTGCTTGTTTGTTTGTTTGTTTGAAATATTATTTTCAACCACCATTCAAAAGCAATATTTGATTTCACTAAAGTATAATTCTGAAAATCTTTATTTATTGTTAGTTTCTTTTGTCTCTTGTTATTTGAATAACTATTGTCAATTTAGTCTTTTCTTTAATGGGAGGGTCTGAATAATTTTGAGGACTTTGTCAAGTCCTCTGACATCAGCAAACAGCAAAAGCTTTTTATGGGCCAACTGTTTCACAGTTTCTCTCAAGTTTAACTATTTACAATAAAGGACAGAATAAGTGGTCAAGGCCTCAATTGTTCTTTCTACAACACCGCTATCTGAGAGTCTGGAATCAAGACCGACGCAACCTTATTTCCACAGTTTTCTGATCTGTCTCGGAGTGTTGCACAGTGTGACTGGCAACAGCTGTACCTGTCTGTGTTACAATCTTGTTTCAGCTTTAGCAGGAACCTGTCCATGTCTGGCAAGCCTTCTTTCGAGCAACATATTTTTTATGTACTTTTATGTACATTTTTATGTACAGAAACTACCTCATCAACAATTTGTTTGTAATTCGATCTCTCAATATAAACACTTACTGGTTTCTTTGGTTTTTGTCAGATCTTCAATTTTGCTTTGTGTAGTGCGCTTCCATACTTTCCACAGATTCAAACTCATAATTTTAGTTATGACTATTTAAGTTGGGCTGTTATTTGTGCCACTGGCTCAAATTATTTTGGTTTGTCCTGATTAAACCTGAATGCCCATTAGAGGTTAGTGATGTTTAACTTTTTCATCTCAGTCAGTTCAGGACAAAAAATGGAAGCAAAAATCCTTTTTATGATGCTCAGTAAACTGTATAAATAAGGGTAAACGAGTTATTTAAATAGATATATTTGCTTCCTCACATGATCGGATCGGTGATCGGTGATCGGTTTTTTAAAACTCTCTGATCGATGATCGGCCTCAAAAATCCTGATTGTGTAAAGCCTACACAAGTCAGCTTTTGATTCCAGTCTTGGTCTTGAATTTTGCCTCTATTTAGGGCAGGAGTTTCCAATTCTGTTCCTCGAGGCCTCAATCCTGCAGGTTTTCTATGCATCCCTGCTCCAACACACCTGAGTCAAATTAATGAGTCATTGTGCAGAACTTCATAAGCTGTTAGATTCATTTAATTATGTCAGGTGTGTAAGAGCAAGAAGGGAAAGAAAACCTGCAGGACAGTGGCCCTCAAGGACCAACTTTGGACACCCCTGATTTAGGGCATCATATCACTGCAGAGAGCGAGCCTGGCTTAGTCTAAAGGTAAAAGAAATTCCAGATAAAGTCAGTATTTGCTATCAAGGTCAACTCATAGAGTCATAAATAAATAAAATATGTACAAACACACCCACACACATACATACATATATGCATATACAAACTGTAAAACACAGGTAGTTACTGTTGCACATAAGATGATAACAGTGTCTTGATTCTTGTGCTACAAAAACTTCTGTCACCAGTTTTTGCATACTATGGTTCCACAAATTTAGTTTGTTCCTCTTCTGCAAAACAGTTCCCGACATTGGGTAACATTTTGGTTTGAGTCCCAGCTTCCTTACCAATTTAATTTTAACAGAAAGAAAGAAGGTGGAAGAGAGAGGCATACACAAAAAATGTATACAATGACAGTAATAATAAAAACCAAAACACTAATATGTTTCAGCTCCTATGACTTTTTGACAGCTTTGAACTTCATAAGGCATGGACTTGGGTGTTTGTTTTAAAAATACAAGTGGATTCCCCATTTCTTTCCTCATGTTAGTGTGTGTATATATACACATCATTTGTCAGGTTGGGCATACCACATGCTCCTGTTTTAGAGTTTATGTAAAAGGTTTGGATTAATGAAGAAAAGGGTACTTCAAAAACTACAGTTAACATAGGCTGCATTTACATGAGAGTTTTAATTCCTCTTTTATTCAGAATAAAAGTTAATTCCGCTTTAAGAAGACCTTGTAAACTGTTCATTCCGAGTGAAAACAATAATTCTGAATAAAACTTATTTCCAAACTAAGTGGTTGGTTTGTTCCTCTTTTAATTCCAAAAAATAAAATTCCCCTCACATGTAACCTTTTATTCCGCTCTGACTTAATTCCTGTCATTCTGCGCATGCTCCTTCCCTTGTCCTGTTGTAATGGCTCTTGTCGAAGCACATGTAAAAAAGCGCTGGACTTGTGCCAGCTGGCAGAAAGAAGAAGCATGCTAATGTCGAGCTGCTGCTAAAAAAACAGCAACCCGCGTCTGTTTACTTCTGGGTAGACGTAAACGGACGTAAATACATCACCTCCGCCCCCTGTCCAACCAGAACCCTTCCCCACCCCCAGATCTAAAGCGGAATTAGATGAACCTGTTTTCCATGTAAAACCTTAATTTGGAATTATTATTTTCATGTTAACATGAAGAAGAAGAATTTCATTCTGAATTATTTAATTCTGAATAATTAATTCCAAATTAATAAACATCATGTAATCGGGGCCATATAGTCAATGACCCATAAATGATTAACAAAGCTTGATAAAGACTTACATACTTATCAAGAATTCTTCATTTAGTTCTTTTCCTTTATATAATTGATATCTTCAATCTTCAGTTTCCAAACCAAACAAAATTTAGAAAAAAAAAGCTTCACTTTTCAACTTCTATTTTTAAGAAATCCACATGCCTCGAGGAATAACCATTAAGATCCTTTAAATGTGCGGGTATAAAAGCCCTATACCCATTCATAATATGCCAACTAGAGCATGATTACACAATATCAAAGGCAAACCTAAATAAATGTAATAGCTGCTCTTCCATTTTAAATATCCACTCACACTGACTCACTAGATCCTTCAGAAATTCAGCTGCAGATTTTCATTGTAGTTTAATGTCAAAATTATTTGTCACATGCAGTCTAAAAAACAAATAATTTCAAGTGACCATGGTACTGTAATGTATTATAGTATTAAAAACAGCATAAATGTTTCTAATCCCGAGGTACAATAAAAGCTCCCACGGGGTTTTAAAATAAACAGTTCTGCAGTAATATAAATCAAGATTACACATACTGTAGCTCCATGCATTGATCTTGTGAAGTGCTAACTAATTAGCACAACAGTAATGAGACGAGCAAAGCATTTAAACAATAACCTGACTTTTTTTTTCTCATTAGTAGCTAAATACTCTCTCAGTTTCACAGGATTCAGTAGACTTGCCACACGATCTCTCCCTGCTCGGCTTACTTTCTATTGAACAAACCTCTGCTCACAGGCTGTGGTATAACGTTCCCCATATTCAAAACAAAGCAGAAGAAAACAGGTTAGTCCACAATCAAGACCCATTTAATCCCTACAGCCTATACTCCGCAGTGACTCTCATTTTACCAGGCATCATCCGTTCCTAAACTCCCCTTCTGGGGAGGCTTGAGAGTTCAGTCTGTCATTTAATATTTAGTTCTGGCAAACCTGCTCCAGTGCAGCTCTCTAATGCGCATTTATTCACACACACGCACACATGCATACACACACACATTCTCATTTCTTAAATCCAGATTTTTGTATCAACGTTGCAATGCTGCAAAGTGCAGCAAAGTGCAGCATAGTTAAAGGTATAAAGTAAAATAATACAACTTCATGGTTAGAAATGACAAAACCACTGTCCATTGTGATCTGGCTGTTAAAACTGACCTGTAATTTAAAAACAATAATTAAAAGTTAAACTCATTATCATCCCAGAATTTTAACTAAAAGTGTTTTTTTTATTTGGGAAAACATGACTATATCTGCAATTTGCTTGCTGAATACTACAGCTGTACTGAATATGTTCATTGAACACAAAACTAGAGCTCTAACCACAAGGGAGTGTAAAATACTACAGAAAAACGTGCCTTTGGGCAGTCAGCCTACACAGCACTCGACCATAGAACTTAGGAGCATTACATAACATCCAATTTATTTTCCAAATCTATATAACAGTGGTTGCTAAATAAACATTTTGATATTAAAGTAGCTGGTGTTGTTGATGCCAAACGTCTATTTGTCTGTCTCCTTAAATTTATTGCTTGAATATTCAACACTTGCACTGTCCTTTAAATTAATGGCATTAAAACAGTTTATTTTGTTGGGTTTTAAAATTTCATAACTATAGGCTAGTAGAACTATAATGGTAAATAGACTGTAACACAGCCGCATTTACCAATTCACACAATTCCACTTCTCAGGAATTATCTAGTGTTTCTTTTTTAGCTATAACACATTCATTCACTGATGATACATGTGGGAGCAATGTGGAGTTCAAGGGCACTTTGACATGTAGTATTGGAAAGTTGGAAATGAACCCTGGCATGCATTTATAGCTGGACAAACTGCCAAAACTTGTCCCCTGCTACAGGCTAAAAGTAATTAATGTGTAACCTTAAAAGGCCTAATACACCAATCTGATGTGGTAATGAAAGCCCAACCATGTCATATCATTTTATATTGCCTGTGTGTGTCTGGAGAAGCACCGCAAAGATGCTAACTATAAGATGTAAGATTTAAGGCTAAGACAATGTATGTAGCTAAGAAGACTGCACTGAAAAAACACAAGTGAATAGTGTTTGCATAAAGTCAGTTCATTATCAGCTCAGCTTTTGCTGGCTAACAGGTGCAGCTCAGCTGAGCAGGTTTTAAAGACAACTCCAAAATCAGAATTTTGGTTTCAAATAACAGGAAGGTACAGTATTTGTGCTTTTTAGTTTCCACTTAAGCTTTATTAAATAAAAAAAAAATACAGACTCAATATTATGTGCAAGCGTTAAAGCTTATTCACCATCCTCAGCCCACCAGAGTAGTCACTCTCACTAACAAACCTGGTCCCAAGTCAAAAGGATGAATTGGTTCAAAAAGAGTTAACAATGCAAATAGCTCTTAACACAAATACACACAAAATCTCAAGGACAAACAATCGTGAATATCCCTGGAGCTGCTGACCCCTCACCATCGGCTTGGTGCATCATCAACTGAAGGGGATAGTTTAGAATTTTTGAGGGCCTCATTTTCAAGTTAGCTAGGGTACTACTTGTCACTGAAGACAGTGTCAACATATTTCATCCCGTCATTCTAGTTGCAGGAGATCGCTGATGCTAATGCCAATGTAAGTCAAGGGGATCCTCTAGCCTGTCGTTAAAAACAAGCTTATCCACTCCACAGAACATCAGAGTCAAATCAGTGTTAATAGACTAACATTACAAATAAAACTAGCCTTGCGTCATGAATTATGCACATTTTTAAGGGACTAGTGTCTCACCAGTTGCAGAATAATCCTTTGCTTCCATGTGGTATTCATATTCAAAATCCGACATATCCTCATGCCCGTCACACATGGCCATACTTTTGACTATACACTACTCACAAAAAGTTAAGGATATTTGGTTTTTTGTATGATGTCAGAATGAATCTAAAATCCACTACAACCTTTCCAGGTGAACTGAATTAAACCTTCTCTAAACTTTTCAATGCACATGTACAATGTTCAATGGTTAAATATTTATTCTGCATCATTCTGTTCTCCAACAACCGAAAGTTGAACATCCCTAACTTTTTGTGAGTAGTGTATGTTTGTGTAATCTAATTCCGTCATGCACGTAGCAGCAGATATTATCGCTGTGCTGCCAAATACAGGAATTAAAACTATGTTGTGCTGAGACATTTTACCATCAAAATGCAACACAATGCAAAGTAAGTTTTATTGGAAACACTAATCTATTAACACGGGTATTCACACAGATAGTCTTGCATTAGAACTGATTTGCCTTGGGTGTGCTGTGGAGTGAACAAGAGGCAGGCCTGAAGATCCCATTGACTTAAGCTAGCATTAGCACTGGCAATCTTCTGCAACTAGAATAATGGGATGAAATATGTTCAGTGATAAATAGCACCCTGGCTAACTTGAAAATGAGGCCCTGTGTCAAAAGTTCCAAACTAACCCTTTAAGGCCTATGAGAGGAATTGGGCCAGTCCTGGTCTAATAAAAATCTTCCATCCATCCATCTATTCTCCATACCTGTTTAATTCAATTCAGGGTCACAGGGCCAATAAACAGCTTACATAAGTGAAATATGGAAACTTTAAGCCCGATATTGGTCTTTATGATTATGCAAGAGACATCATCTCTCCAGCTTTCGAAATAAAAAAACAAAACAGTGAGGAAGCGTTTTAAATGTCTCTCTCTCTTTCTTTTTTTTTTTCCTTAATGGAAAAACTATGTCAGTGCACCCTACCACTGAGGTTATGGCATAATGGTGTATTTGATAGCTGGTGGAGGCTTATAGAAACCAGAAGGAGTGATCAGCATGAGGCTGCAGTTGTAGCTGACACATCTTACACAACCATACATCCAAAACTTTGAAGAAAGGTTTTACATAGTTATACCAAATGCTGGTGGATGTAATCTCTAATTATATAAAATGAATAAATATACCATAGGTAAAGAGCCAGTGAAAATTTGAATGAAAACAGGCTAAGCAGCTTTTTCACCAATCTCCTATTGTGGCTGTTTTCTGCTGCATTTTCCCCTCATATCCTGATGTTTTACAGCAGGTAAGTTCCTGGTTTTATATTGTTGGTTTTAAGATGCTGTTGTGTATGAGTGTGTGTCTAATCAGTGTGGCTTGGGTGGGCATGTTCAAGAGCCAACTGGAGACCGTCCAGTGGATCCTCTCCTCCCTTGCCAGCTGGTAGACTTGCTCAGAGCTCCACTGAAAGGGTTAAAATGGACACTGTGTTTGAAAAGAGGACAAGTGAAAGCTTGTAGATATTGTAGAAGATGTTGATCACTGTAATAACTTAGAGGTGGTATGTTGCCACACAGGGTAGCTGTACCTCTATGTAGCCAAGAAGAGAAAGTGAATTGCTGATGAGTTGGTGAGAACAATGGTGTCAACATTTCTCTGGATGATTTTCAGTTCTCAGGTGTTGTTTACTTTTGGCAGATGATTAAACCATTATATGGTCCTGAGAACAGCTGTACTGAAACCTTGATTCAATACTGCCATGATGCTATCTGTGAATTCTTAACCAAACATCAGACATGTTGCTGGCATTCTTTAGCTGAGGTTACACTAAATATATTTACTATCCAACCTCAAGAAATGCAGCCCACTCATTATAGATGAAGATGTCATAAAAGGTTTAAACATGAATTTACAACAGAGAATTTTGTCACATTACATAAGATCTGCAAATCATCAGCAGTCTTTTAATTTCTGAAGGTCTTTCCACTTACTAGTCTTTAACATTTTACATTTCATCTTCTGCTGGTTTATACTACCTTCTGAAACACACTACTGACAGAGAGAAAATTCTCAATCTCTGAACCACTTTCCTTCTGCAACACTTCATCCCTTTATTTTCCACAGTTTCCATCCATCTGGAATATCCATCATATTGTAAAGGCATTGTACTGTCTGCAATTCAGAACCCTCCCCAGACATTTCTCTGTATATCCTGAAGCCATATTTCCAATTTCTGCTTGACAGACTGGAAACAGTAGAAATCAAAAGGACTATCAGTATTTGTAGTGTACACAGACAGACAACTCATAAACACATACAGCCACACATGCAAGTAAACCTACTCTAAGTAGCAACAGACATCAAGTAGGGAGATTACAGAGAGAGCTGTGTCAATGTGTCAGTGTGTGAGTGTTTCCTCTGTCTCTCTCCATCCATCTCTCTCACTTACTCCCCCCTCCCCTTTCTGAGACAAAATGGCCAGATGGCTTCCAATCCTACATGCTAATCCACGACACACAGACTGTGGCTCTGACACACCTACTGCAAGACTGTTGCTCCACTCTATGCCCTTAAATACACACATACACAAGTGAGCACCCCTTACATGGGGCCACTGTCCTTAAACTGTCGCCATGAATCCAAAGCGATAACTCCACTTTACAATAGCGACATATTTCACCCAGACTCGATTATTAACAGATGGAGGTCTCCTTCTATGTGTTTTGTGTGTGCAACTATCACATTTCAGGCAGGCCAGTTAGCAGGCTACTGGCCAAGATGAGGCTCTGTGTCTATTGCTTTTGTTAGCTGAGGTGAGGTAAGACAAGCTGCATGTGTAGGGTTACACTGACCAGTGGAAAACACAGGGAAGTCCAGAACAGCATGCTAATGCTAAAAAGAAAAAAACAGTTTTACATTTTATGTTGCCCTAGTGCACAAATGAAGTACTTCTCTCATTTATTCTCTTTGACCAAAACTAAATCAAATGCAGTATAGGCTCACATATAGAGGCAAAGATGATAAAACATTTTTTTTTGCTTGTTTTACATTTTTCCAAATGGTTAAAAAATGAGAAGGTCCCAGTGCACCTCCTTTTTCAAGCAGTTTACAATACAAGACAAGTGAGAATAAAGCATTTATTTACAGTAAGCAAAATGTCACATTGCCTTGAAGGAGCAGGAATAGTGGTACCCTCATTTGTCAGTGTCCACAAAGCACTTTTCCAAGATCATATAGTGAAGTACTTTTAGTTTTTTACAAGGCATCTGAATCAAATTTAGAAAAGATCATACATGACACATGTATGTTGAGACACATGAGAGGTGCATTTAACCTCTACACAGATAACACTTTTTATTGTTAAGCAGCACAACATCAGTCTATACAGAGATATAATATATAAATTTTCCTGTGACTGACGACTGTAGATAAAGATGTGATGAATATTTGATTCCTCTAGCATATGGAGCATGGCATGACCAGCAATGGAGAACGGTTATCCAGCTTTACAGATCTGTTAAACACCAGCTACTTCTGCTCTAATGGTGTATCACATCGTCATACATTGATTGTCTGTCTGCCATCTGATTGTGAAACTGCATTAGATTACGACTGTAGCCCTCATCTCTTTTCTGTAAAAGCAGATATAGTGCTTGGAAGAGATGGTGTTGGAGGTTTTAACAGACAGCTTAGTTGTAAATGGATGGGCAAACATCAAATCTAAATCAATATAGCAGACCAATGTTCACAGGGAGCAGCACCTTCAGTAACCCATCCCCCAATTCCCATCTACAATCATCTCACACTCCCTCAATCACTGACATGACTCCCTAACATCCCTCCCTCACGCCAGACAACAGGTCTCCCATCAGGCCCTGCTCCTCACAGGATGACTGTGCTTCCTGGGAGAGGAATCTCCCACTCTTTCTACGTTGGCTCTGACACAACTGCAACAAGCAGAGGTGATGGGAAGACACAAAGTCAGCTTGTGCTGCAGTCAGTTCTTCCATCCTCCTCCAGCGATAACGGCTGGAGAAGAATCCGAGGTAGAACAGCTCAGCTTTCACAGAACCAGCCCCCACCCCCACTCCGATCCCCAATGAAGTCAGGTGACCAGATGTTGTATATCTGCCTCTCACTACAGCCGCCATGAAGCTGCTACACACGACCATGTTAAAGCCAGGACACAGAGGATCACATCTCTACCGTGTGTGTGTGTATGTGTGATTACTGAAAGCCATTTCTTTACGAAACCCACTCTAGGGAGGCCATACGTGAGGCGGTGCAGAAATAACAAAAGAGCATCCATCAGCATATTAACCATCCATCACCCTCCCATCCACAGCATATACATCTCAGACCCATCCGGCATCTCTGGCTTTACAGCCCCAAAATAGCGCTGCTTCTTTTTTGTTTCAGTGTTCGCTGCAGCTGCTGCATTTCTCCAGGACTGGCACACACACACACACACACACACACACTCCCATACACACAAGGCCCGTACAAATGCCACCATTGATTCCAACAGTTCCCCATCAATAAGGATGCTATTTGTGAGGCACAAGCGAGTGTATACAGAGATGATGTGATGCAGGGAATGGTATATGATGAAATAAAAACACATCCAGCAAATCTGATGCAGGCATCCATTTCCATTTCGCCCTCACGGACACACTGCTGATGAAACAGCTGCCTCCTTAGCAGGGCAGAATGCAGAGTGGAGAAAAGGGGAAAAAAAAAAAAAACGCTACAAAGCACCCCTACATACACAGCCTCCCCCTCCTCCTCCTCCTCCTCTCCTCTCCTCCTTCCTCAGCCTCCCCCTCCACATCCCTTATTGCCTTACACAGAGAGGGAATTACCTGAAATATGTCTTCACATTCTCTTGGTCCGTGATTCGCCTCTGGGCCTGGAGTTTTGGTAGATTCATCGCCAGCCGTACAGTCCTAGTGATAGTTTAAAGGCAGGATTGCCATTCTCTTGTCAGACCAGTTCCTGACCCTAAAAGCAGGCTTGTTCGGCAGGCTGGATGCTTCACTGGCTGCTCACTGTTCCCTAGCCCATGATGTCATCCACCCAGCTTTGCTGATTGGCTGAGCAGTTGAATATTAATACAGGCAGCAGGTCTAGGGGAGGAGGCAGCCAACGGGCAGACACAGTTGGTTTTCTGGTTAACAGCCCAGACCTGCAGAGTGAGAAAGCAAAGATGGAAATAAAAGTGCAGCTCACGAGTGTTTCTTTTAATATAACATGTCTGGAGGCTGATCAAATCTGAAAACAACAACTGAACATTTAAGAAAACAGCGTCAGAATGAAAGAGTTTTTATCTGTAATATCTTGATAGCCTCAAAAAGGTTCAATGCTGTGTTCTGTTGCTATCAAAAGCAGAATGAGATATATTAACTTACATGTCCTTCTTGTTTTAATGTTTAATTGGCAAAAAATGGATAGATTGCCTAGCTTTATTTGTCTCTTAAAACAAATTTCCAAATTTAGAATAAAGACAGCAAATATCTCTCATCAAACTATAATATTATAGTTTGATTAATGAAACGCCAGCAGTTTCTTTTTTCAGAGGAAAAAAGTGGAAGTGGGTTCATATGCAGGCGGACACAGCAACCAAAATACTCACTGCGTTTGTCCTCATTTGCCTATGATGTCATCTTTTTTCCTCTACATCACCTGTGATTGGCTAACTGCACCAGCATCTGCTCAGTCTCATGGCTAGGGCTTCTAGCCCAAGGTGGAGGCCTATCTGAGGCTCTGTGAATCATGGCTGGTTGTCCTGACAACCCCTGTAATGTCGATTCCTTGTTGGAGAGTAATATGGCTGTTCTGTGACAGTGTTCACTCAAATGGAGAACATGAAGATAAGAAAAGGACAATGTCATTTATAATCCTTTTATCCACATCAATAGGTGGTTTTTGTGGTTTGTGGAAAAAACTGAAATCAAATTTGATATGAAACCTAAAAAAGGGGGTTTGAAATAAATTGTTTGAATAATACCGTGGTGAATAATAAATGTTGGCAAGCTTCTGTAATCTGTAGTCCAAAATAGAAACAAAAAAACTTGGGAGATTTTTTTTCTAAATCACAAATACTCCACATACACTATTTACTGACAGTGTGTGCTTTTTTTTCAGCTTTGAAGGCAAGTATTTGAAATAGTGAACCCTTATTAAACTCTACCAACACAGAAAAGAACGGAAAATGCAAATCTGAATTTAACTCAGTTTCTAAACAAATATTTAAAAGCAGAGGATACTTTGCTGTATGGAGTCACAGCAAGCACATGGGAACACAGTACACTTACACAGTGAGGAAAAGTTGCTAATAACAATGTAAAAGTAAACAAAAAAGTTTTTGATAATCTGGTTTGGACTGGATATTTCACAAGTTCTTTCTCATCCTGCCATGAGTCTGAGACAGCAGCAGCTGCTTATTCATTAATTTCCTATCCTTATGACCTCCGTACATGTGACAGTAATTATGAATAGTCAGCATCACAGAGGGGCAACCCCAGCAAGCCAATTCGATAGAAAAAATCTTGAACCAGCCAGCTGCTGGTAAGTCCAAAACATGGACAAATAAAACAATTGTTTAATTCCTTTTAAGTAAATGCAGATAAAGGGTTGTGTGTTTTGGCCAAATACATTAAAGGTTGAATATGGAACATTTTTATTAAAAGCTATATTTTTTAATTTATATTTTTTTTATATTTATATTCATATTTATATTTTTATATTTTTTTTCAAAAAGTACCTCCATGAGGCGTTTGAAGGGGTCCAGAATGAAAGTACAGCATTTCCTTGAAAAATTATATTTAGCCTGAAAATAAATATAAAATAAATTTTGATAGGTTCGACAATAGCGTTATGTTTACACCTACAAGCCAATGCAGGCCGCCAAATATGATCTCTGTGTGGCAATAGTATGTCTATAGTAGTACTACTGAGAAAAATGGTGGAGTCGGCAAGTCAAGCCACTGCTTTAGAGCTCCAGAGATGTTATCTGTCTCTGAAGAGGAGTGACCTGAGAAGAGCAAAAACAGAGTAAATTCAGCTGAAGCCTACACTAGATGGACCCACATGAATATTTTCCACAGCATCAAAACACATAAATGGCTACTCTTCTCCTGGATCAGTAAGGTAGCTCACTTGCTAACGAGGCTAACATTAGCTGTCAGTTATAAACTCCTCTGCATTACTTGTTGGACATGCTGCAGGCTGCTGGTCCCTTGTCGTATCGGCAGTGAGCCTGGCAACCGAGCGGCTGGAGTTGTTTTTCTGCTGTTGCAACTACAACCTAGATACACATGATGTTCTGTCTGTAGTCCATTTCCGACCTTTAAAGCCATCCACTACAGAGTGAATGTCCTGGTATAATGTGATTTCCTGCACCTAAAAAATTTGTCCACAGCGTGTATCAAGTCCTGCCATGAATATGGAGTTCCCATCCAGCAAAAATAGACATTACACTCTATCTCTAGACAGCTTTGACCAGAAGATGCATCACTTCTTGTCCATTCAGTTGGATCAACAGATGAAATAATGTAGGGATTAATCTAGTACCTGGATTAATATAATTAGCATAGTCTATGCGAAGAGAGGGTACTTGTTATACCCCTTTACGACTGGCCAAAAAATCTGTTTAAACCCAAGAAAAATCAGCTTTTAATGGCAGTGGGAAAGGCTCACCGACCCGCATTGACCCATGTCAGCCCGCATCAAACGACTTGGCAAGCGATGTGGGTTAAAATTGCCTTCAAACAGCTCGGCTCCGATCGGCATGCAGTGGGAACACCAGAGCCGAGTTGAGTTGCGAATTTACAAGATGATGTTGGGTGGTATGTACCTATGCAGTGACATCACGCCAGTGGCATCTCATACAATGTGCCAAAACAACTACGCTTTGGCCGCAAATTCACATAGCCTACATTCCATCTGAAGAATACACATTAATTACGGCCTGACTCGCTCTCCATTGTTTACTTTCCTAAATTCTGTCGCACGGATGACATCATCAGCGCAAACCCAGCTTGATGAGGCCATGCAGCTTGGCAGCGGAGGATCATGGTGCATTCCATTTGTACTCGGAAGTCAGAATTTACCAGTTTCAACTGAAACGGCCCTCGAAGTGGGATTTCTTTTATTTTTTTTCGAAGTGGGGTTTCCGACTCCAATAGTCGGTGAATCTTCGCCACCTCCGAGTACAAATTTGAAGATTTGAAGCCAGAGTTAGCAGTAGTAGAAACTCCTGTAATGTTACATTTATTTGCACTTCTGACAAATTTTTGTTGCATTAAATCAGTCATACACATAGTACTGGTTTATATAGACTTAGGGGGGGTGCCGCTGTTGTGTAATTTGCATTTTTCATGTGGTATATATGAACTACAACGTCAGCTGTGCTAAAAAGCGGCTAACAGCAATAGCTTTAGCAAACATGTTTTGCTAGGCTGCTATCTCATCTTCCAACCAGTGAACTGGGGTTTGGTCAGGAGTGACATCACCCCCAATTCCCACTTCACAGTTGCAGATTATTAGCAGGTCAACGCACCTTTGAAAAACCCATATGAACCCGCTAATTTTCAGTGGGAAAGCACTAATATATAGAAGCAGTCTGGATGGCAACAATGATCAAAAATGGCACATGTGCCACTCAAAAAAAAAGTGTTCCTTTCACAGTATTCGTGTTATTGCTTTGCCCTTTTGAAGATGTAACACCATACCTGCTCCCTCACTGTGAGCTACAATAGACAAGAAGCATAAATCGCTTAATTTTAACCCAGTTTTTAAAAGAGAATGTGTGCTTCTATACTGACATTACTACAACAATATCTTCCCCATTCTCACCGCTGCATTGAATCATTCAAGACTATATTAAATATTTGCTGCTATTTATTAAATTAGCCAAACAATTTGCTGGCTACATCCTTCCTTATTGCTTGGCAGTAAGAGCTCAGATCAGGCACTGACAGGACAACTTGCTGCTGCATCTCAGAGGAGCATGATTTACTATCCATAGGCTGCTGTCAATGATCAGGTTTATATAATGAATCCTATAAATATCCTTAGAGGCAGAGCACATCTCTGCAGTGACATTTTGTAATAAGCCCTGTCTGGAATTTATAACTGTGGTGGGCAAAGTTGAGGAAAATGGGTTTCTGTATAACTTACAAGTGTCTTGAATAATAATCGAAATGGCATCAAAATGAAGTGCAGTACAGTACAAAACTCTTGTGCAACTCCCAGTTCTTGGAAAATGGTAAATAAGTGATTTACTGAAACATATCCAAGCCTAAATTAACATACTAAATGTTAAGTAAAAACAGATTTTACAATTAAAATGAGTTTGGTAAATCGTTTCACACTCTATGCTCTTTCCTAAGTTTTCTATTACAGTATATGTTGACACAACACTGGTTTATACCTTAAGTTGAGTTAGGTGGGGTTGTTTATGCTTGAATGGTTTATAGATCAGTGCTGAGTGACATAACAAAATAACACATTCCTGATGAAATGGTCAGGAACAAAAGCTGGACTGAAGATGAAAGAAAAAAATAGACAATGTTTGAAGAAAAAAACTTTAGAAGACCAGAGAGTATAGAGAACTATTACTCAAGATTACTTTAAAATAGTCTAGCTTTTTGAAAGCAAAATATAAAGGAATGTAGGATGGGTAATAACTTGCACAGTAGACTTTTTAAAAGAACTTTGCAGAATTCTGCTTTTTGCATCTGTATATTTAATTACCAGACATACAGTATAAGGCATGTTCCAGGCTTTTTCAGTGTAAACCATAAATCATTGGTACTCAACAATGAAAATGTTTAAGTTTTTCTTAAACATTTGAGAAAATGTAGACTACCGCAACAAATGATTAACTACCATGCTTGACTTATGTTGTCATACATGAGGCCTACATGAAAGAAAAGTATGGTAACTACCAAAACAATCAACTACAGGCTGTTCAGTCATGCTACAGGTGGCATGACTGAACAGCCTGGCAATGTTGCAATATCAATATTGGTCTAGTCAGGAATGTAAACCAAATTTGTGCATTTATTAAGCACAAGAAGTCAACATTCTGGTTTTTCCAAGACTTGTGTCAAGACTAGCATGAAATATGCAACAACTATTAATCGAACAAGATGGCTGGTAACATTACATTAACCTCATAGCATAATTGTCCAAGACATATTTTAAGGTTTTATAGGCGATACACAATGAATCAGCAATTTTAGGAGAGTAGTGACTGATAAATATCATTTGGCCAAAATATAATTTATGCAATAACACTATGAGGCTCAGGATGGTGATAAAAATTGTTTGTCCCAACAATAGCCCAAATCTAGCAAGATTTGGGCTAGAAATTGTGACTATGGGCGCATTCACAAAGCTTTTTTGATTCGAATCAGACTCCGTTTGCAAGGAACGTCCGCTTCGTTTAGGAGAGTTGTGAATGCGCAAACGGACTCTGATCTGGAACAAACAAGCAGCCTCGGTCCGCCTGCAAACGCAGGTCTCGGTCCAATTCAAGTGAACCAAAGACAGAAAGTGGGCATCTTTCCTTCAATTGCAAACAGTCATCCCATCCCTGCAGCTGAAAAACACCCCCATAGCATGATGCTGCCACCACCATGTTTCACTGTTGGGATCGTATTGGGCAGGTGATGAGCAGTGCCTGGTTTTCTCCACACATACCTCCAAAAAGAATAAACTCCAAAAAGTTCAATCTTGGTCTCATCAGATCTTATTTCTCATATTCTGGGAGTCCTTCATGTGTTTTTAGCAAACTCTATGCAGGATTTCATATGTCTTGCATTGAGGAGAGGCTTCCATCGGGCCACTCTGCCATAAAGCCCCGACTGGTGGAGGCTGCAGTGATAGTTGACTTTGTGGAACTTTCTATCATCTCCCTACTGCATCTCTGGAGTTCAGCCACAGTAATCTTTGAGTTCTTCTTTACCTCTCTCACCAAGGCTCTTCTCCCGCGATTGCTCAGTTTGGCTGGACAACCGCTCTAGGAAGAGTTCTGGTCGTCCCAAACTTCTTCCATTTAACAACTATGGAGGCCATGGTGCGCTTGGGTACTTTGAGTGCTGCAGAAAATTCTTGCACAAAAATTGCCACAATTCTGTCTCTGAGCTCTTTGGACAGTTCCTTCGACCTCATGATTCTCATTTGTTCTGACATGCACTGTGAGCTGTAAGGTCTTTTATAGACAGGTGTGTGCCTTTCCTAATCAAGTCCAGTTTAATTAAACACAGCTGGACTCCAATGAAGGAGTAGAACCATCTCAAGGAGAATCAGAAGAAATGGACACCCTGTGAGTTAAATGTGAGTGTCACTGCAAAGGGTCTGAATACTTTTGACCATGTAATATTTCAGTAATGTAATGTTTAGTAAATTGCCTAAAATTTCTACATTTCAGTTTTTTCTGTCAAGATGGGGTGCTGAGTGTACATTAATGAGAATATATATATATATATATATATATATATATATATATTTTTTTTTTTTTTTTTTAATTTTAGCAAATGGCTGCAATGAAACAAAGAGTACAAAGTTTAAAGGGGTCTGAATACTTTCCGTACCCACTGCATAACACTGCAAATAGGATTTAGGAAATCAGAGATGATGGCTTCTTTGGTTTAGAATCAAATAATCACAGCACCGGTCAATCATCGGTGTATAAAACATATCTAATTATGGTTTAGATGATAACATTATGGCAGAGTTCATTGTACCTTGGGAGCGGGGGTAGAGGGAAGATTTAAGCCTCACAGGAAACGATGATATATGAGAAGAGGTGAAGTATGCGAGGGTAAATCCCTGAGAACAAAACTTTGCTCTCTGCTCTAGGCATTAGTAAAATCACTCAACATCCTCTAAAAAACAACTTGTAACAACTGTGCAATTTTCCATCAGCTTATATTGACATCAAACACTCTCCTCATGATAGGTTCATATTATACTTGTTTCAAATATAGATTATTTGACTAATCTGACTCACTGAGTGATCTACTGTGATGGAGGAGGTTTAACATTCTTGCTGTTTCCACTGAAATCTTTTAGAGTTGTTTTCCTTTTGTTTTGTTTTTTTTGTTTTGTTTTTGATATTTATTTGCTATTTCTATTAGATTAGAGTATAGTCTCACATTATAGCAACAAATTATCTACAAACTGAAATTTTAAACGAGATCATTATAGAAAAATTAACAACTTTTACTGCCGAAGAAGTTTTTTTTACACATCTTCACCCAAAATAAATTGTTAAAGTTTGCATTTTGATGCATATCTTCACCAGTGAACAGTGTTCAACTGTCTTGTTGTTTTAATATGTGTGGATAAAGCTGAAAAGAGAGGGCTGGTACATTCAGTGAATTAAATGCTTTTCGTTCCCCCACATCAGATTAACTTATGTAAGCCCTCCACTGGTAACTTGACATGTAACAGATAATGGGTCACGCTCATCCATGCTAAAGCTACAGTCACTTTTTTGCACGTCACACCAGAGATTACCCCCAAAGGAAAATAATTGAGGTCAGTAGGCCTCTATCCTGCTGATTATGGGGAACCTATTGATTGATTGAGGTTACAGCAAGAGTTCATTAATCTCCTAATTTCTCCAAGCCAAAATTAATGTAAGCACTTAGTGTTAAGTACAGTATTAACAGATTACAGCAGTGTACTCAACACCTTGGATATTTTTCCAGCGATTTAAATGCTGCGCAGCATGTTTTAGCCTGCTGATGTGAGCGAGATGCTGAACGGTTTTGGACCATGGTGAAAACTAGATTGTGCTACCAAACACATTATCTTCATCCTGATGCTGTAAATCTGTGGCGACCCATCATGAGGAAGAAATGCAAGCATCTAGGGAGAGACACTGGGAATCATAAGTCAGCTCTATGACTCGTAACTGACTCATTTTGCTTGTTAATCTAAAATTTATCCTGCAAACAAAACTTAACAAAATGCTATTAAAATATCTCATAATTACAAAATAGTCTTAAATTGCATGAATGTGTTAATATTTCACTTTTTCAGAGAGTGATGCATTTGGTTCAGTATGATTTGTGCTGCAGAATAGTGAAGGCTTATCATCAGCACAGCAGTATGAAATCACACATAAGCAATTTAAAACCCTCAGCAAGGACATCAGTGCAGGTGCTGCCAAGAAGACATTGAAAGACACACCTCTGAATGTATAACAGGTGTGGAGGAGCAAATTAGTGACCTCTGGGGATTAAAGAAGGAGGTTGGGGGGAGTGTGTTTGTGTGCTTAGATAGACGGGTTTCAATCCAAGTGTTAGACAATATAGAGTCGACCAGGTGAGAGGTCAGTAGCCAAACATAAAAAATTTGGCAATTTTCAGCATCCTTAGATACAATTTCTTTATAAATCTAGTTTTTCATTGTTTGGACAAAACTAGAATTGAGTTATTGTCGCATGCAACAGCATTGCTGGAGCAAACACACACTTTGAGCACTGCTGTCCAACATGAATATTCAAATACAAAAGAGCATCCACGTGCACATTGCCTGCACTGACTTTCCCTGATTTACTGTTTACATCTTCACACTTTGTTGTCTTCTGTCAATGTTTTTTGTCAATATGAATCAATATGAATCAGTGCACAGCAGCCTCACATAAGAGCACCTCAAAGAGCAACACAAAGTACTATCCATGACAACGCTGGTGTGGACAAGCCCCTCCCACTGACAGCTGGCTTATTGTGCACTGTGGCTCTGAGGCGGCCTTGTTCCCCTTTGCTTGGACAGTTCAATAACTAATCTCAATGCAGCCAGCAGCATGTAGCTTTGAAAATGAGGAGGGTAGGTCTAATGGAAAGATATATATAATCTGCTTGCAAATGTTGTGCCGGTTAACGGGTGAACTACCTTGCCAGTTCAAATGATCCAGAGTAGTTATTAATAATGAAAAACACAAGTGCTTGAATTTGGTAAGAATGTCCAGCTTAGCACATTTTACCCTGCAGCTTAATTGGCTTCAAATTAAAGGTCATCATAGCTTGCTTGGAATTACTTTTTACTCAATTTTAGATTACATTTTGTTCTGTCATTTTAAGCTCCCAATAAACCTTATTGGGGGTAGTTTGGCCCCCGATATTTTCTTTAATCATCCATCTGTCACATCTTAGAGACATAATTATGACTAAGCTCAGCAGAAATGTTGCATCCTATCAAATCTAAAGTAACTGACTCAAGGAAGCAACTGCTTCCACTTCCTTTAGTTAGCTGTATAAAGAATAAACTTTAGGAACTTTAAGTTCATGTTAGATCATGTTCATAAATAGCTTTGTTTACATTGCTTAGGTACTTCTAAAACTTTATATTTGTGTTGCATTGACAAAAGTTTGAATTACAGCTGTTTTAACTCCATTTGTTTCTCCATCTGTCCACCAATTCCGCTGTAATCAGTCAATTCCTCCTAAACTTGAATGAATTATACATTATGCTAAGATCAAACAGGTCTGTGAAAAGATAATCACACACAATGTCTCTGATTCAATTTAATTGTGAAGAAAAGAGCTTCAATAGCACGCTGACCCGCCGCATGATCCCTCAGCTAACGGTCACTGACAATGACGTGCCACATAAAATGCAAACACACAGAACAAACAGCGGATCACCCTGATGTTGCAGCACACGGGGCACGCGAGCAGCCCCCACACTCTGTCACACGCAGGCTAATGAACAGCAGGCTCGTGCTCTTGACGGAGGAGCCCATTGGGCTACAAGAACCGTGTGTACTCACCACTTTCTGCTTGGACACACACAAACAATTGGACACGTCTGAGGAGCTTGGGGCCCAAACCCTGAGGAAGGGCAGATGGTGCCCGGGATTGAGGACCGCACCCCACATTAACATGAGAAAAGATGGAAACAGAGGCGGGGGAACAGGTACCTCACTCCTTTTTCCCCCCTCTATAGAGATTAGAGAGAGGGGGTGACTTATTTACCCAGCACAATCTGTGGTAGTGATTTGGAACCCAATTAGGGGCATGCTGTCAATTTAACAGAAGAGGAAATCAGATGTGGGTCCCATCTTTAAAAAAAATCTACAGCTGCCTTTGAAAAGGGTCCTCTGACCATCTCAGAATTTCTCATATATTCGCCTCCAAAAATACTGAACTTAAGATTTAATCTTTAGTAGTAGTGAAGACTGAGTATTTGATGTTAATCACACATCAGATTTTTATGGGTTGAGCACAATGGGTGTCATTTCTGAGTGCATGAGGAGTGTATTTACGTTAGCATGACTGTCAAAAGATAGCTTTTACACATCAGAAGGTCTGAGGTTAAATGTGGGTATAATATTTTCAAATCTCAAATGTAATCAATATACATGCCGGGTCATATTGTTAAGAGAAATATGCAGGTGACCATGGCAACCAGGATTATAGTGAGTAAAAACTGGATTTAGGGTGCTAGAACATGCATCAATTCTCACTGAGTAATTGAGATAATTGTTCATTTAAAAAAAACAAAGGAGCAAATTTACAACCTTAAAGCTGTTTGCTGTATTGAACAATACGCCCACAGATAAAATGAAGAAAGCCAGCAAGCCAGAAATGTATGTGTAAGATTGATAACAAGAGCACATACTGTAAAAGCCTTTCCACTGGAGGCATATTTTACCTATAAACACAAACCCTCCTGTTGTCGCAGCGACAAATTGCATTGCAGGAGTCTCTCTGGGGGAAAATGAAGCCACTCTGTTCTTTTCACTCAATTATATGTATGGATGCAGATACCAGCCAAAATAGGTACAATATTACCTCTAAAATGAAAGTAGTATCTTTTTCATTCCTTAATAAACCAACTAAATGACTAATCAAAACCAAAGTCTTGGTTTTAATTCCTGACTTGCAACACTGATTTACACTGTAAAATATAACTGAAGGGAAGAAACTTTTGACACAGACTAATGGAGAGAAATAAAATATTGTTGAGGTGCTATCTGAAGTACATCATGTTTTAAAAGGTATATAACGGCTCCCTCTTGTGGCTATTTAGGCAACAAGTACATCTCTAGTAAACAGAAGTTCTAGTACTGCAGCACCATCTTCAGCTCAGTTTACATAAACAATGGAATTGGGAAAAACTTTAAATGAGCAGAAATATTCAATACTTATTAAAACATGACTTTCATGTTACCTGAACCTGAATCCAAACTTACCTGTTAAATTTGGATTCTGTTTTTGCTCAGCTAAAAAAAAAGAAAAAGAATAAAAATTCCAGTCTGCTGTAGAAAAGAAGAGACTAAAAATTGCAGGGAGGACAAAAAGATTCACTATAAAGGGGAAGAAATGCCACTGCACTGCAGTGCTCAAAATCCAAAGTTCAACAAACTTTTTGTGTTCAGACTAGGGATGCACGATATAATCGGCCCCCTATCGGTATCTGCCTATATCGGCCTTAAAACTGAGTATCGGACATCAGCCACTCTACCGATATTTAACTGATATTTAACTGATCAGGCCGCTGTTTCTAAAGTCTAAAAAAAAAAAAAAAAACCTCTCTTCTTCAAAACCTTCTTTTCAGTGACTTTAAAACTTCTAAAGACTGTTTCTTTCAGGATGTTCTCTGTGAACAGTTTATACACTGTCATTTGTGTAAAAAAAACAAACATCCTCTGTTTTTGGGTTTTGTTTTTTTGTTTTTTTTTTCCAGGGAGAAGAAAATCCAGGTTGTTCTAGGATATAATACGCATATCCTATTAATTTTGTTTGAACTGTCATTAAGTTTGACTTGTTACACAAAACACAAGCTGAGGTATTTTTCTAATTTTGCATAAGGAATGAATATAACAATTTATTTTTCAGCTTTAATATCGGTATTGATATCGGTTATCGGCCACATGAGTATTGAAATATCGGCATATCGGATATCGGCCAAAATTCCAATGTCGTGCATCCCTAGTTCAGACCAAATCCACTGCTAAATTCAATCTCTTGCTTTCTTTTTCATCCCATTTACATTTAACAATTTGCTCATTTTCTGCACCGCTCAGTCCAATTCAGGGCCATGGTGTCACTCGACAAGTCACCAGTCTGTTGCAGGGCCAACACAGAGAGAGAAACAACCACTCACGTTCATTCCTAGGAACAATTTGGAATGATCAATTAACCTTCAGACAGAGTGAAGAAACCAGAGTGCCTGATGAGAACATACTATATGATGCGCGGGGAGAACATGCAAACTCCACACAAGAATGCCACTGCTGGAACTGCTTAAATTCCTCCCCAGCCGATGCTCAAACTAGCAACCATCTTAGTGTGAGGCCGCGGTGCTAACCATCACACTACACTCATCGCACTTGCCCCATCTAATAATGTTAAGTTGTAATACTAAGTGATTAATTGGCATGTTAATTGTATTATGCAGTAATTTAAAAAAAAAAAAAGCAGTATATTTTTCAAACATTTCTGGTTGAATGCTGTGCTGCTAGGATTATTTCTGTAGGTTATTCTGGCACTTTTAAAATCTGTAGTAATATATAACTGTTACAGTGGGGGAGTTGTTTACCTCTGGAAGCAGCCTACTTAGCGTTTCACTGCCCTAATAATTCCTGAGATGAGACATCAGTTCCAGATGAGATGAAAATATGTGTAAGATGTAGGGCAGGAACAAAAGGGAAAACAAGAGAGAGGAGTCTAATTTTGTTTTTTTAATTATCATCATTACTCCCAATCATGCGAGTTTCCATCCATGCTGTCTGCCAGCACATCCCCCGAGTAACCTGAATGTGATTTCCTCAGATCAGTTGATGCCAGGCTATAAGCACAACATCCCAATGCATTCATGGCTACATCTGGAGATTTTAGATTGCTTTAAGTTATCTAACTGATCAAAGCCATGAATCTGATCAATCTAATAGCTAAGCATTAGTCAAACCCAATGAACAGCTGTGTTGTGATTAGGACTGGGCGATATACTGGTATGATGAGGGAGATATATTTACAAGAGAGAGATATGATGTCATATACTGTTATATTGCGATATTAGTTGTGAAATGTTTTTATTTTTTCGTAATGACCTGGCTGCACCTCGACGAACTTCTGACAACTACTACCTGATTATGTAAACTATCTGTCTGGAAGACAATCCTCATCTTGAACTATTTCAATTTAACAATTTAACTTGTGTTTTGTCAATTTCACCAGCTAAACATGTTTTAATAAAACAGGTGTTTGATATGAAATGAAACCTTCAAAATTAGGGTTAAAATACCAGTATGTATTGTATATCGTCATCTAAAACATATATATTGTGAAATTATATTGGGTCCATATCGCCCAGCCCTACTTGTGATGAACAAAACTATTCAGGGATAGAAGTGACCAGAAATCATCTTGAAGCACTCAAGGGAGCAATGATAGGGAAAACAAGTCTTTGTAGGTTTATGCGCTTAACTCGAGTGAAAAGATTTCAAAGAACCAGCAACTGGTTTGCACAAACAAACCAAAAAACCTTATTTCTAAAAAGTCCTTACCTTATACTTTTGACTTTAAGCTGTACTTCAGTTGTCCTTACAACGTAAGTTGTATTTTTGTCTATGCAGAAATAGGACTTCAATCTAAAAAAGATAAAGATACAAATTTTGGTCAATTTTGCCTATTTAATCTATTTGTCAGACAATGTAGCTTTGTTATCCAAGCCAGTTAAAAATCTGTAACAAATAAAGAAATATACCTAATGATTCTATTAAGGAGCTACCATTGGGTTAGGCAGCTTGTGAGACATAGAGGAACATTTAGAACAGACATAAAAACAAATGGCAGATATAAACTAGAGCTACTCAGGAGTGAATGACCTACTATACAAAGATCACTTCCAAGAAAGATGTGTAATCGAGCTCTGGTTAATTTTGTAGTAAGTAACGGCCTCTTTCACACTGGTTATTACTGATGCCCACAAGTTCCACATGTGGAGAATAGTGAACAAGAACGGTGTGCCTCACCGGGCTACAGTACAAGGTGTAAAAATATACTGCTCTCCAGAAAGAACATCGCTGCCCAACAGATAAAGCTCACATGGACCAGGAGGCTGTTGGCAAAATGTCTTTTGGAGACAGAAATATAACTTTTGGTTTGACATAGTGGTCTTATGATCAATATTTTTGCAGACTGTAGAGCATGTGGTCTGCTATTTGTAATTAAATTCTGATTTGATACTGTGAATCACTGAATTGTGTGTTAAGTGTTCAGACTGTGTGTGAAATTTATCTCAGGCGGTTATGCATGCTCCACCAAAAAACAAGGGGCTTAAAAAGCATGCATTGTTTATATATTTGGATGGCCATGTTAAAGTTTTCACCTTAATCCACTTGAAATGTTGTGGAAAGACCATCCCTCCCATTTGACATGCAGGACTAATGACCAGTTTAGGGCTGTGCGGTTCCAGGGAAAATGTTAATCACGATTTTTTTTGCTTAACATTGAGATCACGATTCTCTGGCACAATTTTTTTTTCTTTAAAAAAAAATTTTATTTCACAAAAAAACTTTAACATAACAAACAAAACAACCTATTGAAAAGGTAGTTCAAAATAAAGGATGCGTTTGCACAAGAGCTTTGTTGAGGCACATCTTTGGCAGATGCATAGTTGTAGTTTTTTACCATTAGTTAGGGGGTGGGGAAGCAGTGCTGCATTTGAGAGCACTTGAAAAAAATCTGGGCAGAATGGAAACTTTTATTTGTGATGCAGCTCGTGATTAGCTCATGATTAGCTAGTGATTAAAAACGCTTCAGAATTGTTGTGGGTAGAAATGAGATCACGTGCATGTGTGAATTGAGATAGCAATTTTTTAACAATTAATTGTGCAGCCCTAGAACAGTTACAGTAAAACATTTTTGCACAGTTTCTCAAATGGGCCAGGTAATCAAACCAAAACCATTTAAGGATGTATAATGCTGGAACATTCTGCTCAATAAATATGACTTTATTGCCATTTTCCTCTTCTTTAGTTAGCCTAGTATAAAATGTTTTTCTTAGACTTTTGGCACAAAGGGATTTTCTGTTAAATGAGTATATAAAGAAAAACTTTAAAGTGATAATGGACACAAAGTTGAATATAATATCGGTTCAAGTTATCTTATCTATTTTTAAAGTGAGAGTTAAGGATCAAGTATTCCGTTTTTAACACCTATGCAGCTTTTGCTTTATAATATTATGAGAGGGGAAATGGGGAGGGCTTAATTTGCATGTACTTATTGTACTGCAAAGCAATAACTTGAAGTAGGAAGCTAACAGTAACAGTTCTCACCAGCTTGCGGGCTTTACAGCTCTCCGCCCCAGTCATATTGGGCTACAGCTCGGAGCCCGGATGCGCCGCCATGCCGACTCTATCAGCGAATGGAATAATTTATTCACCAACCTGCCTGACACTGGCCGACTAGAGTTGACTGAACAAGTAAAACGAAGCAGTGAGGGAGACACAGAACCCGTTCTGCTGTACAAACCTGCACAGAATATCCGCGCTGTGCGTGTTCCTTACCTGTGTTGTGTTTATGTAGACACTTGTGTGCTAGCTACGCTAACGTTAGCTCGAGCGGAGGGAGTGCGGGGTAGTGACAGCCCGGCCGGAGGCGGGGAGAACTGAACTGCGAGGTGAGACTGTTATTTTGATGGTGACTACACTGCTGACTGCACGCGGGTAGGTGGCCATCTGGGAGGTAGTATCACTTTCATGTACGTGACTCAACGATTTTAGCAGGAATCGGGCGACAGCACATCGAGTTGGCTATTTGATTGTTTATCGCATGCTGCTGTTTGGCTGGAGTGCAGCCGAACGTTGACTCGACGTTTCACTGCTCTGGCCCGCGATGTAGAGGCTAGGCGCTAGCTTGCTAACGAGGTAACTGTCCAACACAGGGACTCCCAAACTTTTCAGGTCAGTAACCCCTGAGCTGACACGCTGCAGATGCCAGGTTACCACTCTCAAGGGGTTTAGTCACAGACTCTCTGATTCTGAAAGACGGACTTAAGCTGAAAATGTTATGCGATGTTAGGAAATGACCGAGGAAAGTAAAGGGTTACTTTATACACCACCTGCTGCAAATACAAAGTGTTTATCACGAGCCAAAACTTATTATTTTTGTTATTGTTTTTATTACTTTTAGAAATGCAGATGTCGGGACTTCCTAGATTCCCATAAAACGTTTTTTTTTTTTTTTTCTATGTTTGCTGACTTATTGAATGAATAGAGATAAGTGCATCTTGCCAGTGTTGGGTCAGATTACTCTTAAATGAAGTCAGCTAATGATGACAAATTAATATGGTAATCAGCAATAATTATCCATTATATCACTCAATCATGTAATTCAACTTGACTATTTAATATTCTATTTTGATAACAAAATGAAACACTGAACATCTTCTCAAATATGTATTTAAAAATACCTATTTTTACCTACTTAAGCGCATCTACTATTTGCATTAGTAGATATTCAAATAGTATTGTTCTTCTCTATAAACAGTGCAATTATTTGTAGATTTTTGCTGTCATATTGCAAATATAATAAATAATGTTTTCAAATTCGGCCAGATTTGATTGTAATTTCTTATTTTGTTATAATTATGAACAATCTGCTAAACTATCCTGAATCAGGCAGCAGCTGTGATCGATTTTTTTCAAGTAACGGTGTTAATTATATGCAAAAACAGCAACAGAGGTCAGAGTTTATCACTTTTTCATTGATCTTTTAACAGCTGTTTCCTGTGATTTTTTTTTTTTTTTTTTTTTTTCAGAACAAGAAACACTTAAATGTCTTCATCAGCTTTGGGAACTAAAGAAGATGTCTGTTGACGAGGAAACTGCAAAAACTGGCAGTCCACAAGCCAGTTCGACGTCATCTCTGCAGCTCTCCGACTGTACGGGAGGCTTCGGCAGTGTGTCTGTGATGATGGAGGGAGAGGCAGTCACCCCTGACTTTGCAGCTGCTTGTCCTGTCCTAGGTACTGCAGCCTCGCCAAAGCATGCCAGCATGGAGAGTGCTGAGCAGAGAGCCCGAACGAATGAAAATAGCATTAATCGCAGAGACAGCTTCCAGCATTCTAAACAACAGCAACAAACAAAACTTACAAAGCGGCGCTACACTGCAAGTTCTAGTTTCAAACATCCCACATCTGGCAAGAGGAGACGAAGGGCTAACTCTGAAAGTGACTCCGTCCTGCCCACCAACTTCCTCTTGGGTGGCAATATTTTTGACCCACTGAATCTTAACAGCCTGCTGGATGAGGAGGTCAACAGGGCGCTTAATGCAGAGACGCCAAAATCCTCCCCGCTGCCAGCAAAGAGTCGAGACCCTGTCGAGATTCTCATCCCCAGAGACATCACAGATCCACTGAACCTGAACAGCGGCATAGCAGACAGCAACTTTTTGGTGTCTCCCTATAAGAGTGGAGGAAGGAAAAGGCACCGCAACAGACACCATGGAGGAGCAGGAGGTGGAGGAGGTGGGAGCGGGATATCAATCACACACATGAACCTCTCAGAATCGGGTAATAGTGAGGTCAACACTAGCAGCTCCACGCAGCTTCCGGTTGTGCTGGATTCATGTTCTGCACTAGATTCCTCCAAAGAGTCCAGTTTTTCAAGTGTCACAGGGGAGTCCCACGAGCACACGGCTGACAGCACATTCAGCAGTAAGGAGGAGGTAACACCTGTATCTGTGGAGGAGTCGTCTTCTGCCTTGTCAGGGGGACTATACCAGCACACAAGCAGACGCAAGCGAAGGCGTAACTCAGGCAAAATGGAGCCCCCTGTCATCCACTCTACTCCCGTTATGAAGTCAGGATGTGAAGACAGGAGTTCCGGTACCGCAGGGCCAAGAAATTCCTTTCACACACCAAGAAGTGGTTCCAAACCAGGTCCAGGACTTCGGCAGCATCAGCAGCCCCACAGTCAGGGAAAGGTACATCAGAAGAAGTTCCAGTATGGGAACTACAACAAGTATTATGGCTATCGTAACCCAGGCTCCAGCGAAGACCCCCGTATACGTGTACTTCGTCGAGAGTGGTTTGAGGGTAAAGATGTTTTGGACTTGGGATGCAACTCAGGCCACTTAACACTCTACATTGCCAAAAATCTTAGACCTGCACGTATATTGGGCCTTGATATTGACAATAGTCTGGTGCATGCAGCTCGTAAGAACATCAGACATTATCTGTCTGAGCTGCAAACCAAGGAGGCCAGGCGTGCCGTGCAGGGGAAGGAGACTACTAAGCAGGAGGAGAGGAATGGAAATGAGAGCCACACAGGCACAGAAAAGAAGCACAACGAAGCCGAAAGCAGGGATGAAACCGGGAAAACAGGGAAAGGACAAAGAGACCCTGCAGAGGTTGTAAATGACTCCCGCCACACAGAGGAGGCAAGCACCCAGAGGCAGGATGGCAAAACAGAGGAAATGGAGCAAGAAGATTGTGATGCACCCCCTGCTGATCACTCTGTGAGCTGCACTTTTCCAGTGTCCCTGCGAATCTCCAGGGGACCCATTGCTGCACCCCCACTGACAGAAGCATCCACCGTGAAGCCTGGGGAGTTCCCCTCCAATGTGTCTTTCATCAGGGTAAGATGGCATTCTGATGTGTGAGAATAATTTATGTGACAGCTGCTCTTGGTATTGCAGTTAAAACCTAGATGGCAGTGTGTAGGTACAGTTTGCTAATATCTGTGTTATGTGTCCACAATCTGTCCTGACCTCATTAATGAACTTCGTATAATTTGCACATCATGCAGCTTCTTTGGACAAAAGCCTCCCTCCTTCCATAGGCACCTGCAGATCTGTTTGCAACATTTTAAATAACCAATGTGGTTAGAAAGAAATTAGTAATGCATTTCTTGCTCTGCGTAGGACTTAATTTTCCCCTCCACTGAAACTGTACACATTCAGAGCAAAGTATTTGTAACACTTAAAGTTATTTTACTTCCAATATCTTTTATTTGTAAAGCAAATAGATGAGGCCAGTATAGTGGAAGTGTATATTTGCCAACGTATATCCCAGCAATGAAGAGGAATCATCAGGAAAAGGAAAATATGCCTGCAGCAGCATGTTTGTAGTTGATGCAGACTTCAGCATATTCTCAACAACTAGCAACAAAACAAAACAACAAAATCAAAATTCTAACCTGCAGTGAACAATTTAATCACTGTTATTGAATTTTTTTTTTATCTCTTGGATACCTTAGTGTGTGTTTTCAACCACTAATCTGATGCTACTTGTGATGTTACACTGAAACTGGAAGCAAGCTTTCATTTTCACCTGCATATTTTTGTGTTGCTCTGAGCATTTGTCATGCCCCCACCCACGTTTTGTTTAGAAATCGGTAGCACTTTTTTCATGAATATGTAAATGATACATTGCTTTGTAATTAGAATATACAGTATTTAAGTGTGAATTGTTTTAAGTGTTTTTAAGCCAGTACTCTGGCTTTGAGTAGCAGCTCCATGAAATGGGTAGATACAGACAGCTTGGAGCTTCTGAACCAATCACTGCCTCCTCAGCTTGAGTATTAGAGATAATGGCAGTGCAGCACAGAGCTCATTCAGTAAATCACCAAAATGCCTCATCTGTCTGCACTATACAAGCTGGATTTAAGGGTGACACGACAGAATTTCTGATGTTCGACAAATTCAGACGTCCTGTTTGAGCTGCAAGTATCGCTAGATGTTTAGTCATGTACAGCTGACACCAGTGTGTATAGGCAGAGGTTGATGTGTATTTAAGCACCCAGAGGGGAGGGAGGGTGAAGAAAGAGAGGAGAGGGATTAGAAAGGGGGAGAAGGGAGGAAGGGGGGGAAAAAAAAAAAAAAAAAAAAGAGGGAAGGAAAAAAAAAGAAAGGGGAATAAAAAAAAGGGAAAAAAAAAAAAAAAAAAACCATGAAAATATGAAGGAAAAAGGAAATAAAAAAAAAAAAAAGGGAAAAAAATGAATAAAATAAAAAAGGAAAAAAAAAAATAATATCTCTCAGAGATAAATGGATAAGAAAAGACCCCCGCCCCCTGGTATTAACATGTGCCACAGAAGCAGATGAACAACAATTAATGTAAAATCACAAATACTACTATATCACTATTCAGACATTAATACATCTAGCATTTGCTCGGTTTGCATTCATTGCATAGAATTATTTCAGTTAGCTCAATTATGTAACAGATTCAGTCGGAGAAAGGTAAAGACCTTAAGATAAATTATTTATTGCACAGTGAAAGCATACCTCTGCTGATAAAACCCATTAAAATTTGCAACTCCTTAAATTCTGATGGCTGGGTGGGGGGCTGCCAGCACTTGAATATAAAGCAAATTTATGTAGAAAACAACTCCACCAGGTGCAGAAAATGTCAACAACTATTGCACTATTAGTAATCTCACCCAAAGTGCCACCTATAGAGCAAGTCTTGAACAATCAGTAAAAAGTCTGGACACACTTTCCCATTAAATCCAATGGGGGAGTGTGTCCAGATTGTTGACTGAGCGTGTATATCAAATCTCAGGTAATTATTTTTAGACACATGTAATGCCAGGTATGAAAAACAGCCTAAGAGCCTTAAGAGATGTTTTATGTTACAGTACTTGCCTCCTATAAACTGTTGTGATCAGTTTGTATCTGTGTGAGTCCAAGCTAATCTGCTCATCCATTTTTAGATAAATGTGCAAAATATCTGTTCTGTTTCCACAGGTTTGTTCTCAGTTTTGTTTTGTTGAATTGATCTGGAGGTCAAGTGTTCTTGTTGGGCAGCTGTCAAATTTTTTGATTTCTGCAGAACCTTGACTTCATCTGTGGAACATAAAATATTTGGTGTTTAGTTTTCCTATTACAATTTGATGCGTTTATATATTTTGAAAGAGTTCTCTGTTGATTTTTATTATTTTCATTTTTTTTGACAATCTCATCATCCAGTTTGTATCCACCAAATAACAACTGGGTAATCATTTGGCTGGTTTGTTTAAGGAGGGATTTATGAGCTTAGCTATCTCACAGGTCCGGGGATAACTAAGACACTAATTCCAGAAAGGTGTTTCATGTATCCTGGAATAACTATGAAGAGCCTGAAAGTAAGAACCTGATCTTTTAAAGCTGTAGATTACAGAGGATCTTCTCAGTCCAGCGGACTTGTGTTGGTGGAGGTAAACTACTTATCAACCAAGATCAGGGTCTGGGTTAACAGGGTTGTGCCTTGTTGCAGCACAGAAGTTAGTGTGAGGGATGCTGATGATAGATTGGGACAGATGACACGATCATAGTCTTTTAGTCACAGTCTCTTCCTAAATGCTGTAAACATGGGGCAAGACGAACTCATATGGAGATGATTGTCAGGCTGGCTGAGACTTGGCTGGCACAGACGTGTCATCCTGAATGCTGTTAGCACGTTGACTTGTGCACCACATCTCTTTGCAATGCAGTGTACCAGAATAACTACAGGATGTTTTTTCATTATTGCACCTCTGTTATTTTCCATTTTCTTGCTTGCAGCCCTAATTGTGCAGATCTTGTTGAACTTGTTTTACTCTCCCAGGCTGTTTTTAATAAGAATTTGTTATTAATGATTCACTACTCCTTTTTTCTCCTGTAGGCCAATTACGTTCTGGAGAACGATAATCTTCTTTTGACTCAGAGGCCAGAGTATGATGTGATCCTGTGCCTCAGCGTTACCAAATGGGTTCACCTAAACTGGGGGGACAGTGGCCTCAAACGGCTCTTCAAGCGGGTCTACAACCATCTCCGTCCTGGGGGCATGTTCATCATGGAGCCGCAGCCCTGGGAGTCCTACGTGAGAAGAAAGAAGCTGACGGTAAGATGCTGACATGATGGGTTCATTTGTTGTTTGTGAATGAAATAGAATAAATGTTGTCTTTCTCGCTCATCTTGCAGGATAATATAAGCAGGAATTTTAAAAGCATCCGACTCAAACCTGAGCAGTTTTCATCGTATCTTACAAGTGTGGTGGGCTTCACCGGGTTTGAGCACCTTGAAGCTCCCAAGTGTTCAGCAAGAGGTAAAAGCAGATTTATTATTTATTTTATGAACAAATGTCACTTGAAGACATTAATTTTTTTTTTTTTTATTTACCCATCATCCCAGGTTTTCACAGGCCAATCTATGTTTTTCACAAATGACCTCTGCTGCCTTGAACACCATTGAATGTGAGTAGCCTAAATCACCATCATCATTCAAGCCAGCCAGCTGCACTGGACTGCAAGGACTCATCCTTAACAGTTAACTATTGATGCTGATGATGGAAATCTAAAGGAAAAGAAAAGTGGGACCAAAAATGAAATTAGATTTTATAAACCTAAACTGTATCAGAATCCTCTGACAAATACTGTAACAAGGATGGAGTGAATTTGGGACTCTGTTTAACTGGAAACAAAAATCCTCCAAGTTTGGCCAGACAGTGAAAGATGTGCTGATCTGATTCCTGGAACTACCAAGTGTTAATGATGCTCCATAACTTGTTTGAATATCTTTCTTCAAATATCATTGCTTTAATAACTTTTGCTCTGTGCAACCACTATCACAACATTCATCTTAATCTCGGGCGAATAATCAGACTAATTTAATTGGTTGCTACTTTAACTGACTTTTGAAGCTAGAAAAAGGGGAGCATACTAAAATGTTTTGAAAAGCTACAAAATAAGTGCAGGAAATATGCTTCGACACATTTATGCTGTTAGTCAATGAGTATTACTGATGGCATCAAAATCTTACCTTTCTGCCTCGTCATGTGCATCATATTTTAAGCCTTAAGCCCCTTTGCAGTCAGCATGAATCTGCACACATTTGTGGTGTCAAAAAAAAAAAAAAAAAAATCTGCTACATAGTCAGTGTGACACCAATAGGTAATCTGTTTGTCCCATATTCCAACGGTAATGTGGAGCTTGTTTTTGTTTTGTTTTTGCAAAACTTGGTTTAGAGTTGATTTAACTTGGATCTGTTGCAGAACTGTCAAAATATGATATCCTACATTTTTAAAAGCTTCTACGGTGAATAAAAACCCTTTGGAGGGAACAGTGGCTTACCCAAGAAGTAAAAGCGGTGAGAACTGCAATCTGTCCATGTGATTGCTTTCCCAGGGCACTCCCCCGATGTTTGTCTGCTTTACAGTAACGGTCACTAACTCAGACATTATTATAAATGGAGAAAAAAACAGTCCTGAAACATTCTGTCATTGCAGCATGGTGATGGTGTAAAAGCTTGCACAAGCTGTGCTTCAGAGACGCAGTTAATGGAGATCTTAAAGCTAAAGTATTGAGTAGGCAAACCAGTTATATGGGGCTTTTCTGATCCTAAATTATCTCGTTATTTTTGCTGATTAGCCATTTTGGAAACAAAAAGACCCCTACAGTTAAGCCATACCTTGTGTTTTACCATGTCTGTGAGGTGCTGACAACGCAAACACCTGAGCAGAAAAAGTGAGCATCCTCTGAGATGCTGCAGCGTCTTCAGTGCTGTAAGTCTCACACGTACATCCTTTTATTTGGTCTGGTCGCTGCTTCTTGACAGGGATGAATTCAAACAGCATAAATGACACTTGCAGTGCTTTTCTAGTTGGACGTGACTTCTGCAATGCTGCAAAACAATTTACATTTATAGAAAACTGATTGTTTCTGAAAAGGAAACATTATCCATATGATTTTTTAAGGCAGATTTGAATATAAATATGCTGTTTGTACTGAAGTGCTGCCAAAACATTTTCTGGCTTTTCTGCTCTCTGTTGGATAAATCATACCAACAACATTGTGGTCTTTGACCCACTGACGGCTCATGAGTTCCAAGTTGTCAGTTTTTGTGATTACTTTGTTAATGTTGTGCTTTTTGCACCGCTCATCCCCAGTCTTTTTTTTTCTAAGTGGCTGGGAAAGAAAATCATCCCTGGCTTTGTGACTGGTACATTTGCCAATAATGGAGAAGGAAACGACGGACAGGGTGGATGAGATGTTTCTATTTCACTGAGTGATCAATGTAAATAAGTTAGCAAATCTTATTTTCATATTGTTATTAAGTTCATTACTGCTTTGTCATTTTCATTTTTTTCCTTGTTTTGAAATGTTTGCTGCCAATCAGTCCTTTGTTTTTTACTTGTACTTAAAGACTTATTAATCCAGCTTTGTAACAACAAATGAATGTGTACATTCTTCTGATGTTTTTGCTTTGTTCTGTCCTGGCAGGCACATGGATTGTTAGATTAGTTCTTTATTTTGTTTTAATGATTTTGTTTTTTGATAAATCATTTGAAAAGAGTGTTTGTGTGAGTGTAATCTTATTTCCTGTAAGCTGAACGTGCAGGCATTTTAAATTCTTCAAGACAGACATGGTTTGCTTTTTCCTACTGCTTACTGTCAGTGAATTGTAAGTGTGTGCTTTTTCACTGCTGCACCTTATCATCCAAGCAGTGGCATCTAGATTTTAACCCAGTTTTCCTGACTTTAAAGTCCAGGTAATAAAGTTAAAACATGTCTTTGCTGAAGAGGTGAAATTTGCTGTATGAACTGTTTTTCACTCTTGGAGGTTTTGCATAAGTTGTATGTTGGTATAATTTCTATGAAACCAAAATGGAGAGAAGAAGAAATGACACTTCTTATTTAAGCAGGTTTTAATGCCAATGACAAATATTACCTTCTCAAAACTATTGATGCTTCAATCTCATATTCGGGTTGTAGAAGAGAAAGGTACCATTGCACAATATTGCATTGAAGGGAAGAAAACTGGAGCGCGTTTGTGCTGAAAGCTGCAGCTTGTCTTGTTGCAGAGGGAAAGTATCTGCAATTCAATAACTTAAACATTATTTTTAAAATAGGAAACCTATCTGATTATGACTAAAATATACAAAAAAAAATAGTTGAAAATGAAATAATGCTCTGGCTAAATATAACTAGATATACAGTTATGAATGGCATTCCATGATTTAAAAAGCTGACACGATCTGATTACCATACTGAAACTAGAGTAGAATAAAAATCTGGAAACAACAAATGAAATAAGCTCTGGGGCCATGGTTTAATAACAACTAGATATCTGTTCATAGTCAGTTTGCACTGTGAGACATGGGAATTTAACACGAAACGGTGCCCAAGTCTGGTCTTTGAGTAGATAAATATCCTGGAATTTTTACAACATGCCTTCCTAACACTGGGACATGGTTTGATAATGGCGTAATTCCATCATGCACATATTAAGCTCTGCACTGTGAGACATGGGAATTTAACACACTCGTTTGATTCAAAGGTGTGTTGGAGAAGGGGTGCAACTAAAATGTGCAGGATAGCCGCTCTTGAGGACTGGACTTGGGCACCCTGAACTGGAGGATTTAATGTTTTACATATACCTAACTTTCTAAGAAAAAGTTTTCTGGAAAAGAAAAACATTAGGGAAGCTTTTTATTTTCATGCCTCGGAACAAGATCATTCTGAATGTCTTTTACATTTAACATTAGATTAAAACCCTTTCTTTTCTATTGCTTTTACATTTTTTACAGGCTCTTTCATTTGAAATGGTTTTCCAGGATGCGTGCTCTGAACTATATTTTGTGGCCTCTGTCCATAAAGTCAAAAATATACATATCCATTATTGTTTTTCTCCCTTTAGAGGTCTTTATTATCATAAAGGACAGATCTGCTGTCCAAAGTTTACGGTTTATGTTTATTGCTGGACTCTGGAAATCAATATTTAACACTGAGCACGAATCAGAAAAATGTGGATCAGTGACGCCAATATTCAGTTTGACTTGCATTCCATTGATTTACTTTTTTTTTTCATATCAAGCCTTCAACACAAACTTAAGTTTTTACCAGTATGTAATGTATTTCCTCTTACAACAGTTAAGCGATATTACTGAAGAAAACTACCCAATGATGTGATATTGCTCCCACATGCTCTGTTGAGGGACAAGCAACGATATCAGCCGATTACTAACACCCTCCTCCTCTTGAGCCATACTTCTGTAATGAGAGTGTGGTTTTACAGCATTTTTAGCATATTGGAAAAGATGTGGCCTTGAAAGCAGCATATCTTGTTCTTAAGGCCTTCTAACCGTTCTGCAATAATGCTGCCATCATAGATGTGTAAATGAGCTTCGTCACATCCCCATACCATCGTAGGGCCTTGCTTTGGACTTGTTCATAACTGTCTGAAGCAGAACCCTTACACCTTATTGTAAAGGTGACTAATGAGGCTTTACAATGATTTATAATTTGCCAGTTGGTATTATTAAAGAGGAAAAATAATCAGCTAAAGATACATTACTTTTTGTGTTAAGTTCATTTGTGTTATAAGTTTCGTTGGATTATATTTATTCATAATTATAATCTAAATGGAAAAACTGCCCGTATTTCATGAGTGATCAGTGTGCTTGTTCTCTAAATAGTTGAAACATTTCTTGTAACTGTATTTCCTGGATAAGAGCATAATCCTTAAAGTGACTGCATCGATAAGTTATTGGTATTGAAATGCCCGTGATTGATAAAGAAAATAAAACAATTGCTGCAATACAACTGAAAAATACAGCAAATCTACTCTGACAGATGGGTAAACAGGTTCTGGGGGGTGTACCTCTTTGTAGTTTGGTCACGCTGTGACGCTGACTAGTACAAAGATTTGACACAGAGGACAATGCAGGGCACAATACAGCAGCCCTTGTTTACAAATAGCTCCCATGTCTGTAATACCTGTAGCTTATCATTAACTATCTTCAGATCCTGGATCAGTCAACTTATCCAGTTTATCCATTTGAATCATGAGATGTTTGAATCAAGTTATCTGCTGGGTCTCAGTCCTGTTTGTATAATTTATGAAGGGCTTTTCTGCTGTCCACTTATCATGCTGGGTTAGACTGAAAATCTGTCTCCAGCTGACAGCCAATTTTCTCCTTAAAATCAGACATATAAATGAAACCACACAGCCAAAATTCACCGGCAAAGACGTTTGACCTTATACTCGGATGCAGGCCGACAATATGACAATGAATTTGCTTTGCAATCGTGGCTGGTGCATTGTAACGTTGTCCGTCTGTTCCAGACAGTGTTGTCTGGACAGACAGAATGGTGAGGTAACATAAACACGGACAAGAGACATAACACTTCATTCACAAAAGCTCTGCTCCATCACAGCTATTTGGGTCAGTCACTTGACCATTATTGTCTCTTTTCAGTGTAGCGCTGAGCAAAAGCATACCAGACCCAACTCAGACTGCTTTTCATCATGTTATTTCCCACAAGTCAAGCCAAGTGGGGTAGCGAGAGTTGTATAGTTGTGTTAACAATGTATTGTAGATTTTTTTTTTTTAAATATTAAGCTCAAATTTATGTTATATTTGATATTATAGCTGAAAATCCTTATCCTGGCTACAGGAACAAACCAAACATCAATACATTTATTTTGATATATTTATTGGCATCACTGCATATCAGAGACTTGAAATAATAACAGTTCTGCTTCACATAATGCAGCTGTTAGTCTGAAAGGGAGAGATACAGGATCACTTTGAATATGATTGCAGCTTTTTCTAATGATGTGAAACCCACTTCAAAAATAGTGTCAAAGATCAAACATCTTTAGAGCTCAAGAAAGGCTGATTTAGGGTAAGACTCTCAACAGAAGGACACCAGGACCACCAGCTGCTTGCACTGAACCCGTCAGACCTTCTGCTTTGGGATGATGCAGGCATCGTTTAACAGCTGGAAGGGTGCTAAGATCGCACAGCACAGCACCTGAAAACAAGCACAGTTCATTTTTAGTTCATCTTACTCCTTATAGCCCCCCCCCCCCCCCCCCCCTCCCCCCCAACTTTTGTTGTTTTTGCTGTAATTTGTTTCTGATGTATTTCATACATTGTTGTTTCTATAATACAATATTGTTTTTGCAGGTCTACCTGTATCTTCGAGGACACCCATGATGCCCAACAATATATTCCTGGGCATAGCAGAACCGTCTGCAGAGTCCTCTATACCCACAGGTCCAGTACTGCATCTCTGGATCCTTTTCTGCAGATGGAAATGAGTAAAAATAATAAATTCAATAATCCGTAATTAGTGACTTTCACACCAAATAGACACCTTCATTTGAGAAAATAAGTTTAAAAAACACTAAAAGAGAATGAACACATGGTTTTATAATTAGTCTTAGAAACAGATCTATATGATGACAGTGTAGTCTGAGCATTTGCCATGTCAATGATTTGTTTGATTTGAAATAGATGTATTCATTGCTTACCCTCCCCAGCTGCAAGCATCAGGAGAAGCACAAGGAGAACCAAGCTCAGTCCCTTCATGTTTGGGCACCAATAAGTTTTCAGACACTGCTGCTGACAGGCTGTAGCTGCATTTATACAGCATTTCAAGCATGGGGGAGGAGTCCGTGTTCTCTGTCCAAATCACAATAACAGAGTTACGCTGAATGAAGAGAGCTGGGCTGGTGGTCAGGACTGTCAGTTTACTCAGCTTAGTTAACGCCTGCAACCTCTTGAGATTGCTTTCAGACATTTTACAGGGAAGTGTTCTGTAATTTTCTCTACTCAGTAGGAAAAAAATGCTTTATTATTCAACATATTCTGTGACTGGATGATAGAAATTCTCTGTGCGCTTAACTTTTACAGAAATATATATATATATTAAAAAAATGGACAGCTGCCTTGCATTATACTTACATAAACCCCTATGGCTGGAAGTAAACACTAACCACAATAGACCTCTTAAAAACAAGTCTAGCAAACACTGAATTTACATTTGAAGCTCTGTTTGTTTTAAAAACATGAGCAGTACAATTCTGTCTGTCCTGCTGTGTTTTCAGGGTGGTCCTCTGTTCAGCCAGTCCTCTCCCCTCATCTGAAAATGGCAGTAGTTCATGTGTTATTGCTGATGCTGTGAAACTACAATCACACAAAACACGCTGCCCCTGTGACGCAGGGAAGGATTGTTAACAAAACAATAACAAGGCATGAACACATGGACATGTACTTGTACAGCATGCCCCCTAGTGCTTACATAAAGATGTTTGTTTGATTGTTTATTCTCTTTCACATGCTCATGCTCTGATAGTTGAAAACTTTGGAGCCAGTCTGTCATTTGTCAATATAAGCCTGAGAAATTTTTTTTTTTTTTTTTTATTAAAACTTAGTCTTTAGAACTGGTGAATATTTTTCTGCTGTATGGGATCTAATAACCTCATACCGCCTTTTCTGAAGAAAAGTTTGATTGATGATTAAGATACTGAGAAATTAAGCAATTGTCTAAGTGATCTCATTCAGATTCAGACAACTTTATTCATCCCCTCAGGGCAATTCTGTTTGCAGACGTCATGAACTTTATACTGTTGATTTCAGCTTACATTTGCATAATGCAATGTAAGCTGCATTATGCAAGCTTTGATTTTCTGATGTTTTCAGCTTTCATTACATATGATTAGGAATTTAAAGAGCAGAAATCCAGAAGAACAATAATAAGGCACCAGAATCTTGTGTGTCACACGGGCTTCGTAGCATTTTTTTAAAAAAATACACTATTATAATTTCTGTCATCTTGCTATCATCTTTATAATAATATGCCCCAACTGTATAGCTGGGAAAAAAAACAAACAAACAGAAAACACCATGTTTTAATAAACCAGTGTTTAAGAAGGGGAAAGGCCAATCTACAGCTGTCCTCAAAATTATTCATACTTTCCAGTTAACGAAGGGAAATAAAATCATCTGCCAGTAAATTCAGTTGTAATAGACAAAAGTAATCATAAATAAAAATTCTTTGAAAATCATATTAATTTTGAATTGAGGTTCAACAAAAACATTGAAAAAGAACAACACAAAAAAAATAAAACAAGTAAACAAGCATGATGGGGCTCTGAAGCTAAAATTTTGTTGAGCAACACTTTGAGGCAATCACTGTAATCATGTGTTTTCTGTAATGTTCAAAAAAACCTCTACACCTGTTGAAAGGTATTTTGGTCCACTGTTCATGTGAAAGGTGCTCTAATGTGTCTGGAACACTTTTGTTTTATTATTATTATTATTATTATTATTGTTGTTGTTGTTGTTATTATTACTATCATCATCATCATCATCATCATCATCATCATTATTTTCCAACCACAATCCAAAAGCAATCATTTATTCCACTAAATTATAATTTTGTATTTTTTCTATTTATTATTAGTTCCTTTAGTTTGTTGTTATTTGAATTATTATTGTCAATTAACCTTTCCTTCAATAGGAGGGTATGAACAATTTTCAGGATAAACTCCATAGGAACTGTATTTGTTTAGAGCATGTCATTCATAAAAAAAAATTCAATATGCTTTAAATAAATAACATAAATAAAAAACTTCAGATAGAAGTAAAAGTCATCCATAAACATATAAAAACATAATAATGATGGTTAGAAGTCATCAATAAAAGAGAAAGTTAAAATATGTGTACATGTTTGACTGTTCAGTCAGGAGATCTATTGATTACAGTACGCTACATATGAACTTACATTGTACTGTTCTTACCTGGTAGATATGGGCTAACTTTTACAAATTTCAATTAACCTAAAAATAGCCCAAAATTGAAAGAAAGAAAGAAAGAAAGAAAGAAAGAAAGAAAGAAAGAAAGAAAGAAAGAAAGAAAGAAAGAAAGAAAGAAAGAAAGAAAGAAAGAAAGAAAGAAAGAAAGAAAGAGAGAAAACGCGATTATACTGTTGGAAGCTTGTGTAGTCTCTTGCTTTGTCTTTGTAATACCACTCTCGGCGACACGGTGGCGATAGATTCCTTCACTGTGGGTTTTCATCACGGCGAAGAAATCCTGTTTATTTGCGCATGCGCTACCTGCACAGCTGCGGGCAGCAACGACAAGACTGGACGGTCTGCGCTATCATTCCAAGATGGCGGACCTCCTAGGTTCAATCTTAAACTCGATGGAAAAACCTCCCACAGTCGGCGACCAGGAAAGCCGACGAAAGGCAAGAGGTACACCACAAATTGTCTAATTAAGGAATAATTTTGCGTTAGAATAAAACCGTGAAAGTAAGCATTATTTGAGATGTAAGTACAAATTTAAAGGACAAGCGTATGAAGCATTTCTTGAGCTACGATTGGCCAGTGGAGCTTACCAGTAAGCACTGTTGGCTCGAGTCTGGCACCGCCTCATAAAAATCGTGCAGCCCCTGCATGTGATGAAACTTGCTGCAGAGTAGATGGAGCACAAGCAGCTGCTGCAAGGCAAACCTGCCAGCAGATCTCTGTAAACAACTAGTACAGCTTTATCCGCTGTGTGTCCGGAGTGTTAACGAAACACATGTTAACTTCAAGCATTAAATGCTCTTTCTCAACGTGCCAGCTCTGAGTGACTTCCTCTTCTTGAAATATCAGTTCCAGACGTGTCAGCCCCTCTCCCCCCTTCAATAAACTAATATTTTCTAAGTTACTGCCGACATCAGCACAGGTTTTTGGTATGTTGCAGTTGTGCATGATTTCCACTCATAAGTTGATTTATAAGGGCTAAATATTTGTTAGGTTAAGCCTTTCAGAATAAAAATCAATTCCCACTAGGCTCCATTTATATTTTATTGAAAATGCTGTAAACCATAACAGCCCAGTGGTTTCAGTAAACCATTTAATACATTGAAAACTTTATATTTCCTGTTTCTAGATGTAATTTAGAAAGGGGTTTTCTCAAAAGCACTCCACAAACCTGGCAAAGCTTTATGTGCATTTAAGTGTATAAAGCATGTATGACAATCATATATCACACACTGCCTCCCTTCAAAAAAAGGAAAAATCACCACTAGTCTCTGTATTTGGGGTTCACCCCCAGAATGATATGAAATTATTACTTTCTCAGATTACAGGAAATCTTTCTCTTTATTGGCCTTATTGTGGCTAAAGTCCTTAAATACTTGTAGGCCAGTGGAAACCATAATTCTCTTGTTTACAGTATACTATCAGAAATAAACCCTATGAATAAAAATCCTTTGTTCCTTTAAGAGCAAGCTGCAAGACTTAAGAAGATGGAAGAGGAAGAGAAAAGAAAGAAAGCAGAGTTCAGGAAAAAGGTGAGGGGTTATTGGATTGAAGAACAAAGCTCTAACAATTGTCCTTCAACACTGTTGATGTTTATCATTGTTACATTCAGATGGAGAAAGAGGTCTCAGATTTCATTCAAGACAGTTCACAACAGAAAAGAAAGTACAAACCTATGGGAAAGATTGAGAGGAGTATTGTGTAAGTATGAATTACTTTATTCAAAGAGGAATTAAAGTCTTTCCTCCACTTCTCTGTGCTTCTTGAAAGTTTATTTTCTTCTCCCCAAGGCATGATGTTGCAGAAGTAGCTGGTTTGACCTCTTTTTCATTTGGGGAGGATGAGGAAAGTCGTTATGTCATGCTTTTCAAGAAGGTACCAGCCCTTTGTTGAATTGAAGTATGTTTTTAGGTTTATCTAGTGACGAGTTGATTGCAGTTAAATGTAACTGTTAATCCTTTTGTGCTATGGCAGGAGTTCGCACCATCTGATGAAGAACTGGAAGCCTATCGCAAAGGAGAGGAATGGGATCCTCAGCTGGCAGAACAGCGCCGCAGACTAAAAGTAGGACTGGATGCTTGTTTTTTGTCCGTGAAATATGGATTTAAATTAGTTGGGTATTTCTACATTTCTGGAAAACATCTTTATTACAATTAATTGGTCCCATCAGTATTCTAAACATGTTGTTTTCTATTTTATTGTAGCTTATTCTTATTCTAGTCCTATGTGCATAGTAGGATGTAGTCTGAAAATATTTGGAAAGTATCACCAAATAATTTCAGTTTCCCCCAAATTTCCAACTGTTTCAATTTCCCAAAACATATGAGTTGCAGCTTTGAAAGAGCTTTAAAGTGGAGCTTCAGTTTGAGATTGTTCAGATCCAAAATGTATGAAAGGTTCAGTCCCAGAAATGTGGATCCTGTGGACAGCACCAAAGAGTGATTTTGTTTTTTCCCCTTTGTAATATGTTGCAATTCCCTTACTGCAGCAGATTTCACTAAATGTTTGATGTTTGCCTGTTGGTCTCTGCCTTAAGCACAGGCTGACTGCTTGCACCATGTCATTACAATGTCTTCATGTGGGTTTTACAGATGACATCTACTTTATAGGATCTTTTCAATCATTCTCTGTTCTTCCTCCTCTGTTCTTTCTTGTTTGGGTTGATTTTAGTGTCATTTGTCCAAATAATGCTGTTGCAGTACTGCTCTGGCTTTTTATGATTTTTCGCACTCTGATGTTGTTTTTATTCTCGAGTCTCATGGATGGTTTGCACCTGTGGTGAACCCTTTGTATTTGTTCTTGTGAAGTCTGTGGGTAGACACTGATAGTGATGTGTAGCAGCTGGAGAGAGCGTTCTTCACTTGACTGCTTTTTGCAAAGGTTTTTCTTTCTTTACCAAATGCTTAAATATGAGGCAGCTGGACTTTTCTCGATTCTTGAAGACATTCCTCCTCACACTCAGAAAGACTTCATTTCTCACCCACAGTGAGTTTTGGGTGTTGCTGGATTATTCAGTCTTGACAGGTTGAGGTCACATGTGTGTTTTAGGGTTTTTAGTAAAACACCATTGGCTTAGACTTGGACTGTCAATGCCAAGTTTGCCAATGAGAAAGCTCTAATTGGTTGTTCAAAGTAGCCACTAGTGTACAAGAATGGTTAACTTCATATGTTCTTTCATTTGTCACTTTAATTTCTACAAAACAACTAAACCTTTTCACAGCAGTGTGGCCATGTTGATTAAAGAAATTGATGACCGGCTTATGACAAATGAAATGCACAAAACACTCTGAATCCTTTTTTTAAATCTTTGTATGTTTCTGGTTTTCCATTATTGTATAACAGGAGTTGAAAGTTGCTTTTGTGGTGGGTTCAAGTGGTGTTTCTCTTTTTTCCCCCTGGTGGTAGTGATGTTGGGAGACTCAGCAGGAAAGGATCTCAGTTGTTAGTGGCTCTTCATGTTGGTTTGGTTTACAAGAGGCTTTAGATAGCTTATGCCCAACAAGGCCACCTCTTCTGGTAAAACTGACTCTTAAGGTTTGGATGCTACTATAGAAGCTTCCCATCTGTCTGTTAGAACTGAAGGAGCCTTACAGATGAGTGGACCAAGAAGGCCCAAGTAAACAAGTTAAGTGCTTTTCTACTGTTTTAACCACTTTAAGTTGCCCTGACCTGAATGACTGAGAATCTACGCCGACATGGAAAGGATCCTGTGATCATCCCTCATTGTTAACAGCGGACATGCTGGTCCTTCAGTGTTGACCAAACTAAACTTATTCATTCATAGAATGTTGGAAACTGTTGTTTTAGCCTGTCCTGTGATGGTTTCTGATGGGCTTGTTTGCCACATAAATAATAACATTGCACATTGTTGGTTTACAGTTGATGTCAAAATTAAGTTATTGCCACCTTTTACCCTCTTAATTGAGCTCTATTTAAAAGCTAAAAATCCTAAAGCTTTCGTCCTGGTTGGATGACCTTTAGCCAAAAGTTTGGACTTTCATCCCAAAATGATTGTATTTTTTGCAGAATAACAAAAGCAGAAAAATGGTCACAGTGTTTAAATATTTGTGGCCTTATTAGGGATGGGTACCGTTGACATTTAAATCGAAGCAGTACCAACTTCCGGTACCGATCGGTACCAGTTTTCAGTACTTTTGTGTGTGTTTATATGGCAATAACAGATTTATTTCTCATTCTCAACATATCATTTTTAACTAATATATTCAAGCAAACTCCAGCTGTTTTTATTCTATGTGGTGTTACAGCCCTCTGGTACACAGAGGGAAACTTAATAATGGAATACTTTAATGAGAAAAAAAGATGGAATGAACTAATACCGTTGCGGGATTTTGCGCTCAGGTAGGATGGAGGTTGTGAGCCTCCTGCGCACAGTGACCAAGCACAACTTATTAACTTGGTGCAGACAGTTTTTGCTGTGCTGGATAAACCAAACAAGCTTCTTCAGAGAGAGAGACGCAGACTCAGTGACAGATTTAAATTGTGGCTGGTGCAACAACTTGCATGCGGGAACTCCGCTGTGATGAGGAGGGAGGGAGAGACTTGCATGTTGCCCCCCGAACTGGTTTTTGATCCCTAGGCCTTATCAATGCAGTGTTGAGTGTAATTAAAAGATCAAAGAAGGATGAGAAAAAGATGGACAGCTTACACTTACAATTACAATGAGCACCAAGAATGACACACTAGAGATGGGTGTTGGATATTTCTGTAACCTTCTCTCACAGTCTCCAACTTTCCCCTTGCTCGCCACTGCAGGAACAGGCTGCTTTGGAAGAAGCGGCATCCAGTCAGTCAGAGAAGACGCAAGCATGTCCCAACTCCAACTACAGAGACAAATACAGTCACCTGATTGGCACGTCAGCAGCTAAAGATGCCGCACACACACTGGAGGCCAACAGGGCTTATGGCTGTGGTGAGTGGGCAAGTTGTCTCAGAAATGCTGAATGACTTTACCACGATTCATCTTCTTCATTAAAAGTGATGGTCTTTGTTTTTGTGTCTTCAGTACCGGTGGCAAACAAAAGGGACACGCGTTCCATAGAGGAAGCCATGAATGAAATCAGAGCGAAGAAACGGCAGAAGCGAGAGGACGACACAGGAGCACAGGGCAGCAGCTCTTGAGTCTCCACTGTCTTTGCTTTGTCTGCGGTTGTGTGTGAGAACATTAGTGTGTCTGTCTGCAGTCTCATTCATCCTATGATGCAATATCCTGTACCTCAGATATTTAAAAGTACAACTTGTATGAGAGGCTTCAAATCTTGTATGAACAAGACTGTGATCTGAAATCCTGTTTAGAGGAAGATACTCAGGTTTGTCTGATCCAGGAGGTGAGTTATTATTGTTGTTTCACATTTACCTGTGACTTTCCAAGAATCTCACAAACAGAATTATGGACCATTATGGTATTAAAAAAAAATATATTATGGTCTTGTTTTTGGAAATTCAAATACGTTAAATAACCTGATACCATCACACATCATTTTTAAATAAAAAAAAACATTTTGCAGTCCTTTAAAATTTTGATCCAGATTGTCATTACTGTTTTAAATGGATGTTTTACTATTAAAGGTTTGATCATTGGCTATGTGGGATGTAGTTTTTCAGTCCAGATTTGAAAATTTCTTAGCTGTAAAGATCCTCTGACAGTGTGTTACTTCTGTGGAGTTTCTGAAGTAAGACAGAAAAGTTGGCTCTTTCTGAGCTTTTTTTCTTTCTTTTTTCTTTTTCTTTTTTTTATTTTTTAGATTTGGCCTGTTTTATACTTTGTGAATCTGGATGCATGCCATGTCTATCATAAGAGGAAGCCTGTCAGAATATACAGAAGAATTCATTGTGAAAAGGTGATCAAGTCTGGGATTTTTCCTTGTTTCTCTGCATTTGCACTGACTGTCTCAACAATGTCCATGTTTGTTTTCTTCAAAGCCATGTAATGGCTTACAAAGACATCATGCTGTTCCTCGTGTGAGCACCAGACTCCTTTATGGTATGCAACTTCTCTTCCATATCCTTCATTTGTTATAGTCAAGTGTTCAACCAAGCAAGAAGTTAATTTGCATCATGTCTGTTTTAAAGTGGTTGCACTGTTTTATCCCCATGTGTGTTAATAAATGGAGATTAGTATTAGGGCTTTGCCTATGTGTGACCTTCATGTCTGAACACTTTTAGCAAAGATTTGTTTTTTTCCTATAAACTCTTGTTTCATTACATTAATATATAATGCGTATGGCAGCCAGTCTTCCTTTATGAAGATAACTGTTGACAAAATGTCATAAGGTTAATGTGAAATTGCAGATGTTATATGGTTCATTGCTACAAAGAGTAATACATTTTAGACTTTGTTACACTTGATTTAATTTTAATTTCCCACAAAGAAATTGTAGGCTTTTACACATACACTCACAAAAAGGGATATTTTACTTTTGGGTGAAATATAAAGAAAATATAAGGTTCACTACTGGTCATGTGAACATTATGATTAATGTAGGACATTTAAGTTGAACCATGCTATGGTAATTCAGCTCAAGTAATTAAAATGAACTAACAGTGATGAGTCGACCTCAACTGAAGATGTCATCATCTGTATAACTTGTCATGTGGTTGGTGTTGAAATGGTCTGATGTCAGAATGAGAACAGTATTATAAAGAGGGCCATTTAAATATAAGCTGTCTTTGACAATTTAGAGGTCTGTTCATGGTTCAGACATTTCTTTTGGGGGAATTTTTGTTCTCAATAATCATCGTGTTGGAGAACTACGGAAGCGTATTGCATTCACCTGAAAAAAATAAAATTGTTCTGTTTTTCTGAATTAACGAGATAATTTTTACAAAAATAAACAAAAACGTTCTGTTTTTCTGAATTAACGAGATAATTTTTACAAAAATAAATAAAAACGTTCTGTTTTTCTGAATTAACGAGATAATTTTTTACAAAAATAAATAAAAACTTTCTGTTTTTCTGAATTAACGAGATAATGTTTTACAAAAATAAATAAAAACTTTCTGTTTTTCTGAATTAACGAGATAATGTTTTACAAAAATAAATAAAAACTTTCTGTTTTTCTGAATTAACGAGATAATGTTTTACAAAAATAAATAAAAACTTTCTGTTTTTCTGAATTAACGAGATAATTTTTTACAAAAATAAATAAAAACTTTCTGTTTTTCTGAATTAACGAGATAATGTTTTACAAAAATAAATAAAAACTTTCTGTTTTTCTGAATTAACGAGATAATGTTTTACAAAAATAAATAAAAACGTTCTGTTTTTCTGAATTAACGAGATAAAAGTGAAGAGAAGGAGGAGGAGGAGAGAAAGAACAACCGTTTCCGTTGATGAGGAGCAACCACTTGACTGGCGCTGCAAGCACTCACTGCGTTTACATGCAGCCAATAACTCTTTCATAACCGGAATATTAGCAATAACCCGGTTGCGCACGGCCATGTAGCCTAAACACTGGCAAAAACCCGAATATGCTCATTTTCGGGTTCTTAAAAAACCGAATATTACCCCTGGGTTACTCCTTTTCTAACCGGAATATTTGGTCATGTAAACGCTTATTGGATTATCTCCATTGAAAGTAATATTTGATTGTGTTCTGCGCATGCTCTATCTGCAAGTATTTTTGGTGTTTTAAATAAACTACAGAGTATTTTGTATCAGCGATCCATCAGTGCTAGCTTGCTAGTTTATGTATCACCATGGCAACACGCATCCCGAGAGGAGCTGGTGTGCAAACAGTTAGGCTACATCGCGGGGCTCCATCACTCATCTGGCAAAGTTTGGTGAAGGCGTGACAGGAAAATTCACTGACTCCAGCGGGAGTCCGTTAACTTCATCATTCCAACCGTTCCCACCAGTCCGGACTGAGACCTTCATCTGTCCGGGGGACTGTTGGAAACGGAAAGCATGGATGTGCACAGCTCCAGCTCCGAGCTGCATTTCCAGCACACGTTCTCTCCTTCTATGACCCGTCAAATAGCTAATGCTGGTGGGTCAGAACCAGCACTCCGGACTGCAGTCAAGCCGCCTCTCGCGGATCCGCGGTCAAGACAACCGGCGTAATTTCAGCTGTAACTCTGAAACTTGGCTGGCTTGACTGCAGTGGCTCCGGATGGTTCATTATCGGTCTCCGCCGAGTGACGTAACATTTGTTGCTTAACCAGCAGTAACCAGCGCTTGACGCCATTTCAGACGTAAAACTGTCAGTGGTCAAACCGGCGTGGAAATGAGCGCACATCTGATCATAAAAATGATCTTATGACTGAATCCATGTGTCATTTATAAAATGTTCGTGTCTGACCAAACAACAGAATCTTCGTCAGAAATGCACCGTCATCCAGCTGTTTCTCCTGAAGCAGCAGCAGCGCTCACAGATGGAGGCTGGTCGGATCCGGGCCAAACCCGGACAGGAACAGGAGACACGATAACTTTCATTAGTTAAACTAGGAAACAGTCTACCGAATGAACACTTGTACAACGTTAATGTATAGCTTAGATTGATTTATAGAAACGGATCTCCTCCACTCAACTCCGTGTCTCCTGGGAGCTGCAGTTACCAGCGCGTCTGTCCTTCTGGCTGCGCATAATGTTTATAAACTAGTATTTCTGTTATTTAACTTGTCAATAAAGTCTTGACAAGTTACAGCATCGCTGTACAGATCCACACAGGTCAGGGTTGTGTTGCAAACTTTCTCTGCAGCGTTCACGCTGGTCCGATGCATCTGCGCCTTTCTGCAGCCCGACTGTCCGTCTTCTGACAAGCAGCCGAGCTTTCTTTTCTTTATTCAGACATCAACAGTGAGATAATAAAGTCTGATTTATATTGACATTTTTGGCGATCATTTGTCGCCTTCATCAGAAGTTAAAACACTCTGCTGTTGAGATCATCTGGCTGGTATGACACCTGCAGCTCCTGGAGACAGAAGACAGGAGGCGATCCGTCGTTTCTATTAAGTAGCCTAATCTGTACCCTAAAGTTATAGTCTATTAGTGCTCAGTCAGCAGACTGTTTCTTAGCTTAGCTAATGAAAGTTATTTTTTCTTCTGTCTCTGTGCGGGTCAGGCTCAGATCCGACAGTCCGGGTCAGGCTTGGACCAGCCTCCGCCTGTCTGCGCTGCTGCTTCAGGGTAGAAGCAGCTGGGTGAGGAGGGATTTCTGACGTAGATTCTGTTGTTTGGTCAGACACGAACATTTATGAATCACACGTGGATACAATAATAAGATCATTTATATGATCAGATGTGCGCTCATTTCCACGCTTGTTTGATAAACGGGACCGCTGACTTTTATATGCCGGAAATGGCGTCTTAGCAACAAATGTCACGTGTCTGGCAGAGACCAATTCAGAAAAACAGAACATTTTTATTCATTTTTGTAAAAAATTATCTCGTTAATTCAGAAAAACAGAACGTTTTTATTTATTTTTGTAAAACATTATCTCGTTAATTCAGAAAAACAGAAAGTTTTTATTTATTTTTGTAAAAAATTATCTCGTTAATTCAGAAAAACAGAACGTTTTTATTTATTTTTGTAAAACATTATCTCGTTAATTCAGAAAAACAGAAAGTTTTTATTTATTTTTGTAAAACATTATCTCGTTAATTCAGAAAAACAGAAAGTTTTTATTTATTTTTGTAAAAAATTATCTCGTTAATTCAGAAAAACAGAACGTTTTTATTTATTTTTGTAAAAATTATCTCGTTAATTCAGAAAAACAGAACGTTTTTGTTTATTTTTTGTAAAAATTATCTCGTTAATTCAGAAAAACAGAACAGTTTTATTTTTTTCAGGTGAATGCAATACGCTTCCGTAGAGAACAGCATGCTCTCCAGTAAGTACTTTAACACTGAACAGTTGTATGTGTGCACTGAAAAGTTATGAAAAAGTAAAATTACATTCATCTGGGAAGGTGTAGTGCATTTTGGGTACATAGTGACATCAACAGACCAATATGACACCCTATGACAAGTTATTGGGACATTGACATGTTATGTTGAGGTATACCCACCACTGTTCTGTTTTCAGTTGTCTTCAGTTGACCTGCATCACTGACATTTGGCACAGAACTCCAAGTGACATTTTCTTCTTGCCAGAAAAATAGAACATATGAAAAGAACAAATGTAAACTAATTGCATAAAAAAGTTTGTAGAGTTCTAAAAGTTTGCAAATCAATATTTGGTAAGACAACCTTCATTTTTCAACACAGCCTTAACCCTTTTACTATTTTATAATTCCTTAAAGTCATCATCAGAAATAATTCAACAGGATTCTTGAAGAACATCCCAAACCACCTCTTTGGATGTTGGCTGCCTTTTGTTCTGTTCTCTGTCAAAATGATCCCACACTGTTTAAATAATGTTGAGGTTCAGGCCCTGGGGAAGATTCATCACTCCATAAAACCTGTTGCCTCTGAATTTTCAGTCCAGTGCTCATGCAATTTGGCTTGTCAGCCTTTTTCCATGCTTACCTTCCTTAAGAATGGCTTCTTGACTGCCACTCTTCCATGAAGGCAATTACATCCAAATTTTAAAGACACACTATGCTGACATGCCAAAATTGAAGAAGAAAAGAAAAAAACCCAAAAAACATTGTTTTATGGCTGTCAAACTGGCTAATGTTTGGCATATTCCAGTGAAGCAGCCTCTCCCTTGGAAGCAAAAATATGCGCAGTTATTGGAAAACTTTGGTACTATATGATACACCCACGTTACACTGGATAGAGTTTTAGGGGGACTCAAACCTGTCTCAGCTGACACTGTAAAGGAGGTCAAGCACAGCTTGGACCCACCAGTGCATAGGACTAACAGCATTACGGAGTAATGTAACTTTCACATTGTAACTCTCCAGTCAAGTAGCTTAAAAAAACGTCTTTTTTTTTTCATGCCAACTGTTCCGCTAACCTGACCTTTTCCTCCTATCCTTGTACAATTCAGAAGTCATTGTTCCCTCATAAATGTCAAGCCACTTTGACCAGGGCACATCAAACAAGCCAGCTGTGATCACCAGGTTCTTGTACTGAAATGCAGTGTTTTCCCAAAACGTAAGGTTTGTTATATCAAACTGATTTGGGTATCAGATGTAAAAAAAAAAAAAAAAAAAAAAAAATAAAAAAGCTTGGTGAACTGAGCATGAGCATTCACCAGTGTCAGAGAGGCTTTTAGTTTCCAGAGTACCCCTTAGAGGATATCTTGGTGTGATTTTTGTTGGTCCACCACTCCTGGAGAGGTTATGACTTTTTGTACAAAAAAAAAGCAGCAATTTTACTATAAAGTTTAAATTCAAACGAGGTATTTATTTTTCAGCCTTTTCTAAAAATAGTTGTAACAACTTAATTTCATACATTATTTCAAATGTACTCATGTGATTGCATCAGAATGAAAACCTGTCTCCTAGACTAGGCTACTACATAGACTACTGTCAAACCAACATTAATTCAATTTATGCATTTGTTAAAGTGGATCCATTTCTTCAATAAATTAATGTATAGGCACAATATTTTGCTCTCATTTCCCTATTTGAATTCTGTTTATTTATTGTTCAGGCATGTGTAAAAAATAAAAAATGATCACGTTTGGTCATATTTAGTCGATATTGCAACTTTAAAGCATCACTGCTGCACTGAAAGTGGCTATAATTTCAAGGAAGGTGATTGGTAGACCAGTTTTGTTGGACTATTAAATTAATCTTATTCTTACTGAGAATTAATATGAATACCTGTGAATTTACTTGTAAGTCATTTTCTGTCATCACTGTGTGTCTCCTGAAGAAGGCGCCATAGATTAACCAACGCAGAAAGTTGATTTTTTTTTTTTTTAAATCATTGTTTCACACTGTCCTGCAGTTTCTGTCCTGCAGAACCACATATTTATTGTGCGTTGAAGAATCCGTTACCCACATGTAAAAAAATGAAGTCCGTGTTTTTGTTCTTTTCCATCATTTGGTTTGTCGCCGCGGACCTAAAACCCCGGAAAGGTAAGAGCAGAACCTGCTGATGCTTATTCTGTCCTGATAAAATGTGGAGCTTTAATTTGATGGAATGAAAAACTTATAGTGAGAAGAGAGTTGCTCATGTGTCATATCGGACGACGATACAACTTCTCACGTTGAAGTCCGCAGTTTCTCTTTAACACAGCTTTGGTGTTTTGTTGGAATCTTCTTTTATTTTTTTCTCCCTTTTTGCCCCATGCTGTCTCAGAAGTCTAAAAGTTTAATCCCGATTTTTGTTCGTCTTAGGAAGAAAAGTTTCATTGGCATTGGTAGATTATCGTGTTTAAGTCTAGTTTTCTTTACCTGGAGCTTTATTCTTTGACATCCAGGCTCCGGGGTGGTTTGTACTTTCAAAGACAAGACATACAACCCAGGAGACAGCTGGCATCCCTATCTAGAGCCTTTTGGATTCATGTTCTGCATGCGCTGTGTCTGCACTGAGGTACCTTTTAACATTTACCTCCTTAACATTAAGGAATAGGCTATTCCACCAGAATTCATAATAGACTGAGGAATTCCGGGATGCTGGGTGCTTGTAAACCCTGATATTACTCCCTCTTAGACAGGCCATGTGAAATGTAACACAATCAAGTGTCCTGCCCTGCCGTGTGAAAACCCAGTAGCTGAACCTCAGCGGTGTTGTCCAAGATGCACAGGTAAGCTGCCTTTCAGTTAACACCTCATCAGGTGAGCTTTACAGAGAGATCTGACGTCACAGCATCGTCCATGTGTGATGTGTCCTCCTCAGATGAGCCCAGGGTCCCTGCAGGACTGAGAGCCTCAGTGAAATCCTGCAGGTATAATGGAAGTATTTTTCAGTCAGGGGAGACCTTCACAAAGCATGACCTCTTCCCATCGAAGCAAAGCAATCAGTGTGTCATGTGCACATGCTCTGTAAGTTGCATCCAGTTTACTTGCTTTTGTTTTTTGTTTTTTTTGTCAAAGAACTGCCTCATTAGTCTAAGTAGAAATGATCCAATGCTGCTTTTCAGACCAAAGTCATTGTGTGCTTTACAGTCGGAAAACTATAAAATACAATGAAAAAAGTAAAACAAAGTGTTCAGATCCTCACCAGTTGGGACTGTTTGGTATTTATAAATTCCTTACAATCCCTCTTTTTACTGGGAATTGTTTTTTAAAAACTGAAACATGAATAAGCACGACAACCTGAGGTTTTTAACCACTAAATGTAGGCTGCACTAAATAAAAACCCGAAGCTCACCCAATGTTTCCATAATCGTTGGGAGACATGTTTATGCTCCCCAATACTTTTACTATGTGCAAAATTGCTGGAGCCACCGTATAAATGTATTTGCACAGCATAAAGTGTGAAATTGCCTTTTCAACGCTATGAAAGATTGTTGGATCTATGCATCGTGTTACATTTTTTGGGGGTGCACATGCAGTTAGTACCACACAAAAGAGGTCTGCTGTGTTATATCTGCTAATGTTCTTGGGGGAAGAAGGGAACTGCTTTGATAGATTCCCTTTTGTTTTTAAGAGAGTAATTGTTAAAAACATCTCGCTTTGGTTTGCATGTTGGCTTAGTTTAATATAATTCAGCAGGGGAAAGCATAAAGTCAGATATGAACTCAATAAGTTGTTCTGTACAGGGCAACTGGATGTGAAAAGTTAATAAATCTCCAAAGAGACAATACATATCAATAAACTTCAGAAAACTGTTTCTAATTGACATTGTGGTGCATTATAAATGATATTAATCACATTTCTGTTTCGTTGTCAGTTGTAATTAGTTGCATGTTTCTGATAGAAATTCAAAACACCACCCATCTTTGCCATCAACAATTAAAAACAGGAGAGTTATAATAGCTTCCTGCAGTTTTTGAAAATATGCAACCTTGTTTTTTTTGTTTTGTTTTGGGTTTTTTTTAACTCAAGGATTAAGGGCAGTGATTCTCCATTTCTCTTTGCAGAATGGAAACATCTTCTGTGCTTTGAAAACATGCCAACCTATCACCTGTTCCTCACCAGTTTCCCTCCCAGATACCTGCTGTTTGGTGTGTAAAGGTAGTCAAAATCCAATTGGAGAAAATGCTTTTCTCTGTTTCCAACCTGGAATAGTATTTTTCAAAAACTTGAGATATGAAGCTGGGCTGATTAATAAACAAGTTTTTTATAAAGTTAAAACTACTAATATGTAGCCTACAGTAGTGTTGAAGACTGGTGTTGAATTCCGTTAACTACATTCAACCTATTTTGAATGAATATCAGTATGATATAATATGATTTGTGTTGGCCTCATTGGTACTGTGGTCCTCACACCGGTTTAAATCTGTTTTTTTGCAGATCATAGCTCTAGTGGATCTTCATCAACCGAAGATGGAAATCTGCAGCTGAACAGAGGCGTTGTATGTTTTTCAGACAGATTTGTAGAAAGATACGGCTGTACAGCACTGGCTGTAATTGAAAGCGCTCGATAAAAAAAAAGTTGGCTTGGCTATACTGTATGTTAGACTCTCCTTTGCATGTGAAAGTTCCTTATATTTGAAAATACAGTATATTTGAATGCACTGCAAAGCTGCCCAAAGGTCTTATCACCATCCAGCTGCATCTTTATTACAGGACTCAGATTCAAATGACAAGTGAATCAGTTAATTCTATAACGGGATCCTTTAGGTTATTTTCTCAAATACACATTATTCAAATGAGTCTTAAAATGTTAAATTTAGCTGTGACTGTGAAAGACTAAAGCTTTAGATTGAACTTCTAGATTGTGGACCGTTTACCTTAACAACTGCACTTGGTTGCTGTGTTGTTGTATTTTGAATTGGTGGAAAAATCTGAGATGTCGGCGGTGTTTCAGATGTCTGCAGCCAGGATATGAACTTTTTGATTTAGGACTTGGTGTGAGGCTCCCTGAGCTATCACTCATGGAAAAGCAAGTAAAGCCAATAGCTGCACAGATGAAGGGTAACTGTGTTTAATCATATCTGTATTTACAACAGAGGCATTCAGTTGACCAGTGTTCTGGAGAGCAGAGCAGGGCGCGGCCTGACCGTGCCACTCCACCCAGGGTCAAGCTTTCTCCCAGGGGCCTGAACCTCAGTAAACTTAACCTCAAAGGGGCTTCAGAGACCACTGTGAAGATTTTGTTGCAGAGGAAACACCAAAGAGGTGAGACTTTGTCTAAACAGATCATTTATAGGTATGTGATTTTATGGACACTTTCCTCACAAATTTACGATTGTTTCCGTATGTAGCGCAACACTCAGATGTTTTCCATTTCTCTCAGTCTGTTTATACAATGGCAAGACATACTCTCATGGAGACATGTGGCATCCAGTTTTGGGGAAGGTCCTGGAATGCATCTTGTGCACTTGTACTGATGGCCTCCAGGACTGCAAACGCATTACATGTCCTAGCCAGTACCCATGCCAGCATCCTATAAAATCAGCAGGAAAATGCTGCAAGACTTGTCCAGGTAGTCAAGCATAACACGCCACATGATAAGTGTTTCTTCTAATATGATGCTAATTAGCTTTAAACTCAATCCTCTCAACTTTTTCTTTCTGTTTCTTTCTCAGAGAGTAAAGCTGAAAGTAACCAGACCCAGTGCTATCTCGGATATAAAAATAACCTCTTGGTGTACAAAGTGGAATCCTCTTTGAAAGTTGATTCACCTAACACAGTCAGGGTCATTGCAGTTGAAAGACAAAGTACCGCTGAGGTTGAAGTGCAAGTATGGAACACCATAGAAGGTAATGTAGCTAATTCACAACTGTATCACATGGATTTTTTTTTTTTTTTCCCGTTTTGGGGAATACTCTTTCAGTTTCTGGCTGGAATTTAGATGAGAAGTTTAACACTGGCCATGTACGGGGTCTTCCTAAAGTATTCAGCCACTTTGCTAAGCTTTGCTAGAACTCAGCAGCACAATTTTAAAATCGTTGCATTGGCTCCCCCATGTGCTTCATGATTGATTTTAAGGTTATTTTAGTTGTTTATAAATGTCTAAATGGTGTTGCACCTTCTTATTTATCTGACCTATTTTTAAATTATGAGCCCTCGCAGACCCTGGTCCTCTGCTACAGGCTTTTTAATTGTTCCTAAAGTGAGGACAAAAACTCACTGTAAGGCCACGTTCCACCATTACGGTCCTCGTCTGTGGAGCAGCTATATAGATTCTATTAAATACTTTAGCATTTTATTGTTATGAATTCTTTTATGTGTATTTTTTTTATCCATGTTGCTCCTGTGTCTGTTATTGTTTTTAGGGTTATTTGATCTTTGTTTTAAAGTTGGTATAGAAGATGTTTGTGGCAATAAAGAAAACAGACTGTTAGCAAGTTTTGAATAAAGCACATGCTCAAGATCGGCCTGCTAGATTCACAGCTCCCTCCCTGGCCACCCCTCTAAGCTTCAAGACAACGTGCACGAGCCAAGTCCATACACCGGCATTTAGCAGACAGCACACTGTAAATTGCATTTTGGCATTTTTGTTGTCCCAATGTATTATTTTATGTCAAATTAACAAGCTTCTGGTATGTTGTTGCTATAAAATGAAATACTTAATCAAACACACTCAAAAAAATGTTCCATTCAAATAAAAATTTTAAGGCAGCCCTTTAATGATGAGCTAAGGGTTCTCATGTCATAAAGGGGATGCTGCTAAGACTACTGCCACCAAATTAGGTAGTCCATTGGATTGGGATTAGATTAACAAGTTAAAAAACTTTACCGTGAAACTAAAATAAACTGTGCTCCCAGCAGAAATTGGGTGAAGCCAGCAGTAACAGCAAAATAATTTGGAAAACATTCAACTCCCTCTCTGGGAGAAATAAAATCTTCACTCCAGTATTGATTCAGAATATGGTGGCATTTTCCAACCAGAAGACATAGCTAATTATTTTGATGATTATTATAAAGAAAACATTTAAAAATTACGTGTTTGTGTGTGGGGGTGATGCTATATTATATGTTCAGGTGTGTGAAGCCTAGTTCTTATTTTAATATGCACTTGTTTCATCACAGTTTGTTAAGCACTTTGTGTTGCTTTTAGCAGAAAAAGTGCTTTATAAATGAAGTTGCATCTAATTTGATGAGATGTGTTCAGAAATCTGTCAGCAGACTGTGTTGCTATTTGACAGAGCAGTGTAACTATTTGTGTATTTGAATGTACTCTTATGAATTTTGTCAGCAAAGGGGAGTAATTGTCTACATCTATAAAAAGCACTGACTTAGAAGCACAGTGCTACTGGCCCAGTTTTAGATTCTCCTCTGTGTTCTTTGTTTATACAGGCGTTTTACAAATAATGGAGATTGGTGATGTTCAAAGAAAAGACATTATGGACCATCCAGAAAATTACACACTGCTTACGACACTTGATGAAGGTTTGTTCTCGACTTGGTTTTTAAATTATTATATGAGGTATTTGTAAACAGATGGGTGACAAATGATAGGAGAATAAATGGTTACCTATATGTACTCGCATGTAGTGCTCCACGCTGGTTTGTGGATGACAAGTTTAAAGCATTTAGCTGGAAATGTTATGGATTTTTGCAGCCAGAAGTGGCTTAGGGAAATGAACTTGAGGTCCACCAATACCAGTGTAAATCCTCAAGTGTTATTACAATGTGAAATGGTTAATAATTTAAATATCACCTGCATTTAGTTGTTGTGAAGTGCCAATTTAGCTACAGGTTAGCTACAGCAGTGGTTCTCTACGTTTTTGAAACATGACCCCCAGGATAATACACATTGGTGTTTGCCCCGCCCCCCACAATTGTGTGATATACTATATTGCCAGAAGTATTCACTCACCTGCCTTGACTCACATATGAGCTTAAGTGACATTCCATTCCTAATCCAAAGGGTTCAATATGACGTTGGTCCACCCTTTGCAGCAAGAACAGCTTCACCTCTTCTGGGAGGACTGTCCACAAGGTTTAGGAGTGTGTTTATGGGAATTTTTGACCATTCTTCCAGAAGCACATTTGTGAGGTCACACACTGATGTTGGATGAGAAGGCCTGGCTCTCAGTCTCTGCTCTAATTCATCCCAAAGGTGTTCTATCGGGTTGAGGTCAGGACTCTGTGCAAGCCAGTCAAGTTCATCCACACCAGACTCTGCCATCCATGTCTTTATGGACCTGCTTTGTGCACTGGTGCGCAGACATGTTGGAAGAGGAAGGGCCAGCTCCAAACTGTTCCCACAAATTTGGGAGCATGGAATTGTCTAAAATGTCTTGGTATGCTGAAGCATTCAGAGTTCCTTTCACTGGAACTAAGGGGCCAAGCCCAACTCCTGAAAAACAACCCACACCATAATCCCCCCTCCACCAAACTTTGAACTTGGCACAATGCAGTCAGACAAGTACTGTTGTCCTGGCAACCGCCAAACCCAGACTCGTCCATCAGATTGCCAGATGGAGAAGCATGATTTGTCACTCCAGAGAACGCCTCCACTACTCTAGAGTCCAGTGGTGGCGTGCTTTACACCACTACATCCCACGCTTTGCATTGCACTTGGTGATGTATGACTTGAATGCAGCTGCTCAACCATGGAAACCCATACCATGAAGCTCTCTGCGCACTATTCTTGAGGTGATCTGAAGGCCACATGAAGTTTGGAGGTCTGTAGTGATTGACTCTGCAGAATGTTGGTGACCTCTTCACACTATGCCCTTCAGCATCAGCTGACCCCGCTCCGTCAATTCACGTGGCCGACCACTTCGTGGCTGAGTTGCTGTCATTCCCAAACACTTCCATTTTCTCAGAATGCAACTGACACTTGACTGTGGAATATTTGAGCAAGGAAATTTCACAACTGAATTTGTTGCACGGGTGGCATCCCATCACAGTTCCACGGTGGAATTCACTGAGCTGCTGAGAGCAACCCATTCTTTCACAAATGTTGGTAAAAACAGTCTGCATGCCTAGGCGCTTCATTTTATACATCTGTGGCCATGGAAGTGATTGGAACACCCGATTCCCATTATTTAGATGGGTGAGCAAATACTTCTGGCAATATAGAGTATATACACAAAACAAATTAATCTGTAGATAATTCGACACCTACTATCCACTGAGCACCACCACCTGCGGACACCCATACCAGTACAACGCCACATAACACCTTTTCCAGTCATTCAGATTTTTTTTTTCATCATTCAGCTTCAAGAGTTGTTGAAGAACAACTTTATATTTAGTCCTTCCTTTTAAGAGAAAAGAGATCCAAACCATACCATCCAAACTGCAAGGATTCAGAGTTTGAGTTTCATTTATCACCCGTCATGTTTAAATTCTGGAGGATATTTTTGTTCAGTGGTTTTGCTTGTGTTTCTGTGCATTCATGTGTGTTTGTGTGTCAGATTCGCATTAATGGAAGTCCATTTTTCAGAGGCATGGAGAAAATTTAAAGAGGAAGGAGGAAATCTTAGTAAAGCTCCTCAGGCCACAGTTTGTGAAGACGGCATTCGGGAGATAGTGACTTTCCTAAATCCCAAGCACACCGATGGCCTGTGTTCACCCTAATCACGACTCGTAACATCAGCATTACCATTAACCATATGGCTTACATTCATAATCAGTTGATAAATGTTGCACTTGGATTTTATTCATACAAGGGGAAAACTCTTATACATGATGTTTTTATTGTCATTTGTTTGAAACAGTATTGTCTGACAGGTTTTAATCATATAATTTTTTTTTCTTTTTTTTTTTGAATGATTAGGGTTTACAATACGGGACACAGTTATGTGGTTTGTTAACTTTACATGTAATAATTTAATGATCTTTTATTTGATGGATTACGTTGAAAGCTCTTAAATAAATGAAGATAAGATGTGTAAGTTGCAATGTTGTAGATCAAAACAGAATTCACTGGTTTGCAAATCTCTAAAACTTTATTTTATTCATGGTAGTAAACATAATGCATAAAACACAGAATGTTAAAAGTGAGACATTTTACTTTATTGTGAAAAATATGAGCACATCTAAAATTTGATTTTAGATCTGCTCTTCTGCTGTCTCAGCCAGGACTACCTTGAAAAAGAGGTTCTTAATCTCAATGGGACTCTCCTGGGAAAATAAAGGTTAAATTAAAAAAAACTGATGGGCGCAACAAGTCTCAAAACAGTTGGAACGGGGCCATGTTTACTAATATGTAGCATCCTCTCTTCTTTGTAAGCATCTGTAAACTGAAGACAGGAGTGTTACTCAGTCAGTCCTGGGTCATGCTTATCTTATTGAGCATTTCATGATGAGCCAAATGTTTTCAGTTGGTGAAACTGCTGGACTGCAGGCAGGCTATTCCAGCACCTAGATTCTTGTACTATGAAGAAATGTTGTAATAGATGCAGTAAGTGGTTAAGCACTGTCTTGCAGAAATACAAAGCGCCTTCTCTCTAAAAGAAAGACAGAAAAAAGTTTCTATGTCATAAGCTCGTTTCAGTATAAAATGGTCAATTCCATTGGCACTAATAGACCCCTATACCAACCAGGGATTAAAGCTTCTGAATGCTGAAAATAAGCCAAATGATCTCCTCCATGTTTAGTTTCAAATTTCAACTAGGCTGACCATAGAGCGGTTTTCCACTTTGCCTCAGTCCAGTAAGATTGGAAATTTAAATAAGATTTGACCCAGAGAACATGACAGTGTTTCTGTGGGTTCATATACTGTATGGCATCTCCTTTGCTATGAAGACCATGGGCATTCAGAACATTTTTTTTGGCCATCACACATAGGGATATTTCCAGATTCTCTTTTGATGACATCATATTCAATTGAAAATGGAAAATTTTCAAAGCCTTCACAATTTTACATTTGAAGCGTTATTCTGAAATTGCTTCAGTTTATAGATTTCAAATTTCTGAACCCCTGCAATGTTGGTTAGACTACCTCTTTCAGTTTCTCTTTTTCTACCCAATCATGTCACTGACCTGTTTATCTCATTATTGGCATGTTCCTCCAGCTGTTTCTTTTCTGTTACTTGTTAATTTTTCAGCCCTTGGTGCTGGAAAAGTAAAGAAATATTGTCGTCATCATCAGAAAAGCCTAAATTTTCTAGGAATATTTGATAGATTTTGTATATTTTCTTGTGAATAAAATGTAGTTTTATGAGATTTGAAAATCATTTTATTATGTTTTTATTTACATTTTACACCCAGCATCCCAATTCTTTTGGAGCTGCGGTTATATTTGAGCAGTGGGAACTGTAATATCTTTATGTAAGTTTATTCAGTAACAGACAACACTGAAGGATCAGTACCCTTTTGGATGATTGTATGAAAGTGATATGTATTTTTGAATATGCTGGGGCCACATAATGTTCAGCATGTAAACTTTTTTTTGTATTGGATGTTGTGTGCATCAACATTTATTGTAAATAGGAGCTTGCTGGTTCTTGTATGATTTTTTTTGTTTATGCTTTTATTTTTCCTGTAAAGTTGCAAGTAGCAGCAGGGGTATCTACGTAGTGTTTTCACAACTGTGTAATAGTAGTTTTTGCAGCCGCAAGGTTTGGTTTATGATCATAGCTTGACATTTTACAGCTTCACAAACCTCCAGTAATTATATTTTACAGTGGACTTAGTTGATCTGGCTTAATGCACTATGTACTTCTGCTCACAACTATGAAAAACTACAAGTGCTCCCTGGTGTTTCACACCATTAAAATACTGAGTTTGGTGGATTTTGTATTTTGGCTATTTCTTGCGTTTTCAACATCAATCAGAGATGCCACTACAGTTAAAACATATATTCTAGATAAGGTTTGCCTCGGTGCTTGAAGCTGGTTTTGTGCATAATTTGCTGATGCATCAATGATCTGCATAAGAGCCACAGGAGAGCAGCCCTAAAACCAGCTTTGCCTGAAGGCTTCCATAAAAAAATAAAACTCTAAAGGTCTGGATAAACTGAATTCCCACCGAAGATTAAATGTTATTGGAGACAAGGAAATCAAAAGCAGAAGTGAAAGAAACCTACGTCATACACAAAACTTCCACACGCAGTATCAACAGATCACTTCTTAAGTGTTATTACAGACTGATTATACCAAGATGATTTGACTGTCTCATAAGTCATTCTTTTTTTCCCTCTCTATTAAAGGCAATGAGTAGAATTTATTCTGGCACAAAGTGCTTTAAATTCATATTTAATGTTTTCTTATTTTCCCCTAATTTATAATTTTTCCTTATAAGCTTAATTTATTCAGGATGGAGGTTGGAAGGTAGAGTTTCAGGTCTGTTTTTGCTGATAGATCAGTTCTCTCTTTTTAGTGCTATCAAGCTAAGCTTTTTTTCCCCAGCTAAATCCAGTCAGCTGGCACACATTATAAGTGTAAAGTTGAGGGGTAGTAAATTCCTGCATGAGACCATCTATTATAAATATACTGTACAGATAAGTTTACAAGTGGCTGTAAACATAAAATCACCCTTCAAGCCAGTGGGGGGAAATGAAATTGAAGCAACTATAATATTCATGACCACAAATAAGCCTGATATTCTTATGCTGATGTTGGTCAGAGTGATGGAGAAATACTTTGACTCATTTTTAGGTACACTCCAAAATTCTCCTTTTCTATGCATTTTGCTAGTCTGACCTGCTGTTTTGGTTTATTATTGCTAGTCTCATACAGTAGCATGTTTTCTGCTGCAGGAGCAGTCTTACATTTTACATGAAACGGCCACGAGAGTGCTACATATTGTCATGCTTCTTGTAAAAACATTTGTGGAGTTATAGAGGAAGCCCCCCTTTAAAAAGCCCAATTTACCCCGTCTGGTCAGTTCCACCGGTCTTAACAAACACCACCCACTAATCCTACATTGCCTTTTTCAAAAGTTTGAATTAAGTAGGGGGGGGGGGGGGGGACTTCTAGATGCAGTCATGCAGTCAAAAACATGGGCAGAAAAACTTATTTTTTATTTTACCTCTGCAAAATGCTAATATAAAGGTGACAATTAATCCAAATCGATCATATAAAAACACTGAATTTGATTTAATTACAACTTTGAAATACATGGTGAAGAGGGTTTTATGTACTGAGCCTCAGGAGTCATACACACACTCACACACACATGCATATACAATACATGTATTTGTATCAAACCGAACCGTATGGGTGTGTATTGAACCATGACCTCCATGTATCAAATATCAAAACATACAGATTTTTACATTTATTTTATCAACTTGTGTTATGACGATGAACTCTGCGTTGAAAACTCAGTGGATCTGTATTCGACTACATTCATATCTGATATTTGGAACTACTTTGGTTTTCATTTTAAGTATGACCCCGATGGTTAGCTGTTGCGGACAAAAGAACATTGAGTTTAAAAAGGCACGAAAATACTCTCTCCCTCTCTCTCTCTATATATATATATATATATATATATATTTTTTTCTGCTGGCATATATATATATATATATATATATATATTTGATTCATATCTCAATTCATGGTTTTTTATTTGATTTCAAGTCGCTGAATGGGATTGTATCATTCTAAATGAACCAATATCGCCCATGAATCGAATCAGATATCATGAAATGTGATATGAATCAATCCTTGTTAAACCGATTTATTACACCATATATGTGTGTGTGTATATGTATATATATATATATATATATATATATATATATACACACATACATACATATACATTTACATACACAGCCAGTATATGATAAATTTTTTTGCTGGCAAGCTTTTAATCATGCCTCAGAAATTATCAGAAATTTTTAGTCATGTGTTAATGACTAATGCACACCTAAAGCCAAATGAAAAGATGAATAAACTAATAAGTAAATGGAATCAAATAAAATAAGGAAAGGAATGCCCCTTTTGAAATTTCATAGTGTTTTGAGAAAAAAAAGAATTTTTGTAAAGATTTATTGTATTATTATATTTATTATATTATAATATATTCACTTTATAATTCAGAGCACTGTTTGAAATGAATACAGCAGAGTTATTTTTGTATTTTAGATTTGGCTCTTAGGTGACTTAAATAACATTTCAGTAATGCGATATTTTGTGTCTCTGTTCAAGGGATTCTGCTATTAAAAAACAAAGAGTAAAAGAAATGGGTAATATTTAATAAATATGCCAGAATCACCACAAAACAAATGCAAACCTTAGAATAACAGTGCTATGGATAGCGTAGCCTGGTGAAATGAGGCAGGACTGTGAAAGCAGCAGCAGTCCTTTTGCTGAGCAGCACTGTGTGCTGTCTTTCTACAGGCCTGCTTGATCAACAGGTGTCAAATTATCACTGTGGTTCCCATGACTCAGTCAGTGTGCAACTGCAGATTTGGTCGACTGAGTGGGCGCTTCACAATAATATTGCTTCCCTCCTCTGTGAACTCCCGACATGCTCTCTGTCCCCTCCCTTTAGACAATGACCCATTGTGTTTCTTTCACACTTTGCGCCAGACAGTTCTGTTCATCTCTCACTAAAGGCATGAAACAATATTTGGAAAATTACTCACTTCCCTTGCATGCCTTCATTACCTCCACAAAAAAGCTGTCATTTTTTTGTGTTTGCTTTTGGACCTGACCATTTACAAAGATCTCTCTCTTAGCTGCCCAGAGACATTGTTCCAGTCAAAAGGGTGAGAAAGGGGAGCTCTACTTAGGCGCTGCCAACCAAAATTGGCAGCATTAAATTTAAATGATCATTTCCACTCAGTCAGTCTCCCATGCAGGCCATTTAGACCCAGACATTAAATGTTCTCTTTTTTTTTTTTTTACGTTAAAAATACCGTGTCCATGAAAAGCACGTTTTGATGTCTTTATTTGTCATTTCTGATGGAAATCCCATCAGTCTGCATTTTGTGGATGTTTGAATTCATCCTGCGGGCTAATTCAGCTATGCATGCTTAGTCTTGGCTCTGGCAATTGTAACAGCTGGGGGCAGTCAGTAGGTATAAATCATGCAGTCGGTCAGCTCTCTGTGTACGTGTACTCCACCCTGCTGCCCATGCAGCCCAGATTCAGTCAGAAGTGAAGAAAATGTTGGACTCAGGGTCATGACTTGGCCCAGAATTGGAGGCACTTCTTGGCCAAAAACTGTGATATTAACAAATTTGCTTTTCAGCTATTTTGTATCTGCCCTCTTTGTGAGGCAGTCCGGGTGAATTCATGCACGTTGCAGGAGAGACTTTAAATGGGTCAGGTAAATGTCTACTGCAGGTTTGGTTTTTATTGTTTTGCAATAATTACAATTTTGCAAAGGGAAGTAGCAGAGCTTTTAAAAAATATGTTATTTCTTAATGTGTTGCAAGCTAGTAGTTCTTCATAGATGCATGTAGTGTTTGTGAGGAACTGAAGCATTGCAAATCAATCAGGCAGTCTTTTGATTCAAAGGGAGCCAAACTGTGTTAAGTTAATTAAGTCTGATAGATGTGTTTGCTTTCATAGCTGATTAAGGTGCTCAGCAGAACCCCTGAGTTTATACTTCATCAAAATACTTCCGAAATCTATCAAGAGCTCTGTTTTTTACACCCTTACCCTCTCATTAATTAAGTTGGCCCTGATCATTTTAGCTGATGATTGGAGTGTTGCCAACAGAACATAAACAATAGCAGGATACATGTCATGGACATTTAAGTCTTCTTCCAAGCACCAAGAGTAGCTGGACCTAAACCTCAGAATTTTAAACACATGCTTGTAATGACTGTAAACTATTCAAGACAGGAACTTTCTTTTCTTTTTTTTTTTTTTCCACAGGAGGAGCAACAACAACTTCACAGATTTGATCAGTAATTAATATTGGACTCTATTCAGATGTCAGCCAGAGTATCTGAAGCCTTTCCAGGATTACATGATAAGTGTGTTACAGTTCAATTGTCCATCAAAAGAAATAATGAATAGTTCCAGTCTGCAGTGAACTCATTTGGCACTTGAGTAATGAGGAGTGTTGATGAGGTATTCAGGCCTATTCTTCCTGAGCCAAATCTGGTGTCTGAGTCTCCATGGGGTTATTCTCAAAGCTTAACTGTTGGCCCTCAATTTGAGAGTCAAACAAATCTTGCCCAAACATTTCTCAGCCTTGATTGCTGTGATGACTACTCCAGATGTGAAACTGTGCTGTTTGAATACACAGGGGGAGAAGAAAGAAAAATTAAAAACATATAGATAAATAAACAGATCTGCGTTCCTAAGACCCAGACCATCGATGCCTTTCTTCACCATGCCCTTTGTTATTTTTGCTTTTGGACAGAGTTTCCTACTCCGCTGCCAGATTTTGTTATATCACCAAGACCATGGATAAAAAGTATGTTTTCAGTTAATAACTCAACTCATTGATTTTTCATGGTTAGAGCAAAGGAGGTTACAGAAGAAAAAGCAATGGTGAGCCTTTTTGTGTTGACGTTAATGTGAGGAAGTGTCCAATAAAAATAAAAAGGAAGGATTTTTCTCTGGCTCCACTCTATAACGTGACGTAAAACTAGCTTTGCGCTTATTAAAGTGAATAACTTTCCAAATTTGGAGGAAATAAATTATAGTCGTGCGGACTGTGAAATTAACTCCAGCCTTGAAGTAATTTGTCCCACAGCAGACCATTTTCACCACTAACCAGCGAGCCTGTCTCCAGTGTTATCAAGTCAGATGTATTTGCAGTGATGCATTAATCATTCAAACACATTTTTCACAAACTGTAAACTTCCATAATATTTTGTGGCTGTAGAAGAATGTGCTGAAATCAAGGCAGAAGAATGAGCCCATAGCGTAACAAATTATATCATCAGAGTATAGATTTTTAAGAGAAAGTTGTCCACAAATTAGGGTTAAGGGGTCTGAATACAGAGTGAGCCTTTCCCCATGAAGCTGCATTGTGGGAAGATTGAGATCTAGTGGGGGGTTTTGCAGCTCCATAAGAGCTAAAGCTCTTTCACTCTATGCTGTTACTTTGATTCAAACCATTTCGCTTTCTCCTGTCCCACTCTGAATATCCCATTTTTGAAAGAAAAATCCCAGCTATTGTTGAAGTGCTGCACTAAACATAAATCAAACTCTTTGGTTTACATAAAAATCCTTCAGTAGTGGGATCATTTTTGGCCACTGTCTTGCTCAAATTTGTATCTAAATAAAGCCTCATTCCTTAGTTGACATCCTGATTATGTTGTAAACACTGATTATTTTTTCTTTCTCTCCATTTTTTTTCCCTGATTACACATTCTTTGTCTTAGAAAGGTAGCAGTTAGTGTGTGTGGCCATTCTCTAGCTTCATGCACAAATTCAAATTTAAACAAAGATTATTTTATTTATTACCAGATCATACATGAGTAAACCCAAATGAGGCAGGTTGAACTGGTGCAAACTTCAGCACATCTATAAATAAACACAAACAAAGAGAAAAAGAAAGACGTGCTTCACTAAACAGACAGTGAAAAAAGCTGAAAGATACAGATACTGATTAAATTTATTAGTGTTCTTAACTTTTCAGAGAAGTTTGTCCCTGAAAAGTTACTTCAGACTTTTAGAAGTTTGTGATGAGGTCAGTGAGTGCTGATGCTGTGCTTGGAATAAAGCACTCACAAACAGGAATAATCATTTCCCAAAACTCTGAAGCACTAACAGCTATAACAGCCTCTTGCACAATAGGCATCCATTTATTTTTTGTTAGATCAAAGAATTTTGTCATGAAAACATTGCTCTTGTGCAACCATTGATGCTTAAATCGCCTATCATTATCACTTCAAAATTACTTTGTAATAGCATTCTGGTCAGGCTAAATAAGTTCATGCCGGGACTCACTGGCTGTACAACAACTGCATCGTGTTACTGAACAAATCCTCAGAGGGCTTTTACTTAAGTTGCCCTCAGGCCTGGATATAGCAGTAAATGGAAAATGTGTTATGGAAAAATAACAATATACAAATGTGAATAGATTTAAATCACATTCAGCAGTAGGGATTTCCGCAGCTGCGGTGTCCAATACTGTGGGATATCGATGCAACACGGACAAGCTCTACTGAGCGGAGCAGGGCTCCAGTGGACTGGAAAATAGTATTTCTGTAGCAGTGGCTCTGCCATTTGGCACAGTCTCCTCATTACCATCAAATATACCGCTAAAGATGAAAAGATGCCAACCAGACCCTTAGACTTCAACCTAGGTGTTCCCCCATTACATCCATCATAAAACCCCCCAATATTTGTTCAAACTCTACTAGATTTTTTTTTTTTTTTTAACGTTTAATCAAAATAATCTCCACATTATGTAAAGTGATTATGGTGCTCTAAACAAGCAATGGTTTTGATGTTTTGATATTTCTCAAAGTATACTTCCAAACACTGTTTACTCACATATTAAACATTCAACTACATCACAAAATAAGCAGGATGATAAGCCCTGTTATGTATCTGATCCATTTCATTTTTAAATTTGACTTTAGTGTCACTAAAAACTGAGTCCTTTTCACAGGAAGTCTATGTAGAAAAGTCTTATGATCTGGAAAAAAAAAACATTTAATTTTTGGGTGGATATTAAATGATTCAAACGGATTGTTTGACAAAACAAAACAAAAATCAGAGTTAAATATTGTATCAAGACTATAGACTAGCCACAGTACAAAGGCTATCTGCTGGCAATGAGTTTCCTAAATGTATGCAATACATAAATTATTAATCAGTCTCTACAGACAGAAAAATATCCTGATATGAATGTAAACACATAAAATCTTTCTGAGTGCCCACTGATTTATCCCACTTAGGCTGAATGTGCATTCCACATCTGCAAGCTGCTCTGAAGACAAATAATGAAAATCATATGACCGACTGGGCCTTGGGAATGAACAATGAAAACAGTACATGACTAGAAATTTAAGATAGCTACCATTCAAACCCTGCATTGAAATGACACATGGCATTTCAGTTTTTGGTGTAATTAGACATTACCAGTCATTCCCAGAATGAAAAACGGAAATTGTTTCCATAATAAAGAGCATAACTCATGTTTAACTTAATGGATATATTCAAAATATCAAACAACTGCAGCTCCAGCAAACATCCATACTCTGATCCAATGGAGAGACTTTGATTAATTAAAAGATGATCAAACTAAAGGATAATGCATAACCAAAAGGATGCCATGTCCATAAAGAATACCTCATTTGCTTTAACTAGAAGAGTGTGACAGCTCACAAGAAGCAGCTCAACTGCTGAAAAACAGCTGAAAGTCTTAATGCAAACTCCCTTAGATTCTAAGCTACAGTTTCAACAACTTTTTCACAGCTTCAATGGTAAAAAGTGAAATAAGAGATGAAGAGAGAAAAACAGTTCCTGCAGATGCACTGGTTATCATTTACTGTATATGGCATCCAACCTACAGGAGGGTTGACAGATAAAAGGATAGGCTAAAAGGAATCAGTCTTTTTTTCTTAAATTATTCTATAACAGATGCATAACTTGGCTTTCATATACATTTTTTTTTTACTTGAAGTTTATTTTCACCAACACCAGCAGGATGTCATTGATGACTAAACAAAATCTCACCTCCACTAATCGCTCAGACATAAAAGAAGCATTAAAGCACCTGCACAGGTGGGGGTTCATCTATGACATGGTCTGTGTTTTTACCAGACTCGAGGCTGGATGCTTGTTCCATTGTTTTCTCGTGGACCATCATGTACTTTGTTTTCAAGTCCCTCAGCAGTGATAGAGCTTCCTTACATTCCTCCCTGTTAACGCCCGTTCTTTGTATAGCACTGCCTGTGTAGAAAACAGCGTTGCGTAAAGTCAAGTGGGGCTGTAATGGGTATTTCACTTGAAAATCATGACATGTAAAGAAGACATGTGCAAACCTAAGGCGACTACTTTTATTGTTCTACTCTCTTTGATATCCTTGATCATCTCGTAAACCCTTTCAGCTGGCTGCTTTATGGGTCTCACAGGTGGCATTTCCTTTATCTGTGCCCAGAAAAAATAAGAAGGTAATAACATAGCGAGATTTATTAGAATTTGAAAGCAATGATGTGAATTTGAATGCATTTTGTGTGGCAAAATATCAAACCTTTTTCTGTCTTTCTCTGTACGGAGTCTGGATGCTATCAAGTTTTGGTTTTGAGTCTCTGTAGACATTAAGATTCCTCAGTGTGTGCTCCAGCCTCCGAACAGCTGCTTGAATTTCTGTTGAAGGAGAAGGAAAATAAACATTACTGTTTTCTATGGGGTGACTGTATAGCCTGATTATTGTCCTTAAACAGCTCATTAGTTTGCTCAACCTGAATTACAAAAAGAGCCGCAACACTAAAATATAAGGAAAAAAAAAAAAAAGTCAATAATTTGCAAATCTCATAAGCCAAAATTTTATTCACAATGAAATTTGCATTAGGTGTTGAAAATGAAAGACTTTACTATTTTGTGAAAAATATAAGGTCATCTTGAGTGTAATAACAGCATCACCTCTTTTTGCAACAGTGTGAAAAATCTGGGAACTAAGGACAGCAGTTGTTGGACCTAAGGGAGATGAATGTCATCCTATCCTAACCCTACAACAATCTTTAGCATTTTCCATGCCAGTCCAGAACCCAAACTCTCCTATTACGAAGCCATGCTGTTGCAAAAGAAATATGGGGACATACAGGTACCCCAAAAATTTGAATATCCTGAAAAAGTTCATGTATTTCTGTAATTCAACTTAAAAGGTGCAATTTACATATTGTTTAGACATATAATATGTGAATCAATATATTTCAAGCTTTTATTTGTTTGGATGTTGCTGATAAGAAGTTGCAGCTTAAGAAAACCTCAAATTCAAAAACTCAAAAAATTAGAATACTGCAAAAAATCAATCAGAGAAGAGTAAAGTAAAATCTTGCATCTGTACAACAGTGACTACATCTACAAGAAAGGTCTGAGCAGACTCTACTTCTTAAGGAAGCTGAAATCATTTAACGTCTGCAACAAGATGTTGCAGATCTTCTATAAGTCTGTGGTAGAAAGTGCAATTAGCTTTGCAGCCATCTGCTGGGGCAGCAGCATCAGAACCAGAGACTTGAAGAAACTAAACAAGCTGATCAAGAAAGCTGGTTCTGTGCTGGGGATAACTCTGGAGCCGCTGGAGCTGATCGTTTAAAAAAGAATGCTTCACAAGCTGATGAAGTTGATGGAGGACACTTCCCATCCTCTCCACAACACGGTGAAGAATCAACAGTGTGTTCAGTGGGAGGCTGCGTCAAGTTCGCTGTAGGACGGAGAGATACAGGAATTCATTCCTGCCAGCAACCATCACCCTAAAGAACAAGACTAACTGACTTTTTGTTTATTTAAAAAAAAAAAAAAAAAAAAAAAAGAGCTTTTACAATACTGAATTTCCCTTCGGGGATGAATAAAGTATTTTTCATTTCATTTCATTCATTTCATTTCATACTTGGTGGGGGGCTCCTTTAATGACTGCCTTAACCCAGCATGGCATGGATGCTACCAGCTTGTGGCATATCTCAGGTGTTATGGAAGACCCGCATGCTTCAATCACAGCCCTGAGCTCTTCTCTATTGTTTGGTCTCTTCCCGTTCAGCTTTTTCTTGACAATACCCCACAGATTTTCAATGGGGTTCAGGTCAGGTGAGTTTGCGGGCCAATCAAGCAAGATAATCCCATGGTTGTTAAACCAGGATTTTGTAGTTTTGGCAGTGTGGGCAGGTGCAAAGTCCTGCTGGAAGATGAAGTCTGCATCCCCATACAGCTGGTCCACTGAAGCAAGCATGAACTGCTCCAAAATGTCCTGGTAGACGGATGCATTTATACTGGACTTGATGAAGCACAGAGGACCAACATCAGCAGCTGACATGGACCCCAGGTCATCACAGACTGGGGAAACTTAACACTGGACTTCATGCATCTTCTATCTAGCGCCTCTCCGGTCTTCCTCCAGACTCTGGGACCTTTGTTTCCAAATGAGATGCAAAACTTTCTCTCATCAGAAAAGAGGACTTTTGACCTCTGGGCAACAGACCAGTGCTTCTTTTCTCTGGCCCAGCTAAGGCGCTTCTGGCGTTGCTTGCTGTTGAGGAGTGGCTTGACAACAGGAATTCGACATTTGATGCCCATGTCCAGCATCCACCTGAGTGTTGCTTCTCTTGAAGCAGTAACTCCAGCCTCAGTCCATTACTTATGAAGTTCCCTCACAATTTTGAAAGGCCCTTTCCTGACCATCTTCTCCAGGCTGCTGTCAGCCCTCCGGCTTGTACACTGTTTTCTTCCACACTTCTTCCTTCCACTTAACTGTCCATTAGGGCACATTCAGAAAGCATAGTCCGCGTTTGGGGACTCGGTTCGATTGGGGGCGGGGGTGGTCTTCCGGACCGAGTTTGCATTCACGTTGCACTATTGCCAAACGAGCCAAAAATGAAAATCTCAGGTGGTGCTGCTTTCGGATTCACCGTAGGTGAGGACAAGACGCACAAGAAGGTTCTCACAACTTCTGTTCCCTCCACAAAGCAATATTATTTTTGTACGAGGAGCTGGATATGCTTCCATCAGATCAAATATCGATTAAAGCTTCTACTTCCTCGTAACTCCACGTCTGACCACGAGCCATCTTTATATATCTATACACTGCAGTCCAACACATGTTTGTTGTCGTAGCATTTATCCACGTTGTCAGACGTTTGACCCACAATGCCAATGCAATTTGTAGTCCACTTCCTGTCTTTGTTTCGCTTACAGTAAATCGGACAGAGACCTGCGTTTGCAGACGGACCGAGTCCGGTTGTTTTTTCTGGATCAGAGTCCGTTTGCGCATTCACAACTCCCCTAAACGAAGCGGACTTTCCGAGCAAACGGACTCTGATTCGAATCAAAAAAGCTTTGTGAATGCGCCCATATGTGCTTTGAGACAGCACTCAGAGAACGTCCAGCTTCTTTTGCTATCACTTTTTGTGTCTTTCCCACCTTGTGCAGCAAGTCAATGATGGCTTTCTGCACAACTGACAGATCAGCAATCTTCCCCATGATTGTGAATTCTTCTAAACCAAGACAGAGACTTTTTAAAGGCTCGGGACACTTTTGCAGATGCTTTGGATTATTTATCTGATTAGAATGTGACACCCTGAGCCTACAATACTGGAGCTTTTCACAGTATTCTAATTTTTTGAGTTTTTAATTTAGAGGTTTTCTCAAACTGCAACGTCTAATCAGCAACATCCAACCAAATAAAAGCTTGAATCATATTGATTCACATATTATTCGTCTGTACAATATGTAAATTGCACCTTTTAAGTTGAATTACAGAAATAAGTGAATTTTTTGAGGATATTCTAATTTTTTGGGTAGTACATGTACTGTATATTGCTCTGAAACTTTCACACATTTCATACCTTTCAGCCTTGGTGGTGCATTTCCAGACATGCAACCAGATTCACTTATGATTGAAGATGCAGGTTTGTGAAATCCATGATCTCCAAGAAGAATTTCTAATTTTGATTTGTCTGACTACAGGACAGTTTTCCACTTTGCTTCAGTCAGTCTCCACATTCTTTGATTATTTTGATGGCATTACAAGGTGTAGGTGATGGGATGTTCAAAGCCCTCACAAACAAGCAATAATCAGAAATTGCTCCATAATATGAAGACAGATTCTTTTGGATTGATAACTCTGCCCACTTTTCTCTCTGAGTGACCCCTAATCTTAAGCTGCTTTGGTGCTCTTTTTACACCAACTGTTTTGTTACTGACCTGTTGTCAGTTAGTTGCAACATGCTCCTCTATTTCTTTTGAATATCACTGACTTTTCTAGGTAATCGCTGCATCTACTCCAACTCTTTTTGAAATGTATAACTTAATCAAATTCACAGTTGTTGGTTTATAAGATTTTAGAATATCAGCTTCTGTTTTTAGTTAAATTTTACACACCATCATGACATTTTGGGCACTGGGTTTGTGAAAAAAAAGAAAAAAAAAAGGGTGCTGCAGGGGAAGCTAAATTTACTCCTCACCTACTGGTTTTGACACGCTGGAACTGGCCTCTGCCTCCATCACCATTTTGAAGCATGCGAATTGCTCAGGTCTGGTTCTGGGTTTTTGCTTGTTTTCTGCAGTGTTTTTCTCTTCAAATGGAGGATGAAACTCCTTCTCATCTTCTGCCTACGCAACAAACACACAAAAAGAAAATACTCAGTGAACAGGAGAGATGTTGAGACGGAGAGCTGGTGTAAACACTGATGGAAGACTTTATTTCTAAGCCGGGAGGAACGTTGGCTCTTCAAAACAGGATATGTACAAACCTGAGTTATAAAGAAGGGGTTTGCATTTTCCTTGACAGTGCTCCTTTTTGTGCCCCCAAATCCTGTAGTTCTCTTGATTGATGCTTCATATTTGTCTGCCTGGGTTTTTGTGGAACAAGCTGCATTTAGTAATAATGGCCTCTTTGACACCTTTGGAGAGGTTTCTTCCACCTGCAATGCAGAAAATATCATATAAAAGCTGAATCACTGATGAAAATGGAAGCTGCAGCAGCTCTGCCAGGCACAGAGACAGCTATCACCCTTTCAGTCCACTTGTCTTGGACTTCAGAGTTCCACTCTGTATTCACAAAAACTACCTTCTTTGGTCATATTGTGTGAATTTACTTGACAACAACACAGCCTACCTTCCATTTTGGATCAGTGGAAACCTTCAGTGGAAGCTTCCAAACATCTTCACGTTTCTTCTTTATTTTTATTCCCAGTCTCTCTTGGAGGTAAAATGTCAACAAGGGAAAGTGCCCTGTGTTCGAACAAAGATACAAGGATGATTTTTTAAAATCTTGCAACAATCTTTAAGAACTTATTTTAAGAAAAGGATAATACCTTTCCTCTGTGTGGTCAGGGGATTAGAGTGAACATCTAATTCATGAAGCATTGGGAAAAATGAGGCAGCAGTCAGAGCTTCTTCTGTGGCAATCTGAAAACAGACAACTGATGAGAAATGTAAGCTCATTACTACAAGTAGATATTAAATAGGTGGTGTGTTATGTAAAATAACAGAGCACCTTGTTGTTAGCTAGATTGAGGAACTGAAGTTCTGGTAGTGGCACACTGGATCCTTTACTGTCCTCCTCCAAGCTGCCTGGGTGAAAGGTCTTAATTATCTTCAAATGTTCTTTGATGTTAGGATTTGATTCAGTGTGGTCTGAATTAAGGAGCCAAAAACAACCACATCAATATATCTGAGGAAGTGAAACAAATCCTGAACTAAACCCCATTGGTACAGTAAGGTATTTTAAAAATCATATCAAGTAGATGCTGAACTTACCTTCCTCTTTAGCAGAGATCTGCATTGATTTTGAGCAGTCCATCACTTCCATGTATGGTATTTCAGAAATCTGGTTCCCTTCTAGGTTTAGGTATTTGAGCCTTTTAATAAAGAATAAACATTTTTGGAGCATATGACTGTGTGAGGTAATGCATAGCAAACCTCAAACCACATAATGACCTGTTCAGGTTCGTAAGACTGTAAAAGACTTCAGAGGACAGTTTGTTATCGTCAAGCATCAGGACTTCAAGAGCTTCAAACTGTTTTTCTTCTTCTGCAGCTAGCCTGAAGGGAAAAAAAAGGGGGAAAGGAACTGTACAATTAACTAACATCTGAGATATATGGACACAGACTATTTGTCAAGAATGAATACATTCCTATGATGCATTTACAAATATATTCTACAGACGTCCTGCTGTAAAGGCAGGTGCATTGATTGTGGTTACATTTACTTCACCAGAATCAGGAGTGTGAATTTGGAGCACTTGTGCGCCCTCTTTTGGTCAATTTGAAAACTAAAGTTTGTGGAATTTCTCAAAAATGACCTTTATACAAGTTATTATGTGAGAAATTGCCATTGTGCTGATAAAATACACTGATGGAGATGTAACATGATGACACACGACAACAAAACCAAACATTAGGCTATTTGTTTGTAGATTCAACATTTCTTACACTCGAAGCAATAAAGCTACAAATAAGACAAACATTCTCCTTTAATTAAGATTTGTGAAAATTAAAGTACATACAGCTGACTGGGATCACGGCTTGGTGAACCCAGGTTAGGAGGAAGATGACGAAGCTGATTTCCACTCAGATGAAGAACTTTAAGATGCAGAAGCCGACTGAGGGAGACTATAGCATCAGCTGATAAATTGTTGTAGGACAAATCTAAAACCTTTCGGGGGTTAAAATTCATTCATCAGATCAACACAGCTGCATTCAGAAGAAAGAAAAGAAAAGCATGATCCTTCAGCTGCCTCCCTCTGGTGTTGCTTTACTGAAGATTTCACTTTTTTGTCTGTCAGACATCATTATGCAGTCAGAGATTTTGAGGATCAGGTTTTGCATTTCATATCAACGTCTTACCTCAAGAAAAGGGAAATCAGCAGCATCAAATATCATGTTGCAAATTCCGTTTAAAGATAGATTGAGTTCCCTCAGAGATGCAAAACAGCTGAAAGACCCTGTAGAGAAAGGATAATTTCTAAAGCAATTTATTCCCCCAGAGGCACAAAAATCAGACCAATGATAAATTTATATAAGAATTATTCACCTAGTGAGAGGGAGTTAATAGATGCATCAATGTAAGCTACATTTTCAAAGGCCTTGAAGTCGTCCGGTTTGACCTGCGTGCAGGGAGAAAAAGTCTTAAGCTTTATTTACTTACAGATACCAAATAAAACTGAGGAAAATGTGGAAATATTTACAGAATTTAGTTTCTGCTCACTGATGTCTACTGAGCAGAGCTGAGATGACTCATCAACACAGTGCAACTGGAGCTATAAAAGAAAATTAAAAAGTGTTGGCAGCTGATTTAACAATAACATTCTGATTTCTCTAATTAACTTACCAGGAAGAGGCCATTTAATGTGACACCACAAGGACGATCAGCCTGCTGGTTCTCACATGTCTCATTTATTTTTCCTACAGTCCTGTAAGTCTGTGTATCTTCCTTTCTATGTGCCGTAAGCCAATAACCAGCATCTGTAAAATAAAAAAAAAAAACTGGCATGTGAGCAGATGTTGTTAGAAAATTAAAATTAAAATTAGGACAGCAGTTTAGAGAATTATCATTGATAATAGTAACAATTATTCTCTTACATATCATTTAAAAATGGTCATGGACTGATTTTCAGAATTTATTTGTTCTACTGACTGCACAGAAAGCAAAGAGATTTTATTAGGCTCTTTCTTTGAACTGAAACATTTAAAATGATGATATAAAGAGTTGATTAGATGTAATCTTAATTACATAAGGAGAATACAAAATGTGTTACATTTGAGTACAGTAATAATGGCTAAGATTACTTTAGTACAAAACAATATCGTGGTATTTTGATTACATTTTTTCCACAATTGAAACAAAGACGAGCACTGTTTGAAAAGGTGTGAGCAAGGGTTTGTGAGTATGTGTGCTTAGTCATTTGTAATCGGTGGTTGGCTGACTGGTGCTGCATTCATGCATAAGTAAAAAGAAAAAAAAACGTACTTTCAATAATACAATATTTAAGTAGTAAAGGTTATAACTGCCACAACTTTACTTTTATAAAATTTCTATAGTTTTCAATATTTTTCGGGAGCTGTTGTTCTAACCGTCAATTTAATGAAACAATTAAAAAAACGACATATAAATGCTTACAAATTGAGAATAAGTTTTTCTTCATTTTACCTACCCTCTTTCTTTCGAAGCTGTAATGTCCCAGCTGGTAAACATTTACCAGGATTGTTCTGTCGGCCATTAAATCTCTCAAATGCTGAAGTCGTCATCTTTCAAACCCCTTTCTCATTAAACCGTTTTTCATGCAAATAACCATGTTAAAAGTTGTTGAAAACTCTCATTTGTAGACTTCTCAAATTGAGGTGGTACGACTGCTATTTGATCCTGAGAGTAGCCGCTCTGTATCTTAGCAACAACAGGACAGCTTCCCCTCCCGTCCAGCAGGAGGCGACAAAGTGGTGTCTTTACAGACGGCAGGCGGAAGAGACCGTTGATGGTAGCTGGCCAAAGAGTCATTGTAGCGACAGGATAGTGTCCTCCTTCAAGGAACAAACGTGTATAGATTTAATTACGTAGCGATAACTGTACTTAAAATTAAGCATAGCAATACAAATTAACGTTTGACGTAATTTTGCTTGCTCGCTAGCTTCAGCTCAGTACTGATTACATTACACAGCCGATAAGGGTTGCTGTATTTGTGGTTAGTTTTTTGTCATTCCTGCAACCTCGTCTGTTATGTTATCACTGTATTCAAGCAATACAATCAGAAAAATGCTGAAAATAATCTCCACACTTTTGCAGAATTGTAAACCCGACGTCCAGTTCAGTCGAGAATGAACTCCTTAATGACTCTTTCAAGAAGCGTCGAAGCGAACACGGAAAAGAGTAGAAATATTGTTCTTGTGTAGGTGTCGTCTTCGTTTCTGATGAACCTACAGCATCAGTGTCGTGAACATCAGAGGTCCCTGGTTTCGACTCCAAACAGACGCGATAATGCAGAGATCTAACAGCCGCTCAGGTGAAGAGTAACAAGTAAAGGTAAGGCCTGTGTGCATGCACAACATGTTAGACTCTGTTCGATCCCGTCGGTGTCTAGTAGGAGCTGCTGGAGTGTGAACTCTCCCTAAGTCTGAGCTTTAAAGGTTGTTGCAACAACATTGCAAAACAAAGTAAGGCTGGTCATAAATGTGGAATATTTCTGTTCCAGGAATTCTGAGCCACCATGGGAAACAGACCATCTAAAAGCAGCAGTGATGAGGAACCTCTGAAAACAACTTTATTTGAAAGGGAGCCAAGTGGGACAACCTACAGGATTCCTGCTCTCCTCTACCTGAGACACAGTCACACCTTTATTGCCTTTGCCGAGAAAAGATCCTCGCCTTGTGACCACGATGCCAAAATTCTTGTTATGAGAAGAGGATTGCTAAAAGATGATGGATCTGTTCAGGTTATCAGTCCTGCTTAGTATCACCAATCAGCCTTTGCTTTACTGCTAATACCCTTTAAAATTACATGCTCTGTTCTAAATGTTCTTTTTCCTGTTTCATCAGTGGTCATCCAGTCAGGAGCTTTCAACCGCATGCCTGCCAAACCACCGCACCATGAACCCCTGCCCAGTGTATGAAAAAAACAGTAAAACACTGTTTCTGTTTTTCATCTGTGTTTGGGGAAACACCACTGAAAGGAAGCAAATCATCACAGGTAAAAACAAGACACGCCTTTGCTGTGTTAGCAGCAATGATGATGGGCAGACTTGGAGCCAAACAACAGACTTAACAGACAGTGTGATTGGAGAAGCTGTCTTAAAGTGGGCCACGTTTGGTGTGGGTCCAGGCCACGGTGTTCAGCTGGAGAATGGCAGATTGATCATTCCTGCATACGCCTATTATGTCCCTTACAGATGCTGTCGCTCTCCCATTCCTTTTACAGTGTACCCACGTGCACTGTCAGTTTACAGTGAGGACTTTGGACAGACATGGCATATTGGTAAGATGCTTCAGAAGAAGTCATGTGAGTGTGAAATGGCAGAAATTATAGATCATGAGGGCAGGAGTCATCTTTACTGCAATGCTCGTCACACTGGGGGCCACAGATGTGAGGCTCTGAGTGAAAACAGTGGCGTCTATTTTGATAAGCCCCACATGGCTCCAGAGCTCGTGGAACAGCCGTGTGGCTGTCAGGGCAGCGTCATTGGCTTCCCTGCACCTGAATTTGTCCCCAATGATGATGCTGAGAGCAAAGCCTGTGGCACCTCCCTTTTGTCGCCAGACACACAAACCTGGCTCCTCTTCATGCACCCAACCAACAGGTCCAGTCGAAGGGACATGGGTGTCTACTTGAACCGATCCCCCTTGCACTCATCTGGTTGGGACAGGCCCAGGATCATCCACAGGGGACCTAGTGGCTATTCAGACCTGGCTTATAATGTGGACAAGGATCAGTTTTCCTGCCTGATGGAGTGTGGGAGAGACAGCGAACTAGAGCAGATCGCGTTCGTGTCGTTTTCCCTGAATGATATCATGCAGACAGGCAGTAAGAAAGATAAAAAGATCCGCTGAATTGAGGATGTTTTATTTCTGTGTTAACAAAGTTACATTGATATTAACCTGCACCCTAAAAAGAAGTGAAAAAAAAAAGAAGAAAAAAGCCACTTAATATGCTGTGCAGTAACATTTGTTCGTGTTTACTGTTGTTCAACATTTTGGAGATGATAATGCATGCATGAGTCGTGTGCTTTCTTGTCTCCTTGTTTACAAAAGTAATAAAAGTCAATATTATTGATATGCAAGTGGCAAAATTAGAAAGGAAACTATTTTTAATAGGCTTGGTGGTTGATTTCTAGCATGCTGTGCTGGACTATTTTTAAATCCAGCTTTGTGTGTAGCATGTTTGATGAGCACTTCATATCCCTTTTTGCATCTTTGATGAGCACTTCATATCCCGTTTTGCATCGTGTTGAACAAGAACAGTGGAGAGAATAAGCCTACCTCTTTTTATTTTCCTATGATGTTCATTGCAAGCCTTTTAAAGTAGGATTTCATCCATGCTCAGTGTCTCTTTACATTTAATATGCTCTCACCTATGCCTTTTACACTATCATCTATACCTAGGCAGTGCAACTGTCTGTCGGCGCACAACCTGCAGGTTGCAGTGGATGCCATAAAGCTGTCAAGAAAACATGAGAGGACGCATAAGCATTTACCTCCAACACTAAGTTTGCCAATGAAAAGACCAACTGATTGGATTCACATCTTTGAGTTTTTAAAGCCTTCACTCTGAGAATGAAGTCTGGTTTTATAGGTGCCGGGGATATGAAGGTGCATGGTCATTTAGGACTTTATATGTGAGGAAAAGGATTTTAAATTCTGCTCTGGATTATACAGGGAGTTGGTGATGAGAAGCTAAAATGAGATTCATAATATCTCTTGTTATTTCTGTCTGAACTCTCGCTGCAGCATTTTTAGAACAGCCGGATACTTTTCAGAGTTACTTAGGCATTTCATAATCAGAAATTATTATAGTCCAGCAAAAAAAAAACAAATCCATCAACTAGTTTTGAAGTATTTTTGTTATAAAGTAGGTTTACAAATGTGACAATAGAGCACAGACGAGAGACTTAGTATTTGTAAGTTAAGGGCATATCTTCAAAAGTAATTCAGCTGTACTAGAGAATGAGTAAGTCCAGAGTAAGCACGGGATTAGATCATTTGACTTTGAGATGTTTAGGGCCAAACATAATAATTTCACTTTTGTTTGGGTTCAGAAACAGAAAATGATGCGTCAGCCAGGCCCCCTTGTCTTGTCAGATGTGCTTCCAGTTTAACTAACTCGAGCTGTTTTCACACATGCACTGCAATCCTGAAAAATTCAACAAATTTTCCGGAGCCAGTATGTCAGAAAGCAAATGTATTGGGAAATGCAGGATTCAACTGGAATTTCTTCCAGAGGGACCACCCAGAGCCTTAGTAAAATGTCCGGAGGGAGTGAGAAAATGTGCCATCATAGTCTAAAAAAAAAGAGCATTTATTGTGAGTGAACAAGTGTGTGTGTGCTGATAAGAGTTGCGCTTTCATTAGATTTTCCGCTGACCTGGAAGATGCTTTCCATTCATGTGTAGATATTGGCACAAAAAAGGTCATCAAGGAGATTTGTTCTCCATTCTGAGAGTCATAAAAATCACAGCAGTTTTTCACAGCATACTTTTTACATCCTGCTGCGTGGATGCTGCAGGGGCGCCCGCAGAAATTTTTCTGGGGGTGGCCACAGGGTGGCCAGAGAAAATAGCAGGGTGGCCAAGGGTTATTAAAGGATAACCTTTGTTTCTTTGAACCTGGACTTCATTTCTGGAATTTATAGAGTAACCTACGTGCATTTACTCATCAGTAACATTTCTGCATCACTCTGACTCCTTTGGACACTATTTAGGTTAGTCGTAGATCTGCGTATATCCATATAATGGCAGTGAAAGGGGCAGAATGAATGGGCCTTTGACATTATCTGCACCAAACTTCCTTAATTTCAACAATACACTGTAAAAACTCAAATCTTATTAATCTTAATCTAATTTCTAATCAAAATATCTCACCACTCTCAAAATAAGACAAAACCACCTAAAAAGAAACATTTCAGTGAGATATAGGAACTTGTTTTAAGACAAATCTTATTTCAAGAAATATTATAATAAAATTTCACTTGGCAGAATTTTTTTATACCCATTTTAAGAGTGGCTAGGACTTTTTTTCACTTGTAATAAGCAGTTCAGTGTGTGTGTGTTGCAAACAAATGACCTCACAAAACTTCACTATGACAACCTCACTCACACTGAACACCAGAGCTGAAGACGCCTCAATTGTAATATGAACAAACTAAATGGGGGTAGAGTGGTGTCGGCCCATAGAGGGCGAGGTAAGTAGGTGCAAATGTGAGAGGGGCATTAGAAACTGGTTGGGGCAGTTCTGGGTGGCACCTTCCTGGATGAATTTGCATAAGAAAGGCTGAGTTGATTAGGCGTAACAGACCTGGGGGGGACTACGGTAAAACACCAATGGCAGAAGGTGGTAGGTCTAGTGTAATATTTTTATTCATTTTATTTTTATTAGCCTATAAAGATTTTGAAAAATATAAGCAAAGCCTGCTGCACCATATTAATAGTACATAAAAATTGATGTAAATTAAAAAAATATAATTTTTGCAGGGGTGGCCAGTGGGGTGGCCAGCTTTTTGTTCAGGGGGGCACTGGCCACCCCTGGCCACCCCTTGGGGGCGTCCCTGGGATGCTGGTCAGGCTGTGAGATCGCATCTCCAGCAGAAAATCTGTCGTGAAGTACAAGTGTAAATAGTAACTGCAGAAAAATTCTGCAACAGATTGTCTACACATTTTCCTGGAAATTATATGTGATAACAGCTTGAGAGATTTCATCTGGCTTCATTGACATAGATATAATTGAGTGTCATCTGCATAGCTGTAAAATTTGTGCAACACTGGTTTAAAAGACTACGAGAAGGGAGCATGAATGGCGTGAAATGTTTTCAGCATAGCATAGACCCTTGTGGAACTCCATGACTAACTCGTGGAGTGATTTTTGACATGAACAAATAGATAGGACTTAATTCAACCTAGTGTGGTTTATTTATGAAAACACTGATTCTGATAGAAAGAGTAAAGAATATCTGTTACTGATGTACTGGCAAATATTTTTTCTATGGTATGTACATTTACTGTATTTGTACAATATGCTGATAAAGAAAAAAACTGTATTTCAACTACCATGTAAACTGCTGACTACACACAACTGTGCGTAGCTGGGATGTGTACTCTGCAACAGCGCGGTTGTAAACAAAAGCGAAAGAAAAGGTCCAGATCGACTCTGATGACACTGATATCTATAATAAGCTATCAACTTATCAACCAGTTAGTATGTTTGTTAGACTCGACTGTACACAGATTTATACTATATTTAGCAAAGGTCAAATTCACTGGATTTTGTTATTTTCTTGCATATTCTCATTTCGTATGATTTTCTGGATGGGCTTTTCCCCCTCCCAGCTGTCCTAAATACGTGTGGGGTTGTCACCAGATCCAGTAAGCGTGCTATGGTGGAATGAAAACACCTAAAACAGATTAAATCTCACTGTTACTACTGTAAAGCCACTAAGAATTTGCACATACAAAATACTACGCTGAGTGACTTTAACTTCCCTTTTTGCCTATTGTTGTGAGGCAAAACGCCTTAAAACGGTTCTACACTAGTTTCATCGTGTTTCTGTTGACTGTTGTGGAAAGTGACAAAACTTGCATGAAATGTGTATTTTAGTTAATAAATAAATAAATAAAAGTAACCTGTGATCATCTGACTCATCCTTTGTTCATGTTTTCTCCAGTTTATTTCTGATTACATGGTGGAGTAATTATGGTAATGACTGCTTTGAACGAGTGTCAAGTAAAACAATAATCAACTGTCAAATAAGACTAGGACATACAACACATAACTGGCTGGGCTCGGATGTACTTTTTAAAAGCAGCTTTGTAAACACCTCAGCTATAAAGTGAATGTTTTATACCTTCAACAGCCAACAGGGCCTCAGAGCTGTAGTGTGTGGAAATATTGTTACAAAGCCGCCTGTGGGGAGTTGAATGTGATTCAGCAGATGTGCAGACAGTGAGGACAAATTAAAAGCAAGCAGGAGTATTTTAGTGAATGGAGGGAAAGTGTTTTGTTTTTTTTTCCCCACAGTATGACCTCTATTCCACCTGTAAGTCTGAACAAATTAAATCATAGTAAAAAAGTAAAGTCATATAATATGTTAACACAATCTGATTGCTGGTATTAACAGCAGTGAAGAATGAATATCACTTATCTGCTGAAGAGTTCAACACATTCCATATAAATAACCAGAAACAGTGGTAGTTTTTATTCCATGTAATTCCTGCAAAACAAGTCAGTGTTTAAAAATGGGCCATGATACAGCATGCCTTAGTTTTCCCTGATAAAGGCTGTATTATCCTCTGAAGCTGCAGGCCACTGTTCTTGTTAGAAATGTTGCTAACACAGAAGGAAATGGTTCATAATAAGAGACTATTTTCAGCTGTGCGTTGATGCTGTAGTGTCAGTTAAGAGCAGAATAATATTGAGTGACAACAACTACAGTAAACATGTTTATTGTAACTCGTCACCTAGTATGATGGTATCTGTTTATGATTGTTTTGAACTACAGTGGACTTCTGTAGCCTAGAGGTAACACATAAAAACCTTGTAGCACTAAAGTCCACCTGTGTTCTCACCCTAAGCACCTTGTCTGAGGATATACGAGTCCATCTTTTATTCCAGTTTTTGAATGTTGTGGTCAGCTCATACATACATAGATGGCCTTGCTCTACTTCACTGAGTTGTAAGCACATTTCTGAATAAACATCTATGCTGTCAGGGTCACAGCAGCAGCTAAAGTCTGCCTGAGATTTCATTGCCTGGTCTGATCACAAATATAATCACTTACAGGTAGAAAAACAACATTTAGGCATACATGAAGTCTGGTTTTATTAGATTTGGTAGCTTGTAGATCTCAGATGTGCTTATCAGCTGCTTGTCTGCTTCCTCATTCTCTGTTTTTCATCACCTACAAATTGCTTCCTCATGAAAAAGATGAATCATGTTGCAAAACCTGTTTCTCTTTGACATTGTTGGGCGGTGAGGCAGTCGACATTTTTCAGCACATATGCTTCATCTGTCACTCTGATGACACTTGGGAGTCCGGCAACAGAAAGGCGGCAAATGTTGGCGTCACAGATGTTTTCTGTTTGTTGTAAGCATGTGTGGTGTCCCAGTGGGCGCCCCCCCCCCCCCCCCCGCCCCCCATTTTTTTTTTTTTTTTTTTTCTTTTCTTCTTTTTCTGGCAGCACAGATGCTGGACACACTGCTGTGATATTGTTGTTGCACTGTCCATTTGAATGACCCCGGGGCACCCAGGTGAAGAGCTTCTGGTATTTTGGAAGATGTGAAAATGACAGGAGGCCTGTCAGATTGTGGTCTAAATTCAGATTTATGTTTTTTTTTTTTTAAGCTGTAAAAAACCAAACAAACAAATTACTTAAAAAAGCTTGTCTTGGGTCTGGGACACACAAACATGTACATTTTGATAACTGGATTTTTCTGTTTGTGCCTATTTTCTCATGCAAATGTAGTTTTGAGCACTGAAGCTTACCTTTGTGGAAAATAGAAGCAGAGAAGGGGTTGGATGTCAGACAAAGTCAGGTGTCTCCTTGGTTAAACATCACATGCACCCCTTTGTTTCCATGACAATAGGAGTTCTAGTCAAAATACTGCTAGCGCTGATCTCTCTACCTGGACCTTCTACATGTTTGCACAGTTTTTGTATGTCCTGGACATCACTATTGAATTTAGCTGTTCCTTAACCAAACCCCAAAACATACTAAACCACTAACCTGTGTCTATAAAATATGTGAAATGTGGAAATCAAATCTTGAATAAGGATCTGAAAAACATTTATCTGAAAATAGTAAATATATCAAATGGTGCAACTCAAAAATTGTATTTTTGATGGAAATTTAAAAAAAAGGGGGGGGGGGGAATTTTGAATCTGGTACATGGGGGAAACATCTAAGTTGTACACTGTATGAAGTAGCAGCACTGTGTGAAACACTGTTAGCAAATCAACTATCTCAGAATAACTTCAGTGTGAAATTGTGAAAAATGCTGCTCTGGACTGAAGATGAGACAGATCATCCAGCTTCTTATAAGTAAGAAAAGCCAACATGGGTGTACATTATTGCATGTGACATGGGTTACATGCTACCATCCGCACCATATCTGTTTTCTCAGGGCAGGTAGACCTTATCTCAGCAAGACAAAACCAAATGACATTCTGCACTCACATCATCTGCTCGGTTGTAAGATTTGGGTGCTAAACTTACTGAAAAGGTTTGGTGCTTTATGAAGCAAAAACACTCAACATAAAACAGCTAAAACCAGATGCAGTAAGTCAACTGTCTTACCAAATGTGTTTTATAAAGAAGTGATGCAGTACAGCTGTAAATATGATTCATATTGAGCATCTTTTCCTCCAAAATCTTTTCCTCTTTTAACTTTGATATGTTCTTGGGTTATTTTCAGTTGAATATTGTATTTTAATGATTAGCAAATCATTTTCTTTTATGCACACTGAACATTGTGTTCTAACTGCACAAATGAAAATCTGTGGTAGTGTTATACTAGGCATGGGGTTGTATTTGACATACGCAGGGAACAAAAGATACATCTGTGTTAAAATCTTCATTTAAAAAAACAATCTCTCCTCTTTGAGACAAAAGTATTATATATTTCAGCTCTTTCATCTTATACAAATATGAGACATAATATATATACAGTCAAGGCGTTATTTCATCATTCTTTCACCTTTAATTCTGGCTGCTCTCTTTGCTTGAAGACACGGTAAAGGAGCTCTGGAGCGATACAAAAGCTTCAGCCTGAATGAGTGCAAAAATGAAGCAACCAAACTTGATAAGCTCCAGAGGAACGCATTGTGCTAAGAATGTTATCTGGTAACGCCAGTTAGCTCGAGTTATGAAGGTTGTGAGCTGCAGTGCTTGCAAAGAAGTGCTATATTATAGTGACTGTTTAACAGTAAAAAAAAAAGCTGTAGCCAAAAGAAAAATGTTCTTTTTACTCTATTTCTATAAAAACGTTGGATGAATAATCTAAAGTACAACTGATTTAGGTATTCGTGGTTTTTTATTCATGTAATATCCTGTGTTCTTCATTCCAGGGAGCCTTTTAAGACCTGGCTAGGGGCAACAGATGAAAACTAGCCGTTTTCTCTTTTTTATATGCTCTGTCCCTATCAAATGAAAAAATAAATGACATAAAATAAAATTTAAGCGACTGTCTTCATGAAAGGTTTATTTGATGTTTGAAGTGTGCATTGAAGGCGTTACAATTCTCATCCTACAGCTCCTATAAATATGAGTTAGGGTTGTTCATATTGGAATATATGCAATTCATAAATTATTCATACTTAAATAAATAAACACTTTATTCTGAATATTAACATGGATGGTTGCCTAACAGTATGGTTCAGTGTAACAGCAATTGTTTGCCTACTCCAGGTTTTCAAGTTCAAATCATGAAGTACAAAATCTTATCTGAATTTCAACAATGAAATGTGTGTCCATGAAACTTCTGTTTACCGTCTCCCGCACCAAATCACTATGTAAATATTTGCTTGACTGCTCTGCAGAATTTTGTGAAACACCACAAGAAACAATTGTTGGAATATCTTCTGTGCTTTGTCCCGTAACATCACTTTTAGCAACAGACATGATACATTCAGTATGAGTTGTCTCCTTTTTGGTTTCTGTTGTTACAAGACTGTAAAATAGAAGCTGCAAGCAAATTTACATTTTCGACGTTTGACGTATCTATGTACACGAGAGGCGACTCTGTTTAACTGTACATCATTACAGAGAAAGGGTGATGCCTCTTCTTCTCCAGGAAAACTTTCATGAACCATGAGTTTAACTTTTATCTTCTGTCACTTCCAAACAGGAAATCCTATTTACAGTACAGTGTAACTTGTGTCAGCTACAACACCCTCATGTATTTAAAAATATCGTGCCATGGGGAATCACAAAGAGGAAATCCTCTCCTTCATATTACAAAGTAATAAATCAACAAAACTAAAGAAAACGGACATGAAGTGGCAGTATAAAATTCACCGTGCATGTGTGGAGAAACAAGGGAATGCATGATACAGAGAGTACTCCCAGAGAAATGAGCAGAGAAGCTATATTTTTCAATTTCAACAAAAAAAGAGGAAAATACATTTGCTAAATCTTTACCCAAGTGACCCTTTTATCACATTTAATAAACTCAGACTTATCATTTATTTCCTATGATTTGAAAACCACAGTTTTTAACCACAGTGTGTCCAAATGTTTGTGTCAGATGATCAGTGACCTTTCTATCACTAATTCAAACTGTCTCAAATGTCTTCTGCAAGAACAGTGACAACCTTCTTAAGAACAGCATCATTAAAAGATATGATCAACATCTTCCTATACAGTTTAGGACAATATAGACATTATAATGTAAGATGGACACAGCTGTGTCTGCAGACTGCTGAGAGTCTTCAAAGCAAGGACCCAGCTGCACATGTGCTGGATCAAACTGCCGGACCAATTAAAGTTAAAAAAAAGAAAGAAAAGGAAAAAAAAAAAAAAGGCTTACAAGGGCACTGCAAATCTACATAAGCCATAAAAGCCATGCCACATTTACACCCTGTTATAGGGCTATTCTCTCTTAAAGGGACATGCGCACAGTTTACAAACAGAAGAGGCAAAAAGACTGCTGGGAAAGCAGCAGGGTTGGGAAAGCCAATTTAAAAAGTCTCAGCCACTATTGATTTCTGAAATCATTATCCTAATTATTCATTTAGCATTAGTGAAAAGAATTTGTGCTTGTATCATTTATTATTTTAGCATATCTGCACATTTAAACCAGTTTGCTTATCATTTCCCTCCAACCATGCGGTACCAGACTGGCTGCGACAGTTTCGTTGACAAGTAATCCATTGTTCCCAACCCTGTAAAGCAGTGAGCATGGCAGACCAGTCACATGCACATTATGGGAAATGTTAGGCTAGACACATGAGTACTAACCTTTGGCTCTTGGCTGCTGGTTACTAAACATCATACAGAATAACAAGCAGCTGCAAAGGGAGGAGACTCATGTCCAGTGAAAGCACCATTCACGCAGTAAAGTTGCATTATAGCACAGAGGTGGGTTTTTTTTCTGCTTCAGAACATTTGATCAGCAACAGTCCAATCTGCTTTGACAGCAGCTGAATGTTTTTAAACCTTTCTTGGTTTCTGGTAATGGCTGACACCCTGTCACCCTGGCCAGCTTCAGCCTCCTTCAATGTAGACAGAATTAAGTCTGTTAACAATCAACAGTGAGCAATATATGGTTTGCTTTTTTTTTCTTTTACAATTGCGAGGTTTTCTCAATTTTTTTTTTATACATGATACAATTTACTGCGCAGAAAATGGATATGCGCACATACTGGAAGCATAATGTTGCTGAGAACATGCAAGTTGAGTATACAGCAGAGCAAAAAAGCGATGTTTCCCAATGTCTTCTTCTTGAAACATCATCTGTCACTCTGATTTGCATCTTCAAGCACGCGACTCTTTCTTCGCATGTGGCTTATTTCCCAGCAGGGCATCAATCTCAGTAATGGTTTGGGGGTTCATTTGGGATAAAATCTAAAATGAAAGAAGATGGCAGTCAGTTTAAAAATGTGATCTTTTGTGGGCCGGTCGTCATGTTGTTATGCACAGAGCCTAACGTGGCTCAGCATGGCACCATAAAATACGGATATGGGAGAAAAAAAGGAACAAGATTTTACCCGGAGGGCACCGAGGTTCTCAATGAGCTGGTCTGCGTTAGAAACACCCAGAAGTACTGAGCTGACTCCCTCACTGCGCAGACACCAGGCTGAAAGAAAAGAGATATTCAAGAAGCCCTGAGTACTTGTGCAGTTCTACAGTTTTCTCTACTTACTGTAAGTTATTAATTATATCTGATAGAGGATGGACTAAAGAGTCTATCATGAAACACTGGAAAGAAGGTAAAATACCAGATTAAAAGCAAAAAAAAAAACTTTGACATTCCAGAACTAATCAGGTTAATCTGCAACAGGCCAATGAGATGATTGGTTATAAAAAGAGCAACCCAGAAAGGCTGAGTCTAAGAAGCAAGGATGAGGAGTAATTTAATAAGTAGTATTTCTTTATATAAAACTGAAGAGAGTTTGGGAATTTAATCACCTACAGTATCATCATCACAAGATTCAGGGAAATTGGAGTTCAAAACAACACGCCTAAAAAAACAGTATTGAATGGATGTGACCTTCAAGGCCTCAGGCAGAACCACATTAACACCAGGCCGTTCTGTTTTTCACACCACTCTGCAGGGATTCAGAAGCACTTCAAAAAGCAGTTTTAGTGAACATAAATCTCTGCTGTGCTCTGAAATGTAAGTTTAAAGTTGAAATAAAATAACAACATCAAAGAATCTCTGCTGCCTTCTCTGGACTGGAACTCATTTAGGAAATGCCAACGATGAAAACCTCCTAATCATTGTCAAAAACCATCCAGTGTTTAGACAACACAAATTTTAAATCTCTTTAGAAAATCACGGAAAATGCATGCTCCAGTAAAAAGGAGAGGGACCACTTGTTTTCCTTTTTTTTTTTATCAGCAGAAAAATAAATGGCACGGGGTTACATCAATAAATATAGCGATTCTGTGAAGGCACCATCAATACTAACTGGCCTATTGAAACAGGCTTTGAAGCAAAATATGTTGCCACCCAGACTGTATTTCTAAAGAAAGGCCCTTCCTTGTGGATTTATAACAACCAGTCTTGTAAATCCTCAGAAACATTAAATTTTTTATCTCAGTTATTATGTTTGACATTTTCAGTCAAACAGAGTTTAACTAATTTGCAAATGATCACATTCTGTCTTTAACTACTTTTAACCCATTTCACTTCTTTTATTAAAGAAAGGTGCATCATATCCTGTTGGCTCAATGACATTGATCCCACATCTATATATTTTATAGTAGGCAGGCAATGTTAATGGCTACACTTGGCTATACTAAACTTTGTAACAAGTAAGCAATATCGTGAGATATGCTGATGGGAAAAGTAGTTTCAAGCAGCCAGCAGGTTTATAGGAAACATTTCTGTGACCCACAGCATAATTATTTGCCTAAATTTCCTATAATTACATAATCAATGCTTGCACTCTGCACCTGTGTGTGGCCAGCCAGAGTGAATCTTGTAGATTTTAACTTGAGCAGTAACAAAAGCACATTTATGAACAAAAACTGCAAGTTGACTGTTGAACGTTTAAATGTAAAGTAGGTCCATTTGACAGGGTTGTACCTATGGCTAACTGTGCAGCAGTGCAGCCCAGTCTGTCTGCCAGTAGATGGAGCTCCTTGATTTTAGCGAGCTGCCTGCGGCCCTCCTCACTGTTTACTCGCTCCTTCAGCCACTGGTATCCCTGTAACCAAAATTGAGAAAATCACTGATACAATACTATTTTATGTTTTATTATTACAGAGATTTAGAAGTCAATCAATTTTTGGGGGGGCAGATTTTGAGTGATAGAGATCCCTGAAGAGGGCCACTTATATCAAACTGACCTTCATTGCAGCTCTTGAGCACTCTGGCACGCCATCACTGTACTTCCCTGTGATTAATCCACAAGCAAGTGGAGACCAGGTCATTGCTCCCACACCTGAGAGAGAGAAAAAAGGCTGAAACTCACTTAACTTTCCATGGAAAACAACTAGGAGAAGTGGCAGGGCACTGGATATCTGACCGATCTTGTGGTAGAGTTCTGGAAGTTGCACTTCAACTTTATCCCTCTGGAAATAGTGATACTCTGCCTGCTCACACACAGGTGGAATCAGATTGAACTGGCGTGCAACTGAGTATGCCTCCTGGGTGCCAAACAGAGAAACAAAATGCCATGGTTACAGGCCAGCATTTATGTGAGAAGCTGACATTTGAAAAGTTTATTGTGGTGTATTCACCATAATCTCCATGGCACTCCAGCGTGAGGTCCCCCAGTACATAGCCATACCCTGGTTTATTACAAACGTCATGGCCCGGACAATCTCTGCAAAACCACAAAATACAGTATAAGATAAAGCATCATTTTAAGATATTCATCAAAACATATGATTAGATGATAATATATAAAGATAAGCAAACTAAAACATCTCAGACTGACCTTCCATCGGGCTGTTAACGTCATTTCTGTTAGCAAAAACTATATCCACATAATCAAGTTGGAGTCTTGATAAAGATCCTCGTAAACCTACGACAAAGAACAATCACGGATTACACAGACGCTTACTCAAACAAGTGCACTCCATGCTGACATGCTTACCTCAAATATGCTAACACTGGTCTCCTTTCACCATGGTGAAGTTTGTACCCCCCCCCCCCCCCCCACACACACACACACCCCAACAGTACACAGACATCTTCTCTACCTGTCTTTCCCCTATTTTGATCCCTGAATATATTTCTAAGCTTTTACTAGCTTGTTGATGCTACTTTGCTACGTTAGTAGCAGTAGCATGTCTCCCTCTGCAGCTGCTCACAGCAGAGTCCTGTGTCTCCAGCTGCGGGACGTTTTACCTGTGTTAAGCGGGTAAAAATGCTGTGGATTATATTTTCTCTGGTGTTGGCGGGTAGCAGGTAAGAATATGAACTTTTATTTACTTTTTGTGGACATGACGAGTGATTTGCTGAGCCTATTCGGCTGTGAGGCTCGGTGTTGCTTCACCTGGCGCCCAGGCAGCACAAGCTACAGTACGTGAAACGGTTCTTCACTCTGGTCCAGAAAAGAGTTGGTTTTGAGAGCCAGGAGCCGGTGTTTAGGTGGTGGGAAGCTAAAGAACCGGTTTTTAGTCTGGTTTTGGTTCGAACTAGCACTAGAAGCAGGTCGGTGGATAGGGGACCTGAGTGCCGTACAGCAGTTTGTGTTGTCGCAAGATTTGTGTCGGGTCGGCCACAGAGAGAGTTGCAAGTGCTGCTTACAGACCAGAGACATCGGGGGGAGGGGGGACATCGAATCGCTCTGTAAACACTTTGTTTATCCCCACAGGGATTCTGAAAAGCATTTATTGAGGTAAAAAAGTTACTTGGTTTTGCTTTAACTTGAGTGCTATGACATGCTAACATGCTAAGGGTGCTTAGCAGGTGGAGTCTTTCCCACAAATTTTAAAATGCAGTTTAAAGAGGACCTACAAATAAATCTATTACAAAACAGAGAGGGCTTATCACTATAAGTGAATGTTGTTGAAACCTTGAAGTTATAATTTATCTTCATAAAGATGTGAATGTTTGAACAAAACCTTGTGGCAATCATCAATAGATTTATTTTTATCAATTAATTAACCATTCATGGTGACACTAAATGAAAAGCTTGAGCTCAAAAAGTGTTGAGGATTCATTCTCAGCACATTTCACATTGACCAGTAGACATAACAGGAAGATTTTTCAGCCTGAAGTAAACTGGTGCATCAACAAGCTGGCTGCCTGACAGTACTATTAAAGCAGGCTGTTATAATACCTAAAAACAACACATTTTAAAGTGTATATTACATTTCAAGTTAGATTTGGCAAAATGTCCAGTTAAAAGAGTATAAAAAATGATTAACTAATAAATAAAGCCACAAAGCAGTGAAATGTGGCTCTCACCATGGTAATCAATCCCTAAATCAGTATTAGTCTTCTGCAACTTTTTTTTTTTTTTTGCTTTATGATATATTTATATATATTTACATGTACAGTATAGCCTAATCATAAATGCAGATTACCAACATAAAACTGTATGCATTAAAAATCATACTTGTAATCTTAAGCTACAGTAAGGAGATTTTGGTGTATCATGACTCTCATTAAACTGTCAGTGGTATGAAAATATCAGACAGCTCTATAAAAGGCAACTTTGCTTGGCTTTTCTTTTCTTTTTTTTTAAAGGCCATCATACAGAAAGGAGAGTAATGGACAGTCTACTGGTCAGCTTTCTGGCAGGTTGGGTAAAACCACACAGCTGATACAATCACTATGTAGCCTTCAAGTATAAATTAATGCCAGTATACAAGTAACATCTGTTGCCTTTTTTTTTTTTTTTTTTTTTAGATCGATTCCAAGAGCTTTGAATAGGCATTGAAACGTTGCACCAAAGCTTTAAAGCTTTAAAGCTCCCAAAATAGGATTTGGGGCAGCCCTGACAGATTCCCAGGAAACTGATGATTATGCTCAACAAAGTATGCTGGTGGAGAAGAAAGAATAGCTCTGAGGGTCAGTATTTACACCTAGAATGAAATGAATTACAGTGTGAAGGGCAAAGCCCTGTCTTTGCATGTCGGTCAAGTCTTGAGTACTATGCATACTGTAGTTCATCTATTGCGTAATGTCCTAAAATCAAAAGCTTTCTGACAGTGACAGTCAAACAGCTTACTCAGTTGCATGGTTAATGGTCACCCCAGGGCCTTACTACCTCAAGAACAAACTAAGGTGACCTTACACAAGGATTATTTTTGGAAGCAGGGACTGATAAAGTAGCTGGAAAACAACAGCGTTGACATGCTATTTGTGTACACCTACATGCTTAATAATCCTGCATTCTTTCATACAAGATTTTTAGACTGAGCCAACTAAATAGCTCCACATAACTGAATTTTTAAAAAATTTTGTATGGCTTCTCCTATCTGAGAAGTCAGAAATGAATCAAGCATAATATTCAACCACTAAAACTAAATTGTCCGTTCAAGAATGCAAGTAAATAATTATAATTTGACATCTTAACTGCAAAATAATAATTCATTGAGTTGAGAGGCAAGGTATCAGTCTGTCGCAGGGCCAACACAGAGAGACAGACAGCCATTCACACTCACATTCACCCCTAGGGACAATTCAGAGTAACCAATTAATTTAACATGCGCGGAGTACCTGGAGAGAACCCACGCATACACGGGAAGAACATGCAAACTCCACACAGGAAGGTTGCTGTTGGAACTGTTGGAACATTGTATACAGTATATATTGTGTGTCTATACATGTATATGTATGTATATAGAGTCAATCAATACATAGAATAACCCTCCATATAGAGTCAATTACATCTTACTGTTTCATGGTAGAATTTTTTTACATTCTGGGAAACATTTACATACAATAAAAAAAATGCAGAAGATCCTGAGATAACACAAAGACTTCAGCCCTGAAGCGCTCTAACTTAACATTTTCAGATAAGTTGTAGGAACTTTGAGTCTAATTTCCTGATTGAAACTATATTTCACTTGCTGCCTTTGAACCAACTTGTAAATTCTTTTTTTTTTGTTGTTGTTTTTCCTGTGTAATTTTTTAATTTCTTAATTTAGGTGTAAAAGACTTGCTTTACCTTCAATAATGTGCTTTCTGGAAAGTCCTCTCTCAGTCTCTGCTCTGTAGAGGGATGAAAATACACAGTATTGATATGTTGAAATTCCAAAAGGAGACAAGGAGTTTTTTGAAAGAAACAACTGCAGTCGTTTCATATTTTACTTACTGGCCTCCCCAATAAATTTTTGTAGTGATGACAAAACTTGAGCGCCTAGCAAAGACACAAATGCGACTATGATGAAATATGATCCGGGAGTTTATTTGTACATAATGACATTCTTATCCTTTTATAGTCTTCATAAAGCCAAAGCTTTACATTTTTCTAAAAAGTATTAATTCCCCTTGAGGCAATTAAGATGAAGCAACTGGACAGAGCATTCAAAAGAGGGATTAAAAAGGATTACTCAAGGTGGAAAAAAGGGAAAAACATTTGTGGTATAATACAGTTAGAAAGCTTTTTACACGCATGTCATTCAGTTAAAAAAAAAAAAAGTTAGATTACCTCCATCCTTTCTTCTTGATAATGTTCCCAAGAGTGATTTCCGCTCTGTGGAGAAAATATTGATTGATTGTGATCATGCTGCCTGACAACATTAAATCATGTTGAAATTATGCAAACATGTCATGTTTTACACATGAGGAAGAGAAAAGTTTAAATGAAAAATAAGCTGCACAAGATAAGAAGCTTCTATAAAAGGCTGGTAGCAGAAAGCCTGACCTGCCAGAAGCGTACACCTCTGCTGTGTCAAACAGGTTCACCCCATTCTCATAAGCTATGGTCATCAAGTTTTCAGCCATCTGAGGGAACAAAAATTGAGACTGAGAGATGGCGACAATGATTGAATTCCAATTACACGAAGGTTATTTGTGAAGGGCAAAATACCGGCAGGATAATACAACAAGGGATGCAAATAATATCTCCACAACTCACGTCTGTGGAATTTTGAAACCTTTTGCTAATTAGAGGCGAAAACATTTGTGTTTTGCAAAAGCAACGTGAGAAGGTGCTGCTGAGAAATCTCAGAAAAACAACAAAGCTCTCACCTCATCTGAGATCTGGGATCCAAATGTCACCCAGGTGCCTTAACAAGAGGAAAGACAGACAGCTCGTTTTGTCTGAGGGTTTCAAACAGATTTTTTTTTTCCATGCATTCAAACCAACTCACCTAACCCAAGGCAAGACACACGCAGACCTGACTTTCCCAGGTTCCTGTAGGGGGAAAAAAGCCATAAGAAGCTGAAGGCATAGAGCTGTGAAGCTCTCATTTGGGTTTCATAGTAAGAATTAGTGTGTGTACTGATAAGATGAGCAATAAAATCAAAATGATGCTGAATGAAGAGGCAACTTCCTCAGAAAGTGATGGAAATGACGTAGTGCCACATTAGGTTAACATATCTACTATTTATGTGCAGCATTGATTAAAAAAAAAAAGCTTTTCTAACAAACTATATGGTAACTATATTAATTATTGTTTTCATAATGTGTTTCAAAGCCTGTTTAAATTTACATCTGCCCTATAAGGTATCTACTGTATAGTTTTTTACATTAATAAACACTCCTATTTGTTTACACCTATAAAATTCAATACTTTTCTACTGCTCATGGATAAATAGGAGGGCTTTAACTATTTCTCATGTCAATAAATACAGTAAAAAAAAATTTAAAAAGTATAAAAAAAAAACAAGCATCGTTTTGGAACAGGTGGCACGCAACCGAAATCAAATGTGGCATGACATTTAAACTCATCATGTCTCCTTTGTGTATGTGGACTCCTTCTCCACTACAGCGACAAACTGAAAGTCTTTCCCGCCTTGGGGACAAATATCTCCCTGTGTCTAATTATTTCTGAATAACTGACCTTTTATCCATCATATGTTAACAGTTGTGTGAATTACAGTCGGTCAGTCAAACAGCTTTAGGGGACAGAGCTCAGCTCAGAGTCCTGACAAACCTTCTTTGGTCTGTACGGTAAACGGCCCAAAATGCTCCATAAGCTAAAGAGGAGTCCATTCCCCAACTTGCCACATCTGATCATCCCGGCTGAATTCTGAAAGGCTGGCAGGGAGAAACAGAGAGCTGCATCTCTGACCATATCTGAAAACGACATGGGCTTTATTCTCTCCTCCTCCTCCTCCTCCATGTGCGCTCTCCCCCATTCTAATTAGCCTGGGAGCCAGCTGGAGGGGCAGCAGAATTGCAGTGCAACTCACTGCTCGCTGTCTTTTCATCTCCAGTGCCTCTCCCTTCCCTTCCCTGCCTGCCTGCGTCCAACACAAATAGCCAAATGCAGACAGACAGACTGTCAAAGCATTTAGACACAGTCAAATGAGTGCTGCTTTTTATTTCCCTGGTCTATTTTTAGCGCTGAACCTGATGCAATTTTTAGATTCTTGCATATGTAAGCATTTGTGTCCCACTGTGTGTGCTGTGTGGGGGCATCGACGTTCATGTGTGCGCTGCGTGTGGGTGTCAAACACATATGGGTTGTGTCATTACATGAAAACCCTGTCAAAATAGCACACGGGTGAAAGGTCGGGGATGATAAATAAAGGGAAAATGTTTGTGGGGTTTTTGTGTTGTTGATTCCTTGTATGGTAATCTGGTTCTTGTTTGTCAGCCAATGACAGCTCAGCCTGTTCTCTAATGCTGACAGTCACTTTGAGACACAAGTGGAAAACACATTGCATACACTTCCCTTTTTAAGTTTATTTCAAATCTTTCATTTATATTTATTACTTTATTTTTATGGGTTTTGTCCTCCTTTAGCGACATATTGTGTGACATCCTTCACATTGTGATCTTTTTTTTTTTTTTTGCTTCAGTTTAAGCCTGTGGAAGTTGAAAGTAAATTCTTTTGTCAAACTACATTTGATAAGGTTGAACCAGCGTCAGCAACACCAAATCATTCCCTGCAGCTTAATTGTATCTGAGCACCAAAAGGACATAAAGAAGATATACTACAAAGAGCAGTCTTAAACTCGTATATATTCATTTCTCCGGCGAAGACAGGGAGAAATGAATATATTTCTCCTTCAGAATTATGCATGAGCAGCCTGTTAAATTGCCCAGGGCTTTAGAAAACATGTAAATTAATTACATTAATAAACCCTGTGTCTTCCACCTCAGTCGCTGCTTCTTTCCATATTTTCATTTTTAAACTGTACTGCAATGATAGACAGAAAGGTTATTGGCAAAAACAACAAAAACACAACAACTTAACATGAGTCAGCATAAGTAAAATGTCAAGCATCCAGGAGAATCCACAGCTCTTACACAAGTGCAAGCCTTTCTGTTTTAATGTGCTTACGCTTTTTAAAAATGGAATACGAATGCGTGACTTGGTCATATTAACATGTTTGGTTAACACTGTGAATTAATGCATCAAGCCTGGAGCAAAAGAGAGGCTGGCATGGATTATTGGGTAAATCCAGTCATTGTTGTGTCCAATAAAACCTTTTTTTTTTTCTCCATTATTTGTTCTGGGCAGTGGAGGATGTCATTGTTTCTGTGTGTGACAACTGGCCGCCCCCTCCCTGCTCTCAACTCCACCGCTCTCTGCAGTGCTGCAGTCTGCTAAATTACTATCTGAGAGTCTGGAGAGACACATGCTCACTCTTTCCTCTCACTATCTCCCTTATGACAGTCTTTCCCACTATCTCCCGTATGCACACCGACACACACGTATGCAGACAATTGGCCCATATTTCATCTGGCGTTGGGCAAAAAAAATGGACAAGATCTTTAATGTGCAATGCTTTCACGTGAATATTCACGCTTGATGTGTATTACACTCGAACACAGGCACAGATCTGCATACGGACATGGATGAATGCACTCGTGAGCAGGGCACACAGAGCCACAGATGCTTCTCTGTAGCCTCTGTAAGCAGGGCTCCCTGTGTTTTCTTGTCTTTTTTTCTCTCTTGCCATAAATCATGATCTCCAAACAAGATGATTATGGGGACTCGGCTGTTCCGTCCATACATTATTAATAGGGGAGAGAGAGGAGGCGCACAGGTGCGAAGTCATGGTGTAGTCAGCATTTTAACCTGTGCTGACATTTACAGTTAGTTTTCACCCGAGACAGAAGGAAGACACTGAATACAGATGGTTAGGCGCAGATGATGGAGTTTTTTTCCCCTGCAGTTGTCATAAAACGCCACACACACGCTGAGCAGGCTTTTCTCTAGAGGGAAGCACACCTAGATATTAATAATACTCACGTCAGAAGATGTGTGTGTGTGTGCTTATACACACATTTTCTGCACACAAACTGTGGGAGGATGGTGGACACTCATTGTCTTTTAATAACACTGTACACTATTTCTGGACTTTAAGGAGTCTGTTGTTGGCTTAAATTAAAACAAACCAATTTTCTCGCATCACAACGTCTCATTTTTGCCCACGATAAAACTTTTTATTTCAAAACAAAGTGATTTTTACTGAGATGTAGTATCAGAGCCATATCAGGGGACTGGTATAAAAAACAACAACAAAAAAACCCCCAACAGATTATCAGTATGGCTTGGTACCAATTTAAGTAAAATGTTTTATTGACTGAGCTTGGCTGTGTAAGTTTGAGGGATAAGAGCCAAGTTTAAAATCAAACTTCATCATTTTTTCATTGCATTTGGCTAAACAGCATACTTTTGTGTAACGTGATCACTTTTAATTCTAAGATAGTAAAACCGTGAGAGAAGTAGGTCTGTCCTAATTATAAAATACACATGCTGTGAATGGAGCAAATGGAAGACAAAAAAGACCAAAATTACAAACATTCCCACAGACCAGCCAACACACAGAGACACACACAGCATCCCATGTTTTGTGATTTTTCTACAAGGAGAATATTTGTAATCGTGTTGCCTGGGAATTAAAGGATTAAAGTTAATATTAAAATATTAAATCCTTGATTCAAGTTTAGTTGTAGATATGGCAATATGCACCGTATTTTTGCATATATTAGACCTTTTACTGGACTTTTTGCCAACTGCCCCCAATGTTAAAACATATTCTATTCCTTATATTCTAATCTTGAATTGGAGTTCCCTTTTTAATTCAGTTTATTAAGTTGCTTTCATGTCTTATGTATTATGATTTTGTGGCTGTTTAAGTCAGTAATGGCTGTTATCGACATACTTTCATGAATAAACTTGATTTGTCTTCTTTTGATGGGAAATGGATGGGAAGGTCACCTTGAGGTGAAGAAATTGGAAGAAATATGGATTAGGGATGCGCGATATTGGAATTTTGGCCGATATCCGATATGCCAATATCTTAAAACACATGTGGCCAATAACCGGTATTGATACCGATATTAAAGCTGAAATAAAATAAAACAATTGTCATTGCAAATAGCAGTTTTGTTATCTGCTTCCGACGCTTTGAAAAATAGGGGTGAGAAAAAATATCAATACACTGAAATATTGCAATATTGTCACATATCTGATATCAAATCGATATTGAAAAACGAGGTATCGATCTATTTTACCTACAAAATCTCACAAGATATCATTGTTCTGTTACGAAATCTCACGATATTTCATAAATGCCTGCAAGATTTTGTGACAGAACGTTGAAATATCACGAGATTTCATTAGTAAAATAGATTGATACCGCATGTTTGAATGTCAATATATCAGCATATGAAAATATGGAAAAATTTTCGTGAATTCTCGCAAGATTTTGGAACAGAATGATGAAATATTGCGACATTTCATTACTAAAATAGATAGATACTGCGTTTTTAAATGTCAGTATGATATCAGCATATATAAATATTGCAATATTTCAGTGTATTGATATTTTTTCCCACCCCTAGTCTTTAGAAGTTTTAAAGTCTGTAAAAAAGACGTTTTTGAAGAAGTTTTTTTTCATACTTTAGAAACGGCGGACTGATCGGTTAAATATCGGATAAATATCGGTGGAGTGGCCAATGTCCAATACTCAGTTTTAAGGCCGATACCGATAGGGGGCCGATTATATCATTCATCCCTAATATGGATGTAATTCATTATTTGATAAACTCACTGCTCTGCACTGCTGTCTTATATCTGAGAGATATAAATATCTTAATATCTTCAGTGTTACATGTCAGTGCCCTGGTTTACTGCCTCATAACTGACAGCTATGTGAACATAAACAGATCAAAAACAGTCAGTAAGTTGTCGGCCCCTATTTTAGGTTCCCTTTAACTTGACTTTCAATCTTTCAAAACATCTTGAGTATTTTTTAATGAATTCTGCTTCAAAATTTATGAAGACACATTTCCTTGACATCATCTGCTCCTGTTTAACATCTGAGTGTGTGGTAACATTGAGACGTTTAATGCTCCTTGGAGTTGCTGAAAATGACATATTTTGTTTGATATTCAAAAACTCTCAAAAAAGAGGTTTTACTTCTCCAGATTCTGTGGAAACTATTTCAACTCTATTCTTAAATAATAACATTCAATAATGACTTTGACTCTGCCAGAGGACCAAATAAGTCTTGAATTAGACCAAATTAGGTTTGACATGAGTATTTTGTGGACAGGATGAGGACACTCTGGCCCTGGTGAGGCTCGCAGTTCAGAGCAGACAGCTGCCAACGTCAACAGTAGATATTGACAAATCCATGACACATCAAACAACAGAGACTCAGAGGTTACATCACATTTTGAAGAGGTTATTAAATTTATCATGACGTTCTCTGTTTCATGTATTTCTCCAAGTATACAAGCTTTAAATCTCTTCCACAGTAAAAAGTATTGATCTGTTTCATGAAGTCTCAGGAACAGGAGAACATCAAATGTAACTTATAGTAGAAATGGGAGACTTCTCAGCATTTGAACGTATTTTGGTTGCAAGCCAGGCTGAAATAAAGCAAGTTAAGATACAGTGGGACTTTGCCTGAGACTTGTTGGGCCTCATAGTGAGTCACTAATCTGTTCATCCGCCTGGAAACTCAGCAACAAAAATCCAGAGAGAGGAGAGCTGAAGGGCAAGTGTGCTGCAACTGTGCTGTTGTTATCCTCTGTCCTGCACAAAGCATTTTTCCCATGATTATTAATCATCGGAACAATATGAGGCCAAATTACTTGATTATAGCTTAATTAATGATGATGATGACGCAATACTGTGAAATGCATCTTTTCTACTGTTTGGGATTTATGATAAATAAAGACACGAACAATTTATTTGCTAAAAATTGCATGTGTAATCATGGATAGAATTAATAAAGTAAGGCATAATATTTTTGTCTCTTCAAAACATATAAAAAAGGAAGCATATATATAACGATCAAATCACTGTTCCTTAAAGCTTAACAACAACAATATATCTGCAAAAAATGGATACAGAAATTACTTTGTCAGCTGCTGAGGTTACAGCCTTTCAAAACTCACTTTTCAAGCATACTTTGTTAGACAACAGCAGGTCTGTGCATAGTTAAATGTCAGAACACTTCAAATCCTCATGCAAATAACCTTTCAACAGGCATTTCTGCTCTGCTCATCTCTGTCGAGGCTTTGCTTGAGGAAAAAAAAGGAGCAGCAAGAGTTTGGCTGCAGCATTGTACAGGTTTTAACAGTAGAATAACAATAAACTGCTGACAGCAGGGACACTGGCATTTTACTGCAATCTATTTTTCCATTGAATTAACTGTATACTGGATTGCAAAGAAAAGTGTGATCATAATATTTCCCATAATGTTACAGTACTCAAAAGCATTTTAGTAGATTTGCAAAGGGGTAGTCAGACATGCTACTTTTAGATTTAATTTCTATAAATAGAAATGTAGAACTAATAATCACTATAACTTAATTATTTTGGTGTTCAAACTCTAATCTTAAATCTCAATTTTCTAGTTACACTGTTTAAGTCATGGAAACTGGTGTGCAAACGTTATTATATATACAGTATATTAAGTTTACTATGACTGACAATTTGGGCTTTGAATCTGCGAAGCATGTACAGTTTCAGAAAGGCAAAGTCTGCTTGTAGAAGCCTGCAGAAACCGATTCTGGAGATTTACATCTAATATTCTTGTGCTGTTAAGAACCCATGAAATTAGATAGAAGCAAGCTAGGAGCAGAAGTTAGCTCAAGCTAGAGGGGATAACTTGGCTTGTTTTGGTCCCACTGCAAAGATGATAGACCTGACAAGCTGTTTATGGCTGTAACAGTGCAAATTCAGATTCTGGAAGCCTTTATGTCTAACCCAAACTATTGAATTACAACAGAAGACATTATTTGGTCATACTGCAATGTTCTGTTTACAATGAGAGAAAACGCAGGTTTGCAGTCGTTGACCCAAAAACAGCTGACTTTTGTCTCTGAACTGAGCAGACATGCCCATCAACTTGTAGATTTGTTTTGTTTTTTTAGATGTCTTTTCTTTCTGTTCCAGTCTGGGTCACAATGTTTACTATCACATGGGGGGTCTTGTGTGAATATGGTCACGTAATAATTCTCAACTTTGCTAAAGTTCAGCTGGCATCAGCATCACAAAACAAGCTGGTTACAGTACATCTCAATTTAAAAGTTAATGTTATCTATTACCATTATTTCTACCATTGTTAGACAGAGACTGAATGAATCACCACATAATTCAACTTCCTCTTCTTCAGAAAGTTGAAAAAAAAAAATGAACAGCTGAGTTTAGCCAATGGTAGATCAGGCCATTGCTTGGCATAGCTGAGGCACCTGCTGGTAAGTGAAGATGTGGGTGGGCCAGCTTACAAATTTGCAGTTTCTGTGGCAAAAACTACAAAAAAATGCTGTTTTACAGATTAGTTTTTAGGGAGTTAATCGCTGATGGAGAAGGGCTTTAAAGCTGGTGTGTATATGTAAATCAAAGATGAATGACAGGAAAATTAAACACTGGATTAAAAACTTTGCTTAAATAGCAGTTGTATTTTTTATTTTCTTTGAAAAAGCCATTATATATATCTTCTTGCAATGGACAGCTGACATAATTGTGCCACCATTGTTACTATGGTGGCTGTAGATCAGGGGGATTGGTGGTTTGATTCCAGGCAAGGGGTGGATGATATTAAGAAAACCTGCGAAATGTAAAAACACTGTTGAAACTCGTGATTGGGATAAATAAAATTGTTGGATATATGCCGTTTTTTTCAGCTCTAAGTTCTGTGCAAACATAGACACCAGGTAGTTGGTAGCCTATTGAGATACAGAAAACAAATAGATTATTTCCAATGCAACATTATTTTGTTAGAAAAGTCCATTTGATAGGCCATTGACACACAACAACATAGAGCTGTGACTGGAACAACATCATGTCACTTCCATAAAATATACTCAAACATAGACACTACTATATATTGCAGTTCAGGCCATCTTTGCATTATGTATATTGCCTGAGTAAATATCACGATGAAGGTAAATTTTCAATATATTGTGTGCAGCTCTATTCCAGGCTTCCCCAGACTACATGTCAAAGTGTCCCTGGATAAGACTCCTTGTCCCTGAACCCCATGTTGCCTCCTGATGTGTCTATCGGGGGAATGAATGAATGAATGTGTGTGACTATGCGAAGCTTTAAAACTGCAGAATCGGTTCCCAAAAAATTGCCCGTGTAAGGGCGCTTCCTGGATTGTTCCTTTCTTGTTCAAGGTACTCTTTAGCTGGGGTGGAGTAGACTAGAAAGCAGAAAAAACTCTCCTTAGGGAATAATTAAAATACCTTCATTTGAGTAACATCGTCATGGTGACTTTTAAAAGCTCCAATGGGTTTCAGCCTGCTGGTCTTAGTCAGCGAGTCAAACAGACTTGATGAGTTCATGGTGTCTTTATGGTGGAATTCCACTACTAGGAATTCTCCACCTGTAATAGAACTCCTCCCACACAGAAAACTACAAGAAACTACACACATGCTGCCGTTCAAATAAAGGTGTTTTAATTGTTCCCAAAAGGCCCATTTATACTCAATGCAGGAGACAAACAGTTTCGTCGGTCTCCTGCACCAGTTACGTGCATTATTTGGTACATTTTCAGAGATCTTGTTGGCCCGTCACTCGACGGCGGCAGATAATCATAAAATCTCATCTTTATACTAAGCAGCTGAACCCAGTATGGTGCTTAGGTTCTACAACTCATGAGAAAATGGCAAACAAAAGTGGGTTTTTTGGTCTCGAGCTGATCTTGAGTTGGTCTGTCTTGGTCTTGACACTCTCTGGTCTTGGTAGTGTCTTGGTCTCAGTTTAGGCGGTCTTGACTACAAGTCTACTTCCTGCACAACTAATATAACTTTGGGGTTGCCAGGCAACCATCCAACTTGCTAAGCTATAGTTTCATAGCTATAGCTATAGTTTTAAGCATCTGTTCTTTGTTACTAATAAATGACTATCTAAAGATGTTGAACTATTCCTTGGACGAACTAAAAGCTACATTCTCTGCGCAGAACTGACATGCTGATAACGACAGACAAGACAGCTTTAAACTGTGTCGTCCAAGTTCCTACTTGTCTTTCCTGTTGTTCTGAAACTGCTTTGGAACCTTGAAGCCAACATTTTACCAAACAATTTTCACCGGAATGATGTTTGACTATTTTTTCTGCATGTCACTGCTCCGGATGCTAGGCCACCTACATGCTCCGCCTCTCACTCCGCATTAGCATTATGGCATCCAGCTGCCTGCCACTGACACAATTTGCCTTGTGGCCATTAACTTCCTGACATCTGTGAGACATCAGTGAGGAGCTGTAGCAGATATATGTATGTCATTTTTACAAAACTGTAAAACAAAAGATTTGAAAAAAACTCTAAAAGGTATTTAATTGTCAAACCTAAGTGGCTTTACGTACAGAAATATTTCATTTTTCATGATTTAATTTGATACATGAATGTATTTTCTACTCTGCATGTCTGGTGACTGCATGTAAATATAGTTAATTACAAACTGCTATATACTGAACTTTATGTACTTCATGATCTATTTAAAATTTTGAAAAAATGAACAAAAAGGCTTTTGTTTGGTGACAGCATTTTTTAGTGATTGACAGGACTGCTCTATCAACACACGTTTTTCTTCCCATGAAGATTGTACTCACACACACACACACACACTCACATTGCTGCAATGTACTTTTGAAAAAGATAAAGAAATAAGTGGAGTATTTTAAACAAATTTAGTCATAAACTTGAGTTAAAAAAAAAGACTGCAGGGATTCATGAGAGTTATAAGTGGCAGCAGGGGCCATCGTCTGTCACCTGTCAGTGAGTGATGAGTACTGAGGTTAATGAGCTAGCAGGAGGGTTAGAAAAGACTTAGTCAAACAGGGCCAATAATGGCAAAGATAGGTACCATCTGGAAAATGGGATTAGATCAAATCCACTCCCGCCTGTTCGCTCCTGCTCTCCTGTGGTATTCATTTGGCTTCAATCAGTGTCACGTTAAGAAACCTCTCATATTGACTCTGATATGCACTGTATCAGTCAAACAGCATGCAGCCAGGTTTAATGCAGACCAGCCTAATCACTGGAGCAGGGTAAAATGCGACCAACGTGCCACCTCATCCGGACTACGGCCGGATGCTGGAGCTTCGAGCAGATTCAGTCACAGGACTGATAAGCGACAGCAGTGCTGCCTGATTAGAGAATAAGACGAAAACTAAAGGCAATGCCTGGGGAGTTGCCAATGGCAACACTAGCTGGCCATATGCTGTATAGACTTATTGTGCTGCTGCACTCCCTATTAGTGACACTTTTCAAGAGACAGCAGCACAAACAGAATAATGCAACTACACCACAAGTATGTGTGCACCTCTAAAGGGAAAGATTTAAGTAGAGATATCCTAGTTTTGTCTCAAACCTCATTCCCTTTTTGAGCATCCAATTAAATGAGAACAAAATTGCCTGAAGAGAATGGCTGGATTTCAATCAACCTGATTACCAGGAAAACAGGTCATTAAAACTCCCCTCCTAGTTATTGAATTTTCCAGTCTAACTATAGGAAACATATGATAGGAGTCTGTGCTCTACAGCGTCATATCAAAGTGCATGCTCTGTTTTTTTTGTGTGTACATCCATACAGACAGGCAGCCCTTTCCACCACTTTAAGACCCCCCTGTGCATCAAAGCTGTATGAACTGCTGCTCTTGTCAAGCTGAAGCTCTAATCCATCAAGCTGAAGTGAACCTAACACAAACAAGTCTTTTCTTGCTGTTTATCTGGGCTGATTTTCTATCCTACTTCATGACTCAGACCTGGTTTGTGCGACAATGGTTCTCCTGTGCATAAGGTGTGTGTCTGAAGTGCTATTTTATGGAAATGAAATGCTTTTAAAGCCGGGTGTCCTGAGGTGATTTGCAGAAAGCTGTTATTAGAGGTAGGCTTTTTTATTAATCTGTGTTGAAGAGCAAAAGGGCAGGGCAAAATCTACATGAAGTCTATGGCAAATGCTCCTATATGCATACGGTCTGCAATAGAGTGATAACACTATGGCTGTTTTGTGTGGATTATATTTTTACATGCATCAGCGTGAGCATTTTTAGGAGTTAATGTCATATTTTTTATGCCATAGAAATTACTGCAGCTTGTGCACACTCTCTGAGGCATTTCTTATTCTACTAGGTATGTAGGCAGTGTGCACGGGTCATAGGAGGCACATTGGTGAACTCTCACCTCAAACTCATCCTAAAAAAAGACTGACAGGAATATGAATAAGAGTGCCAAGATGCAAGAGTTTTGTCATGATATTTCTGGTGGAGGGTTTTCCCACTAACGCTCATTGCGATAATCTACTACAGGAGGATCATGCAGAGTTCAAAAGCTGTGATTAATCAAACCCATCGGAGTAAGATGCCACTGATGCAAATGAACCCTCCAGCTCCTCGTCTCCTCCTCCTCCCATTCCTACTCACCTGTACTTCATACTGGTGTAGCGCCCAATGGCCTCCTTCATGTGCGCATGGCCCTGTTGAATCTGACGGGACCCTGGGCCCTCCCTGGTCTTGACAGAGCCTTGGGACATGTAGTTGCCATTATTCCCTTGTCCACTTCCACCTCCTCCACTGCCACCACCTCCTCCTCCACTACCACCACCTCCTCCACCACTACTTCCCCCAACTCCTCCACTGCTTCCTCCAGGAGGTGGAGCAGTGCGAAGGCCACAGAGTCGGTCCTCGCTGCGACTCTTCAGGTTGTGCTCAGTGCATGCAAAGGAAACCTGCATCCTGACCGCGCTGTCCGCTGTGTCTTCTGAGAGTCAAAGGTGAAGGGAAGTCACACAAACAGAAATGTCTACAAACTACCGGACACGGTTTCCCCGTTGTGCTGTTGTGGCAACGCAGAGATGCTCATACAAAGGGCTCAGACAGGGCAGGTCAAAGATGTTGGATGAGAGTTAGTGGGAGCAGGCGAGAGTCCAGCCTCTAACATGACACACACAGAGTCACCGTCTGCTCTGTCTCCTGTCTGGCAATGCAAAACTGGCAAAAGGCTCTTAGAGTTTTCACACTCACAAGATGCATCAGGGCTGCCCTCCAAGAATCATCAGGAGGCTTGTAAGCTCTCAGCAGTCCTCAGACGAATTTGGGGATGTGGCAGTTCTTGGGAAGCCCAGCAGTCTCAGTGTAATAGATTCCTCCCTTGAGAGCTTCAGTCGCTCGGCCTTTCCCCACATACATGCACAGGCTCGTATGGCTTATGTTGGGTGGTACAACACCTGCCAGCTTGCTGTTTTCTCTTCAGTTGATGTAAGTTGAGTCTGTCTTGAGCTGAGGAGCTCCAGAGTGTGCCGCAGCAGCAAAGACACAATCACAGCCACAGGCATCCTCGCACCTCACGTCGAAATAAGGCATGTTTATTTATTTATCAATCACAAAGCAAAAGAAAAAAAAAAATCTGTCTCAGTTGCTCGAATTTACATTGCCGTTTGAGGATAGTTCGAGCAAGATGCAGAGACTTGATATGCTGCGAATTCACCCATTCAAACCCCACCGATGCATCATCGCCCAGCAGCTTCACGCAGCATCAAATTTGATGCAACAGAGGGAAATCAGCAACAAATTCGGCAGATACACAGAGCCGGGTTGTGTTACCTTCAGTGCTTGAAGTAGTTCACGTACCGGCAGCTGTGGAGGTCCCCCGTTTTTCTGCACAATCTCACGGTGCACGGATGAGAAAAAAACACCGGCATACTGGCCCAAAAATCAGCTGCAGCAGACATTTGAATCGCTCGATGCCGCCTTTCGGCTCTCCCCCAGCATCATTTTGTCAGCTTGTAGTCAGCCCGTTTTCCTTAATTTCCTTCTCTCTCTCTCTCTCTCTCTCTCTCTCTCTCTCTCTCTCTCTCTCTCTCTCTCTCTCTCTCTCTCTCTCTCTTTTTTTTTTACAGAGGCGCCAAAATGTTCACGACACACAAACAGTGTGGGGGTTCGCAAGATAACTCTGTGCGTGTATGTGTGTGTTGCTCTTACTCTATCTCCCCCCCCCCCCCCCTCTCTCGGGTGTGATCTCTACATTTTTCATCACACTGGCGTACACAAATTTCTTCACATTAAGCTATATTAATGGAGCCACTGGGTCCTCAGCTGTATGCACGAAAATATTTGTCATATCTGACAATGAAGGACTCCACGTCACGTTTATAATTTTATTTTGCACTTTTTTTTTCACTTAAAGCGCCATGTGCCCCCCCCCCCCCACCCCTTCCCATATGCACAAATCTGCCACCACACCCATAGTCCCACACAAACCAGTGTCCCTGCTAATTATTCTTCATATATCTGTATAATAAATTGCCCAAATCATCCTGAAATCCTCTCAGTGTTTAATATTCCCATCAAGGCAAAGCCTTTAATTTATTTTCATCCTGCATCACATCAAATTAATATAAAACTGATGGATTTGTTTGCCAGGCAGTGAAAATAGTCTTTTTCAGGCAATGTTTAAAATGTTAACCCTGCTGCCATACCCTTAGAGAAAACTGTCAATCCAAGAGATTGCAGTCTGTGTTTGGTGTTTGCCCTGCTGGGTCTACTCCCCACAGCGGTGCAATCTGCAAAATATCTCATATGTGCATAAAAAAACACTCACACACATTCATCACTTCTGTCAATTTGTTCTCACATCTGATGGAGTCTGTTTTTGCTTCGTCCCAGAACAGACTGCATGGCATCCGGTTGTCAGAGGGATGTTTGATCAGCACCTTTCTAAGACATGTTTACTGCAAGTTGGCTAAGTTTGCAGGTGCATAGGCCACCTACTGTGACTATTTGAAGAGGAGATGGATTAATGATTTTTATTTTAATGAAAGGGAAATAATTTCCAGAAATTTCCATAATCATACAGACTAAGGCTTTATTCCTACTGGGCTAAACCTTTACCTTCACTCCGTGTAATGTTTATCACTTCATACAGCAACACAGTTGCCCCAATCTGTTCCAAAACTATTGGTTTAAAACTGAGGATTACATTAACAAATGGGGGCTTTTCTTCCCTTTGCCTCATTCTGAAATTGTGGACTAACATCCAAGAAAACTGTGCATCTATGTGACTCATAAGAATTTAAGCCTGCAGGAAAATAGATGTCAAAGTGGATGGATGTTTTTTTGGGTTTTTTTCATGAAGAGGCATCACATATGGCAGATTATGCAGTATAATATTAATGTCCATGCAAATGCTTATAAGTGATACAAGTCTACCAGCAGTCTCAGCACCAAAGCTCATTACAAAGTCAATCTTTTTAAACTGATGCCCTTTATAAACTCAAGTCTCCATCTGAGTTGAAACACTAAAGCATATTTATATAATACTGTTTCTCATCTACAGATTATCACGACCTAAGTGGATGTACCAACTGCTCAGTTACATTTTCATCTGGTAGAATTAAAAGAAAAAAAAAAAAAAGAAATAGCTGGGTGTGTAAATGGTTTTTGAGCCATAAGTCACGTATCTCGTACATGGATGTGATCTTTAGCTGCCCATTTGCTGCATTTGACTTGCTTGGACAGAAATATTCAAATAAAAAGTGCTGGAACTTAGAACTCTAACATTTTGTCTTTCTTGTAGTCTTATTTTTCATCAAAGCTGTTCACTTTGTTATAAAGATGACTCATTAGATTTCTATCAGAGAATTAATTTGATCCATCAAAATTTAGACTCCTCCTGATGGTAATTTATTTAAATATGTCCAACTTTTAAGCTTTATCTCAGCCAAAAACAAGATTACGCATTTAATCTTCATAATCTCCCTGTCATTCTCACCTTCCCAAATCTGCTCTGCTGTCTGGGGATCAGCAGAATGTTTGTTTCCAGCAAAACCTGATGAGTGAAGAGAAAGTAGATGCCAGCCTCTTTGCTATGCTGCTCTGTTAAAAGTAATAATTGTTTAGTTGAGAGGGTCTTCAGGTTTGGTGCATCTTCACGCAAATTAACCGAGGGCAACATTTCATATGCACTAAAGTGGTGGAAACTGCTGCCATTGAGTTGGCTTAAGTAATGTGAGCAGTTCTGCCAGAGGCTAAAATCAGCCAAATCATTTTCTGGTAGGGGTCAAATACGCGCTGCCAGCGAATGCAACACAAAGATAGGTTATATCTTTGTGTTATATCGTATAGTCTCTTCATCATGTATAATATATATTAATTATATATAACATCCTGCATGCTGCAGGTGTTTTTTTTTCATTTTAAATAATTGTGGCTGACCTGTCTTCACACCAGAGTGACGCTGCCACCTAGAGGCAGTTTACAAGGATCCAGATTACTGTGTTTAAAGCTGATGTTATGTGGTGACATTCACAATTCCATTTTATAATAACATCTTATAATAAAAGCCAGTTTTTAACGACTGACATCTTACAGGCATACAGCACTGCAGCAATATTGCAACATACTGATGAATGTCCTCTCTGCTTGTGTTGTAAAGCACATTCCTTTCATTCATCTCATTTTAATATTTCACAAAACTACAACTTTTAATCTCAAGGTGGATAATCTGAGCACTTCAAATGAGAAATAAAAGCAGCGCAGCAACCAACTGCATGTCCCCTGCTGTCACATCCATGCATCATTAACCCTCAACTTCTGCACCACTGATGTTGACCCCATCAGGCTGCCTTTTGGAAGTTGAAATTAGACAATGACTCATAGCAAGTCCCATTAGTGATCCCGAAGAACCAGATGCTTTAGTGGTTCAGCCACATTTATTCAGTGGTCCTCTGCTTTGAAATCTCATCAAAGCCTGATTTCTTTCTAGGTCACCAGTGGAGGAAAAAAAAAAAAAAGACTACAAATATAGTCCTTTTTCACCCATGAATGATATTTCCACTCTCTGCCTTCAGTTGCTATCTCCTTTAAACACTCAACTAAATCCATGCATTACTAATGTATTAACGAAATATTAATCATGTTATTTAAATGGCTCTTCTACAGATGACTGCACGCTCAGGATGGTCATACATTTTCTCACTGACTCCTCCAAACGTTACATTTGTGCTGCTCTTATGTCTATCTGCTTATTATATCTGTAGGTGTGGCAGCTTAGTTGTAATTTATCTTTTTGGAGCAAGCACCACTTTTTATGAAACAAACAACAACAAAAAGCTATAATTTCTTGGTGCTCTACGTTAATGCATCAGTAGAAGAATCAGAAACATCAAATGGTGTTAGGTTGCAATGATGCAGTAATTCTCACCTGTATGACATGGCAGAGCGCTCGGCCTCACACTCGGCCAGGGAGAGGCCACATTCTCTCAGGTACAGCTCCAGTCGGCGTCTCTCCACCAGTCTGTGTGCCGCCTCGAGGATCTGAGAAGCCAAGGCCTCCGACTCATTCCTCTGGTCCGAGGTCTTGCTGCTCCGGGTGCCAGTCTTGGCCACAATGCTCCCTGAGGAAGTGGACGCCTTGGGTTTCTTACTGATGCCATAGAGGTCCTCCACTGAGTATTTCCCCCCTTTACCTCCTCCAGTGCCACCACGACTGGCAAACATTTTTAATTTGGATTCACGTGCTGGAACTGTTTAAAATCGCTGTCCGGTCCGCTTCTGCTCGGTTTTTATCTGCTACATCTACTTCAGGCAAAAGCTGCTTCTCAGTTATAAAGAAAACAACAAGGCAGTGCTATTTTGATGAAGATTAGGGAAGATTTGAAACATCCGGCTCGAGGATGTCAGGCATCAAACTGCTAAAAACAAGAGTTTAAAGCGCTTGTAAAATTTCAAAAAGTCTTGATTCCTCCTTTGAGGAATCCAAATCCAAAATAAAACAAAGCCACTCCTGACATGTCAGCAGCAGCACCCAGTCACAAACAAGGACTCCAGCTGATGCGAGGTGCTTCTTTGAGTAAAAAATACAGACAGGAAAAGCAATCAGGATCTTTCTCTCTTTATCTCTCAAAGGAGGGACAGTGAGGGGATTTGTGAGCTTACATTTGTTCAGATTAGGAGAGCGCCCGGAAGTATCTGTACTTCTGCTGTATAATCAGTGGAGGCTGTTAGAGCTCAGCTCTCTGACATTTCCATCAGATCCAGAGATGCTGATGATTTTCATTTTCATTTTTTTTCTTTTTACAACATGATCACTTGATCTGCTGGGCCAGTCATCACAGCCAGCAGTCCTGATGCCAACCAGCCCAGCAAGTGTAGCTTGCCAAAACATAGAGGATCCAGAAAGTTTCAACATCTCACCACTGAGGTGGAGAAAAAAAATTCCTTACCACCAATGTCCTGTGTAAAAGAAAGGAGTGTGTAATCTCAGTGTCAAGGAAATTTAATGGTTCTCTCCCATCATGATACAACTGCAGTGCATTACTTTGAGTCTCCAGTTTAATAAAAATGCTCGTCAGCAGGTTTTCATGTCATATTTGGAAGGTTTTATTGTTATTTTCTAACGAGCAAATGAACTACCAGTGACTTAAAGGTGCATCAAAACACAGATGCCAAGCTCATCAACAACCTGACGGCCCAATCATGCATCTGTTCAGCCGCCTCTTCCCTTCATCTTCCAGATGTTACGGCCATCAGGCACTACTCCTAAGCTGCACTCCTTCCTGCCTCTGCTGCAGTGGCTTTTAGGCAGAGATCATCTGGGATTAAGCCGCAATAATCACTCTTTCGATTGACCAGAGTCGCGCAGGCAGCTGTTTGAGGTCAGCCTTGATCTTCCCACTGTAAATTACAGTACACAGTGTTTCCAGGGTTAGAGTGGATGCAGGCTTCTGTCAGTAAGTAGAAGGATTAATCTGAAGTGTAATAGAGGAAGATGGAAAAATATACATTTGGATTTGTATGTGCAGTCCTGATCTCCACATTGTGTAACTGTCAGAAATCTGGAACAGTGAAGTTTGTTTTTAGTGATGTGTTGCATAACTGTGCAAAGATAGATTTAGTCAGTCTAACAATATAGTAACGGAGGGGTATAGAGCACAAAACTGCGATGGAATGGTGCAACATTCTGTACAATGAGGAGTGGGCGGTGAGCTCAGCCGTTCGTGAAAGAAGTGGGTCCACTGCAGATGGAGACTTGCCCCTCTTTCATCCAAAATCACGCCACCGCTCCTCAGGATCCTCGCTCGGCTTTAGTGTTACCTGCCTACAAGCACCTTTATTTACTGCTGCAACAAACGCTTCATTTTGCTGCAGTTATTGGAGTGCACAAGTACAAAGCGTCAGGGAGGGGATCACAGAAAAAAAGCACTGCAAAAGTAATCCAAATTAAAGTTTAGAGGTGCTGGATGATAACTAAGCAGATTTACTCAAGTATCACAAATATATTTCTAAGTTATTTGTGTTTTATTTAGTTACTTTTATTTTATACTGCTTAATACTTACCCTTTAAGATGCAGTAGATTGGACTATTTTACACCCTAGTCCACTGAACTTTATTTGACAGCTTTAGTTACTGTTATTTTTATAAAGAAGACTTTATACAAAGAGGTTATATAACAAGCTATTAAAATAAATCATACCATCACAGATTAGGCCAGCGGTTCCAGATATTTCTGTCTCCTTACATCTTTCAAAGAATGTAGCCGAGGTGACATTTCAGAGCCTGATGCTTTAATATCAATAAACTGATGATGACAGATATAATAATGAGATGTCAGTTAGAAGAATCCAGCCTGTGCTATTCCTTTTTTTTTTAAAATCTATATTGCAGCTACCTGACTACTTTTACAGCATGTTTGCAGGAGAATTTCTGTCATCAGTATATTGGTCCTATTTATACTTGGATAATAGGTCTGTATACTTGTTCAGTTATATGCCATTTAAACCGTTTTTGTGAAGATGTATCAGTGTTGTGTTCTTAGCAGCATGTACAGTAACTCTCCTTCTGTGTGACCTCTGGTCTGTGCTCATGTGTTCTGTCTTATCCAGTCAAGTGTGTACGTTAGTGTGTGAGTCCCTGTTTAGTCCAGAATGAGTAAACTTTCAAGTTTTTCACCACTTATCAAACAATGATGGCAGTTTATTCCATTTCACTGCTTGAAGGGCATAGTTTTATAATCTAAAGTCCGACGACATCCTGGGTTTTTCCCCTGATTCGATCCATGGGGACATTTTACAATGATAAATGCAGCCTTTCACTGTCCTGTTTGAGATCTTGGTTTCTGTGTTGTTTTCTGCTAAAGACACCTTTATAGATTTCTTTCCCACATTAAAACAGTTTAAAATAAAGATGGCATTCATTAAAGCCACTAAATGATGTTTAGTCTCCAGCTGCAGTCGATCTGTCTTAAAGTCAGTGATTCAGAGTGATTTTTAACCAACCTCAAACTACAGTATACTGTTTGGCATTGTAAAATAAGTTTTGTTAAAATACTGAGGTGGACAACCTACTGTTTTTTCCAGGATGGGGGGACATGTTGACTCTATCCAGCCATAATTTACAAAATGACATTTATGACTGAAATATCATCAGAAGTCAAAGTTCACCAGGCGCCACCCAGACTCAAATGGTAAAATTGTTTTCTTGCAAAGAGTAACTGATGTAATCTTATATTGGTGACAATGTAATGAGGTTTTACTGCAATATTGTCGAGGTTAAGAAAACATTGTGCTTTGTGTTCAGTTATGATCAGTAAGAATTTTGTTCAGTGAGGGAACAAACAGAAGCCTCATCCATGAGGGTCCAGTGTCTGAATGACCCCCTCCTTTCATCCTGACCTCCTGCAAACACACACAGTGCTGCTTATATTACATGACACCATTACATGACCTCCTCCAAGACTTCCATCATCACAAAGGGCTTCATTACATAAATGTCTACCACATGTTGTTTGAAAGGTGCTTTCTGAAAACAGATGATAAATGACAGGAAAATCCATCATGAGGTGTTTTGATAACTGTTGGTTTTAGTTTAATTTGTCATTGGCCTGAAGCTGATCCTGTTTTTCAAACTGCCCAATTGTCCTCCTTTTCCAATCCTTCTAAACCCTTTTTTTTGTTTTGCACAATCCCTGAAAGCAGACAGTTATGAAAACCCCTCCCTGTTCTTCCTGTGCTACTGATGGATTTAAACAGTGCCAACTGTTAGCACAGGTGTTCAAAATTAATTCAATTCAATATCATATTCAGAGAATCAGAAGAGAGAGAGAGAGAGAGAGAGAGAGAGAGAGAGAGAGAGAGAGAGAGAGAGAGAGAGAGAGAGAGAGAGAGAGAGAGAGAGAGAGAGAGCAAAACTGCTATAAAAACATGAGATTCTGAGGTGAAAGCACTGCACAAACTAAAGAGCACAGTTTGTCAAAACTCACTGTACAGTAGCAGGATGGACGTGCATTAGCAGTTTTGCCATGGGTAGTTTACACATCTGTGAAGGTTAAGAATACACAAAGTGGAAAAGAAAAAAAGTTATGCATCAGACCATAACAATGAAAATTATTGGACTTCATCAGGTCTTAAATTACTCTCATATACACATCACAGCTGCAGACAAGGTTTGGGGCGACAAGACGCTGCCACCCAGACGATGTTTTCAGTATATTCTGCATCAACATGGCTCTAAAAGAGAATCCATGTTGTTGTTAAGTCCTGTCACATTACATATCAAAGATATTTGATGCCTTACTTGATAACAGGAGACCTTTCAGGCAGTTGAAGAACTACATTAACAACACAAACACAAAAAGAGACAACTGTTTACAAATAATTGTTCTATAATATATACTCACAGCAAAAAAAAAAAAAAAAAAATAGTATACAGATACAAATATTAAATATGTTTACACATTGATTTAATTAAGAAATAAACACACACTCCCCCCATGCACAAGTGAAATACGTGTAGAAATGTGTAGTTTCATCACACAGAGGTCACACTTTGTTTCACTGGTGAGACAAAATTAAAAGATTTTTGACTACTTTATAGATGCATCTTGTAAACTCCTTTAGTTTGTCTTACCTATCATTGCATTTGGGCATTTGGGGGTTCAAACATTTTTATCTAAAAAAAAAAATTAAAATCTAAACTAAGTAAGGTTTCAGTCTATTTTTGTTTGTTAATCCCTCTCCAGCTTTGGAGAAGACCCTTTCACATGGCACAGAAGTAGCTAGAATATTCCTCTTGACCTGCTCATGAATATTAGGATGAATGTTGTCCTTATGTTCCAGTATTAAGTGCTCTCCCAGCAAAATAAAGCTGAACCTCCACTACTGTTCATAACAGTAATAGAAAAATCCGAGTATCAGGTGGTGAAATCCATGGTATGACAAAGCAAGTTTGTTTATGTCATATATTTCATGTACAGGACAACTTAAAGTGCTTTACATAAAATATAAAGCATCACAGCAGGGTGCAGAAGAAGCATTAAAATAAAATAGACACTTCTTAAGAAACAGTCTCTTTTTCTGTTTAGGTTCAATTTCTTTTGCTTGTTACTTTTGGAAAAATAAATCTGGTTAAGCAATTCGTAAGTAGCCTATTTCTCTCTTTCTGCTAGTGTGGTAATCTTTTTCTGTTGGTGCAGAACAGTTATCTCTGCACATTTAGCACACACGGCTTAACATAACAGTCAAACATCTTTAGATTATATCTCGTTTTACGTAAGACAGTTGTTACTTGACAGGCTTTTTGACAGATTAAGGGGCTTCATTAAGATGTGACTGCTTTTCCTTGTGGGTGTCACAGGCTGCTATCGCCACTGAGAGGCAGCAAAGCGGCACAGCTGAATACTGATTCAAAGTTACCATGCAGGAGCACAATAGCACTTTGATTAGACAAGTCCTCCGAGTGATGTGTAAGGAAAACAGACATTAGTAGTTTGAAAGCCACTGAACGCCTCATGCGTGAAAGTCAAGAGTATATTTGGCTTCATATTATGGACGTCGGGTGAATATATTATGGCTGTGTAATGTATTTGACCTGACTACAGATGAGAAACGCACCCATCCTCCCTCCCCCGTGTTGCTCTATCAGCTCCAAGCCTCTTCGTCTGATTGTGTCTATCCAGACTGTGGCGCAGGCTGCACACGGTGCGGGTAGTTTTGGAGAGCACGCTGCGCACAGACTGTGCCAACCAGGCATCAAAAGGCTTTTGCTGTAGGCGTGACACGTGCTGTTGCAGAGAAGATTTTCTTACTGTTAATTCAGCGAGTGTCGGATCAAAAATTGCTGATATTCAGCAGCCTGTATTCGTTGCTTAAATACACAGACAAAAATGCTGAGCGTCATGATTTATTAGGCTTCCATTAACTTTATTTTATTCCAAACATCGGTGTCATTGGAAGTCAAAGCAGAAGTGAATGACAGAAATGACTGTATTCTGCTTGTCATAAACAGAAGCCACGGCTTCTGTACGCTAGGGGGAGCTCAAGCCACATAATCACACCCATCTCACCCATCCTCACTTGTGGGGATGTAACAGTACTTGGAGCTGGGTGGTGGTCATTGCTGATCTGAGCATGTGAACTGTGTTAAACCGGGAAGTATGCCCAGGATTGTATTTCTTTATTTCTGTAATCTGATTACTTTTAATACTGCACTCACTCATTCATCTGCACACATTTTGAAAACCTTGTTGTATTGCGTCCAGATGCTGGTTAAATCATAACCATATGCTCTTTGCTCAGGTTTCTAAGTTGGCAGCACTCTTACACACACACACACAGACACACACACGTGTACACACAGACTGGCCTTCACTGCCCTGCAGATTGTCACAATGCAAGTGCTGAAAACACGCTTGTTCATGGGGTCAGCACTAAACGTGAGTGGTCATGTTTTTACAGTATAAACAACAGTTCTGACAGACTGTCGTTCCAAAGCAGGCTGAAACACTGGGTGTAGGTTTGAGGGGCCACAGGCGGACAGAGAGGGGAGGGGGTGCTTCAGTCTTTAGTCCTGTGGTGTGGGGAGATGCATTCAAACCACTCTACACCTAAGCACAAAAATCTGTTCTCAGTGCAATACTACCCATATGTGGGTGAGTGTTTTTTGAATGTTGTGCCTCTCTTGTTCATTTGCTTTGTAAACATTTATGGAAATAACCCATTTTGTGTATTGGTTGGCAAACAGTAATTAAATACAGAAAAAGAAGGAGGGACATCTAGTTAAGATAAACAACAATGACCACAATACAAATATGAAGACTAGACCTCACTGTAATCATGAAAAACAGAACAAACAGACAAAACTGAGGGCTTCACTGTAGTGCAGTTGAAACAGGCCTTTGATGTTGTTTAGTCGTTTCTCCAATTTCAGTATGCTCAACAAACTTTGAATTAAACCACAAAAAAGGCCTGGTGGTCAGCATAAAAAAAAGGCTGTTTTCTTTGTGACTTTTGGTGGATATGCATTTTTCAGCTGATGGTGAAGATTTATACTAGTGGGGCTCAGCAGTGTGGAGGAGTTGGGCTGAGTTAGGACATAATGGTGAAGTCTTTGTGAGAGGTTAAACCCAATGTAGAAACGCAAACTCATCAATCACAACTCGCTACAACAAGTTCACAGTGGCGAGATCAATCACGCTGATCAGGAACATCTTTAGACGAGAAGTGTCTGGTCATGCCCTTTTTATGAACTTCACTCAATGCCTCTCCTTGTTGAAGGATTAGATGGGTTCCCTTCTACTTTTAATTCCCCGTCAGCATCGCAGTCCTTGACGCATGTGGATTAGGTTTCAGAATATGGGATGATTCACACGGAATGAATAAGAACTGGGAAGGTCACACTCCTTTCTACCCCCCTCACATAAGGCAAGGAGCACATCTTTGCAGAGGGGAAAACAAAAGGGTGCCACAGGGGAGATGGATGGCTGCTGAAAGCTGAGACAGAGCAGGAACCTGCCAACACCTTTTCAGCGGCTGTTTGCACATCCCGAAGGTGTTAATGCCCATATTCGCATTCTTCATCTAATACCTCCATCAAACATCTGATCCGTTCTTTGAAGACTGGTGATGGAAAAGTGAATAACAGCTAACCTTTATGTCACTCATAGCTTTTAGATTGATATATAAATGAATGAAAGAATATGGAAATTCTTTGAGTTTATGAATAATCAGTGAACGCTTGCCCAAAGCAGACTGTGAACAATTATTTAAATTCATTATGCAATAACTGCTGCTAGTTGGCAATAACTTTGGACTGCAGGGAAGCAGTTTGTAATTTTGTGCAGGATGTGGGTTGGCATTGCTTTCTTGAAATAAAGATGTTACCTTAGAATGATGTGTGGATAGCAGCATGTGTTGCGCCAAAGAATTTATAATTATGATCTAATATAATTCTTTAGCATTTAACAGTGCCTTTGCAGATGAGTGAGGTACCCATGGTTTGTAAATAAATGAATAAAACTCCAGCAAAGACAGCAGCATTTCTGGATTCTTCTTTGTTTTTTTTCTTTGCAAGATTGAGTTTAAACTTGTGTTTGTGGACAAAAAGATGAGCTGTATTTCCAGACAATGACTTACAGAAGTATTCCAGACCCCATGCAGTGGTTTCTATGAACAAGTCTGTTTTGAATGCAGTGCTGCCCGATGCCCTGAGGATAAAGGACAGTCAGTATTAGATGACATACAGACTGAACACACATATTTGCGAGCCAGAACAATCTATTCAGCCTTACATTTTACACAAGTTAGCAACTTTTTGGAACTAGGTTTGTAATTTTAGAAACTTCATATTAGCTAAGATTCAGCTTAAGTAAATGAATTGAGAAGGTGGCAGCCTGGAAAGAGATAATGCAAAAATATTCTTCTACACCACTGCTAACACCTGGGAGACAGCAGGGGCTTGCAATCTAAAGGTTTAAGCTGATTAAATGAATTAAGTGCACACTGAAAAGTAGATTTCCCCCCACACCTAAAACTGTTCTGCAGCAAGAAAGCATGATTAAATTCTTAAAATGTTTATTTGACCAGGTGGGTCAGCTAAGAACAAATTCCTATTTACAGCATTGGCCTGGCACAAGCTCCTGCAAACACCGACAGACATGCTGTGGAGTGGCAATGAGTGACAAGTTTCCCAGTGATCACATTTAATACGCAACAGAGTGGATGCAGAGTGGAAGCGCTCTGTTGAGCGATGTGCCTCCCATCATTCAGCGCAATCATGCTGCGTACACAAGAGAAAAAAAAATATTCTAAGCGGGCTGTTCGTTGTATTTGGCCCAGAATATTGGGTCATTTTGATCAAACTGTCTGTGAGTCATTTTCGGGAGGAAATCTGGCGGAATGAGAGGAAGGAGAATCTTGAAAATGAATTTCCATCTCCAAGTCGGTACTGTTGTAAAAATTAAAGATATCCAAAAAAGAAGACTGGTGGAAAATGAAACTAGCCTGAGATTGCAAGTGGCAACTGCACCCCCCCCCCCCCCTTTTTTTTTTTTTACCATCAGGAATGCTTTTCCATGAGGGGGAAATAGTTTGGTTAAAACAAACTAATTATGTGTGACATGCTATTTGACCACATTGGGGGGAAGAAAGTGTGCTTGGATGTTCCAAGAAGTCTCATTGAGAAAACAGAGGTGTAGTAATCATTGCAATATAAGAATACAGTGTCTACTAAAAGCTAAAAGTCAATTCAGTTCCAAGTTGTTTAAAATGCATGCCTTGCAATACTACAAACTTTATGGAGGTGCAATATCGCTGCGCCCTACCCTCAACAACACATATTTCATGCTGGATCACTCTTTGATTCTTGTGCTGTTTACTGCTCCAGACAGAGTGAAACCATTTCAGCTTATCTCCCTTCCCTGCAGCCCCCCTGCTTTCAGACCCACATGTACCTGTCCCTCTGGTTAACCCCCACCTATCCCAGCCATCAACACACAATCTCTCCACACTTGAATGCACACAGGAATGTGTAGGGAATGACATGATCCAGCAAATGAAAAAAAAAAAAAAAAAAAAACTGGTCGGCCTGGTCCGCTCTCTGCCTAAAAGCAGCCCCAATGAATGGCCATTCAGATGCGCAGACAAAGCTGAGGGTAGATTTGTACTATACAGAGGGGTCAGGGGTCACTCAAAGCACTGACAGAAGTAGAAACCAGAGATGAATGCTCGTCTGTCTCTTTCAAACGCTGAATCATTTCAACACAGATTTGTGCACACTAAAACGCATTCTAGGGTAAAAAAAAAAAAAAAAGAAAAGAAATGCTTCCAGTAACAGTTACTCATCTATTTATCTCTGCTTGTGCAGGTCTATACTTTGCAGGCCACACGAGAGGAACAGAACAAGAGGAATGAGCCATAAACACAATGATAATCAAAGCACATTAATCAGTGAACCTAAACACTTTTTAGCAGCCCCCTCAGCTTAGCCTGGGTATGGTGGCATAAGAGATAGGAAGGGAGAGGGAAACAAAGTGTGTGTGTGAGACTTTAAGCTTATGCTGCGCTATAAGCTGCTCCCAGCCCAAGGCACGGGAGAAGAAAAGAACATCTCTTCATGATTAAAAGGGCTGAGGACCAGGAAGGGAAACAGAGGAGAGGACAAGCTTCGAGGCCTCAGGGGTAAAGGCTCATTGCAGATACAGACGAAAGGCTGCAAGAAAGTAAGGCTGGGCCATGCCGGGGAAGTGAGAGTCAACCATCGGCCTTACAGTCTCTTGTTTCGCTGTCATTATTTTAAAAACTGGGGTAACAGGAAAGATGAGAGGAAGGTTGGTTACATGAGCCACAAAGAAAACAGAGGAAAAATACCCCGTTAGACATTTTACTTCAAATATCTCAGACAGTTCAGACAGGATGTTATCTAACCAAAGATGAAACCCAATCAGGAACTATTTATTTCACTTACATTAACCAGCAGTGGTATAAGAAAAAGAACAGAGAGCACAACGGTCAAGACAAATCCAACACATAGTTGTGTTTTGGCACAAATGTAGCTGCTTTGTTGTGTGATGATTTTCTTTGAATCCAGGTCAGAAGTATCAAGGGTTGCCAGAACAGCGCAGCTTGTTGTCAGACCAGACAGGTGAATTACAGATTTTTACTTAGGGTCCACAGTAGCCTCCTGTCATCCACACTTGACATCTGTGTTCATTTAAATGGTTTTATTAACACTTCCATTGCTGTGAAAATGACTGACAAGTCTGAACATCAACAAAGGCCATGTGACATGTTAAACCTACAATCAATGGTAAATAAAAGTATTTTAAAGCTATTTTCATGGAGATCTCCAATATGAAGACCATATATCCTGTTATCTTTGAAGGAACGTCTCTTGCATGACAATACCAGTAACTGTTTTTTTTTTTTTTTTTACATTAGAAAAGAGACTTGCCTGTTTTAAAGGTGCCAGCAACATTTTCGGTCTTCTTTTTAAGTCCTGCCATACAATCACTTGACTTAGTGTTTGGTCATAAGCAGCAGCTCACTTCTTAATCAGTTTTAATCATCACATTTTAATAACTCTTGAATGCCAGTAAGATAAATTGCACTTCAAACCTTTAGAAACCTTATGATCACATATGGCAGAAATTACCAAAGACCTAAAAATGGGCATAACTGGAGAGCCTTCTTAGCAGGAACGTTTGTTTTATCTGAGTCAACAAGAGAAAAAACTGAACAGAAATTAGAGAGGAAACATTAAGAGGAAACTCTCCATTAAAGTATGACGTTGGACAAGTTAATACCATTTAGAAAAGGTTTTCAAACGTACTTTAAATTCAACTTTTAACCCTGTTTCCATTCAAGTTGGGACAAAATGAACACATGATCATACTGTAACCCAAATGCACTTATCTAGAAATTATTTCAACCCTATTTAATTTTTTTTACTTATCTTGGCTTCTACTATAGGGACAACAGCAAAAGAAATTCTTGTATGTGCTCATATACTTGGCAAATAAGGCCGATTCTGATTTGTCAACCCCTTTCAGACTTAAGTATGAAGTATTTTGGAGCTGAAAATAGCTATCACGGTTTTGAAAACAGGATATCAGGTCTGTTTTCCCTGAAAATGACATCTGAAAGGCAGAATGTGTTGCTTAGTAGTATCCTGACAGATGACAAAAATAATTTTCTTTTTTATGTGTACTTCAGTCTCAACATTTTCGAATCAGGGTTGTAGTTGTAATTGTGAGGTGAATTTGAGTATTGTTTGGTGACTTTTAAAAATGCACCTCAGGTTTATGCAGGGAAGATTATTCATTACCGAATATCAAGAGACAGTTTCAGTCTTCCACAGATGCAACTCTGGGTACTGTAGGGCTTAACCAGAGGTGTTAGCATTTCACTTGCTAACAGTTAGCTTTCCTCATAGAATCAGAGGGATAAAGTTACGGACATGAGCTGTCTATTGTTTTCATTAAGAAAAAAAAAAGTTTTGGAGGTATACTTTGACTATCAAAGAACCAGCAATGAACAAGGACAATAATCCAGCTCTTTCGAATGTGGAGGGAGAAAAGATGGATGCTACAATTTAGCTTGTTTTCAATAGCTACAAGTTAGCTAGGTAGCCGCCAACTAACTTGTAGCCAGTAAAAAGTGAAAACTAAATGAGTTGTGTGTTTTGCAAATTGGTTTTGCAACAACTGGAAGACAGAAAATAATACAGTCACACAATATGAGGATAGGTTTAGGCAAATCAAACAGTACAAAAAAGAAAAAATCTTCTTTGCATCCCACTCTGAAATATTATTACAGCATGTTAGCTAGTAGCCAGTCTTATTTTTACATAATCATTGTTCTAGCACAACTTTTGGGTGACTTTGGGGCAAAAACAAAAACATTCCTTTGAATGTAAAAGTAACCCTTTCAGATATATTTAAATGAGACAAAGTAAATGACTCAGGAGAAATCCCTGCTTCATAAAATTGTCATTTAAGACCACAAAAACAAATGAATGGCACTGGAAAATGGAGAATACAAAACAAGAGTATTAAAAAAATGTATCAGTAATATTAATAAAAACATGTAGAGGCCAGACAGCTTCCAATTCTACAGTATTATCTGGTCTCTGAGTCCACTTGGTCCTTGTTTAGTCTGATTATAATAAAACTGAGCTGCCAGCATAAACATCCAACAGAAACACAGCCCAAGAAAAATGCATGGCATCACTGAAGATAACAATTCACTGTAAAATGATAAAAGTGCTGATATGTCTCTGTGCCTTTTTTTTTTCTCCTCACACACATTGCTGATCTGGAGGAGGGAGAGCCACAATGAGAAAGATGGGGAGTCTGACTATGGCAAGTACAGCATTCTCCAAAGTCTGCATTACACATCACACCTGAGTAAAGAGGAGGTAATGTTCAAACCAAATGGGGAAAAAAGAAGTAAAATCTCACGTTCAATGTTCAGTCTTGGCATAAATGGTTAAGTAATGCAATCCAGATGGATTAATGTAAGACACCAAGAATGAAAGCAGTCCTTATTCCTAATTACACAACAATATACAAAAAAATATTAGATTAGCATTTCTTTTTTTGTCTTTTGTCCTTTGGTTAAATGTCAAAGTGACATTTTGGAACAACAAAGAATCTGCCCATTTTCAAAAGGATGAGAAACTAGAGAAACTGTAAACTCTGATCTGTTGCTCCTCTTGGTTTGGCACATGTTTTGGGTCCAATACTTGGTAGATGTAAAAATACTGAACACAGATTGTAGAAATGAGGCAGAGTCAAACTGCATGACTTCATCACCTGGTCACTCCAGGCAACAGGTTTCTTGTCAGTCTTTGGACAAGCCTCATCAGTTATTCTTGTCCACTAATGTTCATTTTTCTTTTCCTTGGTTATGAATACATTCTCCCATCTTCCTTAAAGTCAAAGTGGGTTAAAGTAGGATAGAGGAGAAGATTCAGAACACTGTCAGGACATGGCTGCACATCTGTGTGCTGTGTTCACATCCGGAAGAAGGCGAGTCAGCTAGAAAGTCACAGTTGTAGTGTTCTTGTTTTGAAAGGTTATTGTCTGGATGCTGGAAAGGATTTTTCTCTGATGCCCGGCCAAAGTTACTCCCATGTGTAGCAGATCCCTGAAGACACAGGAAAAAAAGAAAAAAAGGTTAAGAAATATAAAAATAAAGAAATTTAGAAAGGAAATAAACTAATTAAATGGAAACAACAGGGAACATTTGAAACTGTCACAGCTACAAGTCATAAATTGTACACTGGAAGTAAAACAGAGATAAATATAATTTTAGATAAATTGAAAATGCAGGACTGACTGTGTGGTGATTTGAGCCAGCTGGTCCACTGAGTTGAAGCCAGCCTGCAGGAAGCTGTCCTCATAGCGCTCCATCTTGATGGCCCTAAGCCATTCCCCAACTGAAGCGCATGGTGGGAGGGTTAAAGGTGCACGCTGGTCCAGCAGGGGGTAGGACGGCCTAAGGAAAGCAGTCCCGAAACAAAGGAATAACTTACACACATTGTCACCAAAAACAGCAGAAAGGAGCTTATATGTATCCTGCAGCCACATTCCAGTTGACAAGCTAAGGTATAATCTGAAGCTGAGTGACTGACAGGAACAAACAATGGGATTTGTCAGGGCTGAAGTGTCCTCTGCTGTATGCCACCAGCTGACAGAGGGAATGCGAAGGATGGGAAATGGGCACAGCAAGTGTCTGACAGGCCACAGCAGGACACCGAGGTGGTACCTCAGAGTGGGCAGAAGGAGTGTAATGTCTTTCCTGTGACTGTCAGAACTTCAAATGGACCTTAAGAAAGAGACATTGTTGCCCTTTTCAGACAAGGAACACAAACATTTCTGCCTTCTGTGTGTTAACATGACAATCTGTCACTCAGACATTGATAGTTTTGACGCTGATGATCCTGATGGTGTCATGTCACACTCATGACAGTGATGAGCATCTTGGGAAAAAAACAAAACAAAAAACGCTGTATTTATTGTGTGAAAGGGCTGTTCATAAAGTGAGCCATATTGAATGAGAATACTCAAAACAGCAGAGTTACTCAATTCGGTCCTACAAAGTTTGAAATCCTGCAGGTTTTCAATGTCTCCCTGCTCAAACACTCCTGACTCTAATTAAATAGATCAAACAGCCTATCAAGCTCTGCACTGTGGCTCATTGACTGGAGTCAGGTGTGTTGGAGCATGGAGAGATTAAAAACCTGCAGGATTGAACTGAGTAGCCCTGCAATACAAAATATATTTCCATCATAGAATCAGTCTGACACTGCATTAGTGTAAAACATACCAGTGCTGGATGACCTTACTGCATTCAGGTATTTGAGTGTGTAGCTCGTGTGATTTCAATTGGACCAAAACAGCGTTAAGATAATTTAACATGGTTTTCTACTGTTCATTTGACTCAGGCAAAGGAAAAAATCAATACCTTTGGTGCTGAATCCACAATTAGATGAACTATGTGAAAGAAAAGTTCAAACAAAACTGTTGTGTGATCACAAGAGTGTCTAGTCATTAAAAAGACTATGCAAAAACTGTTAAAACAAACTTTTTAAATTTTGGGGGGGCAAAGGATAATACCATTTAGATTTTATGTGTAATGGCATTTGTTATAATTGCAAACCACAGTATTGATCCACTAGAAGATGCATTCTCTAAGCCCTTTTATTTATCTGTTTAATGGTGCTGAAAGCGAAGTGTATATTAAAAAGTCTGACCCGGTACCAATGCTGCTGTAACTTATCGACAAGAGGATGTACATACAGACATGAGGCCAATATATTCATGTGCATATTTGTAAAAAGGCCTCTAATTGGCAAATATGCTGCTGTTATTCTGAATCTTTAATCTTCATATAATGCAATAAAAAATCCGGTCTCCTACCCTGCTCCTTCTTGAGCCACTATTTTCAGTGATGCAGGGTTGCGGATGAGCTTGTCCAACGCGCTAACAAGGTCTGCAAATCGAGGACGCGCTGAGCGGTCCTTCTGCCAGCAGTCCAACATTAGCTGGTGCAGGTGGGTGGGGCAATCAGGCGGAGGGGGCAGCCGGTAATCTTGCTCTATGGCATTGATTACCTGACAGGGAGATAAATGATGACTGTTCAAATAGATGTGTAAACCAAAAAATATTTGGATCAATTTTGAGTTGTTTAAATGGGGTTAGTATTCAGTAAAGGTACAAAACAGAGAAGAAATAAACCAGAAGAAAAATTGAGCAACATGCTGATCAAAATAACTCCAACAATGAACTGATAACCTGAACGGATTTATTTTAAAGAATGAATATGTTACATTTAACCATGGAAAGACAGTTTGTTGCTGTTTTTTTAAGCATAAACTTACATCCTGGTTGCTCATGTCCCAGTAAGGTCTCTCTCCAAAAGACATGACTTCCCACATCACAATGCCATAGCTCCACACATCTGAGGCTGAAGTAAACTTTCTGAAGGCTATTGCCTCAGGTGCTGTCCAGCGGATAGGGATCTTACCTCCCTGCAGAGAAGAGCAAACTGTGAGCTCTGCAAAACTTTAACCACCAAAACCAGCTGCACTGGCTATGAGTAAATAAAACTGGGCTGTTGTCTCACCAGAGAGCTGGTGTAGGTTGGGTCAGAGGAGTTCTCCTGCAGGAAGCGTGACAAGCCGAAGTCAGACACCTTGCACACTAAGTTGCTGTTGATGAGGATGTTGCGGGCAGCCAGGTCCCTGTGGACATAGCTCATCTCTGCCAGGTATTTCATGCCAGAGGCGATGCCGCGCAACATACCCACCAGCTGGATGGGAGTGAACTGGCAGTCATTCATCTAGAGAGGAGAGAAAAAGTTCAATTCGTGTCCGAATGTACAAATCGTGACAGTTTGAGTGTGAGCTCTCTGCGTCACACTGACCCGTAGAAAAGAGTCCAGTGCTCCGTTCTCCATAAACTCTGTGAGAATCATGACTGGACAGCTGGCAGTGATGATTCCCTCGAGGTGGATAATGTTGGGGTGCTGGAACTGTCCCATGATGGACGCCTCAGAAAGGAAGTCCCTTCTCTGCTTGTCCGTGTAGCCTCCCTTCAGAGTCTTAATCGCTACGTAGTTTTCTTTTTTTCCCGGAATCTTCAGCCTTCCTCGACACACCTCCCCAAACTCGCCTGCAGCACACAGGCACATAAACACACATCAAGCCTGTTTTCTGCCACATTATGAGAAAAGCTGCTGCACTTAACAAATGTAAAGCTTGCTTGCAGCAAGTTGCGCCCTTTAGTTTAAATGAGGGCCAGTAATGTTGGTACCATATTTATCAGTTAATGGCTTTATTTCTGCAGCCATATTGAATTTGAGGGTGATAAAGAAAAGACAATATATTGTTTTTAAATGGCTTTGAATCAATTAAACAGACTGAATTGGACATATTTTAATGATGTTTCCAAATGGAACAACGTTCCTAGAAGTGAGTACAAAGCTTACACATCTGTTATTAGTGGGAAAAAAAGTATGGGTAGGGCTTACCAGCACCAATGACCTCCTCTATCTTGACAAAGGAAACATCAATTTCCTTGGCAAATTCTCGCACCGCCTCATTAGGGTCCTCATAGGTGAAAGGGTCGATATAAACCTTGACCCCTGTGAGAAACAGACAAACAGAGCCGTGGGAAAATTAAGCAAAGAAATGTTAAGAGAACTGTGAGCCTGCTCAGATTAGAAATGATTTCCCTGACATGAATGTGTTGTAAATCAGCTGCGGTTTAGTGTGCATGTCCTTGACAGATTACCTTGGCCAGTGAGGTACTGGCTGTTTTTGTCGCTCAGCTCGGGATCCTTTATTCGGCTGTGTCGGCTGCAGGTAGAAAGAGATTGGTACAAATGCAACAAGATTAGGGTAGTGGAGCAGTTGTCTAAAGAATCAATGTTTAATTGGATTATTTGGCAAGTATTCTGAATGCAGCGTCTGCCAAATAAGAGGCAAATCCATTATCTGACAACGTGACTACTCAGATGATATAACAGTCAGACATAACCTCAGTAGCTGAAGTGTTCCAAGAAAAAAAAAAAAAAAAAAAGGAAAAAATAGACTTATTTTCTTTTGATGCTTAAAAAAAATCTCTATGATGCAACCAAGAATACAAAAATATCATCGCTTGTTGAACCCTTAAGGTAATGCTTTTCGTGGCCACACTCACAAAGAAGTCAGTTCAGCTAGTCCTTTTATGTTTTTTTGTTTTTCTGTTAAAAAAAAAAAAAAAAAAAGCCCTCCATCATTCTTGTTTACTGTGATCTTGACACAAAAAAACTACCTTGTTTTGCAAAGCTTTTGCTGGCCTTCAACAATCCTCGGAAATCTTAAAGACATAATACAAGATGAGTTGTGGTAATGGTGAACATCCGAGCCAAGCCCTACGGTACTGCTCTTTGACACGAGCGGCTCCATTATAATTCTGCTGGCACAAACTCATCCCTACAAGACTGTAACAACCCTGTAGCTACTGGATCCCTGCCTTCCTCCATCCATCTCTCCCTCTCCCACCTCATAAGCCTAAAATAGCAAGAAAGCACCACCCTCAGTTAGTGGCAGATCTGGGCCTCAGTTGCTGGTTTGTGTCTGAGAGTGCGTGTGTATGTGTATGTGTGTGTCACAAGGTCACAGCTATTGTTCTCCTGTCCTGTGGAAACAGGGTTGGGACGCCTGCATCCTGTCTTTCCCTGCCCTCTACCTCTATCGTCATCTTTCTCTCATACAAACGCATGCACTTTCTCTCTGCTGTGATGCATCCAGCACTATTTACTCAAACAATGAAGCCTAAGGAAAATGTTCTAATGAGCAGGATAGCTTTTAGCTGTGTAAGCGAAAGAAATCATGAGCATTGCTTTGTGTCTGAACTGCTACACAGAGGAGAGAAAAAATGTGTGTGAGTAACACAGTTCAAATCCACCGCTGATAAGATACGATATGTATAAACAAAAGAACAAATGGCGCAAAACCATAAAATTGGGGTCATGATTGTTATTATTTTTCGATTTCCCCCTCTTTCTTCCCCATTTCCTGTTATTTTGTCAGCTTCTTTCCTTTGCAAATCTATTTTATTCTCTGTCTCTTTTCCTTTTCCCTGGTTCTCACCGAATGCAGTAGGCGGCCACAAAGACGAAAGTGACAAGCAGCAGCATCCCCACAGCGATAAGGATGCCAGGTACCAAGAACTGAGAGGCAGAGTCATGTCCTGAGAGAAAAGACAGACAAAAGACGCAGAGAAGAAAGAAAAAGACATAGAAAGGCTGGGAGTTAGACTAATATGTCAGCAAAAAGCATAGGAGAAGGTTCACACTGGTAGTGATGCACAAAAGGAAAAAAAAATATGGGACATGACCAGAATTGATATAAATAAATAGGCTCAATATGAGGACCATAATTAACTGGAAGGACACAGGTAATGAATTCATAATGAGGAAGAAGGATTGATTATGCAGATAAGATTCTTACAAAAAATCATGCGAAAAAAAAACAACAAACAAACCAAAACAGGAGTAATAAGCAGAAGGATCTTCTAAAATAGGAAGCTCATTTTACCATCAGGCAGGGTGCGGAAGATGGCTGCAGGGCTGAAGCTGCCATAACCCGCCAGAGTGCGTACCCGAACCTGCACTTCATACTGAGTGGCCCTGCGGAGGTCCGTCAGCACGACCTGGTTTTTGTTACTCTCTGTGTAGAAGCACTGATCGTCACTTCGCCTCTCCTACCAACAGAAAACTTGAGTCAGACGGACTGGAAGCTAGCAGAAAAATTTTAATCAAAGAAAAGAGTTAAGCTCTTAGTCGTAGCAAGAGGCTTACTAAAAAGCCGTCTACAGGAATTTAAATCTGTTGTCAATTTGACCTTTGCTGAATATGGATTCTCAATCTCTCCAGCTACAGCTTTAAAAGTTTTATAGAGAAAACAAACAACTGTTTCAAAGCATTTGTTTGCCAGGTAATCCAAATTTTACTGTAGTTTGAACCTACATGTTTTTGGATTGAACCACATTATTTAAGCAACCATCCAACTCTCTTTACTGCATTGTGACAACGAGCTTGTAATCCTGAGCCTGCAAACAACATCTTGAAATCTGAATAGTTCATCATGAGCCAACTGAGAGTTGCTGTCCGTTACCTTCTCACAGTAGCGTAGCTGGTACTGCATGATGTTGTAGTGTGGTTGAGCTGAGACTGACCAGTGCAGAGTCAGACTGCTCTCTGTGGAGTCACTCTTCCTAATCACAGACACCAGCGACGGCACTGCACAGAAGGAAGCAGAATGTTAAATACTAAGTGACGTTCTATTTCTCACTTTTTTCCTGATCCCATCCACTTCTCACCATCATGGCTTGTGGTGATGTTGATGCTTTCACTTGCAGGCTCCTTGCCGCTAAGTTGAGACACCCCATTGAGCGTTTGGATGGTGAAGGTGTATGTGGTGTGAGGCAGCAGGCCCCACACCTCCACTTTGGGACCCAGCAGGTTGTCCTGCGCTGGATGGTAGCTGACGCTGTCTCCACAGGGGAGGCACGACCCCTTGGGTGACCTGCATACAAAGCACCTGACAGCGTAGCTCAGGTCTGTTCTGCCTCCGTTGTCCAGAGGCTCGTTCCACTCCAGGCTCAGGGTGGTGTCGTTAATCTGGGGAATGATGCCACGTGGGGCTGAGGGAATTCCTGCAGTGACAATAGAATCCACGGTTAAATAAATTTTGCTTTGACTTCAAATCAGGAAATTAAACGTCACTCAAGCTCCTGCAATTGCGAAAAGTTTATCCTGACTTTTATGTCTATCTGCACAAGGCTGCAACAGCATTTTGACTACGCAGGCATGACAGAAGTATTGATCTTCTCTTCAAACTGTAAAGAAAGCAAACAGCTCCCAAAGTGTCAAACTGTTCCTTTAAATGTATTTTTCCTGATCCGAACTGCAACCCTGCGGTCAGGTGCAAGTGTTGAGATTTCCAAATGTGCAACACTAAATCAGCAGTGGCATTACAGCAACAAAACCAGTGAGTATTTTCATTTTGCTTCTGGTGACTACTCTCAAAATATTGCATAGTATTATAGAAAAAAGGTCAAATCATATGTAATATTTAAGTGTCTCACAGCCCTGATATAATCCCATTCCCCTCACGTTCGCCATCATCCTCCGCTGTCATTTAACCGATGCTTTACCTTTCCACCACCCAAGCAGATCACTTGTTTACAATCGGATAAAAGCCGAAGACATTTTACTCAGTCGCATTTAGCCACAAATCAGAACAACGCTGTTGCAGTGGCTTTGCGTCACAGCAGCAGCATATGTGTTGCAGAATTTAACTGGTGCAATTATGTTCATCTGAAGCAGGATGATAATGATCATTGTCTGAAAATTGTAAGATAGCTCTTGCCTCAAGCCAAGCATAACTTAACAGTGAGACCACTCAGGCACTGTGAATCAGTATCACTTCCTGCCAAGGAGACAGAGCTTTGTCACTGAGCCTGCGGGTAACTTCAGTGCTAATAACTTTCTCAATAAAAACCCAAGTGGGACAAAATCACACTCAGACAGGGAGTGTATGAATTTTGAATTTAACTTATGGGAGTAAAAACTTCTTCTTTATTTTTTTTTTTAAAGAAAATGATACACATCTTAGCAATCAAAGCTCGCTTTATTGATACCATCAAAACAGTCTCAGTACTTATACTGAGGCAAAAAAGTCAGATTTACAGATAGCTTGGATAACTGGAAATTTTGCATACAAATTGAAAATATGCAATGCGAACAACTGCACTGGCAATCCACTACAAATTACAGAATATATTACAGGAATGGCCTAATTAAGTGATAAATAATTAAGATAAAACCTTTGTAACTAATAATAAAATTGTTGGAAGCAGCTTCAAGTTGGTATTTATAACTAACACCTGCAGAGAACATCGCAAGTCAACAAGCTGGTGCTGATTTCCACAGTGTTTCACATTGTTGCACAATGATTTACACCCTCTTTATGGCCATTCCAAGAGTGCACCTAATTTAAAAGTGGCTCCCATTCACGCACTCAAAATGTGGCTGGATTGAAATCCCTGAATCCACACGGAGGTGTCACTTGAGACCTTCAATGCCCACTTCATTTTTTAGAGAAAGCCCTTCCCCCAACAACGAATCACAAAAGAGATGCATCTCAAAGCTTAGTCGTGGGGACAAAGGACACAAATCAGCTAAGAGAGGTTGGGCTAATTGACACCACACAAAAAAGAAATAGAGCTGAGGAAAACAAAGTAAAGGGAAGCAGGAGAATGGAAAGAGTGAGTAGAGGCCACTGTTGTTAGCACCTTCATAGCTACATGAATGATTAATGACTGTATACTTACTGGTGCAGGGGGTGTCAGGACTGTCCGTCTTTGCACGTAGGTACCCAGAGCGACATGCACACACGGATGACCCTCTGATGGTGGCGTGGCTGAATCCCGGACAGCCACTACACTGTCCCTCTTTGCCCGACTTGAACTGACCCACAGGGCAAGCTAGAGAGGACACAACGCAATGTCAGATGAGGTTATCAATATTTTTATTGTACATTTACACAACACATTCACTGTGTCCTTGACAGACCTGGATCAAACTGAATTTGCATATACATCCCATTCTTAGGCAGCAGATGGCTGCAGATTGACAGAATCATGTAATGAGAGCTATAATGAAGGTGATACTAATAGTCAATTATACTCAATTATCTTCAGCTGCCTATCACTGGATTTACCTAAACAATAACCAGTCAGTTTTTTTTTTTAAAGCTGCCCATGTTTATTGATTCACATACATTGTTCAGTGTCTCTTGTAAAGACAAGAACATCACTGTGACAACTGATAAGCAAATGAAAACTGAAGGGAGCATGAACTAAAAAGGATTTGGCAACAAATCAATTAGTCTGACTGACAGAAAACCAACTGACAATGATTTTGTGAAACCAACAAAACTTCCCAAATGTGAGAAGATGCTTCTGCTTATCTCTGTTTTGGACAAATATCTCTCGCAGTCTAAATAACTAATCAGAAAAATAAACTCTTCACACTTGTCCCTCATGTGAATGTGCAATAATCTGGCACTACGACACCACATACAATCAAAGTGTTTATATTCTGCCCACTGTTTGGTGACTGAAGCACCATGACTGAGACAGAGGATTAAAAACAATAAACTTTCACACCAATTGTTGCATTGTTATAGTGAAAACTCACACATTTCACAGGGTCAACACTCTTCTGACTGACATCTTGCTGCAGGAATTTTCCACATATGAGTGCAGTTATTAACGAGGGCGGCTGCAAAACTTGCCTACACACAAATGCACAGCTGCTGTAGAACAAGATCAAGTTTTTACTGTGATTTTACAAAATGTGTTGACAAATCTAAAGATTTCTATTGATCATTTCTGGAGCAGACGGCTGTCTGATGTATTGTGTATTGTGAGGTACCTGTTTAGCTACATCTACATGTGGACACAACACCCTCTTAAGTACTGTAGCTGTATTTTTAGTCTGCTAGAGGTATACTTCAAAGACATGGTTTACGTATCTTAATCAAGCTCATTTATAACACTAACTCATTTAGACAACAGTCATTCGTTTTGCATCACATGGTGCATCTGAGCCAGAAAATCTTTCTGGGGATGACGGCATAACGGCTAAATGAATTTAATTCTAAACCTAGATGTCAATTTTATTTCCATTTTCTGAAATGACCAGCGTATGAAGCAAATTAACTGTCCAATACCTCTATGAAGGCAATTTCCCTTTATGGCCTAGTGAGTGTTTTTCCTCACAGCTCTCCTCGGTGACAGAATGCTGGAAATGGCACTTCACCAGAAGCATAATGTCGGAAATCATTCTCTTCTTCTTCTTTTTTTTTTTTTTTTTTTAATGAAATCGTTATACCTCCCACAGAGATCAAACTGAATCCTACCTTCTAACACAGACAGATGAAACCACATTTCTCTGAAGAAAACGCAGCACTCCTTCTGCTTTTTTGTGTATAGTGCTCAGCATCTATCTGTGCTGGTGTGATGCTTTAAGTGTGTAAGTGTGCACGAGGGGGAGTGCTCACGCACGAGGCATGTTAATTGGACTCATTAGACAGAGCTGCTGCACAACTCCTGAGAGAATCATTCTGCTTCTCCTTTCTTTTCTTGTGTGCTTTGCTTTGATGTTCTCAAGCTGATAGGATCTTTACCCGGAGCACCACCTCCCTGCTTCGCTCCCCTCACCTCCCCAGTCCTCCTGTGCTCCTTCTATCTCAGCTGAACCATGAGCTGTCGCAGCAGTAAGCCTTTGACCCTGCTCTTCCTTTCTGAGATAAGTGCTGCTCCAGCTGACCTCTCCCTCTGTCCCCACTGTGTCACAGCCGTTTCCCTGCCTCATTAACTTCCTTGGTCTTTCATTTCCTCTTGAATGCTTCAACCCTCAGTGAACCCCCACCCTCATCTTACCATTGTTTTCTTGTTTAGTCTGCCTGTTCCGCTGCCTATGTGGGTGTAGTCTCTATATATACATCTGTTTATGTGGCCAAACTTTGCTCTGCTCTTACCTGTGCAGCGGGTTTGTCCCTCAGCTGGTTCAAATCCAGGTATGCAGGCGCAGGACATCGTTGGCTGTCCCACCCACTGGCCGTCTTCACCACAGAATAGCCTAGGCGGTTGAGATTGGGGCCCCTGCTGAGCGGCATGCTCCACACATGAACCTTGTGCTTCTTGCACAAGCTGGCGGGGAACAGTTTCAGGGAAGAAGGACAGAGCGCTGACCAGTGGAGGACACTTTTTAAAAAACACCCTGACGGATAGCAGAGCCATGCAGGCGCCCTGAGCCTGAAAAGCCAAGTAGAAACCTCTCTTGGTCAGAGGGCCGAGTCTTAGCGTCTTCACGTTAAATTTCCGCTCTCCACCCTTCCTCAGGAGAAAATCTGCAGCCACCGTGTCCACCTAAGACAGGAAGAAAGAGAAAAGGTATTACATAAGGACCAGATGCAAGCACATAGGCTTGAAGCTTGAGAATGACCAGAGAGGTTGCTTTGCATGTGTCAGCCTTTATTACACATGCATTACATTATTAAACAGTTTCCAAAGCACCACTGAGACTTCAGATTGATTCACTACCTTGTTTACTACATGTTACAGTAAACTCAGCCTAAATTTGCAGAACTGAAACCATCTGAGCAGAAAGGTCATTTATCACAGTGAACATATTATCAGCTAGATTTACATGCTACGTAGGTGATAACTAAGGAGAGGAGCAGGGTGTTTTCTAACACTACTCTCTGATGTTGTCTTTAAGGACATGACGACATTAGAGGTTTGACATTTAGAAGCCAAAGTGTGCTGCATTTATACAAACTCAGAAGATACACATTAGGTAAACATTCAGGTTGTGACACCCGAATGTTCTCATGGATCAATAACCTAATTTGGTCATAGTATAAAAGGACAAAATGTTGAATCGAATAAATTACAGAACTGAAGTAAGATTTTTTTTTTCTGTCTCTACAAACAGGGTTTGACCCTGCAAGATAAACAAAAAAGTAAGCCAAGTCCATACTGGAGGGAGAAAAATCCATCTAAAAATGTGTGTATTTTGGAAAAGTCTCAGCAATTATTCACAGTAAAATACACATAGATCACTCAACAGATTACAGGCTACAAAAAACAGCAAGGTTTTTATGATTTCTGAACATGAGAGCTTAACGGCCGTCTTGTTTTAGAGATTTACATATATTTATTCACAGGGAATGAACACGAAACCCTTATTTTCATTGTGATGACGTGAAACTCACACACTACTCCTTATAATGGAAGTGAATGTCATATTTTTAGACTCTCACTACTTGGCTAACTAGAGTGTCTGCATTAGCTTGTGCTAAAAATGTGAAGAATCAAGTAACAGAAATATGATTACAACAGATTAGTTTAACCTTTTCAAGCAAAAAAGGCCAAATATTTTATCAATGCACACTCAAACAGAGTTCTTTTTTTTCTTTTTCACATCCAATAGAAAATTAAAAATCTTTAAGCTCTTGACTGCTGACTGAGAAGTCAAGTTAAGTCATGACTGTTGGTGAATTGATTAATCATGACAATTTTGGGCAATAGATGGATCTCTTTAGCAGACATGGAAATAAGAAAGCTTTTCTAACAGCTGTGTTCAAATGTTCTTTAATTTGTTTATAATACCAGAGGTGGGAGGCGGATACCTTGGTGTAAGGGTTCTCCATCCAGGGTGGGTAGGTTTCTGTGGCCTCATTGGAGTCTGCCTGGTAGTAATAGAGGTTGAAAGTCTCCTTACAGCTGCGGTGATGAGTGTTCCTGGAGGAACACTCCATCATGGTGAATCGAAGCTCTACGTAAACCTGAGAAGCTTCTTGTCTCTGGATGAAGCCACTGCGCAGCCAGTTGCTGGATGAACTGTCTGCTTGGCAGATCTGATAGGTCCTCACGCTGTTGTTCTCCTCATCTAAGCCGCTTACTTCCTCCCACTGAGAGCAAAGAGAACAAAGGGCTGTCAGACTGCACATTTAAAAGACATCTGACCCAGAAAAGTTGTGAGAATTGAGCACAGTGTAGATTTAATTCACCTGTAAAGACAATCACTGGGGATTTTATACAAGTGGACATATTAGAAGTCCTATAAACTATAATAATGTTGCAATTCTTTGTTGTCTCTCTGGTGAGCTACACCTGTCAATGACCCATGGGATGAAAGTATCTTGCGGTGGATTCTGATCCAGCCTAAATTTGAAACTAGGTTGTTAAATCTCCCATTGAGCAGCGGCACGCAGCTAGTGGGAATCCAAGTCTCACTTGTCAAACAAGGCACACAGCTGCACATCGTATCTGAGACAGACGCATCTTTCACCCTTCAAATGCACTTACAGACCAAAATACGATCACAAATATGTATGAGGTAAAAACTCTACACAGAAATCTACATTTGTTCAGGAGCCACAACAAAAAAATGCTTTAATGTTTGACTTCTGAGTCAACAGCAAACATGTTCACCATCACTGCATTCCCAAGAGCAGGAAACAAGCAGGAAATTAACATACTGGGGGCAAAATTTAGGAGATTTGCTGAACTTGAGGCTCAGAAATTCTGTTATGTAAATATGTAAATCTTTAAAAATCCATTTGCACATGATGTGAGGAGTGAGGCAGAATACTGGTCTGAATGAATTGCAGAGCAGTAAAGCACTCGGAGCCAGATCTGGATCACTTGAAGGGAGAATATCCCTTCTAATCTGTAAAAAATAAACACTGTGGCAGCAGATATGTGTCTGTACAAAATGTTTCCTGTGATGAGGATGCACCACATCTGACAGGAATCATTCACATGAATGAAAATCAAGTGTGACTTAAAACACAAACAGATGAAGTGGATTTTAAATGGGACAGATGCAATTTGTTTTATGCAACATATTAATGAAGTTGCTTGAAAAATATGGTAAATCCCTTATTTAATGTAGCTAATTATTTATGGCTGAGGGTCTTTCTATCTTTACAGCACCACTTTTACGATTGCCAGCTCTTTCAGTCCTTCTGCAAACAACTCCAAAGCCCCGACACACACATTGTACTGTAGAGGACAATATGTAGAACATTTAAACAACAATTTACAAATACTGCTTTGTTGTGTTGTGAAGAGTTAACGTAATACTATTTAAACATTAGGAGAATACACAATTACACTTAATCGAGGCCATTTGTGACACAGCATGACATTATATGGCATTAATTTCACATACAAGCTGTGTTTGATGCTGACACATGCTGTACTTTCAGCCATGAATATCATATGCATTTGATATGAATTATTAATGAAACTTAGCTAACATTAAACAGAGACATTTAAGTACAACTGAACCCGAAAGGCTAGAAAATTATATCTGGGTTTGAAGATGTAAAAAATATCAGCTGTAAGGGTGTTATTGTTCATCAGTTCTAAAATAAGGAACCATATGGTAAAGCTTTTATGTCTGCATTGTTGATGCAGATAGCTGATGGCGTCTCTTCACTGCTGCATGTCATCACTGACTAAATCCCTGTTTTGTACCCTTTTGTGCCAAGTTAATGTTAAAAAACACAACCCAACCACGTTTCTGACAACATGAAGCTTTTGATGCGCCGCTTCAAATAATAATGGCTATACAAACTTTTTCCAAGGATGTCAGCTTGTCTCGCTTTGCATCTTAATCAGAAGCAAAGGGACGTGTGGTGAGTATTTTTGTCCAGCCCCACAAACCTCCCTGCCAGCATCACTGTGTCGCTTTTCCTTGTGAGACATCAGCAAGTTGAGCAGTTCTGGTCACTGACGCTGCTGGCAAAAATACCCCAGTGACTGCTCTTCAGCTGATCAAATTACAAATATGTCTCTCTCTTTTTTCTTTTTTTTTTTTTCCTGCTGGCTGCAGGATCCAAAATTGTGGGCAGCCAGTCACTTTGACTCCAAGGTTGATGGGATATATCAAAGCATCTGCTTTCAATATACTTTAAATGGCACATTCGGTCTGGTGTTTTCTTCATCCTGTCAGTTACTTGCCATATAAGGAATTTGTTTATGGCCAAAGTAACAAAGGAACAGCTGGAGGCCAAAAATCCGCAGTCACCACTAGGTTTATGTTAGGAATATAGATAACATAGAGAGGCCGGGGGTTACATACCTCTGGTTTGGCACGTGGAAAGATTGTCCATTTGAGATCAGATGTCTCTGTCTTGGTGTTCATCAGAACCTCTGTGGAAAAGATAAAAACATAATATCATTCGCAGCGGAAAAGGCACAAACGACACGTATAAAACTCATTTACATTCAGAGAAACGCACATAATTGTATTCAAAATAACAGACTGAACATATTTTAAGTCCTAGGCTCTCTGCCAAGTATGAGCCTTAGCTTATACTGGGATTAGGGTGAAAGATGGAGTTTCACCAGTCAATTACATCCACACTGCATATTCCCACTATCCTAAAACTGTCTTTCGTCTAATGTTTGTTTTTATTCCCTCACGTCCCTTCTGTTCCCAGCGATAGGCCATGCCTGTGGTCACCCTTAACCTGCTGAGAGGACTCTGCTTTTGTCCAGGGAGAGCAAGGACAAGCACAGCAGCAGAATCGACCAGACTTCCATGGCTGCAAACACACACATACCAAGATTTAAGCCTTGCAGTTACAATCTGTGATTACAATAGAATTGATTTTCTTTTTGTAATCTTTTGAGAGGCAGGCTGCCCACTCACAAACAATCGGACCAGTTCTGCTATGATTCAGTATCCCAATAAAATCCAAGACCGGAACAGTATGTAACTTGAAGAATACTTTGGTTTGAATGACAGGATTTCTTTTCATCTGTTTTTGTCCTCTCCCTGTCTTGGAACAGTGACTCATATTTATACTGATGGGAAGAGGTTTCTGACACAGACAGGCTTTTTGAAAAACCTACCTGTTTGTGGAGAAGCCCATTTCAATGGTTGGGTAGTTTCCTTTTACTAATAAACAAGATTTAATATGGCCATGATCAAGGAGAGCACCTCCATGAAAATAGTTCCAGGTAAGCGAGGAGTTTCAGCACAGGATTATCAGAGAGGTTATTAAGGTGCTTTGTTGTATTCGGCTACATAGGTTCAACAGTTAAGTCAGCATCTTCCCCTACAACATGCATTCTACACACACACACACACACCCACACGACACACACAAACAGGCAGCCAGGAAAATAAAAATCCTGGGTTTTTGATGTATTTTTATCCACTTTTGGTTTTTCCTGTTTCATTAAAGCAACCGTTTTCTTTTCCATCACACTGATTAATTTAACAGAGCTTCACATAAAGAATAACTATTGAGCTTGAAACTCGTACTTTCATTACTTATGAATACAAACCAGTCCTTCATTCATGAAATAAATTATGTTTTGCTCTGAATCCTGGATGAGGCAAAAGTTTAGTTTTTCTTAACTGTTAAATATGTATAATATTTCAGTTTCCTTGGCCAAATATTGTAAACACGGTCCAGCTCAGCCTCTTAAATGTAAAAATGCCGTTGGTCTGAACTTGGGGTGAGAATTTATTTAAAAAATGATAGACCAATCAATAATTAAAAAAATAAATAAATAACTAGTTGCAGCTTATGGTTAAACAAACCCCCCCAAAAAAAACAGTAAGGACCTTCTAATCTGGTTTGAATGCCACCTCCTGTAAATTGATGACTACCACTGTCAGTATGATAAATGATGCTGCTAAAACCACTGAATTCATGCTGATGTGAAATCCTAATATAATTTGCCAAACTGCTTTTTTTTAAATGTAAAAAATTCCCATGATTATACTGACTCATTTGTGGAGGGATATGTGGGTATTTACCAAATCCTTTAACAAAGATTACAGCAAATACATTAAGGTTTTTAGTGACTCCTTGTGCTCTTTGAATTGATTTTATGCAGTACTGCCTTATACCAGAACTTGTTATATTTTATAGAAATAACTGCAACGCTTCCCCTTTAATAATCTCAGAAATCCAGCGGGAAGAGCAGCAATCACAACCACGTCCAAATGATTAATTTGAAACGAGCAAGCAAACAAACAAAAAGAACAAAAATGTGATAACACAGGAAATTACCTTTCTTCACTGTTTTAATAAATAACATTACATTCTGTTAGTAAATATACTGATAGGATAAATTAACAATAGTTACAAGTCTGTGAACATGTTGCCATTCTGAACACCAATAATTGGATCACTGCTATATAAAAAAGTAACAAAACCAGGTAAAGTTGGGACGGGCCATGTTTACCGTTATAACATCCCCCCTGTTCTTTTAACAACATCTGTAAACTGATGAGACCAGTTGTTGGACCTTTGGGAGAGGAATGTTGTACCATTCTTGTCTGATCTAAGATCTGAGCTGTTCAACAGTCCTAGCTCTGCTTTGTTTTACTTGGCCTCCCAAAATGAATCCAATTTTTTAAGCTGGTGAAAGATAGTTTTCTAATTTCCCCAATTTGAATAAGCTTTGGTCCAGAGAAGACGGCAGCATTTCTGGATCAGGATCACATATGGCTTCTTCTTTGCATGACAGAGCTTTAACCTGCAATAATGGATGACAAGGCAAACTTTCACAGACATTGATGTCTGAAAGTGTTCTTGAGCTCATGCAGGGATTTCCATGACAGATTCATGTCTGGTTTTAATGGGGCGCCATCTAAGGACCCATAGATCATGGGTATGCAATATTGATTTTCAGCCAAGTCCCATGCAAACAGAGATGTTTCCAGCTTATGTACTGTAGGTGACTGAAAAATAAATTATTCATGATTTTATGTTCCTTATTCTGGAATTGCTCTATAATTTGTAGGTCAGATTTTTGTCAGATTGTCAAACCTCTGCCCACCTTTACTTTTGAGAGAGACTGCCTCTCTAAGGTGCTCTTTTTATTTCCAGTCATAAAACTGGTCTCTGACCAATTAACGCATTTAGTTGCAATATGTGCCACCACCAACTTTCTTTTAGATGTCTTTGCCATTGAGAAGATGAGCTTTCATGATGTCTCACGAAAAATATCACAAATGCCTAATGTCTAATGTAAAAACATAAATGTCATATCATAAATGTCACATCTGTGGTTTACTCAGATTTGCAAATAATTCTTTTTGTCTTTACTTCTTGAATAATGTGCCAAAGTTTTTGTATTTTGGGTTGTAGATGTCTCCGTTCATGACACAGCATGCATTTAATGCAACACAAAAACACTGTCATGAAAACTACGGTGATGAACACAATGAGAACACGTATTCAAAGACATAAGTAGTGTAATTGACTAACATTTGACTCTGTAGACTTGTACTTCCCATGGCATTTTTAATGATCACTCAGTGCTCAGCACTGCTCACATTTTCATTCAAGCTAATTTAATAAATTTTGCCACAAGCAACAAAAACAGAATTCACCCCCTTCCTCTGCTGCAGCCACACAGCCAAATTACCTAAATTTTCCTCTCTGCATTCCACCTCAGGGACATTTTCTCACTCTTGCTGTCTGGGTGAACCCTCTCCTGCATGCTGCGAGTGAGAGCAATGACATGGAGTCACTAATCATTGGGGTTGCATATGTAGCGATTCTGTCATTGCATCACACTGAGAGGTAAAAGGTGCATATGATGTGACTAATCACTGACTTTTCCCTCTGTACTTGCTTCTCTTGCTTTACCCTCTATGTGGGGTTCTTTTAAAGAAACACTAACCTTCATGCCTCTAAGCCTCTTCCACTTCAAAACCACAAAAGCCCACCAGCTTTACAACAATCTGAGAGGAAAAAAAGGAAAAGTCTACAAAAAGCAGGGCAAAATAGGAGAGAGGAGGGTGAGGAGGATAATTGCATGACAGAGTTCAATCCGGTGCATCCCCTGCATTTAGTCTACCTCATGTTCACTCCAGCATAATTAAAAAAAATCACCTTCAGCACCTTGGGGCTGACTGAGCGGACTGCCTAGTTTCCACCTTTCAGATGAACACCTGCCCCTGTTTTTATAAGCCAAGTAAGGTGTGGAAAAGAACCCCCCTCCCCACCCCCAGGTACAGTAATCACTGTTTATCACTGCTCTATCATTAAGCTTTATGAGACAGGATGCGTGAGCGTGACTGTTTGTATGAGATGGTGAGTACTTCTATTATGTGCTTGCACGGCCTTGCCTTTCACTGGAGCAGAAACAGTCTTAAGCCCTGCTAGAGGAAGCCGGCTTTTCCCCTACATTCTTTCAACTGTGGCGGCCACCCACCGCCGGAAAACTGCCCAGAGCGCTAGAAAATGTTGGAACAATGAGAATTCGTCATCTGGCCGTATTTAACACCCAAAACAAACGATTGTACAGTAATTACAGGGCAACTGTCAACATTAGTAGACACTCGAGAAGTCTAAACTGATACTGGTGCTGGCAGGGCGATATGTCTGGGCCTTAGAATTACAGTCATCAAAAACTTCTACAGACTGAAAAATCTTCTCAAGTAAAGAAACTGAGAGGCAAAGGTTGAGTCTGTGGGTTTGCAGATAAATGATTGCGGGGTATAGTTTGTATTTTGATGATCAAACCATGTTTGAAAAAACAAAGGAAGAATGTCTTAAGGTTCCTGTATAATAAGGGAGACAATAGAAGGTGTTCTACTCAACTTTCTTTACAAATGAAAAACCTGACCCTGTGCTTTCAGTGAACTGTACAGACAAACATCTTTGGTCTCCAGGCTTTTAACAGGTGACCTCATATTAAGGACCGGATCCATTTGATGTGGATCCCTTCCTTTAATAACATTCCCTATTTTCATCTTGCATGTTACTTTCTTCCTGGTGTGCCCTTCCCATTTCTCACTTTCTCTCTGGCACTGGAGTGCGATAGGGAAATTATAGGCCTATGAACATTTGGCCTGCTTCAGCTACAATTAGACCTCATTTTAATTAAAGAAACAGAGTGCCAATTACCCTCATACACCTAGAGAAATGGAGACAGAGGGGAAGAACGTGGATAATGACAAAGAGGAAAGCAAAGGAAAAAAGCAAAAAGAGGAAAAAAAGGAGGAGCTGTCAAAGGATTTGGGATTAGCAGTGAAATGTGTAAAAACTAAATGGGTTTTAAAGTGTACTTTCCAATATTGCAGCTACACTCAGAGCCTACTTGCCAACTATTCTCAACAAGTAGTCTGGTCAGCTGAAACAAAGCCGGGCAAAAACATGTAGAGTATTTTTGTACACACAGTTCTGTCCTTTTGTATCACATTACCCCAGTGTACAAAATGTGTAACTTAATTATTTTAAGATGGAAAAAAAAAGATCCCAATCAATAGAAGACACAAATGGAATAGTTAATGAACTACCACGCCAAGAAACTGTATCTGCTCGGATAATATTGGTTGAATTCTTAATACTGTTGTGTGAGTAAAACCCACAGGAGACGGATGAGGCCACCGACTTATCGGTCATCTGTACTGTCTTTGTGTTGATGTTGAATCTACTTGTATTTGGACGTTTCTGCAATAGTGTAAAAGAAAAAAGGAGAGGAAATCAATATACAGTGGGACAGTGGAGAATGCAAAGCAACGACCGATATCGGTATGCACTCTATCAGCGGGGAATTCTTCGGAGAATTACCTGCTGTGTTCACACATGAGCTCAACTGGACATTACCTATACTCTGCATTACAAAGAGGGTTCGTTAAATTCTGACCTGATGAAGACATCTGTGTTCACATGCTGCTATTTTGGGTAATGTGCAGAAAATCCTGTAAGAAAACACCTTAAGCTGCTGGGTTCATGACGGTATACCTGAGAAAAAATATGTAGTACATGTCGTGACACTACTAACACATATAATTTTGCAGTGCCTTCAAAACTGACACATGTATGCTCAGAGTCTTTGATAGATACCTCTGAGTTTCAGAAAAAAAAACAGGTGTAAATTTAAGTATTTCAATAACTTAAATTTATGGGGAATGCTTTAGTCTGCTTTCCTGCCAAGAACCAGGGCAAGGTTAAGCTTCTCCAGCTCTGGTTCTTCAGACAAGCTGTTCAGCTACATCAGCAATCAAATCTACTGAATGCAGATCTCAACATCCATGTTAGGAGCAATAAGGGAAAGTGCAACACTTCTAGATGGAAAAAAAAATTAAAATTGCAATGTGAGGATTGGATTTGTATTTTTATCTGAAGTATAGCATGACGTCACACACCGTCTCTTTGTGTTGATCTCCAGAATCATGATTACAAAGCCGGCCCGGCCTCTTGTTCATGTACATTCATGTAAATCACTGCCTCCTATCTCCTCCGGGACACTTTGGCCTTCCCTCCTTTTAAAAGGCTACAGCCAGTGACCAATGGCAGCCCTGTGTGTCTTAAAAGCGAAAAGGAGGAGACTGAAAGCAAACGTTCACCTGAAGACGACTGGGACATCACCTCTAAAGAAACAGCGGTCACTGGCGGAGAAGATGTCAGATGAACAAAAAAGACCACACCCGGATTAACACTGGTCATGTGCTTGACTTGGAGCTAGCTCTTCTTCTCCTGGACAGATAAGTACTAGGGATGCACCGATCTGATCCTCAGAACCGGATTGACTCCGATTTTGAAAAAAAATCCTGGATCGGGGATCAGTAAAAAATGAGCCGATCCATGGCCTGATCCGTCGGTGCAGATCTATTCTGTGCGATTCTATGCTGCGCACGTGGAGGGACATCATGCGTTATCAACGCACCACGTGGAAGCTGTTATGTTTGTTTACAAAGGCCAAAGTTGCAGCTGCTACATTGCTAGCCAGCTGCCGATGTCTCCTGTCACCGCTCAAAGAAGAGTCTTATGGCGGTTTGGTTTCCCACATTTTGCAGGTAAAAATCCCACGTGTGCCGAGAGGTCACCTTAGGAAAAGTATAGTTCCTTTTCATGTTTGTTGTTCAGTCTTCGGTAGTGCATGCGCATTAGTGAACACATGAACACAAATGCTGGTGAAATGAGGCACTGAATGTGTGTGTATAAACTGTGTTTGTGTGCCTTCAACTTTAAAGAAGTTTTGTTCCCGTTTATTTTGACATATTTGACAGAGGAAGTCAGGCTACAGTTTTTTTCCCCTCAGTTTCAGCATTTTATTATTTTACATTTATTTAACTGCACTGACTGGAGCAGGGGAAGTTTTGTTATATTTTTACATAAGAGACCAATCTTGAGAAGCTGGTTTAAGATTGTTAAAGTTTATTTAAGATTGCTGTGTGTGTGTGTGTGTGTGCACAGTTGTTAAATATGTAATTCAGTACATTTATCTGTTTTTAAAAACTAGGTACAATTTTTTAAAGCCAAGTGTGATGATGCCTTGCAGAAAAGAATGAACCCAAGTCTGTTTCCACACAAAGAAGTGAGTGCACAAAAGTAGTAACGCTAGCGTTAGCTTCCGGTGTTAGCACTAGCCGGGATCCGGCAGTGGCTCCGGACGAGTTGGCTGGAATCAGCAACTGGAGTATCTTACAGCTACGCTCAACATGTTCCACAATGAACAACCTGAAGGTAATAATGATGTTGTTTTGCTCAGTGTGTTTGCACTTAGCAGATTTTTGTCACCAGACGAGGTGAGTGGGGTGTGGAGCAGAGGAAGAGGGAGTTGTGGTTCACGACACACTTTCTTTTTGGTTGACAGGCAGTGCTTAACAGCAAACCTTTCAGTAAAGTTGTTTCGCTTTTTGCTCCTTTAAATGGAGTGAAATGTCAGCTTTCACCGTGAGAAATAGTGAGGGGAAGCCATCAAAATGTTGCTTAAAATGGGCAAAATGCTGCACAATTTGTACCAGTCTCTCTGGGTGCACATTCGGTGCAGCTACATGCAGAGTTCAGCGGAGTTACAGTTATGTTTAACCTTGTCATTTAATTGGAACAGCATCCTTGTCACAGAATACATGCACGGGAGGTGAATCGAGTTATTGACCAACGTATAATTGATGCTCGGACACTGGACTGTGTGAGAAAACGTTCAAAACATTCTGCTACTTCAAACTTTCTCTGAGAGATCATCATTTATGTGAGTATAGCTGAATTCCCACACAGGTGATATCTGTAAGTTGAATAATTGATGAGCTTGTAGGATGATGCTCACAAAATTCAAATTTGATTTGAGCTGATACACAGTCATCATGGCTTTTTTTTTTTTCAGTCACAATTTCTGATGTGTTTAGGGACAGTGAAAAGAAACAAATATATGTGAATGAAAACAATCTTATTGGGAATTTTAGTCACTTAGCTATACTCAGCTTTGACTTTGAACAATCTTGGCTGCACTAACATTCATTTGGATTTAAAAAGTCTGGTCTTAATCTGATTAATACTTAATTTTTTCTAGAGACATATGATTTATAACACTAATAGTTTAGAGAGATAATGGTCAACAGACACCCAACCATAAGCTGTTAAGTAAATGGAGTTTCTGAAGCTGTCTTACCATCTGATAGGCAGTACCAACAAATCAAATCCAGCTTTAGATGAGAATATTGATGCTGGTATCATAGCTGTATCGTGCTGTTTATCTCAGGAAGAAGAGGAGACAGTATTCTTATTATCACAGGCTCTGTAACAATAAGACATATTCATCTTTAAAAATGCAGATTCTGAGCAGGGCTGGGTAATTAATTGAAACTGACATTCAGAACAATTAATCATGATTTTGATTTTTGCCGTAATCGCCCAGCCATAATTCTGAGCGTACTCGTGTTATTACCCACACTGCACATTAAGACTGAAAAGTGAAGTTCCTTTTCATGTTTGTCTTCGGTAGTGTATGCACATTAGTGAGTGCACATGAACACAAATGTTGGTGAAATGAGGCACTGAATGTGTGTGTGTAAACTGTGTTTGTGTGGCTTTCACAAAGTTGTGTCTAGGGAGATTAGACATCAGCTTCCCGTAGTTCCTGTCCCCTTCCTGTCTCCTGGTCTGGTGGGGGCCAGCGGCCAACACACACACACACTCACTCACATGTCTTTCACATGCACACAGCAGTCAGGCAGGACACGGTTTCCCTCCACGTCTACTGTATAACAAAAGCCTTCTGTGACACGTGTAGACAAGCTCAGCTACTTTATGTGTTTCAGAGAAGTAAAAAGAAAGAAGGTGAGATGAAGAAAAGGTGTTGATGCTTATCGCTTTGTTTTTGTTCCCTGTAGGGACACACACACACACACACATAAATATATATATGTATATAAAGTCTTGTGTCAGTGTCTTCCCCAGGACAGGGTGTGACCTAGTTATGGCGGAAGCATCATACTGGGCAGAAAGCAAAGATGCGACCAGAGAGGATCAACAGTGCTGTGAGTTAAACCAACTCACAGTGCTGAGGATTAAGACCAGGTCTGCCGTACCTGACCTCTGAATGTTAAGGCTTAAAATTACACGGTCATCAGAGATTCACTAAGCAGAATCATTATGTTAATCATTTCCAGGTGAAGATGTGTTTTCCCCAGTCAGTCTCAGAGTCCACACAGGAGAGCTTGCATGAAAGATCCGATGACTACCCCTTCTTAGCTAACAATAATATAGTTAGAGCAAAACTGTTTGGATTTTTTGGTTGATTTTCTGCTTAACATAAGCTCCTATCAGCAGGGAACTTGTCTTTTTTCATCTTCAGTAATAAATGTCAATATGTCTGTGTATCCTAACAGAAGCTAGGATTAAACAGAAGCTTTTCTGTGGTGTTGGATCAAAAGACAAATGCTGATTGAAAAAAAACTTGAGAACTGTCCAAGGTGCATTCATATCCCCATTTTAATAAACTGCTGTAAAATGGGAGGGAAACTGTTGCATTATTCAAGTCACACATGTTCAAAGTGAATGTGTAATTCTAATCAGTGGTATAAAAAGTTTTGACCCTGGCATAAAATGAGAGGTAAAGGTTAAGAGGCTTTGAGACATCGACCTGGTTCTCTGACTGTTCATATCGCCGCCCACGAGAAATGAGTTTTGACCTGTGGTGTCATCCGTTTCATTGCACTTGTGCATCTAGGACTCTTAACAGCCATTTTTCTCTGGTGCACGCCATGGTACATTCCCAAAGAAGCTACAGTAGATGAAAATCTAACATCATCCATAAAAAGATGATCACCGCCGCTGTTTTTGAGCAGGTTAAAAAAAACAAATGCATAAAGTGTTTGTTGTTGGACACCTAAGTTCGAAAGGAATTTGCCAAAAGCTATAAAGAGAGATAAAAGCAGAAGGTATAATAATTTAATTAAAGCAAGTAAAGAGGAGGATTTCTTGTTTTTGGTTTGGAATATTTGTTTAAGAATTCTATTTTACGTAAATAAAAATATGTTTTTTTAAACACACAGCACCTCAACCTGCTGTTTTTTCTTAAATCACGAGTGGTTAAATAGACTTTCTTTATAACAAATTTCAGCTTCTTTGGAATATTGATCTGCCACTGAGAGAATTTACCTCCTGCTACTTCCAATTATATGCAGCACTTTGTCAAGGCTTCTTCAAAAATAACTCTGAGAAAAACTGAGAGGCTTCATAACTGCAACGTAACTGCAGCTCCCTGGTGGCGCTCTAATAAACAATCACATAAAGGATAGTGAAAGATATTTTGAAACAAAATCATTAGAGAATTCCCCTTTCAAAGGTATACTATTCTTCCTACTGTAATGTGGCTGCATTTCCAGAATTGTCACTGCCTTCAAATGAAAAATATTTGAATGTTGTGTAAGTAGAGAGTTAAGACATCACTGTAGACAGCACTGTGAATTACTACCTAGTGGTGTGAAATACAGTATTTCTCCTCTGGAAATATGTGGTATATTATATCATAGCTGGGATGATCACATAAGTTTGTTTGACACCTCAGACCTAAAACAGCTGATGAGTCACATCATTTTTGTCTTTGCCAGATCAGATGTGAATCAATGTGCATCTTCGGATGTTTTACTCATTCATTTATTTCTATTTGTAACATTTACTTTCACCTTTTCTTATTGATGTCTTCTAAATACATATCAAAAATGGTTATGGAGGTTTAGCTACAGTCACGCTGAAAAATGAAGCAGTTGCTGATCAGACACTTTCAGACAGTGCTGCACGGTGCATTAAAATCCAACATGACTTTTCGCTCTTCAGAATAACATCAAGATCCTCAACATGACTGAAATGCAAAACACCAAACAATGACAGAGCCTCCACCATCTTTTCAAATCAATGTAGATGCTCCGAGTCCATACTTGCCAACATTGGGTTGTGCAAAATAGGGAGATTTTTTCATTGGTGTATCAGCCCAAGGTGTAATTTAGGGATGCACGATTACTTTTTTTTTTTTTTTTAAACTGATACCGATAACCAATAAATTTCAGCTTCTAAAGGCCAATACTGATAACACACATACCTAATCATACAAAATCAAAATTCCAACTGTAGGGGGTAGTTAGTGTCTAAAATAAGAAGGGAAAGTGGTTTAGAAGCAGCCTGGAGTTTCCTCTGAGAAGCAGCAGTTTTCTTTCCCCATTCGCAATATTTTATTTCTTTTATATATATTCTTTATTAATCCTAATTAGAGAGCCAATTAGGAAATTCATTCTCTGCATTTTCACCCATCTCAGGTTGAACCTGAGAGCAGTGGGCTGCTATTTAAAGCAGAACTCAGTAACTTCAGCTCGGGGCCCCCCAGAGGGGCCTTCTTTCACTCGTGTTCTCCCCCCCCCCCCCCCCCACACAAAACAGACAGCAACTCTCTTTCCTTTTCTTTTTTTTTTTGATATTTTTAAATATTTTTCTATTTTTTTTTTTTTTTTTTGTTGTGTTTGTGGGGGGAAGGAAGAAGTACCACCTCCACTTTTCCAAAAACAAAAATCTAAATTTTTGGGAAGGGGCGCGTGTTAGGGGGATGGGGGGAAGAGGAAGAGGATTATATCTATTACAGGTGTGGGGGAGGGGAGGGGAAGAAAATGAAAATTATTAATATTAGGGAGGGGGGAAGGGGGATGATGAAGGGTGGAGCAGAGGGGGGCGACGCGGCGCGAGAGGGGAAGGTGGGAAACAATGGGGGGAAGGGGAGGGGGAGAGGAGAGGAGGGGGGTGAGGAGGTGGGGAGGTGAAAAAATAAAGTTATCGAATGAGCGGGGAGATGGGCAAGGAGGGGGGGGGAGGGGGGGAGAAGGGGGGAGGGGGGGGAGAGGGGAGTGTTGGGAGGTCTGGGCAGGGGGGGGAGGGGTGGTGGGGCTGAGGGGGGGGGGGGGGGGGGGGGGGGGAAAGGGAGACTCTCGAAAAACTGTTTGGAGGGCGGACAGGGAGGCAAGAAGTTATTGAGGGAGTTAGTTTTTAAAGTGCTCCGGGAGCAGTTGGTGGGGGGGTTAAGGATCTTGCTCAAGGGTCCACAGTGGTTCATGTGAGTGCCGTGTCGGAGAATCAAACCCGGGTCTGCCGCGCCAAAGCTCTATCTCAGCAAAATAAACTTAAAAACTGGGATTTTCAACTTCTCCATGTCCGAACCTCAAAATTTGAACTGTAAGGGCTGGGATAGCTAGTGCAAGCTGATGCAAGCTCTACATATCCACATACGTGCTTGGTGCATGCTCGGCGTATGCATACATGTATGCATGCCCACATCCACACATACATATGTACACAGAGCAAAAATATAAAAAAAACAACAAATGAAATTTGCTTTTCAGTCACATCAAGATCACAGAGACAGCATGTGTGTGCGTCTGAGTGACGACTTCTTCATTGTCTTCTTCTCGTGTTCCGGCAGGCTGTCGGTGTAAAGGTTGCAAAATACTGTGACAAATATCCGCCGCAAGCTTACTTGTTGCCTTCACTGTAAAATCGGGATATTAGTGGGATAAATTACTGATTGGGAGCACGGCAGAAGATGGCATTAAAAATTGGGAGTCCCCCGCGTGAATTGGGAGAGTTGGCAAGTATGATGCTCATAATTTTACCTCTCTTCTGTACTCCTCCATAAAAATGAAAGACAACTTGAATACAAAACTACATAGAACCTGTTGTCACTGAGTTTCAGTCCAGTTCTTTTGTAATTTGGCACACCTCAACCTTTCCTCTCTACTTCTTTTCCCCAAAAATGACTTTTGACAGCCTTCCTTTCATGGACATCAGTGCTAATGAGGCTTTAGTGAACAGCAGATGAATGAACTGAAGAGCTGCGTGCATGACTCAGATCCTGTGTCAGGTATTTGCTGGAGGATCGTTTCCCATTTCTTAGGAACATCATATTCAGATTCTCTTCTTTAATTTTGCCTTCCACTATATCAGTGTGCAACTTTTTTGGAGTCACCTTGTACAAAAAAATGCTGTTTTGTGTCGGTCAAATTGTGTTTCTTATGAAAACTAATAAATAATTACAGAAATGGGAACAAACTATGTGTTTCTGAGGCAGGTTACTAGTACAATTTTAAATTGGTGGTTTTGAGAGCTGTGTTGTATGTGTGGATGCAACACTGGTTCATCCCCCGAGTTAAGTGCCTTCTTAATGCTCGAACGAGTCAAAGGTCAGTGTTAAGTGGCTTAACAAACAAAAAAACACATTCCTCAGAAAATGGTCAGGTACCAGGACTGGACTGAAAATAAGCGAAAAGCAGAAAATGTCCAAAGAAAAACTTTCAAACACCTTTATAAAGCCCAAGGAACTATTGCCCAAGACCCCTTTAAAAGATTACAAGCCTGGGTGCTACAAAGCAAAGTAGAAAAGAAATAAGGGTCGGCTCAATACTTTTGTATAATGTGTTTGCTCTACACACAACTGTTGATATCCATCTAAACAAAACCACTCCCATGTTATTGGTCAGTACTACTCAGACTACAAATAAAAAACAAACACAAAGAAGCCTGAGTTACAAAAAACCTGCCATCAGAGTCTGCATATGCATATGCAGATGCTTTCACGGGGAACATTCTTTCCAGAGAATTTTCTATCAATCCACTTACCAATTTATGACTTATCCCTTTCATTTTTAAGTAAGCATTGGGGTGCAGGACTTTAATGCTTTAAATTGAAACTCTTGCCAGAAGCATCCTTTAAATGTCTGCATGTTCTGTAGTATACCAGACTGCTGATTCTGGTGTCAGTGGGGACAAGTAGTCATTTCGATTTGCGATTTCTGATGAGAACCAGACCTGTCCAAGTTGCACTGCATCTATTATCTGACAGCAGCTGGGATATGAGGGTATAGGAAATGGATGGATGGATATATACAAATGCATGGCGAATTATGCAATACTGCCCATGTTATTATTGTAAGTCTCTACCTAGTTCAGTCGAGTAATTTGAATGCCACCTGTTGCTATAACAGCAGGTGAGAGAGAGAAAGGCCCTCAAAGTCAAGGATAGATGTGTTTTTTTGGTGAAGGATTGCATTCATCATTGATATTGCTGGGGCCAAATAGGATTTTAGAGACATTCTTTTATTCTAACGAAATAAGCAAAAAAACAAACAAACAAAAAAAACAAAACAAAACAAAACAAGAACTAGAAAAAAACAACAGCAACAACAACAAGAAAACAAAAACAGGAACCATGACAGGAGAAGGAATGCCTTGTTTTTCAGGGCACATCACATCTTTCAGTCACACATCTGATTCACATCTGATTTTACAAATTAAAACCTGAATGGCATTTTTGCAGCTAGATGTTGTATGCTTTTAGGCTGAAGAATGCTTTGCTTCTTCTCTCAGACCTTGATGCTGCAAGACTGAAAGAAAAGAGACATTCTCTGCTGAGACAGGCTTCATTAGCCACAGGCTGTGGATCTACAAAGTTTTTTAAAAAAGGTTGTTAGATTAAAATAATAATTACAAAAAAAAAACTTGTTTGGCTACGTTCACACGGCGACGATCAGAAGAGAAGACGCAAAAGTGGCGTCTCGTCTTCATCTTTTTATCCGCGTTCACACGAGCATCGTCATGAAGAAATCTGCGTGCATACGAGGACGCAAGTGTGTATGGAATTTGATTGGATATGCACGCCGGGCCTTTAGGTGGTGCTGTGACAGAACTCCACCGTGTCCGCGCGCATGCGTACAATCGTTCGTCTCTGTTCGCTTCAAAATTAAAACAACTATGGCAGCGGCAAGGAGGAACTTTGTGTGGACAGATGAGGAGGTAGAATTACTTCTCCAAACAACACTCAATTACAAGCTCGTAACGTGGAGATCCGCTGGGCTTACAAAGTCCGACATTGTTGTTTTTCCTGTATTGTGTGACGTCACGCGCAGCCATGTGAGCACGGTGTCAGCAGGTCTGTGGGTCCACCATCATTTCTGCGTTTTGGACCGTGCAGACGAGGGCACAACAGCACTGCGTCCTCAGGAATTCCATTTTGGAATGAGTCTTCAGATTTTTGCGTCTTTAACCCAGAATAACGCCGTTGCCGTGTGAACGAAAGGCACCTCTGATTAAATATTTTGCCGTTTTTACCTACAATCGTCCTCGTATGAACGGCCCCTTTGAGTTTCACCTGTGTGATGACTTGTGCAAGCAGTCTGAATGCTGTGGTTATACATGTGGTGGGAAAAAAAAACACTAAATGTGCATGTTTCCCTGCTAATTAGGACTGTGTGATATGGCCTTAAATCTATATTATGTTATGATTTAATATGAAGCATAGGCGGTATTGCAAAATATTATTTTCTTTATGTTAAAATGACTGTTTCTGAACATTCTCACATACCAGATACATTGCAGCAGGACAAACACTTAAAAAAAAGTAAAGAATGCAATTTTAAGAACACTTATTGTGCAATTAAAAAACAGAAAAAAAGAAAACCAGTCAAGTTCATCAATATTTTTTCTGTTAAATATAGAACAACAAATTTCAAACTTGTAGTATAGTGCAAATATGAACACTAAACATCCTTGTTTATGCTTTTTGTGTGCATTGATTAAAACTCTCGTGCACATCAATGGTTGTTTGCCAGGAACACACAGTTTACCTACAAAATTGTGTAGCCGTGGTGGTACCAATGGTTGGAAATTTATATGATAAAGAATATAGCCTGCATTTACAGAATAAATTTGGGTTTTTTATTAAGGCTCTCAAAAGGAATGTGCTAATCAAGGGAGATTAATCGGCAAAATGAACGCCATAATTTTCTAAACAACTAAATCATTACACATGCCATATTAAAAATCCCAATTTGGCATTATCTCAAAAGGGAAGTTGATTTTGGGCATGTAGGTGGCCTGATTCAGTTGTGAAACGAATCCATTAAAAACACTTTATTCTCCTTATTTATTACATTTATGATCTCTCCCTCTCTGGCTGTGCCGCATTTTCTTCCCGACCTCTGCGGCACATCAACTCACATGGGGGGCTTGTCAGACGTTTAATTAGGACCTGCCTCTCTGCATGCTGTGTTCACGTGCAGAGTAAATGTCTGACAGCAGAGTATCCTACCACTACTGCAGGCAGCAATGCAGTTTCAATTATGACACTCCACTAGTGTCATCATGTGTGCTATTGCTCTGGGCTGGTATAGTCAAAATATCTACCGTTGGCCAAATTTATCGTATAACATTTATACTGCCCCCTACTGCCAATCAATCATCTATCAATGGACAGACTTCACGCATATAATTAAGACATCTGCGTTTTTCTTTTACCACAGCACAGGACCAAATTCAGATCCTATACTATTAAGATATACTGCTCTATATCTGGGAACTATAACAAACCAGTAAACCACTCTATAAACCAGAAAGCCTCAAGTTAAGTTTCTTTCTTTATAGACAGCTTGAAGGCAGAGAGCTGAGAAGCAATATGGGAAAGTGAGGGTTATGCGCTTGTTTTCAAACACTTTCTCTGTCTTTGAAGGAGGATATTTATCCTCCCGTCTTCTCCTGTCAAGGAGGCTAAGGGTCTGGGTCAGTCATAGACTGGCACCCCTGCAGGGTGGACACTTTGGAGTCACACAGTGCTGAAATCCTGGATGATCCTCCTTGCAGGAAGGAAACTCTACCACCCCAGTGTTGGTTCTGTCTTTCAATAATTAAACCAGAGATTTGTCCAGTTTAAATAGAGATCAACTATCAGTATTTTAATCATGATAACAAAAGACTGGGATACATTTAAATCAAAGAGTATGAATAATGAAACACTAAAAGATGAATCAGCAAAATATGCAGAAGGGGAAAGGAAATTTGCACCTTTACAAAATGACTTTTTCCAAGTGGCTTATGTTACTTCAAAATTGATAAACAACCAAACAAACAATAAACCAACATTACTCCATTTACTGTACTGCTGTGATGCACATAAAGAATTCTCCATAAGCCCCCAAAATGTCTGCTGCGTTCCTTAAATCAGTCTTTATCAAAGCCTTTACTAAAGCAGAATCTACTATTCACTTTGGGGGAAAAATGGCAAAGAAAATGCGTACACACACACACACACACACACTCACACGCACACAGAGTTTTCAGTGACTAATCTGCAGTGGGAGGTGGACAGCTTGAAGTCAGTGCCGACTCCAGCTAAATAAACCATCTAAAGATTGACACATCTAAGTAAAGATACAAGAGAACCGACTCTGTGGAAGAATTTTCTCTTTTATTCGGAGACATCACACTGTTTTGTATTCAAGCAACAACAGACACGCTGAGAGCTAATTTTCTTCATCAGTCCACGCACTGCTTCTACAAGCCTGCAATCGGGTGTCTGTGTGGCGGTGACCGATATATCTAGAATATAGATAAACTCATTGTCGGATGTGAGGCCAAACGCTGGAGAACAAAGAGCATAATTTTGCCTTTCTGAGCCAGCAATAGCGTCTTTTCAGCAGGGGTTGAATTCAGCAGTTTACAAACTGAATTACTACCCCACTCTTTGGTTCAATCTGAGAATAAAAAGCAGAAAAATAATGTAGTTTTCATCAATTGGATAATATTGACTTGATGTAGTCAGAAGTTGCTGTGGTTATGTAAAGTGACGATAGCAAAATAATGTTTTCTGCGCGACATCCTTTAAAAATTAGATACCAATTGGATAAAAAATGTGTTTGATGGTTTCTTTAACTGAACTGACCCACTCCATTTTGGGGCATGGCTCTCTCTTGAAGCTCTTGGCTGTACAAGCCATAGGAGAGCAGCAGGCACACAGGAATGTCTCTGCCATGCAGTTTATAGCAAATCCCACTTGGTTCAAAGTATGAAAGCAAGCCCTGGGAGACATCCTCAAGGTGTGCATGCACACAGGTTCATACAAATATGCAAGAGTTGGCCGGGCTGATGCTGAACTGAATGAATTGCATTTTAACTTAAAATGGGCATATCAAACGTAAGATGTAGGTCAACCTATGATGCAGGGAGGGAAATATCCCAGACTTAAATCGAATCAAGTCTTTCAATAGTGCATGCTTCCAGCCAAGAAATTTTTACATCAGCGTTGCTTTTTTATTAAATTCTTCTGCATCCAGCTTCAACATCTCACCAGATTTGTGGTGCTTCTTCCCCTACATGATGCCACTCTATTTTTGAATATAGCAACAAAAAAGTCACAAGGCACAGCACAACAAAGGCTCGTAGAATACTCTCACAAAGGATCTCCTTCCAACACAATGTTCGGTGTGCCTCGAATAACAGCTTGATTAGTGTGCAAGATAAATGAGAAAGATGGACCTGCGATAAATAGCTCCTTCTCTGTTGTTGTCTCCTAATTAAAGGCCTTTTTAATCCCTTTATTATAATCATATATTCAGCCCATTGCACATATCTCGTATATCTGGCCCCAGGTGTGTATAATTAAAGGATGCAAATAGGCAGTGCACACTTTCCTCATTTCGTGTTGTGAAGAATGCACATAAATGCACCATCCTTGCCCTCTCTGCACTTGCTCTTTCGGTTTTGTTGACTCTTGCCAGTGTCCCCATCTCTCCTTGACTTGCTTCAAAGAGAGCCTCCATCCCTCTAAAAGTGCCATTCTCCTTGGTGCTTATGGCTGATAGGCTGTGGCCTCATTCCCTCACCACCGCAGCCTGTCCCCATTGTGTCCCACTCTCAGAGAGAGGCGTGTGGGTGGAGGACAGACTGGGCTCTCCAAAGTGAATGCCTGACACGGATGTAAGGACTGGGGGGTTGGGGTGTTGTATCCTCTCACCAAGCTGAACTATCATCCACCTGCAACTCCCAGCTGCCACATGCATCCCTCTCTGAGACGGAGAAACTAAAAGATAGAGGCGCGGACTGAGAGTACTTGTGGCACTCAGATGGCTGTTTAACTCTTGAGGAAGCTAATCATTGGATTGAGGTACTGAGAATGATGGGCTACAGGCTTTCAGAGAGAGAAGGAGGGGTGGGGGGTGTTTTAAATGCAAATCCCTTTCTTATAAAAATCGGTTCCATTTAAAAGGATTTCTGGGAAACGATCCACATTTCCATGGCAGGGGAGATGGTTAGCAAGAGAAAAAACAGCATAGCACCAGTCAAACATCAAGGAGACAGAGGACGCAGAAAAAGTAGCGAAAGAAAGGGGTACATGTCTGTGGAAGAAAGGATTGAGGCTAAAGTATGGCTCCTTTGATAAAAGCATCCTCTCTCCATTTGTGACACTTAGTGGGGTTTAGTTTAGACTGAGCAGCATTATGCTATTCATTGTGATAGTTGAGCAACAATGGTGTTAGGAGGTGACAGAATGAACAGAAGACAGATGTTATGAAAAATGTGCCAACACCCTGCCTTTTTTTTATGCTTTCAGAGGGTAAACCTTCCCTAAAAGCAGTTTCCTATCAGCAGATGATATAAATATGTGTCCTGAATGGTTTATGTAATGATGTATTAAGACGTCACTGTCAGAAGCTTAATTACGTTGACATGCCTGCACTTTAGGCTATTTTCACCGAGAACATTCTGGCGATGCACCAGTCGATGTCACATGTTGCGAGTGTTATCCTGAAAACTGGGCAGACACTGTTCAATGTGACTTTTATCTTATCTCAACATTCCTAGACAACCAAAACCTTCTGTTCTCTGTTTACAATAGAACTTCTGGACCAAACACTTTTGGGACAAAATACCTTAGAAGGCTTTTTCTCTGGTTTTATTTGCATTGCAGATAAGAACGCTAACGCAAAAGTCTGCCAGTGGTAGAAACCACAAAATCATCTAGCATCACATACAGGTTCAATAAACCCAGGCTTCACTGTTGTTTCATTGGTTTGTGCTTTGCTTAAAATTTCAAGGCTAAACACAAGAACAATAGCTATAAAACTATGAGAAATCATTTCAGGCTCATTTCGCCTGAAAGCATCTATTCAGTTGACCAGGAGCCATGTGGAGCTCTTCAGCCCAGGGACCGTTCCAGCAAAGTTTATTGGAACAAGACTGCTATGAATACACCAACACTGACCTTAATGTTCGGTAAGTATTCTGGACAAATGGATATATTTTTTAAAAAATTGTATTCACTCATTTTTTTTCTCTTCACACTCCTGCTAAATAAGTATGCATTGTTTAATTATCTGGATAACAGCAACTAGTAACGAACAAGATTTTACACGAAAAACTACAAAATAAAGATGTTATTGATTTTTTAAAAAAAATTTACAATACGTTTAATATAATTTAAATCTCTATAATATACATTTGTGACTGATATCGCTTGCTTTGATTGGCCCACTGCTTCAGAGCTGTGTAAGCTCAGTGTTGAGGATGCACATAAATAAAGTGTTAATGTCGCCTTTTCTGTAAAGGTAGCTGCTTTGGCTTGAGAGCAATGTGAAACACTACAGCTGTGCAAAGAGCACAGCAAGCAGGATGACATTTCACCCATCTTTCCATCAGCACAATCTAAAGAAGTACTGTGGATGTTTTTCATCCCACCAACAAGACAGGCCTTAGCTAAACAAATTACATTGGCAGCTGCACTCTCTTGTTGCTCACAAAGTGAAAAGATGACTTGTAGATAGAAAGGCAGAACAGCTGCAGTAACATACCATACTGCAGAGGACATAATACCAACCACCACCATGAAGAAAGATGGATTTACAATGAAACTGTATACACTAAATATAAGCCTATAAGCTTAAAATAAACTTTTGTGTGTCTCAGATTGAGTGCAGTGTTGAACAAACATCAACAGCTTCATTTTGAATGCACAGTACAGCTTGACTTGACTTGAATTTACCTGCCTTGTTTTTGGTCTACACCTGGCTTTATGTTTGTTTTTCTTCTTTTTTGTATCATATAATACAAAAGGTCATGGAAAATACTGCATACAGGGACTGGTTCAAGAAAAAAAATTAAATAAAAAGTCTCTGCAGAACTGATACATAAATACACCAATACATACTTGCTATCAGTGATGGCTGGTCAATAGAGGGCGTTAGGGTGCCGCCCTACCACTCACCAGTCCCCACAAAGAAGAAAAATAGAAATAAATTAATAATAATTAACATTCAAATAAAATGTTTCTAAATATATGGGCATATTTTCTTTGTTCAGCAAGATGAATATTATTAAGTTTTAAAGGGACTAGAGGCAGGAACGGTGAAAGAATAAACAAGAATGTCCAGTTTTTTAATACTAATGGGTGATGAAATGTTAAAAAACAAAAAGAACGAGTCCACCCACGTCTCTCTCTGTTGCCTTGAACAGGCTGTGTGCTGCATAATGCTCTGCGATTCGGTGGCCGAATTTCCTGCGCAGTCCTGCGGATGTGATGTCAAATGACGCTGCATCCGCGTCCCCGACAGTTTTGATACAGAAAGGAGACGGTCGCGGTAAATTCAAACACTGCAAGGGATAGTTATGGATAGGGATGCACGATATTGGAATTTTGGCCGATATCAGATATTTTAAAACTCATGTGGCTTATAACTGATATCGATACAGAAAAAAAAAAATAAGCAGTCATTACGAATAGCAGTTTTGTTATCCATTTCCGACACTTTAAAAAATAGGGGTGGGAAAAAATATTAATACACTAAAATATCGCAATATATTCATATGAGGATATTAAATCGATATCTAAAATCACGGCATCCATCTATTTTACTTACAAAATCTTGCGAGATTTCATCATTCTGTTACAAAATCTCACGATATTTCATAAATTCCCGTGAGATTTTGTAACAGAACGGTGAAATATCGCAAGATTTTGTAAAATAAACGGATAGTAAAATATAGGGCTGTGCAGTATACTGGTTCATACCGAAAACCGGTGTTTATTTTCACATATCATTATTTTCACATCCAATAGTATAACCTTTACTGAATAAATTAATTAATTTTTAATAAGTAAAAATAGGCTCATAACGAAGTACAAAGTTATATCCATGTAAAACGGAAAGTAAAAGTTAGAAAGTGTGTAGTAAAAAGGTGATGAACAGGAGAGGTGCTCCTCGCTTCGTTAACAATAAAGCCGACAGGAGAATCTCCTCTGGATGGCGGGGAGTGGAGATGGAGGGGATGTGCAGAACATCACAGCCATGATTATTCCACAACTTGCTGGAATGGTACAGCATCTTCCCCTGACATCTCCACCGTCTAAGTCCAGTGTCCAGCTTGCAGCGACGGCCCGTTAGCAGGATGGTATGATCTTTGCTTGGCAACCACATGTTGCGACTATTCGACATAGAGACTGACAGTCGAACCACAGTTTTGGGAACGAATCGTCGAATCGTCAACTGTTTGGGGACACCTCTACTAAAAATACCATGATGTGAAAAATTTTCCATACCGCCCAGCCCTAGTAAAATAGACTGAAAACGCGTTTTAAATGTCAACATGATATCAGCATATGAAAACATCATGAAATTTTTGTGAATTCTCGAGATTTCGTAACGGAACAATGAAATATTGCGAGATTTTGTTAGTAAAATAGATCAATACTGCACTTTCAAATGTCAGTTTGATATCAGCATATGAAAATATCGCAATATTTCAATATATCAATATTTTTTCCCAACCCTAGTCATGTTCATCTATTTTCTAAAGTTATGTATTGGTCACGACTCTAAGGCGCAGAAACAAACTGGGATCCACATGCAAAAATGCACTTCAACATGTGGGAAAAATTGGCCTGGACATTTCAAGCTAAGACTGGCCCAGGTACTGATGAAAAGACGAAGAAGCCTGTTTGTGTATGTACTTGTGTAATAAGCTTAAACCTGCACCACCGTCCAGTCCTGTTATTCTGTACTACTCTATAAAGTATGAACAAGGTGACATGATAAAAGCCAGTATTATAATGGCCAAATTATTCTTTAGTAAAAACAATTGTAAACCAGGTGGAAAAATATAATGTAAGAAATGCTATTTTTTTATCTTTATTTAGTCTGCACTGTTTTCAAGTATAAGTGGGCTGACCCCATAGTTGAGCCATACCACACTTATAAACTTCCTACAGGTTTAATAATCTAGATGTAGATATCAACAACATGAAAATCAGTGCTGCTGAATTTTACAGCTGTTCATAAACTCAGTAACCTCCCTGTTACAGCATTACAGTGTTATAGGACGTGATAATAGTTAAATAATTCAAACATCATACAGGTATAAACGGCTGCACGATGTGATGTCATGTTGCAATTCCAATCTTTTTTTTTTTTTTAAAATCTCCTGATTAAGCCATTTCATTTAGTAGACTTGTTCTAGTCTCATAGATCAGATCTAAGATGACGTGTTGATGTAAATAAAACCTACAAAGATCAATTTTACCACTCAGAAAATAGGCTATTGTAATAAGAGTAGATTCAGATGTGATACTTTTAACACATAATTTGCTTGCTTTTTGGTTTGTGTCTATTTTGGAGTTTAGTAGGCTGTAGCCCCCCCCCCCCCCCCCCGGAGAGAAAACTACACCTTCCACCACTGCTTGTTATCAGGGTTGGGCAATCTTCATTTATGCATCAAAATTCAGACACCTCACATCTATGTGGACCAATTATAGCACAAGTACGCTTCAAATTCATACAGAAAACAAACCTTGATAGCATAATTCCACCAATCTTTCCAGATTGTTTTAACTTGTTTGAAGGTAAAAAGAGTTGTTAAATTGCTTAATTACGGTTTAACGGCTCCTCACTGGAGAACTGCAAGCAGTGTAGTGGAAACAGATCCATCAATTTGCATTTTCTTTTTCTGATTTTCTGCTTATTTCAAAGAAAATTAGCTAAAGACGAATGTGTTTTTTTGCAAGAAGGAATGGCTTTCCATAAACCTGTTACACCTCAAACGACCACATGGATGATAAATTTAAACTAGCTCACAAAAATGCCTTCAAGCCATGCACATTTGATAGAACAGATCACTTCGACAGAGTTGATATCGTTAAAGCTGTGGACCTGAACAGGTGGAAAAGACTGCAGTGCTTGTGTCTCTGGCTGCATCTTGCTATTGGGAGAAAACTGTGCAAGGGATATAGAGGTGTTAGGAGAAAAACAAAATGGGGACTTTATAGGTTGTGTCTGAGTGTAGGAGGATAAAGATAATTACAGCTCACATTTATTAAATTAAATAAGTTAAATATGTTTTAAAATTCCAGTAGGTCTACATTAGTGAGAATTATTAATATTGGTTAAAGAGATTATTCCGTTTCAGTTTAATCCATTGGTTATTCTCTTCTGTGCATTATGCATTTTCATAAGCAAAGCAAGGCAAAGATATGCTGTTTTCATGCATGTGTGAGTGATGATATGAAATGTGCATACATCCTTGTTACAATTTTCCACCCAAAGCGTCTTACTAATTTCCAACAGAAGTAATTATCTGATCAAGAGGTCTGTGTTTCAATCTTCATAGAGACAGAAGGAAGAGAGATCTATGCACTAAGCAGGCAAGTGGTGTGTGTGTGTAAGTGAGTCATTTATCCTGTAGTTGGAAAAGGAGGAGAGATTTGGCAGCTGAGAGCTTCATCTGCCCTCCCATCAGTTCATTACAGAATTCCCTACTAGGTGGAGAACAAGGGGGAGAATGATCCAGAGTGTGTTGGTGGGGAGTGGGCCACTACCCAAGACAAGAAAGCCAGACATCTTGTTCGCACTTGGCAAGACGCATATGCTCTGGAGTCTGTCGACAAGGTGCTACGACCCCCTCAGCTCTCATCCAAATGCCTGCTCTCCATGTTGTGTCAGTGCTGCACCTGTTTGGAACCCCCATCTTGTGAACATTTAAAAAAAGATGAGAGAAAGACAATTTGACAAAGGGTACAGTAATTCTACCCCCAGTACCCTATGAGACACCACCTCTCACCCAAAGACCTGCGGTTAAATGCCTACTATGTCCCCGAGAGAAAAAGAAGAACAAAAAGTCAGAGTTGGGTCAGAAGCTCAATGCATCTCAGCTGTGAAATCTGCAGCTCCAGCTGGAGATGAAGCAACATCTCCTCTAACTGGCTTCTTACTCCCTGCTACAAGAAAAATGACCAAATCGAAGTGTCTGGGAAAAACCCAAACTTCTCTCTTGGACATAGTCTTCCCGCAAGAATTCAGGCCCTCAGTAGCTGCGGTTCTTTAATGTGGCTTATTGGTGGGGTGTGTATACACAAACTGCATGTCTTAATAAAACCACTGATGACGCTGCATGCGCCTGCATCCGTGTGTTTATATAGTGCACAACAGGAGTCGAAATGTAAGTCTCTCCAAGAGGAAATGTTTGAAGCCTCAAACCAGACACAGATGACAGATATGTGCGCTTGCCACAGAATTTGTGAAGTCATGCATGTTCACGGTGTTCCTGTTTACAACTTTAAGTGGAATAAGCATACCTTAGGGAAAAGTTTCATTGTTAAACCGCTCATTGTTCTCATGTGCAATTTATTTCTTTTAAAGCAACAAAACTCCTTCCTCATCAAGGAGTACATGTTGGGAAATCACCAAAGAAACGGAATTTGATAACTAGGGAAGGAAAGCAACATTTTAAAAAAAGGGGGAAAAAAAAACATGTTGATGGTGCAGCAAAGAAGCAATGTCACTTTCAATCTGTTTTGTGAAAAGATATAAAAAGCACTGGCCAGAAAAAGCACAACAATGACTAGTCGTCATGGAGGAGAAGCAAGCAGTCAACACAGCAGCAGCTAACTTTTAAAATCCTGTAAATCAATAACTAAACCCAGTTGTCATTCTTTGATCTTCTGCACATCCATTCTCTCTAAAAGACTATTTTACATGAAAGGTTTTGGCAGATAAATACTTATGCAGCTAAAATCAGTTTTCCAATTCACTCCACATCACATTTTCCTGCTCATGTCAGTGTAAGAAATAAACACTCTGCCTTATGGTTCGTCAGTGTGGCTCACTGACACTCAGTCCATTGTTGCATAAAGCAAATTATACAGACACTACCCCTGTTGTTATGCTGATGATGCTGAGCTGTACCCGCTTGTAAAACCAGACCATTTGAAACCATTATTTTCTTTAACATCATGACAGATAATTTCAGACTGTCTGATTTCTTCCTCCATGGTTCACAAAGCTGATCCGAGGCAATTTCCCCGTTAATGTCAAGGCTGCCTCCAAAAATGAATTTAATTTAAAAGCCAGATTATGCTTTACATAATGTGTTTTTCTTTTGAACTCAACGGCAAAGTTTAAAAAGAGAGCTTGCTACAGCTCTCTGTATTAACTGACTGAAATCTCAGCCAGGCAATTTATTAGTCAAAATGCACTGAATGTTTTAGTATTGATTTTAGGGCAAGGTGGTAAATGGTCACACATGAAGCAGAATGTGGACCTTTTTACAACTGGTCACTGAAATTATCTTTTTAATGACAACAAGAGGGTAACTCCATTATTCTTTGGCAACACTTGATCCATTGTAACGGTGGCCTATAATTATCAATGTTATAGTCTTTGTTATAGTTTTAATGCACTCAGCCCTGTACCCCCTCTCCTCAAACAACTCAAAGCAGCATCTGAAAAGATTAAAATAAAATCCAGACTCACCTTCTTCTGCAGCAACAAGAGGAGTCCAGTCCAGGAAGATGCACCCCAGCAGCCCAATGCTCCAGAACATCACCTCCATGGTGTTGTTACTAGGTGGTAAAAAATGAATGGACTTGGATTAAAAGCCAAGTGGCACTGGCAGCTCGGCTGTGCACTCACTGATCGCAAACCAGTCCGCATTTAAAGTGGACTCCAGTTCAGAAAAGCCTCACACTGTGGTCAAAACGTCGCAGCAGAAGTCACGCACTTATGCCAAATGAGGCACTTATTCTGTATAGTGCACGTTTGCGTGTCTGATTTAAATCCTGTAACAGCGACAGGCAGGAAAGTTATCCAACTTTGTGTTCTGATTAAAGTCGCGGCATAAAACAAGTCGGGAACAAACCACAGCGTTACAGCCTCTCTCCCACCTCTGTCCTTCTGTCAGCCCACTGGTTTCATGGTTAAAACTTCAATGTTCGGCTTTAAAAAAAAAAGAAAGAAAAAAAGAAAGAAAGAAAAAGCTCTTTGTGCTCCGCACGACTTCTCCCTTCAGGTCGATGACAGAGCAGCTGTAGTCGCAACCAGGGCACCTTACTGCATGTCTTTATAGTTGCAAAGATTAATATAAATCACTTCGTTCCTTTTCCCACATCCCCTCGACTTGTTCGGCAAAAAGTCCAGCAAAGTGCGCCTTGCCTGACCTTAACAATCACTCATTTGCCAAAATATTAAGCTGTGGGGTAGGGGGAAAGAAAAATCCACCAAAGGTGGTAAGAATACAGCGCGACACGTCTAACCCGGCCTGTTTGGTGGCTAAATTAGACCGAAACCGTGAAAATAAGAATAATAAAAAAATAATAGTTTGCTCAAAGGAGAGGGGAGCATCAAGGACGAACAAGAGCGGAAAATAAAAGTTATGTGCTGGAGCGGCTCTGAAGACTGACTACCGTTAGCTGGTCAACAAGGAGTTCATCACCGCATCAAACCCGGAGTCGAATGGCACTAGTTAGCCCCGCCCACTCCGGTTACCATAACAGCAGAGTCAAGCGAACATGATTAACCACACTACTTCCGGAAAACGCATTCAAAATAATACACGCAATAAAAAATAGGAAATGAAATACACTTCTCTAAACTAGGAATTGAAAATCTTAAGGTTAATCTTAAGTAGTCATCTTAATTTTTGAAGATGCACATTCACTCTATATGCCTGTATACCGCTTTGGAGGTCTACTAGTTCAAGTAAAGAAAAAGAGAGCGTATTTAACTAACCAACATGTAAGAAAGGTATAAAAATTAAAAGAGAATAATATAAGAAAACATAAAAATAAAAAAAAAAAGTACTACCTGACATAAGATAAGAATTTACCTCAAACATTGAGTTGTCTATCTTAGAAATGTCAAAGAAAAGTTATTTGGACAGAAAAGGCCCATTCGTGCAGGGCTGGTTCTAGCTCTTTGGGTGCCCTAGGCGAATTCTTAGTTTTGCGTTCTTAGTTTTCATTGATGGTATCATCAAAGGATGTTTGACTTGAGACCTCTCGGTTGATGCTCATCAGTGCAAGCCCATTGAGGCGTTCCTGACTCATTGTTGACCTTAAGTAGGTCTTCAGTAATTTCAACTTTGAGAAGCTTCTTTCAGCAAAAGCTACTGTCACAGGTAGTGTGACAGCAATTCTTAAGGCCACCCACATATTTGGGAAAACTTCTGCAAGTTTCTTCTCTTTCAGATAACTCAGGATTTCCATTGTTGTCATGCCAGCTTTTGGGCAACACTGGGAAATTTTTCATTTCAAGCGCCAGTTCCCTCCCATCAACATCTTTAGTGTTGTTGTAGCTCAGTGTGGTGCTGAGTGTGTCACACTCCTTTGTGGGTTCCTCTTCAGGCAAATTAGGGAAGTTCACCAAGACTCCAAACTTGTCCTCACCATCACTCATTTGCTTGAAGCGCTCTTGCAGTGATGTAACTGACACATCAAAAATGGTGTTGAAAAAGGAAATTTCCAGTTTCTTCAGTGCATCTCCTTCTGTCTCATCAGGGGATTCATAAGAGAAGGGCGGGGGGGAAGGAGGGGGGGCAGATGTCATACAGAGACACTACAAATGGAGAAGCGGTATGATCCAACCTCTTCAGCCAAAGACTGTGCCTCGGTTTGGACCACTGAATCTGCAGCTTTCTCCCTGACCTCAAGAAGGGCATTCCTCACCTCTGCTGCCTGGAATCTCACAACTTGCACACTATTCATCCAACTTTCCCATCTTGTATCTGACCAAGATTTCACAGTTGTTGTTAAATGGTGCTTGAGGATGGCCCACCTTTGTGTGGAGGCAATGCAAAATTTCTCTGCAAGTAGCCAAAATAGTTCCGGGCATCAGTGGAAACTTTTGCTGTCAGAACAGGTTCAGAGATGTGCTCCACATGGGACAAATAAAGCTCTTGGATTTTTTTTTCCAAAAGTCTGGCTTGGACACCTTTTGTTTTTCCTTTCATGTTTGCACCGTTGTCATAAGACTGTCCCCGGCAGTCTTCAAAGGGAAGGCTGAAGTCTTCCAGTTTCTTCAGGATAAGGTTGGAGAGACTTTCTCCTGTAGACGGTTCCACCTCAAGGAACCCCATGAAATGTTCCTTTACTGTTGGTGTGTCTGTATCATCTACTGCGACCATTCTAATTATGACAGATAACTGTTCGATGTGGCTTATGTCTGGAGTGCAATCCAAAACAATAGAATAGTACTTGGCTTGCTTTACCTCCTTTAACATGTGATGCAAAATTTGTTCACCGATACAATCGGTGAGTTCATTTTGTGTATCTTTTGACAAATATGAAGTATGGGTAGCTCCTCTTTCTACATCAGCAACATGTGTTTTGAGTACTGGATCAAACTTTGCCATGAGTTCAACTTCCTTTAAAAAGTTTCCATTATTTGACTGGTACAGCTTGTCAGTGCTCCCACGGAGGGAAATATTTCGCTCAGCCAATGATTGAATTATGGCCACCAACTGGGTTAGAACATCACGCACTTCCTCCTTTCAGCTTGAAGGAGTTCCATTTCTATTTTATCAATTGTTTTGCCCTTTGCTAATCTTGTCTCCATCTCCTTCCATGTGGTCATGTGCCCCAGATGTTCAGGACTCCGCTCGTGGCTTTTCAGGAGCTCCCCACAATTTTTCCAGTCATTTAGACCACTGCTAATGAGGTAGTAAGTTTTTTGTGAGAACAGTTTGCAGCAGAAGCAGTACAGTGCATTTTGTTTATTTGAATATACCAGCCATCTTCTCTTAATTTTCTCTCCATTGGCAAATTTTTTGTAGAAGTGGTGGTGGTGGCATCTTCTTCCATCATCTCTTTTTAGATATATGAAGTCTGAATGTGTCTGGTATGGTCCTCTACTAACCAACTCAGTCCTGACCACATCACAGAGGGCTGGCCAGTCAGCAGGATCTAAGGCTGCTCCCTGAATATCAGGAAACACGGATGATGAGGTGATTGCAGGTGGCAGAGCACTGGCAGAGCATGATGGGATTGTTACTTCACCTGTAGAAAAATACATACAAAATTGATGTTAGTGTGCATGTCATGGAAACAAATGTAAAAATGTGTAATTTGATTCATGTTCATAAAAATTCCCTTATTTGCTTGCACTGGTTTTCATAAATTGCAACATACTGTAAATTCTGCTCAAATGGACATTATAACTTCACTGAGTGAATTTTAAAACAGTCTAAAATACAATAAAAAATTTGACAGCTTACAATAAATATTTTTATCTTATATTTAGGCAGCATTTCCACATTTTCAGTGGTCTGTGTTTCACTGGTGCCTGGAATGCTAGATGTGCAAGATCTGCATCCACCAGATCTGTGGCATTCAATAAAATTTTCAAAAAGCTTGAAAATGGTGGTTGAATTAGTTTCACCTGAAGAAAATCTTATCTGCATTTCCAAGTGTTTTTTATTGTCTAGTAAATGTTGTCAGAGGTTTATAGACTTAACTGATTGATTCCAAATAACTTACTTCCTTCAGGTTGCGTGCCCTCAGGCTCAGTCGTCTTCGTTATATTGGGGCCTTGAATAGTTGATGTGTTCTGAGATGTCCCTTCACATTCACCTGTATTCAAGCACACGGTATCACCAGACAACATGTGTTTAATTAAAGAAAAATGATTGTAATTGGATTAATTTATATACATTTTATTGGTGTAGGCCTACCTTAAAGTATTAAGGTGCCTTGAATGAAAAGACGCATTCACCTAATAAAAGCTGTGTGTTCCCGGCAAGTGTTTGACTGGTCCCTGGAGTCGTGCTAGTTGATGATCCTTCTCCTGTAGCTGTATTCATATACAGAGTGGATTCATGTAGGTCATAATGCTGTTGCATTTAGTCATGGTCATTTCTATCATCCAACCACGTAGCTGTACCCAAAATGGTTACCATAGGCTACTGCATGTGTGTGTGTGTGTGTGTGTGTGAGAGAGAGAGAGAAAGTTATTATTTTATTAAAATGAATGTAGAAGAAGTTCTACATTCATTTTAATAAAAAAAAATTATAGTTCTGAAGAACCACAGCTAAACCTGCATATGCTGGCAAAAACTAAGTTAATGTATAGAGCTTGAGGAGTTGTCGTCACAGCGCGTCGCCCCGCCCCTCCGAACCGGCGTTCCGACATGTTGTTTGTACGCTTACTGAGAGCTACGTTGGTCGTGACTGGAGATGCTGGGTTATAATGTTGAGTGAAGGACAGTGCCAGCTCTTTGCACAGTCAAGATGATCCCAAAAAAAAAAGACAAACAAGGGCGAGCTACGGTTTTTCAAGATCTCCGGTTTGAAAAAAGAAAAAGAAAAAAAAAATCAGATTGTAAACTGCTGAAGTGACAGGGGGGTGGGGGCGCCAAGTGGCTGACAGCTGCGGTCTGAAGGAAAGAGATTAGCAACATGCAGCATGCCGTGTGTTCTCCAGCTAGTGATCCCTTTGTGACTGATAATTGTGGTATCCTTAAAAACTACTCCGTGATTCTGTCCTTGCAGATAGTTTTAATAATGAGGAATCAATCAGTACGATGTGGCCGCTAGATCCTTCCCTCACACACGGCCGTGCTCAGCTGGGAGCAGTCATGTGGAACATGTCATCATGTGTGCAGGAACCAGTAAACAATATTCCAGTCATACCAGTGTGCCTGTGAAGATGCTGCTTTGCTGTGAGCATGAACCGGACACTACGACCCTGGATAAGATCGTCCTTGTTTGCTGTGCATTTGCAAACGTAGCTATGCTAAATCGTTGTTGTCAAGACTAGCACTCAAGCTAACATGAGTTGATAAAACTCCGGTTACTTTCTTTTATCTGTTTACTCGTGATGTTCGACACCACTGACATCTGCCTGACAGCTTATTTTGGTCTTTCACAAATCAGACACACACTAATCACTGTTTTCTTTTTATAAATAAATGATTGAAACCACGTTAAATATCGTCCTCCTTACATGTTTACTGACAGCTCACAAATGTTTTCTTACTGGCAGCATAACAGTGTGTAAAAGGCAGAATACACTTCTTAACATTAACGAGAAAATTAAAATATTACCACGTTACAAACTGATTGTGAAGACTAAATAATTCACAATGCATCAGCCGCATGTCTCCACGGAGGACGGAGGTAGCGGTCCAGACTACTGTCCCCTCTGAGCCATTCAGCTCAGATGGGTCCAGTCCAGATATGTCCCCTAGTTTCTCCAATAAGTCTTCTTTGTGCTAGAATTAAATTATTTCTGTACGGCTTTTCTTCTTTGCTCCTTTTCCTCAATGTTAAAACTCCCGTCAGCTCTCGTTTTGACAGTCAAATCCGTACCAACATCATGGGCGCGACTCCGCTTCGCTCAGAATTGTCACGTGACTCCTCAGGCTCTATAGGAAACATTTTATGAGCACTGCTACAATACCTTGTTGACAATTCAGGACAAGTCATGATATTTTATTATAGTATATTAATAACAGAATCAGGCAACTTATTTGGCATAAAAACATTGTTTATCAATGCTTCAAAAACATTGACACCTGTTCCACCATTTGGGTAAATAACATTACAAAAGTAGGCTTTATCTAAATACGGGTAATTTCACGTTTTATTCATGTAGGTTCTGAATTAATTATGTTAACTAGGAAAAATATTTGCAAGCTAGAAAAGTTGGCGAACAGTCAAGCAGCCACAGAGTGGTAGACAGCCTTATTTATACACAATACTACTTAATATGACTTACCTCTATACTTCGCTTTCTTTTCTTCTTCTTTCCTGCGTTTCCGTCCCTGTGCAGAGAGTTTACCCCACCTCTTCATTTTGTCATTTTGCGTTTGTGACAACGGTGTCGCCGGTGAACATCAACTTAAGAGGCTGGGGGCATGCAGAGGCTAACTAAACGTAATGTCGTAACGTCACGGTCACCAGCAGCATCTCCCCGAAGCACTTATACACACATGCTCACGCATGTGCAAATTATGCCTAGCAGAGACTTCAGTGTCTTGGCCACCATCTTTTAGAACAACTTTGTATTTGCATGACTTAAATACACAACACATTAGAGATTTTACAAATTATTGGCACTTTTCTGTCCATATGAAGAGTATTTCTTTAAAACACCATTGCAAAGCTTTTTGTTTGACAACATATTCTCACAATTTCCGGTGTTATGTGAGGTACTTTTGTGTGCCTTGACTTTGAGACAACAATAAAGTGTCCTCTTGCAAGCACTGACATGCTGTTTTAGTAAACTGTCTGCAATGAAAATGCCTGCAGATAGACTGTTGTTTACTCAGAAGTAAAATAATATTTCCGAGTGGTTAGCCAAAACAATCAGATTGTGAGCCAATTCATTTTACTGAGAGTGCCATTACTTCTATATTAATGTTAAGTGCAATTAATTTATATTCAAGCAATTCAGCAAGACAGAGCAGCATTACTGACCACTAACTGGCCTTAGATGTCACAGGGGATTTAAACGTGTTCAATGTGGTGGACTCCAATTAAGGTCCAAAAGGTCTAGAAAATGATGGGCCAATTTAGTGGTTAACCTGATTCATGCTCCAACCTATATCGCTTTTCCCAGACTAAAAGATGTACCATCTTCAAGTCTACAAAAAGACAATTATAGAAGCAATAATTCTCTTTTCCTGTTTTGCATCATCATATTGATCACACTATAAACTTGTTATTATACATTTCTGCATCTTCACTGACCATTTGGAAGTTTATTTCCAACATCTCATTTAAAAATGTAAAATATTTTGCCACTAGTCACTCTGAAAGAGTATATTTCAGTGAGAATAATTGTATTATTGATTCATTACATCAGAGTTGCAGCATAGCCACAGCCTATTTCCTCATTTAATTAATAGCTGTTTTCCTGGGGGAACTGAGTGGAATCCCGTTTTGAAGGAAAATCTGAGAAAGTTGCTGGAATAAATAAGAGAAGATGCTAATTTTAAGTCTAAATGACAAAATGTAAATAAGACATTTGCAATTCAATCTGACTAACAAGGCCAGACCATGTTTAATTTGGGAAAGATGACACTGTTTTCTATTTTTTCCAGGATAAAATTGGGTATTTAGTAATATCTCTGAGACTTAAAAAGTGATTGAATAAAGTTTTATTCACATCCATCTGTTATACATTCTAGATACTCCTGACAAAGGTGATATTGTAATTCCTCAAATCACTCAAAATGATGGATATTCTTTTACATGACTCAGTTACACAACATGACTGTCCTGTGATGGGGTTGTTTTTTTTTTTTATCTTCTTTTTCTCCTTTTGGTCCATAATAAATTTATTACAGCTGTGTACTCAGCAAATATTGCATGGCCACAATTTGTAATGCCTTTTGTACTCTCCTATTACAACTGTCATTCATTATTCTTTCTGTTCCATTGTTCACATGTCAGTGTGATAAATAAGTGGATAGAGTCAAAGCAGCAGGATTTAAATTATGCTAGGGGGATATTCAGCTCACTAAAGCTGTTACATTTACTGTATGCAGTAAATGTAAGAAATTCTTCCCTTATAAGCTTTAATCATGCTCTGACTTCTAGCACTGGGAAGCTGCAGTTGGATCTTCAGAGGGAAATAATTGTTAAATGAACAAGACAGAGAAATGTCTCCAGGAGGCTCTATCTTTCTTCTTCACACTAAGTCTACATTTAGAGACACTTGCGTGGAAGACAGATGAGCCTTGGGATCAGACTGACCTATACCAGTAAGCTATCTGTCAGCTGTTCGTGTCCATTTTTCGTATTTATTTTTGCAGAGGTTGTGTTATCACATCCTTGAAAATCATTCATGTTTTACTGATTGGCATGCAATGTTACAAGCCTGTAAGAAGGCACAGCTTTGTTGGACAGGCATAGAAAGAGGAAAGGGAGCAGTAAGTGTAAATTTTTCTGTGATGCAAACTCTTGAAGAAATGAGCCAAATTGTTGTTGGAGTGGTCACTGCCGATTATGTCCCTAAATATTCGAGCATAGTGGTTTTTCTGTTAAAAACATGTCTCAAAAATGACGGTGCTGGGTATCTCAACTGGTCGAGCAGGTATAGAGGCTGAAGCACAATGAAGGAGCCAGGTTTGGGTGCAAGTGAGAAACCAACACAAGGACAAAGCTTTTTCATTACGTTTTCTTAGACATTTGAATTTCAGTGTTTTGCTTCAGGACACTCTTACATGATGACCCTGCTACTGCACCACAACAAATCACCCCATAATCAATGACCTATCACCTTCTAGCTGAGCTACAGCTGCCCCATTAGGGTTTCCCCATGTTGCATGGAAAGGTTTCTCTGTAGGTGAAAGAGCACAGTGATTTATATTACTCGTGGAATTTTAACGACCCTAATTAATAGATAAAGAGACATAATGGCACAAACCTTGTAATGAGCTGAGCATGCTATTTGCACCCCAGGAACAACTGGTAGCCCACAAATATACTTTGATACTTTCTTTTCGATGATATGACAGAGTGAGTTGGAGCTCTTTTCTTGGCAGGATGCAAAGAGGGTTCCATTCTGCTCCTTTTACACAGAGTCAGAACGGCACTTTTAATAGTTTCTCTTCTTTCCCATCTTTTCTTCTTTGAACATTTGATGTTTTTGGCACACCTTTGTTGACCAAAATGATTTTAAATGCCAATGCTGACATATTCTTGAAGGTCATCATTTAAATTCTGGGATCACGATATCATTCTTACTGCTAGGAAATGAAAGCATGCATTTGGTCCAGGTGACATTATAAGCTGTCATGGGTTAAGCTCTCTTTTTGCCGATGCAGCTTATGAAGTGACACCCGAAGGTTGCATTTTAAAATAGAAGATTCTCTCAGTTGGTGCGGTTCCACTGTGCAAAATGAAAATCTTTTTCTGTTGTCAGTTTTGATTATTCAACCATTTTATGCCTTTGAAGTCAACATTCCTTCTTTATAATATCAATAAAAGCACTGACTTTTAATTTTTTTTTTCTTCAGACAGAAATCACAACTTATTTTGCTTCAATTCTCCCAAAATGTTTTTTCTTACAAACATTTTTCTGGTGTTGCTTCTTACAACATGATGTTTCTCTTAAGCTCTTAAGAGTCAGAGAAAATCTGGGAAACCCATTACATTTAACCACGGGAGCCATATTATCTTGTTCTACGAATCCAAGAAGACAGCTGTTTCCACACCAGCACAAAGTGGCATCGCCACAGCACATTCCTCTGCCACACCCTGCGGAGCACTGATCTGAGGATGTATCGCCTTATCTTCATGCAGCCAATCTGATAAATGGATAAAGAGCAGGAAAGCAGCCAAAGTGAAATCATTCAGATTTATAGATATAGCATACAAACAGTAAGCAAGCAAACTTAATGTTGTCCTACATAAACAGCCAGGGGTGGAAGAGTGAAAAAAAACAAGGGGACAAAGAATAAGTGAGATGAAGTCACAGCAGGCTGAGATGAATTATACAAGACGAACGTGGAAAGGAACCGTGTTTGATCCGTCACTTCAGGCTGTAGCTGTCATGTTGTAATTAAGGTAACAAATGATGCTGACACTTCTCTGTTTATTGCCAGTGTATCTGGTAGCATAACTGAAATATCTTGAAATGAGTCTTTAACTAACTTTTATCCAACATATATATGGAAACATCCCTGCTGGATAATCATCTGGATGAAAGAGGATTAACTTAACTGACAAGTTAAATCTGCAGAGAAAAATGCAGACAGACCAATGTAATAGCTTGTGCCAAACAAAAAGATCATTTTTTGCAAAGATAATACATTATGAAAGCATAATTACTACTACTGACTAAAAGTTTTCCTCTGCATCACTTCTTTGTTTTTATTTTCAGTAGTCCAAAACACTTACACTATCAAGGTAGGAAAAGAACTAATACCTCAGGTAGTGTGCCGCTGATAATTCAGGCTCTGAGTTGTGTGAAAGCTTATGTTACACTGAAATGCCTCACTGGTTTCTCAACGCAAAAGCACAGGAGTTAAGAAATTTTGACATCGTATTGAAATCAATCTTGGCTGAGTCTTCTTTCCAGCACTCACAAAACACACATGTCAGCTGTTCTTTCATCCAAATCCGCCCCTGTCACTGCAGCTCTGGACCCCAGCAGCAAGCAAAAAGAGGAATTACTCCAACATCAGCCTGATATATTGTGAAACAGGCTGCTGGTGATTGCTAGTGTTACAGGACCGACTGCTGCACATAATGACAATTACTTAGATCTCATCAAGATCAAACAGTTCGACAATTAATCTAACTCTGCCAGCTTCCTCCTCCTCCATATCTGAAGTGAAATTCGATGCTAATCACTTGCATAATTTAATTATTCTATGAGCGCTCACTCCTAATTCCTCTTTAGTTTAAAATGACTGCCTTTCCTGGCATACAGACAGAACGTTTTCTGTTTGTGTATGTGAAATAAAGGGGTATAAGATTTCCAAAATATGAATTACTTAATGATAAAAGAGGAAAGTGAGGATTTTAATTTTCCAGTAAGGATATTACTCTGGCCATTTTTTCCAATAATCCATCTGTTGGGCATCTGTCTTGCTCAAGAGTCCAACTGTATGTTCTCCCACCAGCCTGCGGGAAGATGCATGGTGAGCCCTGGTACATGGAGCAGACATAATGACAGATAGGAGGATAACAGAATCGTGAGTGGGAGGAACCCAATGGCTGTAAAGCCACACCAGTTTGTGGGTTCAGATCCCATTTATGACCTATGATGGATGTTCTCTGCTCCTCCTGGTTAACTCTGTATGTCACTGTCAGTTAGCACAATGCAGCAGGGATAAGGCTCAGGCAGATGGATGATGCTCTGATTTTTAGGAGTGAAATAACTCAGCCCCCGCACAACAGAGTAACTGTCTGAAAAATAGATAAATAGATGTTTTTAAGTCATGTAAACAACAAAACACGCTGTAAGTATTTTTCTACATCTGCGAGGAAAAGAATCTGACCCCACACTGCTTGTTCAGGCCCTCATCTGAGGCTGCAGACTGAAATATGCTAACCCGAGTTTGGCTGCATGAGTTAGTAACGACCCACCTGATGGCTTAGTTCTAAGTAACAAAATACGTTTAATGGCTTTATAAATAGGAAGTAAATTCAGATACAGAAAGAATTAAGGTTATGACATGTTTTTTATGCTTGTTAACTGAGCAGACGCTTGTCTTTTTTTTTTTTTTTTTTTGTGCTGTATATCATAATGATGATGCAACCAAACCGTCCCAGAAACAAAATTAGATGCGGGTGTCTGGGTATTTAACAAAAAGGCAAAGCTTATGGTTTATCGTGACTGTGATTAACCATTTGTTTATGTTTGAATGCTAGATTTGGCCTGTAGCAAATGCACATTGTACATATTTGTAACAGAAACAGAGGGACATGGAAGCCATAAGCCGCCTGAAAGCCTGCACATCCACATACATACTATAGCATAACGTGAGATCAGGCAAAATGTTCCTCATGACTGTGTGCTTTCCTAACAAGAAAATGGTTCCCCTGATGAGGGGGGGGGGGGGGGGAGCCACCAGCAAAATAAGAGCCAGAGCAAGTCAGTCCAAATGCAGCTGAGAGGAGCTTGTATAAGCAGCTGAAAATGGAGAATGAGCGTCCTCTTCTGGTCGTGCTGCACTCCTCCACCTGTGGAGCGACAGTGAGGGATGAAATGATAAACATGGGCAAACAAGAAAACAAGAAGGTGGCTGAGTCCATTTTCAGAAAGCATTTTTAAATTAATTTTATTATTTTATAGCTAATTTACAACAAGCGCTTCACTGAACTGGAACATTTTATTTTGCTTCATATTGTCATTATTGAATATATTTTTCTGCATCAGTTGACTTTGTTGTAACTTTGTAATTAGTCTTTTCTGTAAAAATTCATATACTTTATAAGGAATATCACACTATGATACGGATGGCTGAGAGAGATATTAAGAAATACATTTAACCCTCAAAGAAAGAAATTGAAAACATATTCAATTCATGAGCGTGTTGTCGACTCTGTGATTCCATCATTGTAGAAATGTAAATGCATGTGTGGACGTGCTGATATTTTGTTTGTGTGTGTGTTACCCACCCAGAATGTGCAAATGTACTTTTTTTTGTGTGTTTGAGCAATTTGGGCTGTGGCTACAATGGATTCTTGTTCTCCAATTTAGCAGTGTGAACGGCTAATCTAACGCCGCACAGCATCCCAACATCTTTATTATATTTACAGCATTTGTGGCCAAGACCCAAGGGCTTTCTTGATGTGAACAAAAAATAAAGAAAATACAAAAATATACAGACTTGAGATGGACCTAGTGACAGCTCTTAATAAATAAAAAAAATATAAAGGAAAAACAGATATTGATACTTGTCATTTGCAAGCCTCAGCTGTTCCAACATGTTCTGAAAGAAGCAAGTGAGCTAAAATAAACAAACAATAAATATGAACAGTCACTTCCATCAATAATTCCACCTTCACTCTTATAATTCAGAACATATCATAAGTTAATACAAACACATGCTCTTAAAACCTTCACTTTGAGTGGTTTTGCTTTCATATACTGTCTCCATCCCGCTGATTTCCACAGCATTTTATGCTGCCAGTGCAAACTTTACAGATACTGTTTTAATCTTACACATAAAACCATCTTCATTGCATAACATCATAGCAGTATTGCACTACATCTTCATGTGCGTGTCTCACTCTCTCACACAGGCACACACACATGCACACCACCCTTTTATTTGATATACATCATAACTACTATAAGCTGTTATAAAGGATGAATATTCTCATATAGTGTCATTTATATTTTATACATAACATACACTTTCTTGCCAATCACACGCATGAGCAACAAACACACACACGCACACCGTCAGACAGACACACACAGCTGCATTGCACATGTTTTTCAACTATTTTTCAAACAAGAACATATCATATACTTCAGTTCAAAGCTCTAGTGTGAGGTCTGCCTTACATCAGCTTGAACAGCTTTTTTTTTTTTCCTGTGGAGCTTTTTGCTGCAATTAACAACAGTAAAATGGGAATGTGAGTAAATTCAACAACCAAAATGCAATATTACCCAAAGAAATCAATGGAATATTGTTTGGAAGTGTTGATTTTTACAGACTTAGTCCTGTTATAAATTGTCATAAAAAAGATATATATATATTTATATATATATATATATAGGCCATCGATTTTTTTCTATTTAAAGATGACTTATTTTTAATTGTGTGGACTAGAGGGAGAAAGAAGCAGTGAAAAGTGGAAGAGAGAGAATAAAAGAAGACCTTCTCCCCCCTTGCACAGAGGAGTTTTCACACATGAATGTGCACAATTGTGCAGAGACACGCACACACTTACACACACACACCATGGCTTTTTACGTCGGCCACTGGAAACAGAGTGTACGTCTGCAGCTGAGGGGGGATCTTTTGGAAGAGTGACCAGCAAGTTAGTGCGCTGAAGCTAAGAGCTCTGCTGCTTGTGCCTGGAGAGATAACATTCATCCTGGATTCTGACCAGCGGGTCAGAACAGCCAGCACCCCTGGCGAGGAGTGTGTCAGGTTTACAGCTGAAGTTACAACTTTACGTGTGTGAGTGTCGCTGGATGGGTGTGAGTGTTTGTGTGTGTATAAAAAGAGAGAAGAGGCTAAACTGTTTGTTAGAGCATCTCGTTCGCTCGGGACCAGCCTCTCATGACCATTTCTCTCTTCTTCCCTCTTGAGACATGCTGAAACACTCCTTCCCAATAAAAAGGCAGAAAAGGAAGAACACACTTTTACTTTTTTTCCCTTTAAAAAAATCTCAACTTCCCCCTGTCTACCTCTCCTGTCTTCATTGTCTTTGAAGATGCATGCAGAAATTCAGCATAATGAGTTTTATCATTATAGTTATTTAAACTGCCTTTAAATAATGCCTTGTGATACTGAAGATGGGCGATAGAACAAATGTCAGTCTTGGTCACTGAGGTGTTATTCTGAGTTCACTCCAGGAACCAACGAGAGATTCACAAAAAGTGGGTCTTTGCTGAGAACAGACTCCTGGTCAAGAAGGACTCAGCAAGATTTGGGCCTCCCCCTGTTCTCAGTCTTCCCCCGTTCCTGTCCTGAAACAAGGCAGAGCTGACAGGAAGAGGAGGAGGACAGAAGGCCAGGAGGCAATATAAAAAGAGGGGCCAGTGTCTGTTTGAGCACCTCCATTTCAGGGGGGATTGGTTCATTGGAGGTGGATGATACTTGGGTGGAGAGGATGAGGTGGTGTTACTACCTCTGGGTCCATCCCTGCTGGGTCACCCTCTGCTCTCTTTCAAGCCCTGCTTAGATCTATTGTTGTCTCCAGTCTGATCTAAACTCTGTTGAGAGCCACATGACATGGACAGCAGTTCACACCTGGCATCAAAATGGTATCAAAATGGCTTCACTTGTGATTGGACATCACTTCATTTGCTTTTTATCAGGTGGGAAACTGCAACTGCATCTAAACACGCGTTTAATACATACACACAAGTTATGTAGCATCACTAAAGTGTTTAGGACATTTGCTCCCTCAAGTTTCGGGTGCAGTCACAGCTCGTATCCAAGGTGCATTTTAATGCTAAGTGTGAACAGGGCCTTGATATTCAGTCCTGCTTCATTAAAGTGGAATACTGATTAGATCTTTTCTCTCCATCTCTTTCAGTTTAGTTACACATCACTGTGTTAGCATCTGTCACAGTCTCTTTTTTTTGGTATCCTTCTTTGCCTCGCTGTGTCAGTTCCAGTGTTTTTCTTTGTCTCTGTGTTTGTAAGCATTGGTCTCTCGGTGTCATTTGCAGTGATTGCCGAAGCACTGACTTCGCTGGAGGACAGACAGGCAGGCGAGGCTGGCTTGGCTGTGAGGGTGAAGGGTGGTGTTGGTTGGTGGCTGTGAGGGAGGGGTGGTTGGCCGGGTGCAGCATCACAGCCTCTCTCGAGTGGGGATCCAGATGTAAGGCCCTGATTGCTCCTCAATCACTGTCTTTACTTTGTGATAAACCTCTTCAAAGCTGTCCCCTTCCACGACAGCTGCAGCAGAAAACAGCATGCGTAAAAGAAGGAACGAAAACAGCAAGGAAAGAAGAAAAATGGCACACAGTGGTGAATAAAGACAGACGAGAAACCATGGGTGTCAAAATGGAAACATTGGGTGGGAAGATAAAGAAAGACAGATGAAAGGATGGCTGTTTATCAGATGTGTTTTCTAGAGAATGCAGGGAATAATCAATTATAAACATTATTTTGCAATGCATCAAAGAACAGGCACATTTCTTTTGTGCATGCATTTACCCACATATTTATTCTTTTCCCGTTTGATAAAATATTACCGCAGCTGTTAGAAATTGTAGACAGCACCAGATTTGGGAGAAAACCTGGCATCCGTATTCTGTCTACTGCTGAGATTTGCCTTAATTGCATCTCTTAAATGTTAAAATGCTCTGAGTCCTCCCAAAAGGCGTCGTTTTTTCCCATTTAACTCATTTATTAAATTCACGTTGAAGAAGCTTATCATTGAGGAGGAGGATTATTTTGTCATCTGTGAGCTTTGGCATCAAACAGTAAAAAAAAAAACACAAGGAAGGGATCAACAGCAAAATATTTATATTATCAGCTCCTTAAGTGGGCGCAAGAAAACAGCAATGACCTGAAATATGTACAATCTACTATTTCTAAAAGGCTTGCACTGAATAAGTAGAAGATTCATAATAGTGTGCATCTTTTATTTCTTGAGTTTATATATTAGGACTTAATAAAAAAAAACAAAACAGTCCCTTTCTAGGTCTTTGAATTAGATAAGTACAGCCTCAGATGAACATCAACATGCAACATATTACACTGTGCCATTTTTTGTTTAATAAAAAAATGAGAGAAAAGCACAAGCAGTGTGCAAATAACTAACTTTATGACATTATTTAACATCTTGTAAAATCCCATTTTGCAGCAATATCTTAAAATAGGTCCCATCACAGCATTTCATTGAGGTGTTTTGTGATCATTATCCTGTTATATGACCCAGTTTCAGTTAAAAAACTGCTGTCACTCAGACTTTTCATCTGTCCAAAGGACAATGTTAAAGAAGTCTTGCGATTTTTTCAGATACAACTTTGCAAACCTAAACTGTTCTATCATGTCCTAATAAGAAAGAAGAGGCTTTCTCCTGGGAACCTTTCCTACCAAGCCATACTTGCTTTTTCAAACATTAACTTTAACATTTCTCGTTAAAATAATGTGAACAAGGGGGCGCTGTTAAGCTGGAGATGGAGTAAGACACGTTAGTTTGAGCTCCGTCAAACCTTTTTTTATTTTAAGTTAATAAGCGCGCTGTAGCCTACATCAAAACATCTAATCTACTCTGAAATTATTTCTGAAGCTGAGAGAAGGTCTATATCTGAGTGAATGGCGATTGATCTGTGTAAATTTTAATACATTGGAGCAGTGAACACGAGGCCTAACACTGCCTGCAGCCACACTGCTACCACCGCGGGAAGAGCATCTCCACCACAGCTACGGTCAGCTAGTGTTAAACCAGAGATGGACGCCCAGTCCCAAGTCGGAGATTCTTCTGTTGCTGAAATCTGAAATTTCGGCGGTGATTAAATAAGAAATTAAAAACGCACTTGCCGACGACTTCCACTTAGCTACAGGCATTAAAAGCAGAGGTTGAAAACAACATGGCGGCGATTCACTCGGAGATCGACCAAGTGAAAACCAACATCCAAAACATGGAGACCGGATTGTCAGCATGGTCAGACGAGGTGGTGACCTTGTAGACCACGGTAAACACCCTGAAGACGGAAGTGGCAGAGCTCCAAAACAAATGCGAGATTCTGGAGGGAAAAGCGCAACGGTGTAACATCAGAATATTGGGGGTGCCTGAGACGCCTGGATCGAGCTCCACGACATCGGTCTCAAAGCTGTTGCGAGAGGCGCTGCAGCTGGACAAAGTTCTGCTCATTGATCACTCACACAGAAGTCTGGCTCCAGAAAAACCCAGTGGGAAACCACGAGCGACAGTAGCCAAACTTCATCATTTCCAAGACTGTGTTGAGGTACTGAAGTGGGCGCGCACCCGTGCTCCACTTCGGTATAATGGAGATATTGTTGCTATTTTCCCGGACTGTACTATAACAGTCACTAAAGCCAGAGACGCGTTCACTGAGGTCAGAAAGCTGCTCCACAAGCACCAATGCCCAATTTGGCATACTGTTCCCAGCCCGTCTCCGTGTCACACACAACGGAGAAGAAAAGGAATTTACCGATGCAGAAAAAGTGATGGCCTACGTGAGAAACCACATCATCCCCGCAGAAGAGCGTGAGTGAGAGCGTTTTCGTGCTTTCAACTAATCTGACATAACAATATTGTTTTCATCCGTGGGAAGGCAACTAAATTGGCTGCACCCAATGAACTAATGCCTCTGTTGTTACTCCTCTAAGGACTGTTAGTTTCACCAGCCTATGCTGTACAGAGTGGTCAACATTAAAGTGGAAAACCAATGTAAAATGAGTGGAACAAGAGACCCCTTCTCTCTTCCATTACAAATGCTGATACCTTTATTCCTAGGCTTAATAGTTGTCGATTACAAAATTCTATTCAATATGATGTGGTTAAACCAGTGTTCAATTCTAACACCTTCAAATGACTGATTTAATAAGAGTTGTGGGGGTTTACTGTCCCCCTTTTTTCTTTCTTTTTTTTTTTTCTCCTTTCTTTTACTTGAATAAAGCAAAAGTAACAATGCATTGAATTGGTTTTCATGAAACGGTCAATGGGAGCTTAAACAGTTGGCTCTATAGAGTTCTCCCACACAAACACGTGTGGATTTGTTTTTGAGGGGTATAATGTTCGCCTTGCTTTTCTAGGCACTAGATGAGGTGGGGGAGGGTAGGGATTATACCAGACTTGTTCATTTATTGGATTTATTTGATGTATGTCTCCATTTGTTTAGCCAGATGTGAATTTCAAGTGCACTACATCTCTTACCCAGCAGGTTATGACTGATCCTAAGTCAAAGACGATAGGGGATTATTACACTTCGTGTTCCTGTTTCCAGAACTTGTCAAATTTAGCATTTCCTGTTCCGGGTCAGTTCAACAATAGCTGAATCCAATGTCACTGCTCTGTTCCACTTTGTAAATTGAATAAACAATGCCAACCCTACTCAAGTTTTCATGGATTCCCGACTGAAGTGATGCTAAGGAAGAAGTGGATCAAAGCCAGTCGCCGAGGTGAAGGGCCGAACTTTATGATAAAACAAGGTAGCACATTTGTTTGTAGCCGGCACATTAATGATGCAGACTACACTATAGCTGGCGTTAGCAGGCTAGCGTTAGCCAGCTAGTGTTTGCTGACCTGCCTAACTTTGTGCATTTGAAAACACACAAGCATCTAAAAATCGTGTCTGTAGCCTCCCGTTCCCAGTGAAACAACTGGACTGCCAAGAAAGGAGACCGCTTATAAAAAGAGCATCAGCTTGCTTAGGCCATGATGTTCAGCCAGCATAAACACATATAGCAACTGGAGGAAGAAATCAAGGAGTTGACAAGAGAGCTGTTACAGTTGAAAGTGTTTCAAGTGCATTTTGCAAGTGCATATCAAGTGATTCGCTGGGATGAAGGGCTGAACTTTATAATAGAACAAAGTAGCATGTTTATTTGTAGCGGACACGTCAATGACGCAGACCGCACTATAGCTGGCGTTGGCAGGCTAGCGTTACCCAGCTAGCGCTTGCTGACCTGCCTAACTTTGTGCGTCTGAAAACACACAAGCATCTGAAAATCAGCTGTAGCCGGTGAGATGACACTACAGCTGGCGTTAGCAGGCTAGTGTTAGCTGATGTGCTCAACTGTGCGTTTGAAAACACACAAGCAACTGGAAATCAGATTTTAGGCCTATATCATTAATAAAGCATTAAAAAAACAAAAACAAACATCAAATCGCTAGATAAACACTTTGTATAGCCCCACAGGGATTCTGAAAAACATTTATTGAGGTGAAAAAGTTACTGAGTTCTGCTTTAAAACAATTTATAGCCGATATTGCATTCCTTCAGGAGACACATTTGCGCACAACAGACCTGTTCCGAATAAAAAAGAACGGTCAGGACAAGTTTATCATTCTAATTTTTACACAAAGACCAGGGAACAGCCATCCTCATTGATAAAAATATACCATTTACAATACTAAACTTGATTCTGATTCTGCAGGGCGCTACATTATTTTGACAGGGCAACTTTCTTCATTTCCGGTCATCCTAGCTAATCACTTTTTCACGCCGGGCCATTTAAGTTTGGAAGTTTGGAGTTTGGAAAAATCTCAGACCAACTTGCCCTTACTTACTATTATCAGTCTTTGAAGAATCACTTTCACTTAAGACCTTGCCTCCGACCATGTGCCCAGCAGTAATCTCTGTAGTTCTCAAAAAAGGAAAAAACTAGAGTGCAATTCATTCCGCCCAATTTCTCTCCTTAAATGGATGCAAAAATCCTTACGGAAGTTCTGGAGCAGTGACTTGAAGGTGTTCTTCCTTCCATTATGTCGCCTGGCCAAACTAGGTTTTATTTTGAATCGTTACTTGTTTTTAATGTCAGATGCCTTTTTACCAGCCATTTACAGCCCCTCGCCACCTGTGTGTCAGAGGTTGTTCTCTAACTTGATGCTGAAAAGACGTTGGACCGGGTGGAGTGGGGCTATCTTTTCAGCATACTAGAGAGGTTTGGATTTGGCAATAAATTCATATCATTGATCCGACTTTTATATACCTCCTCAATGGCTGCTGTTTGTACTACTAATAATTTGTCCCTTTTTTTTTTTTTTTTAGCTTAAACATGGTACAAAACAGGGATGCCCCATGTCACCGCTTCTTTTTGCAGTTGCAATGGAACCACTAGCTCTAGCTTTGAGGCAAAATACTGATATCAGAGGAATTCATTGAGCAGGGGAGGAGCACAAAGTCTTGTTTTATGCAGACGACATGCAACTATATACATCACAACCCCTTTCGAGTCTTCCTAAGCTAAAAGTCTTACTAACAGAATTTGACAAACTATAGGTTCAATGTTCAAAAAAGTGAGCTTATGCCTGTCGGCATTACTAATAATGGGGCATCCCTAAATTCACTCCCCTTTAAAATTAGCCCCCAAAAATTCAAATGTCTTGGTAGATGGATTACAGATAAACATAAAGACCTTTACGCTGCTAACTATCAACCCCTGTTATCAAACTTGTGCACTTTCTGGCAGCCCATCTTTGAGACCTTTTCTAAGATCTTTGTGAAAAGGCTTGCGCCGTCTCCATTCAGTGTGCTTTTTGGTGTAAGCCAGATTGGCTCCCATCTGGAGATGTGGGAAAGAGCAATGGTGGCTTTCTGCTCTCTCCTAGCTAGGGAGACTGATTCTATTGAAATGGAAAGACCCAGTACCTCCAACATACAGTCATTGGTTAGGGAAATCATGTACCATATCAGGTTGGAGAAGTTTTTTCTTTCTCATTTTTCCCTGTTTGTTTTGTTGGACGTATGTTACATTGTAAACTATAATTTGCAAAACTAAATAAAAATACTTTGATCAAAAAAATACTGTGAACTCTGTCTTTTACATCATTGCCATTTCATGTCTAATGGGGTACAGTTGATATGTTGATATGTCCATTTATTTATACTGTATATACAAATGCATAAGTATAGACTGTTAAAACACATGGGTGACGGTTTAATTGCTTATAAATGACTTTCATTGCTGCATTTAGCTATGTGACCTTAAACATCATTTGCTAGCTCAGGATGTCATTCTTTGTTCACATAATTATTATGCATTCTTACCTGAGAAACACTCTAGAAAGTCTTGTTCTAGTTTGAGAGCCCGGTCCATTCCTTTTCTAGCTTGTTCCTCGGTCAGGCGAGTATTGATTTCTCTGTTAAAATCACAAACAAATTCTTCTTATTATTATGCCTATTTTCACGGTGTAGAGCATATTCATTGTCTGCCACCCTGACATCTAACATTAATTGTATGAGGAAATACTTTGTACATACAGAACATTCTCCAGTGACTTGGGCCGGACGAAGATGGCGATGGGATGAAGCTGAGCTGCTTGTAGTCTGCGCACTGCATTGGCCGACACATCCAGGATGCAGTGTTTACCCTGCTGCTTGTGCACACATGCAAGGATGACAATAAAGGCAAATAATAATACAACAGTTGTTAATGACAAATAAAATAGATAATTAATGTGGATAACTTTTACAAGTTTTATTATAGATGTGAAAACATTCACCACGTTATTTGAATATATGTTTTATTTTCTAACAGATGACGTGCTACGCACTTGCTCAGCCACCTCGCGGACACTTTGAACACTGGTGCCATATAAGTGACTGTTGTATTGGCCGGCTTCTATAAACCGATGGCTCTGAATGTCCTTCTCCATCTGTTCCCGTGACGACACAAAATGATAGTCTCGGCCATCCACCTCATATTCCCTCTTGGGTCGCGTGGTGTCTGTCAAATGGAGAGCAAAAACCGTGCATATGCTTGTGCCATTGTGAATCTTAAAGCAATTACTTCTGTGCAGACGTCACACCAAAATTGCTGCAGGTGGCAGTAGTGACATCAAATTAAAAAACGGAGAGCAGATCAGTCTCTATGAGTGACAGCGTAATTACTCACGTGGGACACAAGATCCAAACTTATCAGGGAACTCAGACAACAGGTCATCATTTATCCTGTCCTTCACTGGACCCAGAATGATGATGGGCCTCGCGTAATGGACTTATGTGCAGAAAGGAAGAATAAGGAGATGGGTCAATCAAAAAAGAGAATCAGAACAAAAATGAGCTGAAAATTGTCCCTCAGACATTGTTTTGTATGATCTTACCTTCCACTTGAGTAACTATCTCATAGCTGTGTGAAGCTTTATCCCTTCCTGGTGACAAAACATACAAGCATTCAGTCATGTTTCTTTTCACCTTTTGAAATTAAGATTTGGGTTTATGTGTCTGCATGTATGCATTTGTATAAATCTGTTCTATTTTTTTTTTTTTTTTGGAGGCAAGAAATAACTCACCTGCCAGTAATGGTATGACAAATGATAATGTGAGGAAGGTGTGCTTTTAGTTACAGTACAGTCTGTAGGAAATGATTAATAATAACTAAATACATTTGCACTTGGAAATCAGGACATTGTGCAGATATTTGATGATGTTAGTAATACTAAAGAGAACTGTAAAGGTTAGACTATATAGAGCCTTCAGTTATAGTGTTACAGCACATTTGTATTAACCTGCTACTTGCTCATTCAGTAGAGATTTGGATCTTTTTGTGGATACAAAAGTGTGTAACTAGTTGCCTATTTTATGAACACATATAAGTATTAGAGATACACCGATCCAATTTTTTTCTGATCCAATCTGATATCAATACCTTGTGTGAACGTATCGGCCAATACCCGATACCGATCCAATTCTACTGTTGAATGAATGAACCTACAGTACTTTGCCATGTGAATGAAGGCATCAGGCTTGACATAAACATTTACATGAATGTATCTATTATTATAACAAATAATAAAGTGTGCATTAGCAGAAAAAACTAAACAAAACACTTCTCAGCTCTGCTTTATGACGTAACCGCTGTTGCAAACAGAACTGAAGTGACTAGATCGCTGTAACTGTATTGCTGTGTATGATAGCAAAAAAAAAAGAAGAAATGACTGGATTGGAATGCTGGATTGGCCTCATCCATCCGAGCCCATATCTGACTCGGGTATCGGACCGGTGCATCTCTAATATGTATGTTCATTGCCTCACATTTTGACCCTGAGGGCTATCAACATCCTCATCAGTTTTAGTCAGTAATGTGTACATAGAGTACATTTGTGTTCACACTAACCTTGAGTACTCAAGCTGTCTCGACCATGATCCTGTAAAAGAGACAAAAACTTGAAATTCACATACCTGGAAATTTTTTAAAAGAAACAACCTCAATCAAATCATTTAAAGGAATGACCATACCCTCTCTTTGGTGTTACCACGAGACCACTCTTTTCTCTCCACCCTGTGCAGATGACATGAATCTTGTGACCACTTGTTGTCAAAGACAGTTTATGAGTTTGATCAAAATTTGTGACAGCAACAGAAATACCATACAAAAGCCTTCCCTGCCTCACATATACAGCATATTCTCAGTTACAACTGTCTCTGACCTGTGCTTGCTGGGGATGAAGCCAACCTCCTCAGCCTCGTTCTGTGGGCTGACTTTACGGGCCTGCCACCACTCTTCATCTCCGCAGTCCAATACATGCAGAACATCTCCAAACTTGAAACCCAGAGCTTGGCTGAGGAAACCACAATCTGCAGTCTTGTCGTAGTCAAAAAGAGCCCTAAGTGATGGAAAAGTTAAAGGTAGTAATTCAAAAAGCTATTTTTTACTTCTGTTTAGCAAACCATATTCATAAGAGTTTTATGTTAAGCAGATAAGAATGAGGTCGTACAGTGTGTGCATATTTTATTAGTCGGTGCAGGAGTGTAGATAGATTACAAATACACTGGAACACGTTTAAGCTGTCCATGAATATGAAAGAAAATTATCTATTGTGGAAAAACAAAAGGAGGGTGGGGGGCTATCAAAGGTTTTTTTTATTTTTCAATACTAATTAACAAGGAATAAAGTGTTTAAAAGCAATGGAAACATGCTCATTTTTTTAAAAGGATGTCTGATGGCTCCTGCTTTCTAAAACACAGACTCTGTTATTGTTACTTATCACACCTCACATTGATGTAAAATACACCAAATTATCACTAATTTGTTTTCAAGACTGATTGAGCAGCTAAGTTTGCAGCTTCTTGTGAAGCACCAAATGTTTGTAATGTAATAGCTATTTTTTTTTTTTTTAAAAATTCAGACAGCTTTTAGGACCATTAAAGACAAACTAATGTTTATATTCTTGATGAATATCATCTTTCCTCAGGGAAAATAAATGATGTAGTAACAACATGTGGACCCCAGACAGCAGCTGGCACAGAGTGGAAGTGTCAGTGTAACAGCAGTAATCATAACGCTGATATTGAAACATACACAGATTATTAACTGACACTGTCAATGAAGACAGCCGAGGAAATCTAAAAGACCTCAAAGCAAGAGAAGAAGCTTGAAAACCAGGCAGCAGATGATAAATGATCAGAGTTGCTTCAGGGGAATCTACAAAAATGAACTGGGTGAGAGCATGATTACAGAACTGCCTCAGTCTGACAGATTTGTGGGCAGAAAAGGCATCTTTATTGTTATTATTACCAATATTTTTGCTTATATTGGTCTGCGTAATGACATTATGATGTAAACAGTAGATGTGCTGGCAGGTGTGGTGCTGAAACTGTGCTGAGCTGTGGTCTACATGAAGTTCATGTCGTTTATTTCTTTACTTACAAAACATCACAACCTGAATGTACATAGGGATTGATGTACTTTTTCCTACCATACACAGACAATTTAATTTTGTGATTTCCGAATCTCAAATTATTCAGAGTGATTACACACAGTGAACATTAAATTCTGAACTTAAAACCAAAGTAATCAAATGTTGTGATGTTACCAGCACTGACAACAGGGACAGGTCTAGAAAATGTTTTATGGGGATCCAGGTGGGGTGCGCATGTAAATGTGATGTAGTTATCTAGCCTAGTGTAGTTAAACAAAATCAGAAAAGAAACATTGTTGCCAAAAGGTTGTTGACTTCTGCTATTGTAATTTAACCTGAAACGACCTCCTTGAAGTGCATGTAAAAGTGACAGATTTTCACCTGATGTAGAAGCCTCTCTTTGGGTTACTCCTTAGCGTTGTAGTTCCAGAGCCCATGCTGCTGTTCATCAGCTGTTCTCTCAGATCATGGATTTTGGCCTCAAAACGACTGTACTCTGGAACAGAGAAAACACAAATATATAAAGACCTGCTGGCCTACATTTTAAAATCTTGCTGCAAATCTGACAGAGAGAATGATGAAGTTCTTTCTTCCTTCTTAAAGAGTTAATAGGCATCTCTTTCTGGGTTTAAGACTCAAAAACAAATAAAATCTGAGTCAGTGACTGAAGTGATGGCCTAAATGTATCAGTATGTTTTCAATATAAATATAAATAAGTAATGACTATGTCTTATTGTGCCATATCATTGCCCATGGCTGTAGTCTCCACTTTATTTCACTGTACTATGTTTAGCCAACCACGATAAACACAGTGACAGTATTTGCCAGAATGAATAAACTAAAACCCCACTAATCTCTCCACTGGATAATGGAAACTACACATCAAAACCATTTTTCTAAAAATCCAGAATAGATTAAGGGGGCAACTTAATGTAAGCCAATTTTCAATAAAATGGTAAAACATTTCTACTAGAATTAACATCTAGAAAATCTGAATGTTTTTAATTCTTCATTTGAGTGTAAATATGTGGGATAACTTTAATTTTACCATCGGGTCTGTATTGAGCGATGATAGTTACAGTCTGGCCAGCATTCTTCAGTGCTGCAGCAGCCTGTTCATGTGTGGCCATACGCAGATCCACACCATTTACCTGATATAGACACACACACACACACACACACATACAGTAAGCAGGAGTGTTTACAACCAAACCTGAGAACCATCATTAAATGCTGCATTAAAATGCATGAGTGTGTCTGTGTGTCAAATTTATGGCGGTAAAAGCGTCATTACACTCAGGATCTGATCGCCCTTGTGAAGCTCTCCACTGAGGTCAGCTGGCCCCCCAGCCAGGATGAAGGAGATAAAGATTCCTTCACCATCCTCTCCTCCAACAATGTTGAATCCCAAACCTGTAGAGCCTCGGTGGATCAAAACTCTGCGAGGCTCCCTGAAAAGATTGGAGATGGAAGAGAAAAACGTTTTCAGTGATACAAACTCAATAAAAAAGTAACAACAGCAGACATAAGCAATCTTTCTATTTTCCGCTGCAAATAAAAATCTATTTTTCATGAGGAATATGTTGTTAAAGTATCACTGCTCACCGGGGGATGTCATCATCTCCCATCATGCCGTGCAGAACAGGAGAAAACCGACTCGGTGAGGTGGGAGTGAGGGCTTGTGGGTAATCTGATCCTAGATAGTTGGGGTGGCTGAGTTCAGTATCCATATGGGAATATGCTGGAAAAGTACACAGGAAACCAAAAGACGTATCACATACCAGAACAATACTGAACACAAGCATATGACACCTTATAAATTCTCAGATTTCAGGCATTATTCTCTTTTTTTTTTTTTTTGCTTTTTAGTAAACATGCATGTGCAGTGTGGTACAACAAACTCTCCATCAGTATCTAATGAAACCAGTAGCAGAAACAGGGTTATGTCCAAATCTTAGGGCAGATATTCATGAAGAGGGGGATATCGGGTCAAAGGAAATGTTCTGTTTTTGTGAGGGAAGCAGGGGATGACAGTTTTCACCTGTTCTTTTCAGCAACTAGTTTTCACAGAGCCTGTACGGTAATCTTGAGTAGTTTAAAAAAAACATGATTTTTTTCCCTTTTTAGGTTCCAAACTTTCTTTCTTTCTTTCTTTCTTTCTTTCTTTCTTTCTTTCTTTCTTTCTTTCTTTCTTTCTTTCTTTCTTTCTTTCTTTCTTTCTTTCTTTCTGTCTGTCTGTCTTGGGAATAGGCATTCATTCTGTTCAGTGGCAAGCTACTCGGCTTAAAATTTCCGGCTTCATTTTGACCAGATGAGCTTGAAGACCCAGTGTTCCTGTGGAGAGACAGTTGAGAAAATGACACAAACTTACTGCTTGTGAGGTCTGGAGGGTTGTAGGAATTGGTCAGGAACAGGTTGTTGGGCTTGGCCACCCTGAGGTAAACCACCTCGGCTGTGTTCTTCAGTGCCCCAACTGCATCCTCGTGCATCACGTCCTCCAGACACACATTGTTCACCTGATTGTTCATGACAAGGTGGTAAACACAAGCAGGTTCACAAACTGACGCAGCTTAGTGGTGCTAAATGTGTTGTTTATGATTAATGCTGTCAGAAAACATTGATGAAATTTGTTCAGGTAGCATTTATAAACATTTAGGGGTTCAATTTGAACATTGAAAGCAAAATTCTATTTCATATATCATCATAATTTAATACTTAATTAGATACTGTATCATATCATTGTCTTTTCTATTATATTATATCTTTTATCTATAATTTAACTGTGTTCTGTGCCCCAACAGTAAGGCTGAGTTCACAACAGTTGTCAGTACAGTTTGTCCAGATTTGCTGTGAACAAAGGGATTTTTCCATTTCCCATTCAGTCCACTGGTATTATTAGTTGTCCCGAGGGTAAGACATGATAAACATAAATGCATTTTACTCAGTCCTTCCAAGAACCTACACGTCATACACCATTGAAAAGCTATGATCCTTGACATTTGAATGATGCTAACCATTCTTGGCTACAATCTTAACTGTAAACTCATATTTCTGACCAGTCACTAATGCGATTTATCTTTGAAGCCATACCACACCCCAGTAGTAGATACTGCTGCAACAAAAATGAACCTGTTACATCAGCAAGGGTCCAGTAAAAGTAGTCCAATAGAACAGTTGGTCCACAACAAGTCTTCCAACCAAAAAAAAAAAACAAAAAACAACCAATTTAGCTAAAAATGGAAGAATTTTAAGGGGTTAAAGGTAAAGCTTTGGCTCAGACACCATTTAGTAGAGACCAAGCTCCATTTTGAAGCAGCTGATGTGGGGTGCTTGTGTTGCCCAGCAGATGGCAGTAATGTTGCTTGGAAAACATTGTGGCAGTGCCACAGTCCTAAATATCTATCCAATGCTTCACATAGCTGCAGAAGCACACAATATATATAAAGGTGAGTCTCTGACATGCGTGTGTGCAGGTGTTTATATGTGTATTCGAGTAATTCTAACATTTAAGTGACCAACCATTAAGATCTTGTCCCCGATCTGTAGTCGCCCATCTTTATGAGCCGCCCCGCCTTCAATGATCTTGGTGACATAGATGCTGTTATCTCCTGGTATGTGCTGGTTTCCCACCCCTCCAGCAATGCTGAAACCTAATCCTGAGAAAAGGAAGAGATGAGAAAGCAGGGAGTGAGCAAAGAAGGTGCCGGGTAACACAGAGCAGATTTACGAAACCCAGAGGGCACAGCTTAGCTGGGTACAAGGCACAACACAAAAGTGTCGATGCTGTACACCAGTCCACTCTTCCACATACCTTTAGGCCCTTTGATTAGTTTGATTTCAGTGACTTTTTCTGCTGCTGGTTTTCTGCGGAGAACATAGAGGCGGACAATAGCACCTGCCTCCTTAAGAGCCTCTACAGCTTGACTGTGTGTCACCTCCCTCACATCAACATCATTCACAAACAGGATGCAGTCGTTCACACTGAGAAATAGAGAGAGATATAAGAGAATGTAGGTGGGAAAGGGAAAACAGCACAAGTTTTTGTTGATGATGCAGGGTGTAATCCTCCACCAATGGAGGTCAGGGATGGTTAATCTCCAGTTGTGGCTGTTTTGGGGATCCACTTTCACCACAGACATCTGGCATTTGCAAATCTCAGTATATAAGCAGAAGGTGAAATTCCTTCCTGGAGTTAATCGGACACTGTGGCCTCTTTCTGTCCATGTCTGTAAAAGGGATAAGAACTTGATACATAAAGTAAAAGTGATTTTCAGTGGCACAACCAGAGTCCTAAAGCTTCTCAGTGTGTTCTTATATTTACACATACTCTAATGATAAAAGGTCTTGTGTAAAATTTATAGAGACAAAATTAATTAATAATTAATTAAATAATTAATGATCAATTGCTGGTATTTTAGCCACAAAGATACACAACTTACTCAAAAGGGGACCAATCAGTGCTGACATCCACTATCTAAAGTGCATATTTTTTAGGAAATATTATATATCACCTTTAGAGAATACATGAATCATAGCATCTCCATTTTTTGACATTTTCATACAGCACTAATATATCATTGACTTTATTTTATAAAACTGTACACTTAACCTCAATTAAACAATGGACCTCCATGATGCATTAGATGTCCTGAAGCACCTGAGAAGCAACACAGCATGTATGTTCTGTTGTTCAAAGATTTAAAAAAAACAAACATATTGTTGGAGTTATTAAAACATTCAGTGTTTTTGTTTTGCGAATTTTCAAACAAACTATAAATGTCTTGCAGCAAGACAGTCAAACTGCAGGTTTTATAAATTTTTCATGTAAAGTTCAGAGTATTTTCCCCGGAGGTATTTGGGATGTGTTGCTTATAGTATACAGTAAAGGCCAAAGAAAAATGCATTCAGGCCAATACAAGCATTTTCTGCTTCATACAGTCATTCCAGATGGACGTTTTTAGGTCAGCTGTGGAGAGTAGAACGCTTCTGTGCACGTCTTGTTTTATGCAGCAAAGTCAGTGAAACGGTGCGTAAGAGTCATGTTTACTCAGAAAGGCAAACCTGTCTCCATTGTCTTCAAAACAAACATTTTATTACGTATTTCTGCACTCCTATGAGATTTTGATTCCTCTCAACATTAATTCATGGTCTAATTTCCACAGTTTCTTTCACTATGCTGCTATTAACTAATATGCTGCTGTTTTTGTTCTATAAAAGATATTCATACTTAATGTATACCAAGGGCCTGATGTTTTATTCAAAACAGGGACCTATTTCATCATTTACAGCACACTGCATAAGGATTCTTTACTTATGAAACTAAAAAGCAGAAAGCAAAAAGGCTGTTACACACTTAGAAAAAAAATGCAATTAGTCACGTATGACACTTTTCTCTGATGTAATGTCAGTGCTGAGGAGGTAGTAAGCTGCACTACAGTAATTTTCACTTAAAAACAACATGGGGAGTTGTATTTAAGGGCCTGGCTTGTTTACCAGTGTAAAAAAATGGTTATCCATGTTTGGGTTCATATTTCCTGGGGACAGGGGCACTCATGAAACGTTGCCCTGTAAGTTATTGCAGCTTATGTGTAAATTTTACCTCAGCCGTCCATCCTGAGCTGCGGCTCCCCCTGGTATGATTTTAGTGATGAAGATGCTTGGGTCATCGCCCACATGTGGGTTGTCGGTTCCTCCTGCTATGCTGAAGCCCAGGCCTGAGTTACCCTACAGCCGCAACCCAAACAAAACTCAGTTATTATTTTTCTCTTCTAGAGAATCTGTGGCACCTTTAGGACGTGTGACAGAAATAATAACGCACACAAACCATAAATATGGAATAAAGTTTAAAGGTCAGACTCACTCTTTCCAGTGTGATTTCTTCATACTCGATTTCTCCTTCTGTCCCATTCACCTACCAGAGGAAGACATTAGGTTAGTTGCTACCACATAGAGAGAATTTGATTTCAGTATTTCTCTATGATTGTATATCTTCAGTGGAGTTTAATGGAATGCTGTTTGTAATAATAGTTGTATTCTTTTGGCTGAATTTGACTTTTTGGCGAGATACTTAGTTACCCATATAAGCCCTACCTTTTTTGATAAGAAAGTCCCAGAAGAGGAGTTAATTTAAGGGACTTCAAAGTTTTGTTGTCTGACCCAGAAAATAACTTTTCTTACTGCTTCTGTGGTGCAAAAACATTACACCATGATGGCAGACTTTTCACTGCAAAGCCTCATTCTTTCATCCCACATAAAACATCATAATAAGTTCATTACTTTCCATTTTCAACATGGCGTTGTTAAATAAAAAAAAAACAACCTCTAAATGGGGGGAGGTATTATATTTAAAGTATAGAGCATGTATAAATGCACTTTAGTTAGTTATAGGTTTGAGTTTGACATAATACATTAAAAGGAAGATTGAACTTACGTATGGGGAGCCATCAAGTGTGTCAGTATTCACCACCACCGGAGGAGTATTTCCCTGGAGGCAAGAGAGAGAAGAGACATTAAGGAATGGCAGAGAGTCAAATTTGAGGCTGAAAGTTACAGCCAAAGGACTGATTGCCATTTAAGCTCATAACTGCGCTAACAGAGCTCTCATTCTGCTAAAGTTTTAAGTTGACATTCATACATAATGGACACAAGAATAATTATTGCTTTAATGTTTTCCCAAACTCTAGGTGTTTTTTGGTTTTGTTTTGTTTTTTTTACATTTTTTTCCCATTTACTAGGATAATTAGAGTATAGCTTGTATTATTAGTGCTACAAATGGCCATCTTATTGAATGGTGTAGAAGTAGACGTCCGCCCCCTGCCCACTAGTTGTTTCACAGCCGTTCTGTAAATTATATGAAGCCACACTGACACATGGTGGCAATCTCCCAGTACACTCGAAGGATGATAAGGACACAACGTTGTTAACAAGACAGTGACGGGCTGCACTATTAGCCCAATTATCCACAGTGGGAATAAACACTTTGCTTGATGCTGATTTATCCTCCACATTTTGTCCAGAAACATTTAGTTTCTGGGCAAAATGTGGACCCAATTCATATAAAGTGTAAAGCCAGAGTGAATCTTAATGTTGAAATAAGTTATTCATCAGGAGGAAAGTATGAAAGGAAATAATAGGAAAGGCAGTAAATCCGGGAGAGGATGGGATTTTTGGCATAGATTTGTTTCAGGTTTCCTTGCCAAGCCTTTCTCTGCCAGCTTATCTGTGTTAGGGTGCTTTTCATCACGCCATTGCATCTTCACTCCCCTTGCTTGTACTGTAGCTCCTTCCAGGGAGGATGCAAGGGTAAAATGCAAGCGTGTGCAGACCTTTGTGTCATTGCTCTAAGCTCTTCCAAAAGCCTCCATTTTTGTCTGATAGATGTTCTACGGTGGCAGAGGCAGTACAATTTTCAGGAAGATGGAATCAAGGTTTTAATAAGAGCAAGAATGACAAAAAGAAATCTTACACACGTCTCTGTCATCCTCATTTAATTCCCTCTTCAAAATCGTCATTCCTTCATGTTTTTTGCGTTCTTCATTATGTAACTAATGTTAAATAAGTAAAAAAAGTGTATTATACGTTACTCTTGAGCATGCAGTCTGCTCTTCACCACACTGATTAGCATGGAAAAGACAGTGCATCTAAAGTGCTTACAACAGCAAAGAGCAGTATAAAATCAGCCTGCTGACCTTCACAGGCCTGACAGCTCTGACACACACAGACAACAATAGCACAGCCACACTGAAATCATTTGCCCAGCTTTTTCAGAAACAAATAAACTGTTTCAAATTCAGACTAAGTAAATAATGCAAAAAAATGGCAAATATAAGGATAAAATAGCAGCAAACACAAGTCAAGATGCATTAGAAATCTACATTTGAAAATTTTGGATCATACGAGGGAAAAAAGACCCCATATTTGTAATAATGTTAATGTGTGTGTTAGATTTTCTTTAGTTTTATTTAGAGCATCCTGCCTGCTAACTGCTGTGCAAAAGTGGGTCGAGCAGCTTCTTACCAACTGAGTAGCATGGCATATGTAACAAGAAGAGAAACAGGGTAAAGTATGCCATTTTCTACAGTAAAAATGTAACTCCTCTCTAGTGACTCCAAACAGAACAACCAGAGGATTTGGGGTCCAGTTTGTCACTTGATATCTGAGACAGAATGTTGCATAAATAGCTCCCCTGCAGAATGCAAGTGTGGTTTCAGCAGTTTAGCATTTGTCAAAATGTATTGCCTAACAATGCAAGCAGGATAGTTAATAGCCTTTTGAAATGTGAGTCTAATGTACCACTCTGAACTTTCTTTAACTATAAGAAATACATGGGAGGCTGAACTGCAAGTATACATTTCTGACTATCTTTAAAGTCCTCTTTCATTGATGCTCTGAGCTTACACATTGGAGAACAGGTCAGACACTGTACAGGGCTGAGATGAACCATTTTATGGCTGATTTAAAGAAAAGGGTTATGTTATACTTAAAATCTGTTATAATATTTCAGTGCTATTCCCAAAATCTCAGTCCTGCAAAGATGGCTATTGAAATGCGGCTTACGGTATAAACTGTGTCAAATACCTGAATTGAGCTGAAACAAGAATTCCTGAGGATTTTTTTTTATTCTGAGATGCATTTTCCATCCAGCACTGGAACCATGTCAGCGTTTATGGATGGCAGCAATGTTTAGGTAAACTATATGTGCCAAAGTAGCATCTGCATGATTGACTGGGTGCAACGATTACCTAAGGCATCACTGTCATCTTTCTGAGGGTAAATGGGAGCTTTGGGACCCTGGCTTTAGTTAATCAGATGTCTTTTCTTGGACCTGTAAATACTACATTCAGCACCAGGGACACCCCAGTCCTCACTATATAACAAACCATTACAGTTCAATCCTTTTCAAAATCATTTAGATGCTTATGGGTGGCAATTTTTGTGGCTTGCAGCACATAAAGTCTGACAGCTAACTGCATTTGCTGCAACAATATAAGCAATGTTGTTTATAGCTCAAGACAAGGCTTTGGCTGATCAGTTTAAGTACACTTGGTAAAACCGTAAGCCATTTAAGGCATTTATACCTGTACTTCAAAGCAGATAATCACTGATGGTTTCCTTTTGTAATTAATCAAGTGAAATGCCTCTGATGTACTGTATGTCCTAAAGTCTGCCCATTCCCTAATGTAATGATTGAGCAGGTTTAATTTTATTCATTTATTTATGTATCTTCTCTTTATAAAAACAATCTATTGTTACATCCTTGTATTTTTGTTCTGAAACATGGACATGTTAAACATATCTGCACAGCAGAATAACCACTAACCCTTTTTTCATGGTAGTTTTTTCATTAGACATAGACATCTGTCACAGAAATGTACAGTTGAAGCAAATTTCCTTCATGATGACTCAATTCCAGAAAGTGATTCATGATAAATTTGCAGTTTAATGATAATCATGGTGGCTTTTGTTAATGCCCAAGTGGGCCAACTCTAACCCAAACAGTAAACAGGCTAAATGCTCAAGTTATTGTCTCTGTAACAGGTTGCACCTGTTCACCACAAATAGTCACAATCCTGTTTAAAGCACCTTTTATAATTACAAATTATCATTATCATCATTGCGGATTGTGGATGTCATTGTAAAGTTAAAAGTTGACACCCTCATGAAGATTAGGGGAAAAAACAAAACAACATACAACAAACAAAACAAAACAAAGCAAAAAAAAAAAAAAGAAAAGTCCAATGCTTGCTACATACATTAATGTCAAAGTGCTCTGACTGCAGTCTTCAATTATAACAGTGCATGTGCAGAGCTTCAAAGTGTAGCTGTGTCCAATTGGCGAATACATCCTTATCTAGAGAAAGAAATAATGAGTATAGCCAGCAGAAATCTAAGCCTGGTGCAGACAGTTTCCCTGCAGGGAATTTGACAGAGCCTTCTCTCCCACTCTCTGCTCCGTCAAGTCTTTCAACATCAGGGCTGCTAGGATTTACAGTGTTTGGCTCAACTTGCCCACCTATATTTTTGCAGCACCTATTCAGCATAGCCGTCCTCTGGCATGTCTCTTCAGGCAGCACAGCTATTCACTCATATCCACACTCTAATGCATTCATATACAGTGTGCTTATATTTAAAATTCACACTCAAAACAAACCAAGTGAACTTTCACAGTACTTTCTGTGGTGTGAGGATTGAATAATGTCCTATAAAAAAAAATTCAATATCCTCCAAATGTAAGAAAACTTTAGATTCAAATTCAGAACCAGAGGAGATGATTTTTTGTTTAAATTGGCATGGATTAAAGCAAATATTGCATTCAGAAGAGTATAATGTTGTGTTTCTCCTATACAGCTGGGAAGCGTTTAAGATGTAGAAGCCAAATACACAAGATAGTGACCTCATCTTGAATGGACTGCCTCCTACTGTAATGTAAGATTTATTTATTTTTAACTAAAATATTGAGGTTTTAGTAGTCTGTCTGGCAGGCTGCTAACTGTGCAGAGACCCAATCCCAACAGGCTCTCAGCAGTGCAAGCTAGTAATGGAAAAAAAGAAATCATGACTTGTGGTCTAGCTTTTTGCAGTTGGAAAGTTACTCTGTATGGTAACAGCATTTTAGCATTTCATGAAAAAAGTTGCATTTTGACTGTTATGTCTCATTGATTTACAAAAAAGTCTGCATTTGGAGGTCAGACGGTATGAAAGAGGCATTACACAGCTGACTGTCAAGTGGTAGTCATGAGACAGCGTCCCATCTGGACCACCACCCTTCAAGTCCAAAGTATCCTGTTTGCATTCTGCCATTTCATCGTTGTTATAAGTAGCAAACTACTTGAGGTTATAAGCATATTATAAATTACATGGTAAGGTATTATGGGGAGGGTAAAAAAGCATCATGTCTTGCACCCTAACTGACCCTGTAATTATGTATCACTTCAAAAGATGGCTGGCGCATCCCTCCCCCTCAGCTAAACACACAAAGCGTGCTGTACACGCGTGCAGCATGTCCTTTTCAAATACATTACAGTGAAAGTCATGCTGGCCAGCATAAATATTCTGTTTATCAGCAGTAAAACATGACAATATCACTGCATTACGATTTTCATTGAGACCAAGCCGGTATTTTTGCACAGGATGTAATTTGTGAATGTCAAATTGTGCAAATTGCTCAGATATTGGCTCCTTATTCAATCTCTTGTACTGTACGTGCAGTGATTTTAAATCAATGTCAAAAGAAAAATCTACTTTAGAGCAGGCCTTAAACTTTTATAATCGCAAACCTAACATTGCTTACGATCATCACATTTGATTTCTCAGGCTTGAACCAACTGAATCGCAGCCACAGTCTTGTCTAGTACTTTGTAGCACAAAACAAAATCTTGTTACCACAAAAATACTTTTAAATATATATATGTATTAAATAGCAAAACATGGAAAATGAGTAGGCTAACTTGAATACATTTAAAATTTTCCTACCGTTATATGACGTCGATACTTCTTGGCTTTCCGTACATTGTTGAGAAGTCGGCAGCCCATCTTTTTGGCATACCACACAGACATGAACATTTTGACTCAGGTCCAAAATATAAACAACTAAAAATGAGTAGCAGACACTGGTGACCTCCCAAACTGACAAACACGGCCACTGAGAATTTGCTGGAGTACACACTAGAAGATTTCAAAAACTTTACAAAGTACCACAGCAGACTGATTGTGAAGTAAGCCATTAGATTTTGGAGCTGCCATAACATTTGGTCTGAAACTACAGAGCACCCCAACTGTCTCACTTAAAAGATATCTATTCCAGCTAAGCATATGCCCTCTGAGCCTCCACTCAATCTAAATAAAACATAAAACTGAATATAGCATGCCTTAAGACATAGGAAACCCCTTCAAACAATTTCAAATCCAGTCACAGAGCACATCCCAATTAGCGTCTTCCTGAATCGATGCCGGAGAGTTCATTTGAGGGAGCTCAGTTTCATCCGCCAATTTCTGACTGATCCCAACGATTTGTTGCCAGAACGTCTCATAGTTATCTGAGATCTTCTTGTCTGTCCTCAAAAGTCATCCGTTCAGGACAAAGAAGGTCATTAACAAACAGACCTCCTCATCCTTCGTTCTCTGTGGCCGTGCATTGCGATCTCAGTGCCTCCCTGCTGCTGGTCTGTGCTCACTGAGGATGCGGTTCATATTTTCTGCTGCCACTGTTCTCACCCCTCCCATCACTGCTGCTGAGGGAGAGAGGAGCGAGCAGGGAAGTTTGATGGCGATTAATTAGCTGTCTTTCTGTATGATGTCTGCGCTAGTGATGGGAGAGGGGGAGGAATTGTTCTTTGACTGAACTTCGAAGGACAGGCTGCTCAAACTGCCCCGACTTGTCCAAGGGAGCACTGGAAACTGAGAGGAGACTGGAGGCTTGTAAGCTCCAGTTCTACAGTCAGTCAGACACAGCCGTGAAATTTCAAACAGGAGTGACAACAAGAGTGCAGATCCTTATAATTAGAGTTTGGTACAGGATTTTTTTTTTTTAAAATTCTTTTTATTTCAGCAGTTGTTTTAACAATTTTTTTCAGAGAAAATCCTAAAGTAACTGCATTTCTGCAGGAACATTACCTGTCAATGTGGAAACAAATGTCCAAGAAAAAATGGAAGAATTCACTTTTAAAGTTATTATTTTTTTGCATTGCTCACTCAAGCTGTCTCTCTGCAAGTCAGACAGATTGACAAGCATAAAATACCTCTGCAAGGCACACAAAAGCATGCAGAGAGGCATGTACAGCAAACATCACTTAAGTAAGGACATGCTGAAGGACAGGCTGGTCAGCTGATGCTCTCATTCTGCTGAATAAAATCATTCCATTAAACCTACAGTGGTTTTCTGAGCCTTCCAATTGTAAGGATCTGTAGCCTCTATTGTACTGTGCATGAACAGCTCGCTCCTTCTCTTTCTGAGTGCATTTTTCCCCCCGTCTAACTCCCCTCTCCTTCCCAAGGGACCTGAGCTGTGGCTGCATGGTAATTACACCAAAGCTGCAGGGACATATTTAAACATTTATTAAAGAAAAGTCAGGAGTATGGAAAAATGAAGATTGGAGCCAGATGCTGACCACACAGAAGTGCATAATGAAGAGTAAGGATATCAATAGAGAACTACTGGTGAAACAGGGGAGGAAATGGCAACTAAATCCTTGCACTTAAAATTATGTCTGTTATGTCAAGCGTTAAACATGTCTCACAGGGGTTGATTGTTTTGTCTGAAGAGGATTTCTACAGTTCTGTGGTACTGAAAGAAAGAAATGGGATACATCCCCCTTCATTTGATGAAAGGTTTATTGCATACTGGCTGGTTTGAGTTCTCTGTTAGCTGCATGCTGGTTCTCACTAACAGAAAGATAAATGAGGTGTACAGCTACAGTCTGTCATGCTGAATCTACCTTTCACATAATTAGAAACAAAAACATTTTTGTGACATTTTGAAATAATTGGCTGCCAATTTTTGTTGAGACCAATTAATAAAAACAAAGTCATTCCAATCGAGGTTCCCTGCTCCATATGAGGACTGTAAATGTTGTTCTGATTCCCTATGGACACAAAAAAACAAACAAACAAACAACCAAAAAATTGCAACATTGATTTTTAAGCTGACCAGTAACTTTCCCAAAATACATTTTTCTATCTTAAAAAAAAAAAAAAAGAAGAGATTTCTGCATATGATTATTATAGTCTGTACATTATATTAAAGTGTAAAATCTTGTGCAGTTTTCTGATTTGATGATGGGAAATTAACATAATACCTTTATTTATTTTTCGTTATTGAAAACTGCCAGACAAAAGCCAGAAAACAAAGTAATTTCCACCAAAGTTCTCTGGATCAGTTCCAGTCAGGGGTATGTCATGATGTTCTCTGTCACCTTATAGGGTTTAACCAATTAATACACATTTAATTAAAATATATATATATATATAAAAAGAAGAACAAAAATAGCCTTTATCATTGAATAGATAACTAATATTGTGTTTTGAGATTAGTGGAAAGAAAGAAAAAGAAAATAAGTGAACTAGTGTGCCTTACCCATACCTCAAGTCTTACTTTTTTCTTTTTTACAATTCCATATGCAGTCATCCTCGAATTTATTCATACCCTTTCATTAAAGAAAAGGCAAAATTCACAATTGTTATTCAAATAATGAAAACCTAAAAAAATAATATATATATATAAAAAAAATGCTAAATTATAATTTGGTGAATGTGTCAAGATGGCATGTCAGTGGAGAGAAAGTAAGTCCAATGGTAGGCTTGGGGTAGTAAAAATTCTTGTTTTACATTTATTTGGCACATCAAACCTTTCAAAAACCCTTGTGCAACCAGCCAAGACAAATGTGAGAGAACTACTGGGCAGCACCTCCTTTATATGAGCCCCCGCCCTCAGACCAATCAGGCCTATAATAGACACCTTATGAAAGAAAAAAATAAATCAATTAACAAAGAATCAACAGAACATGATTATGTTAAAACATGTCCTAGTCACTTACACAGCTAAAGAAAAACTAACAATTGAAACATAATTGAAAGGAAAGAAATGCTTTTACAATCCTCTAGATTCACCTTTCTACAGGTACCTCTAATCAGATACATTCAATTATTCAATCAGCGGTGAGAACACACCCACTCACACTCTCCAAGAGAGCTTCCACTGAAGGCAGGCCTCCTCTGGACAATGAACAGAACTCCCATGAAAACATTTTGAAAGTGAATCATTCATCATAAAAACAGAAACAAAGCAACTAGGTATTTACATAAGCTACTGTCACAAAAAGTCAAAGCCCAGGAAGACGCAAGTACTTCCTCATAGTGAAATGAAATATTTCATTTGAATTGTTTTTAAAAAGAATAATTAAAAAACAATCAAACAAACTAAATTGACCCAAAAAAATTAGAGCACATTGCTCATGGGGCCAATATACCTGTCAACAGGTGCAAAAGTCTGATTGAAAATTACAGAAAACACTTGATTACAGTGATTCATTCAAAGTGTTGCTCAACAAAATATTAGTTTGGGGGCCCCATCATGCTTATTTGGCTATTTTGTTTGTTTGTTTGTTTTTAATATCTATGTTGAACCACAAATCAAAGGCAATTTCATGATTTTCATATTTGAGGACATCTGTATTTGTGTAAGTGTGTGTATATTTATTTATGAATTACAGTACTGTAACTGACCAAAAGCTCTGTGATTCTCATTTTCTGTTTAATTCCTTGGTTTCTGTTGTCTGCTGTTTTTTCTATGAGGCAATTAAAAACCGTTGAACATTTTTATTGAAGTTTTAAAAACATTGGTCAATATTATGTTGATTTATCCACTTTATTACATTTTGACCTCTCACAAAGTTTGAGATTTCTCTTGTTTTTAAAAATAAGCATACCAACCAATTAATTTGTTTGGTCAAAAAGGTTAATTTAATCTTCTTTTTAACATTTACAAACATATTCTTTTTTCAGACAAAGTTAAAGCAATAGTACACCCAAAGAATGATGTGCATTCATTTTCTACTCACCCTCATGCTGAGCAAGACTCTGGAGCACTTTTTTAATATCTCAAATGCAGCCGGAGATCGGACAGGTTCTTGTTTTCCCCCAACTTTCATATAATGGAGTTCACCGGCGACTGAACAAAGGTCCATGAAAGTCCACAAAAACTTGGCAATATTCCTCCATACTGCTCGTCCAGTGTACTATGGACAATGGACTAGTATGGAGGAATCAAGTTTCTGTGAACTTTTATGGACCTTTTGGCCCGGACCCCAGCAAACTCTGTTATATGAAAGTTGGGGGAAAATGAAAAACCTGTCCGATCTCCGGCTGCATTTGAGATATTAAAAAGTGCTCCAGAGTCTTGCTCAGCATGAGGGTGAGTGGAAAATGAAAGCACATCATTCTGTGAGTGTACTATTCCTTTAAGGTGGAAGATGCTCCTTTTACCTTGGCATGTTTTGACTGATGTCTGCAGTCTTCCTCAGACACCCCTGAGTCAAAACATGTCAAGGCAAAACAAACATCTACAACCTTAACTTTGTCTGAAACTGTTCATATACAATACATTTGCTTATTTGAAAGGGAATCGTCTTATATAATATACAGTGCATTTCAACATTTTGATTCTGGTTTCACTCAAATTACAGCAGTAAAAACTTTACCCTGGACATCATGTCATATCACCTTTTATGCAGCCGATTTATAATTTAAGAGGAGGATCAATATCAAAAGTTATGTGTAAAATTAAAGATTTGTAATTACATAACAGCTTTCATAAAGAAAATGATGTAATTTAAAGCTAAAGCACATCTTTGCTAAAACATGTACATAACCCAAAGACTCGCTCTCACTTTCCAAACCACTGCAGTGCTTCCAGAGACAATCCTACCCATAAATCAATGGGGCCTGGAGTGGTACTGGCAAACCCCACGCCATTAAAGCAATAAAGAGACAGACTGACGACACTGCCTACACATCACTGACATCCACACGGGCACTATGCCGGCTGCAAAGACATCGGGCACACACAAAGGCATTACTGCAATGCATCTTTTGGACAGAGCACACTTTACCTAACCAGTGTGGAAAATTTAATGCACATATCTGCAGAATGAAATACTTCTGTGTAGATGATGGGATGTGTATACAGCTTTCTTATTGATGACTTTATGTAGAAGGGTGCAGATTTTTCCATATGCAAAACAGTTTAATTATAAGTATGCACAATTAGACAGCATCTGGCTGAAGCCCAGGCAAGCAAACAATACATGATGCATGTGACAACAGTTTACACTGAAGGTAGGCGCTGTTGTTCATTCATTATGATAATGATGTCTTTCTTTTATTTTAAAAGTATTCTTAATACACCACACCTCTGCCTAGCATTTCTGTTCATGTTTATATACATCTATAGATGATTTTGTTTTTGTTTGTTTTGTTTTTTTTTAGGTTGGAATAAATAATTAACTGCATGGCATTGCATGGATGTTCTTTAACACCATGAACATTTAACTTTGCAAGAAAAACAAAGTCAAGTATTTAATGCTAATGCAACCTGTCTGATCATAAAGTTATTAATGGAACATAGTCATCTTCTGAAGGTTATGAAATTTACGCTGTGCAGTCAAACACTGACATCTACAGGTTTCAGTCTGCCCTGCATAAAGACTATATTATTCATTAAACCCCATGGTATACTGTATGGGTATGTCTTCACCAATCAATGTTCATCAGTGATACATGTTAGAATTAGTTTAATCCTTGAGTCTTATCCTTCAAACTCAAGTCTGATTCTTAAGAAATAAAACACAAGAACAAATAAATGAAAGCTGCGTTTTCATGTTAGAGCATATGAACAGAATTATTAACAGTGTAAAAGAAGCTGGGCATATCCTCTGGGATTTTAGGCCCGAAACCAAGCATCCATCACAAGCAGAATGAATCTGCTACACAAAAACGATTTGGATGACGCTGAGCATGAATACAGAGATATGATGGAGAAAATTCATGACCTCAGAAATCTGATACAGATCAAATGGTAATGGATGGGCATCTGTCTTTGTGCAGCGACACAGCCAGCCACAAAATCCAGCAAAAACTAAGGGGCGACAGTGAAACCACACGGCTGATGATGATTGATGATGATGCTGCTAACTTAACGTTGACGGCGTAACACGAATCTCTATACTCTTACCAGTGTGGAAACAGCAGAGGTGTACATTGGAGTGTGTCCCGTAGACATCAACACAGGCTGCAAAACAACAGAAGGAAGAGGGTAATTGTGCAGGGCATGCAGATGGGCACAAGGGAAGGGCAGTGGGTACCGCTTTAGGTTTTTTTCCCCTCAGATATCTCAGCAGTGCACATGATTAGAAAATCCACATCTACTACATGTTCTGTATATGATAGCTAAATTGTTCATTTTGTAAATGTGTGGAGAGCAGAGGTTCATGAAACCTGTGTACAGGGGGTGCATGCAAACACTAACACTGATTATGCACAGGTGTTGATGGGAATTTTCAGTTATTACAACACAATTTAAAGCAGATTTACACAAATAGCTAAAAGTGTTACTTTAAAAAAAAAAAAAATTATTTCATCACATTATACACCGATTTCTGCTCGGTAAATCACAAATTAAAGGTTGAATATGGAACATTTTTATTAAAAGCTATATTTTTTAAAAATAATACCTCCAAGGTCGTTTGGGGGTGTACAGAATGAAAGTACAACATTTCCCAGAAAAATTATATTTAGCCTAAAAATAATTATAAAATAATTTTTTACGGGTTCGATAATGGCATTTTATTTACGTCTATAAGCCAATACACGCCGCCATTGCAGGTTGCAAATACGATCTCTGTGTGGAAACAATATTTCGGTATAGTAGGCTTGTATGGGGGAAAACCGAGAGATGACCAGTGAAGCAGCTGCTTCAGAGCCCTGGAGATATTTTCTGTTTCTGAGGAAGAGTGACCTGAGAAGAGCAAAACCTGGAGTAAATTTAGGTGAAGACTTCACTAAATGGACCCAAATAAATGTTTTCATCGGAGTAAAACACTGAAATGGCGACTTTCCTGCTGGATCTGTAAGCTAGCTTGTTTGCTAACATGGCTAACGTTAGCTGTCAGTTATAAACTCCTCTGCGTTACTTGTTGAACATGCTGCAGACTGTTGGTCACTTGCATATCGGCAGCGAGCCTGGCATCCCAGCGGCTGGAGTTGTTTTTCTGCCGTTGCAACTACAACCTAGACACACGTGATGTCGCTGTTCTGTCCATATTCCATATTCAACCTTTAAAGTCATGGATGACAGCGGAACCAGTTGTACAAAACACAACATACGATTGGAGATGGCATGCATGCCAATTAGTTATGGATATCTTATCGATGAGTTGATAAAAAACTGATTCAGAGACAATAAAAATTGTAAGATTGCTTCGGTCTGTTAAATCTAAATGTATTACTCTGCACCACTGAGGCAAGTGCTCTAAATAAAGCCTGCACCTGATGAATTTTACAAATAGCAGCAGTGCAGCATTTTCACATGGCAACAAACACTTTTCCTCCCACTGGAAAAGGGTTTTTTTGCAACAAGGCACATTACTTAAGTGTGAAAGTTTAGGAAGCTGTACTTGCTGATTCCACTATGGGTAACGTCATCCTGAACATGATATTCATGGACATTATCTGTGCATCTTTTTTTTCTACACAGACATAGCCTTCTAGTGGAGAATTCATTGGAAACATTTGGCTTTCCTTTCAGTCCGAGCAAATCATACTTTAAGTAGTTGAGGCAAAGTAGAGCTTCCAGGTTATACTATTTTACAAAGTCACACCATCCATATTAAGACTTTGGTTGGAGCTGAAGAATTTCAAACAGGCCGTCTTGTGTTTAGTCAGCTTTACTAAATTATCTGTTGCCAACACCCATGCACAAGCAGGGAGAAAGTTAGAAGGAAAAGGGGGTAAAAGAAGCACAGAACTAGTTAGAGATACTGAAGCAAAAATAATTCTGGAAATGGGAACTGAAGTTCACGCAAAAGTGAGCAGGGTCATAAATCACAGGGTTGAGACTGAGCTACCATGAGGTCACCATGGTAGGGGGCAGTCCTGGTGCAAGCAATAACTCAAAGTGCAGATAAAACATGTATAATTACCATCATCATCACAATCACTATCTTTTCCATTGCCAACAGTTTCAGTTTTATCAAATTCTCCATAGTAAGAAAACAATAAATAAATTGCCACAGCTTTTTTCTGAAAGAATAATATCTGTCACTCAAATGTTTACTGTAATTACACAGAAATAAGGAAGAGTAAATGGCTGCAAGCAAGATGTTGGACCACAGCGACACAGTTTCCAGAGTAACTGTAACAATTAAAAGAAATTTAATTACTGCATTAGTGGAAGACTTGACCTCCTTTGTTTGCACGAGCTGTGCATGAAGCATGTGCATTGTGTGCTTGTGGCACAGAAAGCTAAAGGGCTTTACATTGGCAAGATAAGCGCTCTTAAACTCTTACCTTAATAATTCAATTCAATTTAAGCTCCTCATGGACTTGTTCATGATGAGTGGGGAAAGAACAGAGTGGGAGATTGACAGGCTGATTGGGGCAACATCTCCAACAATGTACCAGTCAGTTGTAGTGAAGACAGCAGAGTTGAAAGGTGAAACTTTCGATTTACTGGTCAAGCAACAGTATGTCCCAGCTTTCATCTATGGTCATGAGCTGGGGGTCGTGGCCAAACAAAAAGTGAATACAAGAAGCTGAAATGAGCTTCCTTCTAAGGTTGGCGGTGCACTTCCTAAGAGATGTGGCGGAGCGCAGTCATCCAGGAGGAGCTCAGAGTTGCTGCTCCCACTTGAGGTGCTTTGGGTACGTGGTCAAGGACCCCTTAGTGCAGACCCCGGGTTTTGTTGGAGAGATTATACCTTTCTGCTAGGCTGGGAACAGCTGTGCTCCACTGCCTCATGTAATTAACTGTTAACAGACTCTAAGCATCTAACATAAGCAGCTGTTGCCTCATTCATGCAGGTCAGGTCCCACATTTTTAAAAAAGATTTGCAAAATTCATAAAACATGAATCAGCAGCAGATAAGCTCCTTAGCTGCTCAGTTTGGGTAATGTGTGGAGTATGCGGTGTAGAATACTGTTGACATTAGTCTGACTTCTACTACTGTGTAATACCTGCGGGATTAATCATCGTCAAACAAACGGGCTGATAAAACAGGCTTTGTTTTAGCACTGGGTAATCAGGAACAGCTGTTTGACACCAGCTTTATACCATCAAAGGTCCATCTCCTCTCAGATGGTGGACTTTCCGATCATTTTATATAGTTCTCTTTTTTAAATCTGTCCCGATTTCAAACTTAACATAACACACAACCTTGTGGCGGTACACTGTAGTCCAACATCTTCTTTGCAGCCCAAGTTTACAGGTAAAAGGAATTTTGCAAGAATCACCTGAAAGTTATTGTTCTTAACCCTGGGAAAGGTTTGGTTTTTAAAAAACGTTCATTTTTCAGTGACCCAAACTGCATTTGCATTGAACAAAACACAGGAGCTCATTAAAAAAACAAACAAAAAAAAGAAACAAAACCTTTTATTGCAAAATGATATCCGTTTACTGTATATGAGCGTGAAGGACCATGGGGGACAAAATGCAGTAAAAGTGTTCATTACACTCACATTAAGTTGTGGTTTTGAGTGTGTTGTTTTTAGAACTACAGCATTAAAGGATGCATACTACCTAAATAACGGAATGCAGACAATTCACTTTGAGTGAGTTCAGACCTTTTTCACCTCATAATACATTCAGCTCTCCCTGAAGAAAAACACAAAACTTCATAAATAATGGCAGTAATCCAGAAATAGAAATAAGGCCAATCCTACGTTCCCCAAACATTGTGAACAACATCAACAGACACCCCTTTCATGTGAAAGAGAAAATATCCTCAAGACAGAATTTTTCTGCAGTACAGGTGTCTTAATAACAATCTTATTGTTGCTGTGCTTCATTTTTTTCCCTCCATCAGTGGCTATTGCTTTATATAGGACAGTATTTTTTATGTCACACACAAGTTTGATTTACTGAACTTCTTGAACTCCAAAATTTCATTTGTGCAAATGTGGGAAGTCTCCAGTGTGTCTGTTGGGAGACTTTGAGAGAAATGGAACATTTTTCCCTGATGCAGCTGTACTTTATCGTTTCAGTTTACAGCACTAAAGTTTTTATACAAGTGTTACCTATGCCTGAAGGGATTTTATGAAGAAAAACACTTTTGCAGCCTGGATATAAAGCACACATTTCCCCTGAAACAAGTGTGTTTGGGATATAGAGGCTAAATTAATCTGAAGTCTAAAGATCTCATGATTCACTCTATCAAAATTGTTAAATCTTGTTTTACATTGGATGGGTTAATTGGTGCAGTGCCTTAAGCTGGGGCTTGTAATATAATATACTTGTCTTAACGATAAAATAACAAAGAAATTCCCAGCTGAAAGTGAAATAGAGATATTGTGTGAAGAAAAGAAAGGACTGATTTGATATTGTATTACTATTCGGGTACACAACATCAAGAGTTGATAAAATACTCAAATAAACAAGATATACATAAATTATGTGGGAAATTATGTTATGTAAGCATGGCAGACTGACTGATGTGCCAACAGCCATCCAGCAAGACGAACTTTGTGTTGCAGGGTCATGAAGATGAAAGATTATTTTTATGCCCGAGACCTTGCATTCTCTGCATATTCACAAAGCTTCTCTTCTGATGCCAAGTGATGGTCCTTGACTTAAATCTTTGCTTCCTGCTGACAAATTCTAATGCAAAAGTGCAGACTGCCCCACTTGCATTATTGACATCATCGTCTTTGAAAATATTATCTGCTATTTAGATTTAGAAAGAAAAAAAACAAACAAACAAAAAAAAACAACCCAGCTTGCAGTATTTTTTGAGAAAATTATGCTTCAGTAACCCTGAATGTCATGCAGTAGTTTAAGAACATGCATATTCTGAGCTGTATATACACTTACAAGCCACTTTATTATGTACACCTGTCCAACCACTCGTAAACGCAAAATTCTAATCAGCCAATCACATGGCAGCGACTCAATGCATTTAGGCATGTAGACATGGTCGAGACCATCTGCTGCAGTTCAAACCGAGCATCAGAATGGGGAAGAAAGGTGATTTAAGTGACTTTGAACGTGGCATGGTTGTTGGTGCCAGACAGGCTGGTCTGAGTATTTCAGAAACTGCTGATCTACTGGGATTTTTATGCACAACCATGTCTAGGGTTTACAGAGAATGGTCCGAAAAAGAGAAAATATACAGTGAGCGGCAGTTCTGTGGGTTCTGTGGTTTAACCACCACAGCCTACCTGAGTATTGTTGCTGACCATGTCCATCCCTTTATGACCACAGTGTAGCATCTTCTGGTGGCTACTTCCAGCAGGATAATGCACCATGTCACAAAGCGGGAATCATCTCAGATTGGTTCCTTGAACATGACGATGAGTTCACCGTACTTCAATACCCTCCACGGTCACCAGATCTCAATCCAACAGAGCAGCTTTGGGATGTGGTGGAACGCGAGGTTCTCATCATGGATGTGCAGCCGACATATCTGCAGCAACTGCGTGATGCTGTCATGCCAATATGGAGCAAAATCTCAGAGGAATGTTTCCAGTACCTTGTTGGATCTATATGTCATGAAGGACTAAGACAGTTCTGAAGGCAAAAGAGGGTCAAACCCGGTACTAGTAAGGTGTACTGTACCTAATAAAGTGGCCGGTGAGTGTATATTTAACTGTCAGTCACTGTACAGTATAAACCAACTAAAAATAGCCAAACTACTTCAAATCATTTCAGCTGTTATATCTCTAATTTCCTCCATGTTTGGGATGACATTGACAAGCTCAGCTGAGTTTAGGATATACAGAGAATAATAAATCTGCAATAACTATTTTATGACAACATGGAAGTTTCTGTGGGAGTTTACAGTGACTGAAGACTGAAATTAAACTTACCGTACTCTTTTTTTTTTTAAAGGATTTTTTGGGCACTAGTGGCCTTTATGTGACAGTGTGTAGCGACAGGAAAGGGGCAGAGAGAGGGAGTGACATGCAGCAAAGGGACCTGGACCGGGAATCGAACCGGGGCCGACTGCGTTGAGGAACTGTAGCCTCTGTTCATGGGGCGGCTGCTCAACCATTCGAGCTAATCACCGCCCCTACTGTACTCCTTTTAATGAAGGAACATTTTGCAACCTGATTTCAGCAGGAACAAATTAATTTACTGTTTGTGATATTTTCATGATATTTACAAACATAATATGGCAAGAATATTAGACATGCTTATATTTAGACACACCAAATTTGAACTTGTAGCATAAGTGCTACTGGTTAGTGATACTGGCAAACACCAGTACATTACTTGTCTTGACTGGATAAGACAAGTAATGAATCTGGAACCCAAACATCAAGCTCAAAGCCAAAAAATGGCACATTGACTGTAGAAAAAACAAACAAACAAACAGATGTTTTTAATGTTGTTATTGATGCATCTTATGATACATCACCTACAGTAGGAAATATGTTTTTTTTGTTTTTTTTAAAACACAGCTTTTTGCCCCATTTTTGCTCCCAAACATCTGCATCCACAATTTATCTTGACAAAACATCTAAGAGGCAGACATACAAGCTGCAACAAGCACATTGTGGTCAATGGTCATTTCCTTGTGTTGCTGATTCACTGAGTTTTTCTCACAAGTTCAGAGTGCTGTTTGTGTTCCTTTATAAGACGTGAGAGCAGAGAATGCAGCTGAGAGCATCATATGTACTCCTGAATTTCATTTATCTGTTCCAGTCATTGTGACTTGATGGTTTTTGTCTCTGGAATAATTTGTGTGCACTGCCATATAATGAATTATTTGTAGTGCCATGTGTGATGACTGTAATTGCTTTTTAATGGCTCTTCTCTGGATTTCATTTTTACAGTGTTCTTAAACCTAGCAACCTCTTTGCATCCTTAAGCAGAAATCGCTATAGCTACCACAACTCACACTGAGGAGGTAACTGTATATTTTAAATAGCTCCAATAAAGCGCAATAACTCAACCTCTCTTCTTTGCTCATTGAAAAACAATAGTTTAATGTGCATATCTGGGGGTTTCATTCCACTTCCATGTAGAAAATACAGAGCCCCCTAAAGCAAATATATACGGGAACTCTGAAGTCTTTACAGCCAGTGAGGCTGTTGAGTAACTTGCGTGGGCATGTGAGACGGATCATCGTTAAGTGGCCATCATAGCTTACACCTTTACATTTGTAGCTACAGTAGGCGACTGTTAATGCACTCCAAGCAAGCTGCTCATGTTCCGACTGATGTCAGCTGTTACTGGTTGCTCATGTGCTGCCTGTCTCGGTGTCTCCTTGTGATTGCGACCTGCATGAGTCACACAGCTGTGGATTACTCTTTCAACTTCATAATGTAACTGTACCCTTCCAGAGTCAACCTTGTTAGGTAATGGGAAATCATCAGACTCATTGTAGTGTCTCAGCAGCACGCCGGATGCTACAGTCAGTACTTATTTTCATTTTGCATCTGCAATGTATCATGCAAAGGTAGGTATATGTTACATAATAAGAGGAGCTGCAATTTGAAACTGTTGATTGGAATCCATACTGCCATTACCCATCTCCTTACCACACTTGGTCAGGTGATCAGATTACTGCAGTAAATCCCTAAATGTATCTGGTGTTCACTTACACTTTGACTTTCATGTTATTAAGCAATGATATCAGATTTCCAGATGTCCATGTTCAAACAGATTTAAAGTTGAAACTCCAAGGTGCAAGGGAACGTATGCCTCCTAATTATATTATATTCCCATTAAAGCTCTCGTGTAGGAATTGGGATTTCCAAGCAGACGATATATTGCGTTAAGTACAGAGATAGATAATGTGCTTGTATGGGGTAAGTGAAGCTAATATCATCCAGATGTTACAGGCTTTCAGCATGTTATCTCACTGAAGAAGATAAGATGAAAAGATGACTTCATACCTTTATGACGACTATACTTGAGTACACATTCTGTGTAATTAATAAAGTGTAATGAATTAAATAATATTTTGTGGAATCAAAAAAATATCTGCTGTACTCATTTAGACTGCAAATAGCTCACGTGATGTCACAAAAAATGTCACAATCTTTTTAAATATGAAGCCAAATTCATTGCTCTGTTGTTGCATTGAATATTCAGGGTTGTTGTAAATATATAATCGTGATCCAGCGGCTGAGGAATAATAAAGCGTGCTGTGCTCTGCTCTGGGACAGGAGCTTGTTCTTGCACCGTAGCAGGCTCATTCCCTCATGTTGACAACTGAGTGCTGTGATAATGCTGCATAGTGATCAACGATGTACATAAGTAAGCATCTCTGTGCATGTTTGTCCTACCTTGACAGGAGAGATATGTGTATGAGGTGTGTAGCCATGAATCGCCTCCATGGCAGCAAGGTTCTTGTCACTCATGTGAAGCATCTCTGCACTTTTCCCTGGAGCCAGATGTGCTGGACTATGCTCCAAGGGGGGCGTCTCCTCATCCTGGTACCTGTACTTCTACAACACACACAAAGAATCAAACAAGGCTCATTAGTTTTAACTGGTATTATACTGTAACCTCCTACTCGGGGAATGTAATATGCACTTCCTTAGGAGTAGTTATGAGTAAACTTCATCCAGAACATGCTCTGTAGATTCAATGCTTGACATTAACAATTCCCAGATTGCCTGGAGCTCTGAACTCTATGTTTGGGGAAGTGGAAAGTCTGTCAGGCAAATGAAAAAAAAAAACGATGCACAGATTTATTTTTCTCCATTAGAAACTGTCTTTTTCTTTTAGCTGACCACTGCTGAGAGCGTCTTCTGAATCACAGACCAGGGGCCTCATTTATAAAACTGTGCATAGGATCCTTACTAAAAGTGTACATACACCCAAAACCAAAAGTTTGCGTATGCCAAAAAATATTCAGAGTTATAAAACCGTGCGTACACACAGATCCAAACAATTTCCCCCTCATAGATTACACTCTTCCTAGAAGTTTGCGCAGTGAATTTGGCTCATATGCCGCCTCCTACACACCCACATTCTACCATAAATGGTCAATGCAAAGTACCTCATGGAGGTTTCTGCATATAAATAAACCAGCTGATCTGTGGCATTTAAAGCTTAATTGTGGTGACCGAAAAGACAATAAAACTAAATTTTGCTGAGACTGAAGTGGAGGTGCTTGTTAGTGAGGTGGAGGCCCACAAAAACTATTCAGTAGCTGGCACCAGGGTGGAAACGGTTTCGGTGGGTCGGTCTATCTGGGAACAATAGCACTCGTTCATTTGTTGATTCTACCTAAAGTATTGGTGAAATGAAGGAGTATTTCTGCAGATAATGCCTTATAGAGAGGCCCCCTCCTGCTGCCCCGTCTCTCCCATTACATGGATATACTGTACACCGGAGGGCAACTCAACAAAATATCTTACGAAGGAGTCAAATTGATACAAAAATTTTACCAGAGTAAAAAAGAATGTTATCCTTTAGGTTGTAGTAATAACCATCTTAAACACACAATGCAAGGGGCAGCTTGAAACTGGGTTTAAGATAAGGCCGCACAACATTGGAAAAAACTGACATTGCGATTTTTTTCTAACCCTGCGATAAATATTGCGATGTGAGAAAAAACAGGAATTTTTGGCAGATGACTTTGAATAGCACTTTAAGTTATGCAATCTTATTGACAATTAACTTGCCGTCATCTTACTTCTTTTTGATGCAAGTGTGCTTTTTGTCTGAGTTATTCTTTTACAACTTGCTTTTATTGTGCTAGGACCTGAGTACATGTTTAGTTTTACTATGGACAAATATGAATTGCATTTTACCACAAAAGGTTTGTTCTTTGACAAACTGATTGATAATGATGGTGATTGGTGGATTGCTGTGCGCTGTGTGCATCTGGTACCCTTGAAATTAGATGAGACACATTGCCTCCGACATTGCAGGGCATGCGATGTGACGATTGTGCACATGTACACTGCGATTGCAATGCTGACATTATATACTATATTGTGCAGTCCTAGTTTGAAATGTCCTTTTTATCATAAAATGTACTGAAGGCAGTGTGAGATGTGTTTCAGTGTCTTCCTGACATTTCAATTAATGGATGCACTGGGGTTCAGTCTACTGACTTTACACTTTGAAGACAACAACTCTACCAATTAAGCGCAAGCTCAACTTGTATGGTAGATGCACTTGACTAAAAATTCCTACAAAATAGAACAGGTGCTTCCGGCATGCCAAACTGACACTGTAACTAAACTTATATTTATCATGCAGTACATGGCTCCTGCAACTGTTTAAACAGTTTGGCTTAAAAAACATAATTTGAATCATGACAGTGGATCTTTACAAACGTGCTTTCTTATAAACAGCATCTAACTTACATTTCACCTTAATTTAAATCAGATGAAAACCAAAGTAACTTTCCAAGGTGATACTTGTCATTACCTTACGTCATTACGCACATCATATTTGAATCACCATAACAGAGCAATGTTTTCCCTCTAATAATTGACCAAATCCTTATTGATTTATTTAATCAGTTCTCAATTTCCATTTCAGTTAAATAACTTAAATTGCTGTGCAGGTAAACACCAAGTTAAAGAAGCTTGATGTCAAAACCTGAGTGTAATTTAGTCAAAGGCATCAGAGGGTGAAAATGTTTATGGTAAATAACAATCAGAGTATATGTTAGCCTCAGGGAACCTTTTAATGACATAACAGCGTAAATCACATTCTTCCCTCACCCAATGTACAAAGCAGATTGGTCCGTGCAGGCAAATGTGGGCAATCTATATGCACATCTTGCATATCACACAACATGTGTGACGCCTACAAGTGCAAAGTATAGACATCATAGAAACAAAGGCCTCAGAATGTTGCCATTTTGAATTGCAAAGTTAACGTCCCCCACAGCCACATGGAGCAACTAGAGCAATGATTCATGACGGTTTTAAAGTAGAAGATCATGCAGCTTCTTCCTAGTTACCTCACTTCCCTACCGATATCCCACACCTGGGCAGCCTGCCAGCAGCCCACTGTTTTAGCCACACATGGTAGGCTTCATTCTAGGCGTGATGACACAAAATCTGCACACAGCATTTTCCATCACAAACACATGAAAAGGTGGGCAGCATCACAGTGGAGATCTGCCACACTGTCCTGTGGCTTTGAGCTTGTGTTTTCTACAAATCTGCACCCACCCCCATCCCCCCAAACTCCCCCAGGCTCCCAGTGCACTACAGCGCTGCACTGCAGATGTGAAGCCCATTCTGAAAATAGAGAAACATAGATGGATTGTCTTGATGACCAAAGCCTGCCACTCTCCCCCCTCTCACTCTTCAGGTTTTTTGGGAGACAGACGGAAGAGGGAGGTGCATCACCGAGCCCTGTCTCAGACAGGCTGCCTAGCAACCAGAGCAGAGCAGAGATTGCAGTGCCACAGTTGGGGCTGGCAGCATCGGTCCTGGATCACATTACACTGAGACAGCAAGAAAGAGAGGGAGTGAAACAGAGATGAAGATAGAGGAGAAAGTGAGGGGGATGGGTAAAAATGAAAAAGTGAGACCATCAATAAAGGGAAACTGAAAACAGCAGCATGGGGCAGCACAGAAAGAAAATGAATAGTTGTTGAGAGCAATGTTTTTATATCAAAAGTTAATAAACAGGAACACAATTGAGCTTTTTGTTCTCAGCACTGCAGATTCAGGCTTTGCCATTTTAATGTAAACACTGTTTAAATACCACAAACTACTTGTATACTAAATCATTCTGATCCTATTCCTAATTTAACCTAATCTAAAAATCTACAAAGTGGAATTTGCATTAAATAACAGAAAACATGAATGTAGAACCTGGAAATATTAGTAAATTACACGAATCACTGCTCAAAGTAGCCTTAAGCTCTTTGGTGTCCACTGCCTCCCCATCTCCTGCATGACCAACATTCATGCTGCCATGCTGCCTTCTGTCCTACTGGTGGGGGATGTGACATTCAATTCATGTAACAAAGTGTCCTTCTGGAGAGGGGTTTAGTGAAGTAAACTGCCTGACCAAAAACAAGGTTCACGTATCTGAAGCTGATGGATACAAAGCAGTTGAAGAGGCATTTTACAAACAGCTCCTACACAACTGAGTGGTACATTAAAAGGATCCTAAACTCAGCAAGTTGATAACTCGTTACTACATTTTCACCTGGCGTTTCTAAATATTAGTTTCTGATGAGCTGGCTAAGATGGAAGTAGGCAGCTCTCAGTCCTGAGTAGAAAGAAAATTAAACTTTGCTTAAGCTAGTGTACAGGAACAGTTGTCTTTCTACAGCACGCCTGTAACATTCCACGCAATTTCTCTCTCTCACACACACAAACACACACAAGACTCATCAGATACATCAGATGCTTATCAGATACTTTTAGGTTGTTGTTGATGGATGCCTTTCAAAAGACATAATATATATCTAAATCAAGCAAACGCTTTAATAATAAGTGTAAGAAACCTACTAAAAGGCTTTGTTTTACATGGCAATGACATGTAAAACAAATATGTAAAAAGTGAGTGACTTTTAATGATGTATTATAACACAAGTTCGAAGTCCTGCACTTACGTAAAAACCATTCAGTCTTGTAACATTTCTTTTTTGAAGTTGTAGCAAAAGCATCCACTGGCACCCATTAAAGGATTAGTGAAAATATATGAACCAATGCAAAATATTAAATTGGATAATCTGTTTTAATAAATGCAACTTGCTAGTTCAATTAGTTTACCTGGGTAATTTTCTTTTTACAAATGTGAGTTATAAGACAGATTGCAGGAAGTAACTGTTTCTAACTGCAGCAGAAGCTGCACACAATATAATCTTTGCAACAAATTCTTTCGAGCCCCTCGAGTTTTATTGCGTCCGTAAATTACCGTGTAAGGAATCTGCTACATCTTTGAGGAATTCCTCTGTTGCACAGGTCATTATAGCGAGGGCTTCATCAATTTGCCGGAGAAGTTGTTGGCTGTCTTGTACAGTAATAAGGGCTGCACAGTGCACAGATGAATAGGCTGTGTCTTTATTGGTAAAAATGAGTTCAGTTAATATGGATCAAATATCAAATTCTATATATCATTATTGGTTTGTAATTTAAGGACCATGTTTGAGATTTTAAATAGCTCTGCCTTTGGTAATGCAATAAAAGCTAACCTCACCTCTCAGGTGTATAATTTCCAAGCAACTCAGACTGGAAATGCAGTTGACATGTAATGTGTTACAGAAGCCACAAGAGGCCTATCAGGTGTAAATTAAAGGTGGCAAATCCTCTGAATGTAAGCTTTTGAAAGTTCATCTGTTCGCATTCGCTTTTATGATGATGAATCCATTTTTTTCTGTAATGCTCTAAAAAAGAACCAGAGGGATTTCATGCTGAGAGCTAAATCTATGAGACAGTTTGCAGAGCCGTAAGTATGAACTGTATACTAAAATTTACTATGTGCCTCGCAATACATCTCATCAAATAAATCCAGACAGGCAAATGTGCTTGAATTTAATCAGTTACATAAAGACTTGTGTTTGAAATTAACTCATAACAGGACTTGCTACATTTCTTCTTTTCTCCCACTCAGGCAGCTGCTATACATCTTATGCTGGCCATCTTACTGTATTAGAACAATTATCTACTGTAAAATGTGCAGGCTGCATAATGTAGAAAATGAACTAGTGAATGGAACATAAATGTTTATTGTTGAAAATTATTTATTAAAAGATGGTCGACATCATAGCTTCGTAGTGACAACCCATTCATTGCTGCAAAGATTCACTGGAACTTAGTTCTGCTAAATGAAATATTTTCAGTGTATGCCTCTTTCCCTCAGCTGTTTTAAAGGTGCCCCAAGTTTAAGATTTAGCACTTCTATCAGCAGAGCTGCAGAGATGAATTTACCTCCCTACACATAAAATATGTAGGGCATAACACCTGCTGGATGCTAGCAAGCAGTCTCACACCAACTCGATATAACCTATAAACCTGCCACACTTAAACTGGGTGTTCTTCCTGTCGTTAAAGCCGTTAGTGAAAGCGTAACGATAGGAATGCAAAATAATGCATTTCCGTTGTAGTATTATCAATGCTTGTCTCTTTTGGTCATCTGAACTTCCTCTCTCCATCACAGTCCATTGGAATACAATCACGGATGCCTTCTCAGTTGATTATCACTCTGATGTGTCTTCACAAGTGATAAACCTCAAACGCAGCTTTCATCTAATTTGCTATCTCACAATTACTGTTGCCAGCCAACACCTACTATTGCAACTGTTTACTTCATGTATATGTAAGACTCAGAAGATGGAAAAATTCACCCATCTACTGCCAGTGATAACTTCAGGCTATTCTTCAAGGTGTCACAGCACAGCACTTTGACAAGTGTGGGCACCCTGTGGCTATGTTCGCTTCAACAACAACAACAACACACTTTACATTTACCATGGGGCACAACGCTTAAAGCTGCAGCAGGGTTTGAATGCAACATCCAAAAAGAGGAGTTGTAACCAAAGGGAGGTTCTTCACCACCCCCATAGAGATGCTCTAGATTAATCATCTTTACCCAGTCTCGTGTTGGATAGTTTGTAAATCTCTTTGCAATGTTGAAATTCAAGTTCAAATTCAAGGCTTTTAGATAAACACTAAAAAAAAAACATTCAAAATAAAGCTTTACAAGTATTTTGCTTTAAAAAGACTGCCAAAGACACAACGATGGATAGAGGTTGGAGTTGTCTCCATCAAGAGAGAAAGACTTCCTTGAAAAAAAGAGATTCATATTTAACATTTTGACTATCTCTTGCCTGTTCCAAAGGGAGATGATGTAGGTGCCCACTGTACTCAGCAAAACTACTGTATAAACAATATCTGACTGAAAACTTTGGGAAAAAAAATACTTCCAGCAGCATATTTGCTGAAGCTCATTAGTGTCCCAGCCAACCTAAGACTTAGTTCCCAAATGAAAATCTTTAAAATGGTGCTGGACTTTTTTCAGTACCAAGAGGCTTTACTTACCATAAAATGATATAAGGGATAAGAAAACAAAACATTTTGTCCCCAATCAATGCTCAGAATTGTTTTTACTGTCCTCATATTTCAAGCTTAAATATTGACTTGCTAATTTATGTTCATCTTATCTTAATGACATTCTGAATCTCTTTCTGTGGGATGACTCATCATTGATAGGAGACCCACACAGATGCATCATCCTCAAATTTAATAACCAGATTAGAGTTATAGATACAGTAAATGGTGCCATAGTGGGTGCTTGGCTGTTGTTCTTCTGCTGAGGGTTGTGCAAGGGGGGAGGGGGGAGGGGGGTCCATCTTGTCTGTCTAGAGCCTGCTTTTTCACTGGAACTTCATGCTTATTTTTGAGACAAGAAACACTTTTAGGAGCTGCCAAATGATGGGAAATAGACTATTATGTAAATCTAGAAGATTAAAGAATTACAGAGTGCCTGTTTGCTTGGACACAAGGGACACATGAAGCTCAGTTAAGCAGGACGCTGACAGAAAAAATACTAACCTCGGTGTAAATGTGGTTTTTGAATATACAGGAAATTAGAATCTCGAAGGCTACAGCTGTCTAGTTTTTCAGGTCATTGCTGGCATGAAGCTGAACAATAAGAAGACAGCTTTAATAGGCTATGTTGGATTTTTTTTTTTTTTTTATCACAATGCAGGGGTCTGTTATTTTACTGTAGCTGTGGACTCTAGGTGCTTGAGTTTAATTGAAGGCTTTGCCTCATAATACGTTTGGAAAATTGCCAACTGACAAAACCAAAGTCTGTTGTGAATCTGAGTGAACGAATAAAGGGATAAATGAAGGGATTCATAGTTCAGGTGCTACCTCAGCCAAAGCCAGTAGTTGCAATCATCTCTTTCCCTCCCCCTCTGTTCACTGAAGCATGCACACACTTTTTTTTTTTTTTTTTGCTGAGTACATACATTTTTATGTATATTGCACATGTGGGGGGAATTGTGGTGTTAATCCTCATCGGTCGTTTGTTTTGTCCACAAACACAATCAAGCGAGCAGAAGCCATTCTACCTCTCAGTGCTGCACGGCTGCTTAATGGTTTCAAAGAAATGAACAAGTAGTAAAAGCAGCAGTGGGTATTCCCTCATATCAAATGATCATCAGCCTTGATTGCAAACACAGCCTTTCAGACGCAGAGTGGTAAGAGTTGTTGTAAGCATTGTGGGCAAATATCACCTTCTTATCAGCTTGCATTGCAAACAAAAGGGAATCAGAACTTTGTGCCAAGCATCACAGAGAAATATGATAATGAGGTTCAAAAAATTTTTTTTTATATATATATTATATATATATATATATATATATATATATATATATATATATAGTTTGTATGTCTGATATTGGTGTTTGGTGTTTCTTTAGCTGACAGATACAAATACTGCCATATGAGTTTTGCTTCTGATAAACATCCAAGACCTGGAGGGTAAGTAACTGTGACTCTGTTTGCACTTGACTGAAGCTGAGAATTGATTAAATTTTAGAGGTTGATGATGCAAAATCTGTGTGCCAAATGCTTACTGAGGTGGCTTTTTGATATATTATGTTCTGCTCTGTGTCTGACAATAGAACATTTAACTGCAGTCTGCTATTGGCCACTGGCTGTAACAAAGGCCATAATGGTCACTTGCATGGTGCATCACCATTTGTGAAGCTTTGATGCACATGCTTCCAGTAGTAGCCATGTTGCACTAATATGGAGATCTAACTCTGGTGGCTTTGACATTTGCAGAGGATCATGTTGGCAAGTTTGAATAATGGAGCTTTTTAAAGGTACAGTGTGTAAAACATCAAAGGTCAATGGCAGAAAAATGTGAAATATAGTTCAAAACTGTGTTTCTATTGATGTGTAATCGCTGCACTAGAACAGCTGTTATTTTCTTAGAATGAGTCATTTATATCTTTGTGCTGAGGGGTGCACATATGGAGGCTGCCATATTTGTTCCACCATTTTTACTACGGTGTCCCTGAATGGACAAAACAGTCTGTGTAAAGTGAGAATTCTTAACTTTAAAACTGCTGTACCAGCTTTTTTAATGGGAGTTAGAGACTGTTTGGGATAAGTAATGCTTTAAAAGATATTAAAGTATTTCCTTATAGGCCAGTCATAGCTACACCTGAGACCACTGGATCCACTCACACATGAAAACATCTTCATACATTCACAACAGTGCTGGAATATGAAGACAATTGAAAGAAAACATCTTTTCTTTCAAATACCCATCTTTACCACTAGATGTCAGTACTTCTTATATACTGTACCTTTAAACAAAGACAAAGTGTCTTTTGCAACCCCCCCCCCCCCCCCCCCCCCACACACACACACACACACACACACACACACACACACACACACATAATCTGCTCTATAATCTCCCAGTTACATGGTTTAAATTACCATCATTTCTGTTTGCTAGTGGCCTTAATAGATACACTAAACCCAGCTACTGTATAGTGGCTATTTTCATGCAATATGAATGTGCTCTTTACTGATAAATCCTGCAAATCCGTTGCTTTCAGGTACATCATTTGATTGTAAATAAGCAGAGCAAGGTATAAGCACACAAGGTAGAGGAGAATTTTAATGGTTCAATGTTAGACCCAAAAAAAGATCATTAATAAATCCTGACCAATTTGCTTCATTGTTGCTCCGTTTCTCTAAGAAGCTCACATTTCTTTAAACAAAAGGTGACAAACAAAAGTATAAATTGGTCAGTTCCATTGGAACAACTTTGCAAAGCAATACGAACAATTACAGCTTGGAGGAGTTTGTAAAATCAGTCCCTCCAGTAAGCATAGTAATAGAGATGACACACTGCCATCTCTTTTTTGATAGCACCCTCTGATACACGTTACTCTGAATTATTTGGTTGGCTGGCTGAAAGTGAGTGACAGCAGGTCATTTTCCTGTCTATTTTCCAGTAAAGTCATCAGAGAATCAATTCTCAGAATGAGGAGATTATCGATTTTGATATTGAGATGAAGGCACGATGATCCCAGAGTCGTAAATCATTCATTACATGAATACTCTGTTCCCATCTAAGCTTAGTCCTTAGGATACCGTTACACATTACATGGCCTTCAGTGTAAAAGCTGCACTGAATCGTAGCCTAAAGACAAATTCTAGCAAGGCAAGCTGTTTTCATTAAATGTTGCGAGGCCATCAATGAGCATTAAGCATAAAGACCACATTAAAGCACTGATGAATGCTTACAAACACACAAAGACCTTCTTTAATTAAGAATCTGCATTCAAAACAATAAAGTGGCCTTTTTTTTTTTAAAGAACAAAGGTTATGCAATCAATATACCTTGAGTGATTACCTTACGAAATGATCAGGCATGTTTGAGCTCTTGTAAGATATTCAAGCACCGTCCTCTAGAGAATAATAAGAGAAAAACTCCATAATACACTTTATACTGGAAGGACATACAGTAGCTAGAGGAGGAATGTTCAAATTAAATACCAGCTATAACAAGTTCCCAGGAGACTGTGACAGAATACAAGCTGTCAGGACTGAACCTGTGTGCAGTCAGATATTTGGGCAGGAAAGAACAATGCAGAAGCTTATCATGAATCCTTGGACACAAGTACCAGAAGCTTCATAGAGGGGTAAATGCTGTAAGAGTTAGGCTAGGATAAGGACATATAGAACTCTCTAAAAAGAAAAATATATGTCCATGACATGTGTTTGAGATTAACTGAATGCCACTCTTATAAGACAGATTTGTTAAAAGCACAAGTAAATCTTACTGAGCTGTTAATCCCTGGTAATTTAAAAACCAGGGATTTCCTTGTAACAGAGAAAATATTAGCCGTGGAGATAGATTTCACTGGTTGGCCATGATGACTATGGAAGCAGCTTGAATTCACATGAGGAGAATTTCCTTATATTCTCCACTAAAAAGTGTCTCAGATGGAAACAGAGTGGAATATAGAAGGCAGGAGGGAGGAATGCATGGGGACGCATGAGATTATCTCTGTTTGTAATATCCAACATTGAGCTCAGCAGGACCACTCTTTAAGAATCATAGAAAGCAAACACCCCTTCAACTTTCAAATATAGAACTGTCTCAGCAATAACCACACTTAATGAAATATCAGGGAAAAAAGCTGCTTGGTATCTACTACATAACTAATCAGACCAAGTGAAGCACGCTGTAGCAATGAAGCAGAACATAAACCAAAATGTTGGGACAAGTCTACAAATAAACTAGCAGGAGCTCTGTATACAGTACATGTACTATGCACATCATTTTGGCAAGTGAAGGGATGACTCCTGGCTAGAGATTGCAGTGTGGTCAGATTTGGCTTTGGAGCATGAACAGACTAGAGTGCCATGTGGAGGGAAACTCTGAGCTGGCTGCCATGGTGGAATCACCTGAAGCTGGGAGGGAGGCAAATCTGGGATGTGGACAAACTGTGAATGAATGAATGTACAGGATCACACATACTCATCATAATTGACCAAAACCATACTGCAAACACAGCGTAAAGCCTGTGGTTTTGCTGATAAGCGACTGAGAGGCTTGGTTCTGATTCATTTGCTATGAGAAAATACAGTCCAGGTTCTCCTAATTTCTAAATAAACGACTGTTGCAGTGTATGATTTCTCTGATTATGAATATCTGAGTAGCCCTAAACAATAAAGTGCATTTCCCAAGGTCAAAAATCATACAATGCAGTTTGCTTGGCTGGATTGCAGCACAAGAAATGAACATTTTGTATTTTTAGCTGCATTTTGAACATATGGGAGATACAGAGAGTAACAAATGTTAATAACTGCAGACATTAACAGTAAAGTAGCCTATAGCATTAAACAGCCATGCCTGACAAGGATGCTGTGGCTACAGTATGTGTAAATGGAAATCGGCCATGAAGAGCTTGAACACCCGACCACGCTATGTAAACGTAATAGCTTATGATTTAAACTGTACTTGAAACATATGAATAGCATGAGGATGGTGAGTGAGATCTGCGAGTGGGCTGATAATTACTAATCTAAAGAAAACCGCGGTTCAAATGAGCCATAGGCTAATCAATCCCAGACAAAGTCAATACGATCACAAACGGCACAAACCTAAACGGTTATTTCCTCTAGAGGCCTTCCTCTCCTTTATTATTCCATATTTGTTCATATTGCTTTTAGATTGCAGCCACAGCTGCATCCGCCTCCAGCTTACCTTGCACCCGAACATAAGAGAGAGCGTCCGGTTGCTGCAGATGACCTTACACTGGCACATGACCGGCGAGAGACACTTTAAATTCCTGACAGGCAGAGACATCAGTCCAAACCCTCACACCGGGCAGACAGCACAGAGCAGAGCTCGTCGGTCCGCCGCCACACTCACTCAGAACCACGATGCAATCAGGCGCGAGCCGCGGATACTGAGGAGCGCTGGGGTGGGAGGGGAGGAAGAGGGGATGATGCCCGTTAATAGGCCGGCTTCCCTGTTGTAATATGACCGTAGTGGAAGCGTTTCTCAGGTCCAGTGCTCGTGTTTTTACCCAACTTCAAAGCAGTCATTTTTGTAACGCTGAAAGTATCAGCTGGTATCTACACGAGCAGCATCATTCAGAATTTGCACGAGTCTCTGATTCCCTCTCTTACCACGCTGACCCTGCTTGATTGCCCATGAAGTTTGTACGCAGAGCGCAGCTGGAGTCGTAAGGGAAGAGACTGAAGAAAGAGAGGTTGTCAGTTATCCACTGAGAGTGCACACAAATAATCTTCCCAACAAAACAAACAAACCATTCCATTAGGATAAATGGAGGATGGAAAACATTTAAATGCTGCTGCATTAAACACCCTTTGCTTGATATCTTCACCACATGGAACTATGTGATTGCTGCGCCCCCTGTTGGACAACTTGAAGGAATGCCACAGGAGCTGACCGAGGTGCTGAAACCTTTTAGCCTTTTTTTTGTCTTTTTACCCCTCCATCCAGAAGCATTTCGTTAATAAACACAAAGGTAGACTTCTGCACAATTCATTCACAAGATCATACAAGGGCAGAGAAGTATGAGCTACATGTTAAAAAAAAAAAAAAACTCACACATTCAGCTTCCACACATACTGACAGGCTGTAAAGTAATATAACAAGATGCTGAAAGAGGGGAGGCCTCCACAATACATAAACTCTATACCATAAATAGGCATCTGTATTTATGTGCATTGTTTTAAAAAATTGCTTACCAGAATTATTTAGTAATTGGAAGGAAGGGAAGAGGGGGGGGAAGAAAAAAAAGAAGGAAGGAAAACGTGCCTCCCGATTTCCTATGGGGTGAATGTGTGTTTGACTGGGTGAATGTGATATTTAGTGTAAAGCTTTAGCAGTGAATATGACTGGAAAAGCCTATATAAGTACAGTCCATTTACCATTTACCATTTTTTTTCCATCATTGATTGTGCTTAACAGTAAATGTTGCCATCTAAGCAGACTAAAGTGGCTTAGCAAAGCAGAGCAATTAGTAGATCAATGCAAAACAGAGAGTTTAGATGTTCTTTGAAAATTGATATAGAATATATTTAGTCTCATATAAACAATGGCAACAGTTTTATTGAATAAGTACATGTGCACGGTATCATTTCATACAGTATCAAGAAAATGCCTGTTAAGAAGTCAAAGATGTATTTTCTTTCATATGGAAGATCATTTCTGTCTCTAATATTCATATCTAAGGTAAATGTCTTTTTTTAGTATCATTTTTCATACAAGCATTCATTTTTAATCTTTGGAATCCCAGTTTTGATGTGATGAACCTTTTAGAAAGTAATTCAATACACCAAAATAAAACTGAAAGCTTGGTCCTCTAATATTATCCTGTATCTTTGGCATCTGGCTTAACCCATGTCTTTGTAATTGCTTCTCTGGCAGCTACAAATAGTATTCTGAATACTTTGTGTGAAAACATGTAAACGTTGAATTCACAATGCCAAAAATGAATTCTAACACTTTGAAAGTCATTTTCATCACAAAAATAGCCGGTGGTTCTATAAAACTCCCACACCAAGCTGTATCTATTTTTGGACAAGCCCAAACCAGTTGATAATGACTGGCCTCCTGGGAGCGACAATTTCTCCAGCAGCTGCAAGAGGCTGAGAGATGAGACCTCTGAACAGGTGTGATGAAGCATTCAGCAACACTCTTCTACATGAGCTTTCTTCATGAGACTGAACTTTGCATTCTTTGATCAGATTCACAGTATATGGTCCAGATTTTCCCTGTAATTCTTTGTTTAGTTTTTCTCTTTTTTTTTTTCTATATGTGCTTTGTTTCTATGCTGTGTGTGATTGTGCTGTCATGGTGAGCCCACAGGGTGGAGTGAGAGAACCAGGTAGGCTAGATTTAAATATTGTGCATTCATCTCAGGACCGACTGCGGCGCAGGGCTCAGTGATCCCGAGTGACGTCAGTGTTAAACAGAACACAGAAACCATTCCTAATACATCAGTGTCCTGCTCATAGTTTTTTTTTTTTTTTCAATGTTTGCACCCTCCCAGAAGGTTGGGGATATCCTGGGAAATCTGCAAAGTGCTGAAGACGTCAGTACGGTTATCAAAGTACACACAAATTTTAACAGAGAGCTAGACCAGACTTGACTAGTGCTGGTTTATTTCAAAAATATTTCATGCTGTTAATTATTTCAATGACAGAAATGGCAGAAAGCATATCTATAAATGAACACGTCAGTTCACAATGAAGCAGAACTCGACTGCGTATAGGACCAGTTATGTGGAACACAAATTTTCTTCAGGTTAGATTTACATAGCTGTATTTATTTACACAGATTTCAGATTAGCGCCATCAGCATGCCAGTAACCGGTCAAATAGTATCTACAATTTACAGTAAAATATACGGTCATAATTTACTGGAAGTAGTTTTCCCCTCCACTACAGCATTATGTAAGTGTGGGAGTCACATGGAAACCTGAACTGTGGTGTGCTGAGCATAGCATTAACATCCTAATGCTGCATTGTATGAGAGAGAGAGAAAGAGAGAGAGAACCCCAAAAGAGTGTTTCCATGACAACATCTGCAGGGGGTGGCAGATACCTAACAAACAACCCACTTACCAGAAGATTTTTGGTCAGTGTGTCTATAACAGGACTGTTTCTCTCATTTATGGTTTTCTACATAAAAGCAGTGTCTTATTTTACATCTACACGTGATTTAAGTGACACCAATAAGGCAGATTTTAATAAAGAGGAGTTCTGCCTCTGTAGGAGCAGCTTCCTGGGCCTGCAACAGCCAAAAACCGTACTAAGCCTACCCTGTGAGTAAAGCCATATGTGTCATATAGCATTGTTTTAGCTTTTCCAAAAGTTCCAGCAATCATTTATACTTCTTGTTTTATCAGTAATTGAAAAAACACCATCATGATGATGTTTAACAGTTTAATTATGACCATTATAATTCATTGTCATGTTAGGGTTAAACTGAAAGGTAAGACCTAAATGTAAATATCTTTAGTATTGATGCATGGTCTCTCCATATGTGTTTGAATTCACTGCATGTCAGCTGTTTTAGATTAGCTGACGTGATCGCTTAGATCTCTGTGTGATGTGTCTGCTGCTCATCTAAAAAGTTAGTAAATGCCTAAAATGTAGGGTTACATATTAACTGGGATTGGGTTTTTGTTGGTGCTGTAATTTGCTACAACAAACACAGCCAGATACTATAGTTGGAGTAACTGCAATACTATAAATACTTATACCTTCTAATACCCAATTTCAGACAATACAAACACAATTGTGCATTCCCCAGATGAGTCAAAAGTTTATCAAAAGCTGTCTGAAACAAATGGGACAAACAACCATGCATTTTTACAGTCGCCCCTACATTCAACCTGGAAACACTATTTAGACTAAAATGCATGTTTTACTGTACACATACACAGCAAGGGGCCAGGAAAGATTCATACCCCAAATCTACCTGTTATGAGGTTTCAGTGCCGACTACCACACCACCATGCAACCCTGTTAAAACCCAGTCTGCACTATCGCACAAAACGTGTTGCACAAAATGGCATCAGTCACCCCTGCAAACTCAGACTTGCAAAAAAAAATTTCCTGTTTTGATTGTGAAATTGAACAATAATCATGTTATTCATTACTTTTCAAGCTCAGTGAAACAAACAGACAAAAAAAACCCAGTTAACTACAGTAGGGACTTCCTTAGGATACAGTACGAAACAATCGCTTAATAAACATGCATCTTTATATTATGATGGATTATATTTAGTTAGACTGGAATACAATGTATCACATTAGGCCTGTCGTGCAAATAAAACATAGAAAAACAAGAGCCACAATGGTTAACAGGCCTATGCAAGGTTAAAATAAACCAGGAATGATCGTTTAACTGATTTCATTTTAAAAATTCATTCACTAAATGAGATTAAATCAACTTCTGGCTGTGACAGTAAAAGAATATCAAAGCTTTTTGGTGTATTCTATTTTACTGCCATGAAATAGTGCTTGTTGTATGAAAAGCTGCAGAGGATTACATTTAATGTTATTCAATTCAATGGTTACCAAAACTGTAAGAGAAGAGAAATAAAAAAGATTTATCACATTATGTAACACAGCAAAACTCTGGACTTCAGACTACCTCCAACACTCAGACTTGACGCTGAAATAGTGTCGCTAAAGACACCTAGGAATCTCCAGAGGCTCTTGAGACTTCCTGACCTCTACAGACTGGGAAAACACCAAAGTTGGTTATTATAGTACCCACACCTAAGCTGAAGCTGTATCATCTGAATTTCACTTGAGTATGTAACCAGTGTGCTTCAATTACCAGAAAATACTATTGTTCTATATAAGCCACTGCCAACAATTTTAATATCAATATCATGCCTTTAAACCAAATTAATATTTGTCAGTCCCTCTTCAGACTGTCAAGGAAAATTTGTTGGACTCATGGTCACCTTTTAGAAAAAATTTCTTTCTTCCCTTAAATCCCATACCCTGGTTTAAGGTTAAAGAAGTCATCTTTATACTGCAAACCAAAGCAACACTATTGTAAAACATGGAGAGTTTGTTGAGAATGATTATCTAAGATCAGAAGCGGATGCAGTACACACGAACTGTAATATTTCACACAGGAGATTCCTGTTCTGCCTCTTTCAAAACCAGCCAGCTGTGTAAAATTTTAAATGCTTATATAGAGTCATCCCAACAGAGATGACTGGGAGCATTACATAATGCATGGCGCATGGTGTCCATTTTACAGCATCAACACACTTCAAAAAACAATTATCTATTACCCCAGAAATGCATTGTTTTTGTATTTGGTATTTTTAAAATGTATTTCAAACATAAATAACAGCTAATTTCAAGACTGAAAAGGAGCTGGATGAACTTAAAACCTTTTTTTTCCATTCCTGTCCTACTTTCTAATCACAGCACACACGCACGCACACACACGCACATATGTATATGTATATATATGTGTATATATATATATATATATATATATATATATATATATATATATATATATATATATATACATAAATATAGTATATACACACACTTTATGGAAAGTATTCAGACCCCTTTAAACTTTTCACTCTTTGTTTCATTGCAGCCATTTGCCAAAATCAAAAAAGTTCATTTTATTTCTCATTGATGTACACTCAGCACCTCATTTTGACAGAAGAAACAGAAATGTATATATTTTTTTAAATTTATCAAAAATGAAAAACTGAAATATCACATGGTCATAAGTATTCAGACCCCTTGCTCAGTACTAAGTAGAAGTGTCCTTTTGAACTAGTACAGCCATGAATCTTCTTGGGAATGATGCAAGAAGTTTTTCACACCTGGATTTGGGGATCTTCTGCATTCTTCCATTCTCTCCAGTTCTGTCAGGTTGGATGGTGAACATTGGTGGACAGCCATTTTCAGGTCTCTCCAGAGATGTTCAATTGGGTTTAAGTCAGAGCTCTGGCTGGGCCAGTCAAGAAGGGTCACTGAGCTGTTCACAAGTTTGTTATTTTAGCTGTGTGCTGAGGGTCATTGTCTTGTTGGAAGGTGAACCTTCGGCCCAGTCTGAGGTCCTGAACACTCTGGAAGAGGTTTTCTTCCAGGATCTCTCTGTACTTGGTCGCATTCATCTTTCCTTCAATTGCAACCAGTTGTCCTGTCCCTGCAACTGAAAAACACCCCCATAGCATGATGCTGCCACCGCCATGTTTCACTGTTGGGATCGTATTGGGCAGGTGATGAGCAGTGCCTGGTTTTCTCCACACATACCACTTAGAGTTAACTCCAAAAAGTTCAATCATGGTCTCATCAGACCAGAGAATCATATTACTCATATTCTGGGAGTCCTTCATGTGTTTTTTTTCTTTGGCAAACTCTATGCGGGCTTTCATATGTCTTGCACTGAGGAGAGGCTTCCATCGGGCCACTCTGCCATAAAGCCCCGACTGGTGGAGGGCTGCAGTGATAGCTGACTTTGTGGAACTTTCTCCATCTTCCTACTGCATCTCTGGAGCTCAGCCACAGTGATCTTTGGGTTCTTCTTTACCTCTCTCACCAAGGCTCTTCTCCCACGATTGCTCAGTTTGGCTGGACGGCCGGGTCTAGGAAGAGTTCTGGTCATCCCAAACTTCTTCCATTTCAGGACTATGGAGGCCACCGTGCTCTTAGGAACCATAAGTGCTGCAAAAATTCTTTTGTAACCGTGTACAGATCTGTGCCTTGCCATAATTCTGTCTCTGAGCTCCATGGGCAGTTCCTTTGATGTCATTTGCTCTGACATGCACTGTGAGCTATAAAGTCTTATAGAGACAGGTGTGTGCCTTTCCTAATCAAGTCCAATCAGTCTAATTAAACACAGCTGGACTCTAGTAAAGGAGTAGAACCATCTCAAGAAGGATCAGAAGAAATGGACAGCATATGAGTTAAATGTGAGTGTCATAGCAAAGGGTCTGAAAACTTATGACCATGTGATATTTTAGTTTTTCATTTTTAAGTAAAATTTTTTCTTCAGTTTTGTTTTTTTTCTGTCAAGATGAAATGCTGAGAGTACATTAACAAATAAAATGAACTTTTTTTTTATTTTAGCAAATGGCTGCAATGAAACAAAGAGTGAAGACTTTAAAGGGGTCTGAATACCTTCCATACCCACTGCATACATATACGTATACATACATTTAATTTCTTGGTAGCGCACATGCTTTCATGCTTTGAAATGGACAAAAATAGATTAAACGCAGCTGTTGGGTAAAATTATCTACACCACCCGCAAGTGGGATGAAAGCATCTACTCTAATCTCACTGTAATCATGAAAGCATACAGATGATGTTCTTTCTGTGACAAGTGAAGAAAAACTCACAGTACTTATTGGTATGATTCTTTGCAGCCATCTCTCCACTTTCTCTATCACAGACGGGTTCTGGTGTGCCTCCTCCCACGCTAAAGCCAGCAGTAGTATGACGTCCACAGTACTGAAACAGTCCTTCACCAACTGTCCTCTATCTGAGACTTAGAGATTCTCATGATGTTAAAAAATAGAAGAAAGAAAGGAGAAAAAAGTAGAAAAAACACCACTATGACCTGGTCTTTTGTCTGTCATAAACATAAACTAGAATCCACAAATTAATCAGCCTGCATGTACTGTACCTTCCTTTTACATTGACCTTATGAACATGCTATCACAGTGTGAGGCTTTGCTGCATAATATAGAGCATGTGTAGTTGACGTCATGTCGCAGGGAATTTTGGTTATTTTAGCTTGTTTATGCACCAGGTGGTAAGGATGCCCCTAGCACAGAGGCGGTCTTTTGTATGCAGGGAGTCTACACATTAACTTTCAGGACCACGTTTTTATGCACATGCTGTAAGATAGCCTCAAACATTACAGCCCAAACCACTTTCGTTCAATGTCACAAAGTTATAATTAGATATTTGAATAAATATAAATTTATCTATCCATTGCAACTGAACAAAAAAAGCAACCAATATTGATTTGTTTCATTAAATGACATACAATCATTGCAGACTTAAAAAAAAAACTTTATTGGATTTTTACCTTTTAAACTCACCCAATGTGCATCCACTAAGTCAAAATATGTAGCTTGCAATGTGCAGCTGACTGAGTCAGAAATCCAGTTTGGCACATGGATGCGTATTGTTTATTTTCATCCTGGTTTCACTGTCTCTCCACCTCCTAAAGATTTGGATAATTTTAACTAACCAGTGTAAACTGATGGATTAGTTACATTCTCTATTTACTTTATTGAATTTAATGTTCTATAAATCTGATTTTTAATGTTTTCTATATTGTTTTACATATGGGAAAAAAAGCATATGTTGGAATCTTGCTTCAGGCTGATTTCTTTAGTTTAATGCAACAAATATACTTCAGTAAAACACATGTATGTTAAAAGTGAGTAAAAGTAAACATATTTCATTCCTACTTAATAAAAAAAAACAAACCAGCTAACAAACCAGCTTGACCTTAAATCCTTTTAAGGAGCACTTATCCATGCAGTGATTTAATATAGCAGTATTTCTTTTTCATCAGTGTTCTCAAAGAGTCTTGTCTTAGTTTCTGTGGCAACTTAGTGTCAAGGTTCACAATTCACTGTACTATTCTGGTAACAATTATGGTAAAGGGTTGTTTAGTTGAGATTAGTTGCAATTGAATTGCCACTGTAAATAACTGCATCTCAGTTAACAATTATTATTAAATTTGTGCTAGATTTAGCTAACTTTCATGTGTGTACACAAGGACTCAGTGGGGAGTATCCTTACATAACACTTTAAAATTAGATAAAAACATTTCTTCCTGTCAAGTTTGTCAACAATATAGCTACTTAAAGGTACTGTATGTAAAAAATCAAAGGTCAATGGCAGAAAAAAAGTTATATACAATTCAAAACTGTGTTGCTATTGATGTGTAATCGCTTAGCTAGAACAGGTGTTACAGGTTTATTTTCTTAGAATGAGTCATTTAAATTTACTTGCTGGGTGGTGCACATATGGAGGCTGCCATATTTGTTCCACTATTTTTACTACAGTGTCCCTGAATGGACAAAATAATGTGTGTGAAGTAAGAACCCTCTGAACTTTAAAACTGCTGTACCCGCTTTGTTTAATTTGAGTTAGAGACTGTTTGGGATCAGTAATGCCTTAAAAAACATCAAAATAGTTCCTCATAGGCCAGTCATAGCTACACCTGAGACCACTGATCCACTCACACATGAAAACATCTCTATGTCTGGGAGAATTTTGTCCACTATACGGCCACTGTACATTCACAACAGTGCTGGAATATAAAGTCATTTGAAAGAAAACATCTTTTCTTTCAAATACCCATCTTTACCACTAGATGTCAGTAATTCTTACATACTGTACCTTTAAGCTTAGCTCTGAAAGAAAATGATTTTTTTTAAGAGTTTGAAGAGCTAACTCATGACACAGTGGTAGAAACTGTTATTGAATTAACTTCAAGTGGAAATCTGAGTTTGTATACCTTTCACGGAGCTAATAATATGGTTCTATGTTAAGCTTTCCTGTTATAACATGCTGTTGTACAGCCACCCTGCTGCATAAAAACACAGACTGAAATAAATCATAGATGACTTTATAAAAACCTCCAACCACAACAGCAGGATTAATCATGTCTGCTCATGTGCCCTCTGGTGCTGACTTTCAGACAACTTTCAGGCATAAATGAGCAGCTGTCATTACAGGCTGCTTCGATGATCGCAAGATTGCATGAACATTTGGTGAATAATGCAATGTTTATGTGAGAAGAGCTGTATGACATATTTTAATCACATCCAATTAATACCAAAGCCAACACAAGTCATCAGTTCTGCACTTCCATTGTGAGTGATCATAAGGTTAGAAACTTCTTTAACAAACCATCATGGTAAAGATAATTCTTGCAACAATGAGGTTCAGGCTACCACTTATAGCTTTGGCATGTGAAGAAGGGAGCACAAGAAATTAGTCTAACCAGTGGCATTAAAATTTCTAGCCAAGATAATAAAAATAAGCTCTTGCGGGCAAACAGGTAGAGCTGACTGGGTGTATTTATGCTTCACCTTCCCACTATTGCCATTTAAATAACTCAAGTGTGAATGACTTGTAAATTAGAGGAAACAAAAATAGATGTGGGAGGATTTGATTCATGGGAGTAAATGTCTATCTGACACAATGCTGTTTTCAAGCTGTCAAACATATAATACTGTATACACATTTGTGTTTTAACTGTTAAACATAACAAGGAAAGCTGCTAACAGCAGCCTGCATGTAGAAGTTATATGAGTTTATTACAATTTGGTTTCTCACCTTGAGAACCTCACATGGTTGCTACTGTACAGTGCATGCAAGTGTGTGCAAAAAACAAGTTCTTATGAATGGATCTAGAATATCATTTCAATAGACAGTACTGATCATCAAGTTTGGCTTTTTAATTAAGTTAGCTGCCAGCCTAGCAGTCTCTTAAGAATACACAATAATAAACAGCTTACTATGATTAGCCAGCATTCAATTGTTTTTTAATGCAAAGAAAGCAGTCTCTTTCTTTCTTTCTCACTTTCTTTCTTTCTTTCTTTCTTTCTTTCTTTCTTTCTTTCTTTCTTTCTTTCTTTCTTTCTTTCTTTCTTTCTTTCTTCTCTTTCTTTTCTTTCTTTCTTTCTTTCTTTCTTTCTTTCTTTCTTTCTTTCTTTCTTTCTTTCTTTCCTTCATAAAAAAAGATGAAACAATTCAATTTATTATATTTTTGAAGGTACAGTTCTTTCCCAAAACGGAAGATGGATTCTTGAAAATGTAAATAAAAACTGAACTTTATGTATTTACTTATTCATAAGATCAGGGACCTTAAATCTAGAAAAGTAAAAGAAAAGTTACGTAATGTTGCTTATTCATTAATATTATAACAGCAACTGAGAACAGGCAGGGATTAAACCAGTGGATCTTTATTTAAGGTCCTCCATCATTGTTGCATTTTTCTTTCTTTTCTTCCTTTTTTTTTTTTTTTTTTTTTTTTCCTTTTTTGGTGGTATCAGCACATGCTACCAGACAAAAAAAAGAACCACCCGAGAGGGGAGGAGGGCGAGGGGCCGGGGGGGTTTTTGAATGGTGGAAATTTTTGGGGGGGCTGTTGGCATCCTCCCAGAAAAAAGAAAGACCAGGGGGCTTTAATGCAGAAATAAAGCTATCCGTCTCATTTTAGCCAGTATTTTTCTATTTATTTTTTTGTTTGTTTGTTCATTCATTTATTTAAATCAGGTTCTCATTAGTGGTTGCCCAAAAGGTTTCACGCATCAACTATTCCACACTGACTCAATTGTTTTTACTGACATCAAATTCAAAATGGGGAAAACATTAAAATATCTCAGTTTTAACATTTTATTTAAAGATATTTAACATTATTTGACATGAATGATTGTTTTTGTTGTTGTTTTTCAAATTCTTCTGTCATGTTTACAACAAAAGTACACACATCACTTTAAGAAATTTAGACCTGATGAATACTCTGCAATATCACAGCTTTGACGAGGGTGGTAAGTGGTTCAAAGACCCCCCCAAGAATACAAAACCACGTTTGACAACTAATTAAGCCATACCTGCAGACTCATAAACAGGAAGACATAAACATGTCAAGACAACAGAATCCATTTTATCTAATAACAAAGATGATACATCAGTTGTCCATCACAGCAAAAGGGCATTAGGTTTAAACATGAGTTAAAAGAAATGACAAAAAAGCAAAAAAAAAAAAAACAAACAAACAAAAAAAACACATGAAGCAGTATGACTTACAAAAAAGATAAATACTGTCATTTTGTTGCTACAACTTGGAATCAAGGCTTTGTGTTAGTTGCCAAACATTAAATAAAGCTCATATTTCTCATTCTGCTCACAGAATAACCAAACAGGACCATTGCAGGTTCAAGTGGCACTACTGTATGACTGCCGTCAGTTTTTACTCAGTGTCATGTACAGTAAATCTTGCTGTGAGTCAGTTTCCCTTTTTTAAAGTGTGTTAAAATGTGATTTTAAAATGAATATCAACAGACAGTGCCCTGACTGCTGCAGGGTACTGTGGCGAGTTGGCTATGAAATCACAGTAAGGCTTGCTGACTTTCATCCACAAAATCAGAGTGTTTGCATCCACGTCAGATGAACCATGAAAGAACTGCAGTACTTTTTCCTGCATAGTCTTGTGAATAAAGGCCACAGAATATAACAAGACAAATATAACTACACTTTATTCATCACTTGTGGTTGAAAATGCTTCACAGCCAATGAATAATTAATGTTAATGACCCAGAGACCTCAATAGACTCTTTCCAGTGACGTTCTGACCTCTTCACTTTTGCTTCTTGAGGTTTTTTTTTTCTCTCTCTCTCTGATGAGACTTGAACTTCAGGTTAAGTTAATGGCTGAGTCACAATAAAGTCTTTGGTCCTACAAGTCTTCTTTTGTCAGAGTGGTTATATGGTTAAGATAATCCTGCTGATAGAACTTTGTTCAGTGTCTAAGCCTGACTCAAAAGAGTTAGTTTATACAATCACAGGTGTAAACCTGCTGATTCTCTTCCCCTTGCTAAAGGAAACAGACAACACCGAACTAGCAAGATCCACAATGACAATGACATGTTTTTATGCAGATCTGGAACAAAAAATGTAGGTCTGCTTGGTTCTTTTTGGAAATTTGTTTGCAAATCTACAAAGATGTGTGAACATACTCTTACAGCAATGGTCTTGAATGTTTGACTTCTGGTTTAAAAAAGCTAAAATTCTGCAATGTTTTACAGGGGCATCATCTTGAGTATATCAAGCTTAGCATTGCCTGAAAAGTTTGTGCTTGATTCAAAGTAGAAGAAGCCAAAGTTTGTTGTTGTTTTTTTAAAGGGGTAGTGCATCCTAAAATGTGTTTTTTTTGTTTTTTTTTTTTTTTTGCTGTAAACAACTTAGTATTACTTTATTGCAATGAAAACCACTTATACAGTTGTTAAATAATAATAACAAAAACAGCAGCCTGATGCTTCTTTACTTATAAATTTAAAAGATGAGGTATGCTTCAGATTATGAGCTTTTTCTATCATCCTCAGACATAAATCCTTGTATCACTTGTGCACTGGTCAGCCCTCTGTCTGATGCCCACAGATCTTTGATCCCAAACTGTAATGACTGAATAGTTCTGAGATTTGCAGTTGATACTGATTTGCCTTGTAAGCCTGCTTAACCTGATCTGTCGGATGGTTTGACTGGCCATGTTTACCTGACAACACATGCAAATGTAACATCTGGAATCAATCTCAGCTCAAACTACAATAACTCACAGAACTTGCCAATATATGCAACATGCTCCATCTGATGTTGAAGTAAACACTCTGAGACAGAGTCAGTCTGTCTTCTGTCATTGTTGCCTTTTAAAATCCGTCAGGCTGGTGGATAGAAAAGTAGTTAATAATCTACAGTATGTTGACTCTAAAGCTAATCATGAAATAAAAGAAAAGTATGATTCTCTTTAATATGAAATATTTATGCAAATACTGCAATTTCAAACTACACACATACATTTATACACATGCACACACACACCCGCACACACACATGCACACACACAAACATTCACTCAGTGTTTTCTGGCTGTGGAGCTGCATTAGGCCAGCAGGAGTAGATGCTCAACATGTCATCTCAGCTAATTAAGACTGGAGGATTCTTGGACTTCCTTCTCTTTGTTTTCATCTTCACTGACATAAAATTCTGCACCCTTTCACTGCACATATTAGACATTAAATGCCCCTAAACATGATGCTGATCCAGATCCTACACTGTAACCTTAAAAATGTCATATTTTTTCAAAGTGATGCCATCACCCCATTTTTAAAGATAATGTTATGACGACGTTGTCTTATGTTCTAGAGTCCTTAGAAGGGTGGAGGTGCACAAACAATATCACAAAATGTCTAGACAAAGCCTGTCTGAACATAAAATAAATCTGTAATGCTTTAATCAACAAGTCTGTTGGAGTTTAACTCTTACTGCATTTGTGAACATGCTCCCTGACACACTCGCACATGTGCCAGGCCACGTTCATACGTAACATCCACAGTGGATGATTAAAGCTACTCACAGCAAATGGAAAAGGAGAGCAAAGAAAGTCCTCATCTACATATTTCTGATTTATCTATAACAGTGGAGCTGATTACGAGCATGTTCGATGAAATGCCCACAAATGTAGAAACAGACCCCCTCTCAGCCTGTCAGAACGACTAGCAGACTTTGAGCTAACATGCAAAACAGAGGCAGCAACAGAAAGATGGAAGAGGAACGACACAAACACAGAGGTGGATTTACCTACCACACACGGGCAGAGAGAAGGGAGCTTAGTGCGGCCCTTCATGAGCAAGAGACAGAGGAAAAACAGCCTCCCAGACACCCGCAGTAGAGGTGGAGAGGGATGGGGAGAGAAGAGAGAGAGAGAGAGAGGGAAAGGAGGCTGGGGAAAGGGAAGAGGAAATAAAAAAGAGGGAGGGGGAAGAGAGGGTAGACATGAAGGGGAGGGGATATTGTACCAGACGAGGAGAGAGAGTTTTCCTGGAAGCCAGAGTTATTGGTGTTGGGTATATCTTGATTTTAAAGGCAAGAGTCTGAAAAGAGAGGATGGGCAGGCTGCTCCAGCCGTGACTCATAAAATATGTTTGCCCCTGCCGGTGAGTGGGGGGGGGGGGGGGGGGGGGGGGTAGAAACAGTGAATTAACCTTTTATAGTATATCATTTCAATCCTCTTTTTAATTTTTACAATAGGCATCTATCCATTCTGCTCTTTGCTCCCTCATTGATGCAATGAACCCGTACACATTACCAAAGGTGCATATCAAGTGATGCAAAACAGAGAATGAGGCCATTTTTGACACAGATAAGTCTCCGTTATGCAACCTCTTTGTCATTTCTGTACAGCTCCTATATTAACTGTAACCTGTACATTTGTTCATTTCTGTGGTGACAATTTCTGACACTAATGCTCCACAATGGCCTGAAATGGCTGCAGTATAACTAAAGGGATAATAATCTGCAAAGTCAAAGTGCTTGTTTTTGCCACTGACATGCTGCATAGGTTTCCTAAAGAAAAAAATATGTCTAACATAAGAGATAAATCATTCTCAAGGAGAAGCCCCCCACTGAAATGTCATCGGTGGCATGCTTGTTGTAGGAAGAGAGTGAATGTGAGTGACGGAGTGATCTGGGGATCAGTGGAGTACTGTAACATTATGAGGCTAAAAAACACTAAATTTGGCCGAATGTAATTCAAATACTGTAGTTTCTGAAATTTCTGAATTGTAGCGACAAAAAGGTGCTTAATTTGTCATAAGCTTTCAGGAGACTTGGACAAGCTGAAATTGTGAGGTGTTTTCTACAAATGGGATGAAAGTGCTCATCTTTTACATCGTGTCTGGTAAACCATCAGGTTTGCTATGAACATTTTAACCAGGATGACTTCTCCCAGTCTTACATTTTTATCTTCTATCTATCTATCTATCTATCTATCTATCTATCTATCTATCTATCTATCTATCTATCTATCTATCTATCTATCTATCTATCTATCTATCTATCTATCTATCTATCTATCTACATTCGAGTAAACACCTTTCTCAAGTTTTCCCATAACAAGCGCTAAAATCCTCTAGGAGGCAGGACAGGATTTGATGACTTATTTACCCACACTGTTTTTTTTTTTTTTGTTGTTTGTTTGTTTTTTTACAGTTTTTCTCAGTTGCTTTGGTGCAGTTCTCCTCACAACAGACATATCATTTGCACAACAGTTAGTGCATTTCTCAAAATAATTATTACAAACTGCAGAACCTAGTGGATAATCTGCAAAAGTGCGTCACTTGCTAAAAATAGATAGTTCATCCCTCAAAAGCAAGTTTTTATGTCAATGAAACTGTCAGAGGCATCAAAATAAAAAGTACTGTCACCGTTGAGTATGAACAAGGTACTCAAATGGCTTAGTCACATTTTCACTGTGATAGTCTGATCTGTGAGTGTTCCTGAATACAAAAACTCAGATCTTGGAGACCTGACAATGCCCAACAGTACTACACTTTGGATGTACTGCCACTTGAAACTACAGTAAAGTTACTTGTTACTGTTTTTAGAAGGTAACTGAATACATGACACAGAATACATCTGATTCACATTTCACTTCATACAGTATGCTTTATGTCATCTAACATATAGTAATTCATTCACAGCATTATGAAAAAACACTTCAGTGACTTCTTTAGCACAAATTTCAAGTATAAACCCTTGGGTAGAGTTGTGGACTATAAACAATATACTGCTGCAAACAGTTTATTGTATTTAGCCGTTTTTACCCGCAATCGTCCTCGTGTGAACGGCCCCTAAGTCTTGTTTGGTTCATTTATGCTTGCCAGTTGAGGGTTGATGGGATTCAGAGTGACTGGAAAAATGTCTCATTGGTTACAACTAATGTTTCACCCATCTTCTAATCAATGAAAAGGATCAGCTGTGACCAAATGTTCAATTTAGGGCACATTCCAGGAAAGAATGATAAACATACTGTATGAATAACATCTGCTTGGCAGATTTTGATAACTTCATTTTCTCTTTTGCTTGTTATGACTCAAGCAATGAAATAAAGACTATTAGTTTAGTGGGAACTGACTATTCTGCTGTTAGTATATCTAGTTTTGACTGTGGGACCAAAGCAAATGATAAAGTCATGACGTAACAGAGAACTGTATGTAAGCTACATGTCCATGACATGTAGAGTCAACATGTCTTTTGCATGTCATGTATTTGTTCTCCCAGCTACTGAACCAGGTGAGTCCAATCAGCAATCAATTCATTGTGCTGATTGGACTCACCTGATTCAGTAGCTGGATGGATGAATGGATGGATTTTAGCAGTGAATTGGTACTTGCAGTAACAAAGATCTTTTCAATCAGGTACATGAAATGAAAGTCAACGGTCAGGTTTCATTAAAAAAATTCTACTCATTTCTGTTATTTTGGAACCAGAAAAGTCCAAACACCACAGCAAAGCTTTACCATTGACCGGTCATTGTCTTAACTGGCTCGGGATTTCATAGGATATGATCCAATATCTGTGCGTTATTTTTCATAAGAAATCCTACACACCATGTAAGAGAGCATAGCTGCACCACTAGGACACGGAAGTGCTGGTCACAGGTCGCATGGGAATCTGCAGTTCTGCTTGGAACAGACAGACTGGGATGTTTTCTGTGAGTCATATGGTAAGGATATTGATGCAATCACTGCCTGCATCACCGATTACATCAATTTCTGTCTAGAAACTAACATACCCAACAAAGTGATTCGGTACTACCTAAACAAAAGCCTTTGGATTACCAGTAACCTGAAAGCTCTGCTGAACTGAAACAAAAAGGCTTTCAGGGAGGGTGACAAGGACAAAGGCAAAGAACTCATAGGGAGCTGAGGGTAAGGATTGGGGAGGGAAACCAGGTCCATAGACACATATTAGTGCAACAGCTGGAGCAGTACAGGGCAAAGCAGGTTTAAACGGGCATAAGGAAGCTCACAGGTCTGTTCACTGTCCATTTATTTCAGATGAAAAGACAAATGGGCAGAATAAAGGAAGATGACTATTAAAATAAAAAAAGAAAGAAAGAAGGTGGTTTGACCAGAGCTACATCCCAGAGGACTGAAAATCTGTGCTGTGGTGAATCTTTCCTGGACTACAATCACCGACAGGTATGAAATGCATGCAACATAAGCCGCTTTCAGACTTGCATTGTGGAAAACGAGCGGTAAAGTCCATCCGCTCTTTAAACGGACTCGTCTTTTCAAACATGCCGCTTCCTTGCGGACTTATAGCGTCCCGGGCGCTTTCAGACATCAGGAAATGTTGCGGAAAAGTCAGCACAGCCCCACTCTCCCTTGAACTCAGACCGGAACATTTTCTTGTGCGTTCAGTCAAAATGGCGTGCTGCAACATTTCCGCTCTTGTGACATGGGATCCAGCCGGTACATGTCCGCTACATCTCCGAGGTAAAAGACCGGTATGCATATTTGAATGCAAGCGTTATAACGGACAGCGTCCGGATTATTTCCGCTTTCCAGTGCAAGTCTGAAAGGGGCCACATCAGTCTACAAAACGCCTTTTGGATCTATTTGCTAGTTTAAGCAGGAAGTCGGCCATTTTGAAATAAAGTGTGATTTTTGCAGTCATTCTCCCCTTTTTCTTTGCATTACATTTTAATGAACTCCTATTCCCACAGATTTCATTGTACGGCCCTCAAAAATGGTCAGTACACTAAAAGCATGCAGAATTAAAAGTTATCAAAAATTTTCTTAAAGGGGGTTCAATCTAGCAGTAGCAGCACAGTAGTAGCTGTGAAAGTAATGGGACTTTAAAAAAAACATCCACCAGTCATTTCTGCATTCATCACTTTTTATTTGTCTGTTGGGCCGTCAGTCATTCTTACTAGCATTATAAGAGTGATTGATGGTCACTTCAGCGGGTAATATGCGATTGATCATGAGAATGATTGACTGACGAGAGTAATACTACGTGCCGGAAACGACGCACTCTCGTCTGATGTTTACAGCAGGTAGCTAACAATAATTCTGCTAGCAGTTAGCGATGTTCATTTGTGACATGATGGGAGAATCTGTACCTGTCTGCCAGATCCCAGTGTCGGGACTTGGTTCGTGCGCATTATGCTGTTGCTGGGGAGGGAACTGTGAATCTAGCAGGCTGGTCCTGCGCATGTGCTTTATTTAAAAACTTGCTATCAGTCTATGTTTTCTGATTTGCAGAAAACATTTTCTATACCACCTTTAATATACACCATATTCAACATGTTTGAATCCAGTTCCATCCTGATCCTTCGTGTCCTGGTTATGTCAACACCTTATCCCAGCCCTCTGGCGACAGGCTACACTTTTTTCACCATAATTTACCTTTATAAGTGAATCAATCACATTTATTCCTGCCTTTTCTAGACAGGATTGATAAAACAACTAACTTCACCCAGTCTTGTGATGCCAGTGGCGTCTTGTCAGATTTTAATCCGTTGCAATTAAACAGGAAGTTGCTGTTACTCTGAACTATGTTGACCTAATAAGCTAATATTTTTCAGTCTTGACAACAGTCCCATCCAAACCAAGTTTGTAAGTAAGTTCTCACCCAAAGTCAGAGCGCCATCTAGTAGTTGCGTGGATAAACCCTGTTGTCAAAGGCATCTCTGCCAATGATAAACACAATGTGTCAAAAACACTTCAGATGTCATAACTCGACCTACTGAGGCACCACTTCATCTAGGGGGTGAACACCTGTACAGAAAACACCTGGACAAATGAGGGCACGGGTGCAAGCAAGCGCATGCGTTCCAATGCAGAGCAGCTGCCAGGAGGTGCTGTCACTGCACAGCTAGAGCAGCATCAAGGTGTGAGGACCTTCAACACTTCTCGCAGCTTCAATTCCTATTTATTCCTTTATGTTGCCCTGAAAGTATTTAATGATAAAAATTAAGAAAATTAGAAATGTACTAACATTTAGTAAAAAAAAAAAAAAAAAATTCAGTGCATAAAACTTATGGCTACCAGAAAAAATAATCCCAGTCACTTGTTATACTAAAAAAAATCAAATAAATGAAGGGACTGATAATCTAATGTAATTTTGAATGCAGCGCAAAACAACACAAATAAGAAAAAAATCAGAGAACCCTTGAAGAATCTCCACTCATCTCTGTGAGACTCTGTTAAACCTAGAACGGTTGGTCAACTCACTTTAATGAGTAAAGCTGACATGTTTGAGGTTATTGTGAAAATAGTCAAGGCACAACACTGACAGTTGTCAGTTTGATTTCACAGTCTAAATGCCAAGAAAAAGTCATTAGTCTTAATATCACCCTCTAACGCTGTTTATGCTCCCTCAACTATATACTTCAGTATTCTTCTTCGTCAGTGTGTTAATCTTGTATAACAACCAAATATTTACTGGAATAAATTTAATTTAAACTCAATTTCTTGAAAAATCAGAGCTGTTTGTGCTCACAATTCACCTTTCTTATTGATATTATTCTAAGTATTATTGGTTGAATGCTTGGTTCTGTTTCTACATAACGAAAATTTTCTATCATTTAGGTTTTTCAAAAACAGGCATCTATGAAAGCTTATGGTATAAAGAGCTTAATATAACCTGATGTTTTGGGGTTTTTTTTTTTCAACAGTGCAACTCAGAGTAGCACAGAGATAACATGAAATAGAATTTCAAAACCACTGATGTTACAATATTTACAATTATGCCGAAATGGAAGAATGTTTTTAAAGCATTCTTCTGAAGTCATTGACCTACAGTGATACCCAAAAAACTGGTTAAAGTCACACATATTTCTACAGTTTTGTTCTTTTATTAAATGTTCATTTTAAATTCTAGAACAGGGATTTGTTTTAATAAACTCAGTCCAGCATAAACTCGGTCCAGCATGCATCATGTTGTGAAGCATCTCGTGTTTGGGGAGCAGAGGAGACTAGTTTAAAATCAGTTGTCTTTCCATTCTTGCCTGATATAGGCTCTCAGTTTCTCAGCAAATCCAGCTCTTATTTGTCATATTTTCTTTTTTAGAATACCCCACATATTTTCAAGAGGTGACAGCTCTGGGCTGCAGGCAGGTTGTTTGGCCTCTGGGCCTTCTGTTCTGCAGAGCCTTGCTATTATATGATGTACAGAACTTGCTTTTGAAGTGTCTTGCTTGAATTAACAGAGCTTTCCATAAAAACCACATTGTTAATTTGATAGTACACGTTTTAAAAAAAAAAAAAAACCTTATTCTTTAGCATCAATAGTTCTTCAAATGTGCGAATTATCCATGCTAAGCACACTAATGCACCTCTAGACCATCATGGATTCATGACTTTTGAATTGTGATCTTTAAGCAAGACAGATCAGATCAGGACCATCTCCACTTTATGTCAGCTCATCTCTAGGGATGCACAATAACAGTTTTTTAACAGATAAATTTTAGCTTCTAAAGGCTGATACCGATTACCGATAACACACATACATACCTAATTATACCGAATCAAAAATTCCAACTTTATGGAGTAGCTTGTGTCTAAAATAGTTTGGAAGCAGCTTGGGGTCTCTCCTGTGAAGCAGCAGCTTTCTTTCCCCAATCGCAGAGGCCGTCCACACAGCACCGAATTACAGCAAAACCGTCAAACAATTTAAGAAATCTGCCCTATCATCCTCCTGAAACCAGGGATTAGCCTCCTGAAACCGGTCATCTCTGAAACCGGGTTCCAAGGTGGAAAGGTTTGAAACCTCGACGGGCTTGTGTTTCATGGGGATGGCGTAACCACGCAAGGAAGGGGGGGCGGCAACGCGCATTGGTCTCGTTCACAAAAACAATAAAGTTCATTGGAAAAAAAATTCACAGCAGCACTGGCGTCAGTGAGCGACTGTTTTCAACTGTGTAGAAAACTTTAGCATTTGCCTCGTAAATCCTCGGCCATCTCTACCTTTCTGCTCTTCCTTTGTTGATTTCCAGCAACACGCGGTGAGTCTTTATTTGTGTCTTGTTCTAGGTTTGGAGTGTTACTTTATCATAAGGCTCATAATGCCACCCACAGCCTTGTATGATGTACTACAGTGGTTTCATGGGGATTATGAAACCTTTACCCGGATTTCTGCTATCGGCTTCACCCCAGCTTCGTGTGGACTAGGCCGCAATATTTCATTAAGAAAAGCTTAAAAATGGGATTTTCAACTTCTGCATGTCCGATCTTAAAAATTCCAACTGTATGTGGTATAAGTTATCAAGGCAAGTCGTCATGATATCGGACTTATCGGAATGATGTAATAATTTCATGTTATCGGCCCGGTAATTATCCTGCATCCCTACTTATCTCAACAGGTCAAAAATATTGTAGCACTTCTGAGTCTAGATCAAATTTTTAGCTTTGTCACTTACAGAAATTTGTCGAGATTCAACCCTCTGCAATTGACTGAGCCAAAGGTTGTTTTTTTTAATACAAATTTTTAAGTTTTTGAAAGGCTTTGCATTTTTTGTTTTTACTGACATAAAATACTTAAACAATTTTCATACATGTCTAACACTAGCTTGTATTAGATGCTATAGTAATCTTTTTGCCAAAGAAATTTCATTATACCTCTTGTCTATTTTGCTACAAAGCAAATTCAGTCCTCAATTATTAATGAATAATGTGTTAGAAGTCAACTGTAAATTATTTTAGTTTAAGAAAAAAAAAATCTTTGTTTCTCAGAGCTGTAGTGTAAAATGTTAAAACCAGTAATAGAAGGCCATCATTAGCACAAAGTCGGTGTGGTGATTTTTGTATTGAAATTCCTCCTCAGTGATTGTTGTCACTATAATGGCTGTATTTATGTGCAGCTGCAGCACTTTCCATCTGAGGCCTTATCCCCTGCTGGATGGATGTATTAACAGGAAAGTAGAGTTGGGAGGGGAATAAACAGAGTAAATGCAGCATGACCCCATTGGGCTGTTTTACAGTGGACTGCTGTTGGGTGATGGATGGGTTATGACACCTGCAGAAGTTAGGCCCAAAGCCCTCTGGACCTCAGCGACACACTGAGCTGTGGCTTCTGCATCAGCTTCACTGTCAGTAACTGAAGACAACTGGAGCACATCGTGACATTTCCATCTGGAATGAAGCCTGTAAGAACAGTGTCAAATGCTGTGTTACCCGTGGATCCAGTCACATAAGACCAAACACTAATTTTCTGTTCTCTGCATTCATGAGCATTCTCCGCTGCCGCCTACACAGAGGTCATCCTCCTACCTGCACGCTGTGGGCTTCACATTATCAACACCCTTCAATGGCAGGACTCTCTCTATCTCTCCTCATCTCTCTTTTCCTCTCCTCCCTGCCTCCCTTCCTCCTTTCATCTCTATTCTCTCCATGATGATACCCCTGCCATGTTGTCATGGCAACAATCGGGCCCTGATTGCTTGGTTGCTAGGCAACTGACATCACCTATAAGGGGAACATGAAGATACAAAGCCAGAGACAAACAAGTCACACAAAATATGTGTGCTTGTACATTTCTGTGTTGATTGTGAGCAAATCTGTGTTTTCTGGGTGGCATTATTTCATGTTTTAATGTTTAAATGTTTTTCAGGTTTGAAGTCGCTCATGCAGACATAAAGAGGTAAATATATTTAAAAAGATACAAAACATATTAGAATGTGAATGGTACTTTAAAGATACTAAAGTTGAGGTGAAAAACTTCCAAACATGGTTAAAACATGTAAGGTATGTGACAAAGGGCTGCTCATGAATAACTGATACAGCAGTTCTGATACAGTACATACTTCTTAATAATCATGAGGAAATACGGGGCCATGTCACACATTACTACAGACCACGTATGTGCTCTAAGACTCAAGGTAATGGAGCATAATCCATCATCCAAGCATGAGACTGTTTGCATAGATGAAATCAGCAGCTGAAATTTAAAAATATGTCCTCGAGCCAGGTTGTCTTGAGCTCCTGTGCTGTAGTTTAACTATTTGCCACAAGGTGTCATTGTGTGTTGTACTGGAAACATTTCACAGCTCTCTGTGAAAATTTGATCCCATTTACAAAGGTAATGCAAGTGCAATTCATATTGATGATATCATCCATGCCATACTTTCCACTCTAGTTTTTGTCACTTTTCTTGCACTTTGCTCTTTTCTAAACCACTCTACATCTACAATCCATCCCAAACACGACATATGCTTGACCAGATCATGGGGATTTTGAGAAAAATGCCCATAATGTAGTCACACTCCTCATAAAGATTTTAATCAGATGCTGATCATCCTTGCCTTTAGTTATCGACAGTGTCTCTTACTGAACATCTCTAAAGGCATCTCATCATTGCTGCTGAAGTAGATATCTTTTTTCTTTTTAACACAACTTACACAACAGTTTGTTATGTTTCCCGTCCATTTAACGCATTGTAGCTGTCAGCCACCAACCTCCCTGTTTGCCACCATTGCAGACCTGTGTTTTGCCATTAGCCTTCTCACTCAATGTGAGACGACAAACTCTCCAGCCCAAACAACCCGTGATGGATATAATTTGTCACCTGTCATATGGGCAGTTTCAGAATGGACAACGATGCTGACAGCCAAAACATTGAAGATCGCCCTTTTAGCAGGCCGTGCTTCTGAATGATGATAAAAAATGATTAGGAAATCTTTTTCTTTTTTGCTAACCTGCTAACAGGAACGACTATCTGTCTCACAAGTCCTTTTTTGCTGTTCATCTTTACACATTACACTGTCTTTATTCACTCAGCAAGAAGATCATAGAAGACACAGCAATTATGATGCTCACAGAAGTGAAACTTTGAAGTATTTTAGGAAATCCAAGTGTTTTTTTGTAAGCAGTCAAATGAAAGAAGTTACAGAAAATCACTAAAAAAGCAATAAAGCAACCAAAGGAACACCTGGCCCTTTTCACATGATTGCATCCTGAAATATCCACCTATGACATCTAAACATTTTAAATTAAACTTGACAAGATATGACATGGACTTGCTTTTGACAAGCAAGACTGTAAAAAAGCGTTGCAAGAAAATCATGTGCAGCGCAGACTTAGTTGTATGCATTTGAAAAAGAGAAGCTTCTACAGCCACTTCACTGGCTAAGATGCCTGCTGAGGGTGACCGGCATTATGAAGTGGCTGAAATAGTCACATGTAGCTAAGGTATGAAGTAAGCCCTCGCCAGTGCTGATTCTGCATGTCTATGTGAAACAAGATGACTGGTGAGTACATATGTTAGGAACGCAATGTTTTGATTTCTTACTCAGCATCAATGATAAAACTATTTGGTGCTTAAATTCTGTTACAGGAAACACCATACTGTACCACAATCTTTCACAACATTTTATTTTCCATCTAACCCCGAGGAGTTTTCCTGCTTGAACTTTCACTATTTTTGTCAATCCAACAAGGCTGCAGTTACAATGCGCATAACAGGAGCCACTTGCGCTGGAGCAGGATGCTCTGCAGTTTGTGTGAATGCTGTCTGATCATGTAGGTGTGTGCATTTCTTTTTGGGAAACGGTTGAACGTGTGGGTAAGTTTTGCAATGTGTACTCAAAGAAGAAGCAAAACCATGGATAATTCCAGTAATTCCCAGTATTTCTTCAGGAGCCTGGTCATTTGAGCTGCGGTAATGACATAGGAACCAAGATGAAGAAAAAAACAAATATAATTACATCTCTGTCTTTTTGGTATTCTGCTGTTTTTTATTGGCCAGTATAAAACCTCCGGACTGTTTAGTCATGGCATCGAACTTGCACTGAGGCCTAAACCTTGCTCCTCTTGTTGTGCCCTGGGAGTAACTTGGCAGGATCAGCGTCTCTGTGGCTGCATACAAAGGCCTGATGGACGCCTGTGCCCTTGAGTGGAGATCATTTGAGCTCTCCACTGGATCACTAATCCTAACGCACAGCACACTGTACTGTATGTCACATACTCATGCAGAGTTTGACGAGAACCGAGGAGGCTGCACACAGGCTTTAGTAACTCCATGATGGAGAATCTTACTGCTACAGCAACATGCAGCAGCTATAAGCTTCTCCTCTTTGTATGCACAAAAATAACACTTGCATACAGGAGAAATAAATATTCATACATGTTGAATCAGAAACTAGCAGCAGAAAAAAAACCTAAACAATAGAAAAACAAATGTGATTGCTAAAATTCATCCAAGGAAGGAGCATGTTCATGTTGGAGCATGTAACCATATGTGAAGCCAGTAATGTGTGCACAGGGCTGCTGACTTTGACTACATCTTGTCACATGTATAATTCATATAAAGAAGCACTAACCAGAGTAGCCTCAAAAGTGCTGAAGAAGAGGGCAGGAGGTAAGCTATAGAGTGGAGAGCAGGGAAGAGGAAAGTGAGCAGAGGGGAGAAAGGGAATAAAATGAGATGAAGGAAAGATGAGGCTGGAAGTGAGGACCGAGTGAGGGATTAGTGAGGTGAAGGAGGCAGAAAGGACGAAAAAATTGCGGGAACAGGAAATGTGAGAGCAGAGGAGTGGAACGAGGGGGACAACAGGGAGAGGAGAGATAATCAAAGCAGTGTAAAACTAACCAAACAAGGCTAAGCAAGAACAGGAAACAGAAATTTATTGCATGTCTTTCTTTCCACACAGAAAGATGTGATTTAATTTCTAGAGTTTCCTCTGCGTGTATGTTGGTGTAAGACTTTTGTGCCCCGTATTTGTTCTTTCCTCATAAATAGCTTATTATCCTTGTGTGGCACCGTGCCATATTGGGAGGGTAAGTCAAAGGTACTGATATAAAACTTGTGACATCTTTTAAAGCTGATTTGTCTTAATATTCAAGCTCTAAATGTTATATAATGACACTCCTGCATGATTCACTGGCATCATTTGTTGAATTTATTGTTTATTTTTCTTCTTAGATTTTAGTGTAGGAAGGAGTAAACTTATATAAGCTGTTAAAAAGTCCAGTTTAACACTTGAGCTGATTCGTTCTTTGGTAAAAACTAAAACACTGAGTGTTCCTGTTGAGCAGTTTAAGTTGGCACTGGAGCACTTCTACTCTGCACCGGTAATGATAACTTAATAAGGCCTCATCTGGATTGCTTGGAGGTTTTTCTGAATTAATTTCAATTTAATTTGTCTAAAGCTGCTTTCCTGAAGATTCTTTAAATAACAAACATTTTAGGAATGTAAGGGATATTTCAAAATCTTTCCAGGATTTGAGGCTGTCTTGTATGAAATTTTTACTACGACAAATATAGGGGCAGTAAGGATTAAGTATGTGTACAGGCCTAAAGTGAACTATTTAACCTTTTTAGTTCGTGGACAATGAAGTATTTATTTGTTTGGGGGTTTTATTTATTAAAAGAAAGAGTTTAAAAATGAAAAAAAAAAGAGAGAGTGCATCTCCCACCAAAACACTCAGTACCTCAGTGGGAATGCCATTTAAGTCTTTCAGCTAGTTGGAAACTCTCTGTTATCTCACCATTCATTTTACTGAAATCGGCACTTAGCAGAGTTGTGCTCTAATTTCTTTGTCACTCACTGGCTCAGTGTGGCTTCACCCACACATTAAAACTTTGTGCAAAGATCTGCACAGGGAGGCAGCATTGTTCACATAACCTGTTATACAGCGTGTGGGTGTCAGGGAACAGCTCACTCAGGGAGCTGCTCACCCATCAACTGCTACATGATGGCAAGCCACACTCCTCACCTGCAATGCAGCCAACCTCCATCAAATTTTAATACCTCATGTTTAAAGGAATATACCAAATAGTTCCACCTGAATCCATATTAATGTAAGCATTACATCTGAACCTTTATACTTCTCTGGACAGTAAAGATGACATCTTTGGGTTATTGGTCATGGTAATGAGCTAAAGAGTTGCAGCCACTCATCGCACTGCTTTGTCAAAGAGCGGCTTTGTTGTTCACTTGGAGTGTTTGTTAACTCACTTTTTGTGTGCTAACTTTCCCTTTTATAAACTGACCATCTGTCTCACAAGTTCTTGGCAAAAGTCTGATCTTCTATGCCAGCTTTACAGTAAGTCTTTTCTCACTTTGGTTGTGAAGCAATATTCTGGAACATGTCTAGTGAAATATCCACTGTTACCAAATGTGGTCTTTAAATTATTTTTGTCTTGATCTTTCAAGCAATACCAATGAGTCACACTCAAATAAAATATGATTGAAGAGGTTGTGTTCAAGACTTAGTGACACTTTGACATTATCTTTTATTTCTCTATTACAGATAATTAATACAACTTAATCTTGTTAGGTAAAAATGAATATGTTTATGAACCAGCAGATCAACATGGAAGTTAACTCGTCATTGAGAGGGTGTTGCATTATTTGTCTATAAAATATAAATATGTTTAAAGTCCTTTATTGTAAACCTCTACAGTCTATTTCCTGACTGCAGCTACTTATCTGTGTTTAACTGACCAATAATCTCTGTTGCCACGGAAACAGAGAGCTTGATAAGCAAATGAATGTGCCACAGTTAAGCACAAATTTATGTAATACATCCGAAAGCACCAGCTGCTGTCCTGTCTGTGCCACAAATGCCAAATAGTTTTTCCTTTTTCCCCAAAACTCAGACAATCGCCACCTTTACACAGCTGCAAAACTTGCTGTGTGTTTTGTGTTGCTTTTTGTGTCTCCAACTTTTTGTCATCACTTCCTGCTAAAAACAGCATCCAGGTGCTACAGTACATTGTTCACCTGCTTTTAATCTGTGTGTGAATAAGTGTGTTTGTGGGGATATTTGAAGAGCTGGAACAGATTGCAGCTGTCTGAACAAACAGGATAAGACCCCAGAGTATGTCAGGTGTCTCACAACATTAAAGGTATATCATTTTCTCTTTATTAGTCAATTTTGTGTCTTGGACTGCTTCCATGGAGCAGCAGGCTGACTGCTGATGGGAGTACATGTGTGATATGTCAGTCATTTGATATGTAAGAGGCAGATGTGAGCAGGGAGTAACTAATGTGTGCTTATGGCTGAGATAAAGACAAACCAGTGGAAAAACGTAAAGATATATTAGCATGCCGGATGCCCTCCTATGGTTTCTTCCTGACATACACTGCACCCCTGGCATGACAGTGCCTAGCTCAGGCTACCCAACACCGGCTCTCTCCCGCTTTTACTACATCCACGCAGGTCAGCCAGCCTCTGTTTATACACTCACAAAGCATGACACAGAGTAGGAGATGCAGAGAGTGGGAGAGAGGGTCATCCAAAGAGGGAGATATCAAAGAGTATTCAGTCCACACACCTCTCAGTTAGCTCAGCTCACCCGGTGGATTTCTTTAAATGTTTAAATTTACTCAAACAAAAAAAAGAGCTCGTAGATTGATAGATTGTTGTATCACACAGGAAAGAAATGACATGTAGATAACATACTTCTGTAATGAAGAGATGACAAAGAGAAGACAGCTTGCTTCTTCTGTGTTCACATACAGCTGTGGCACCTCTCACTCTCTTACACACACTCACACACACACACACAGCTTGGAGAAGGAACAACAGATAGGCTTACCTTTGTAGTCACAATGCAGAGGCAGTCCATGGTACTTAGAACAAAATATTGGGGTGTATCTCAACCCCCCCAACCCCCCACAACAGAGGGCTGAGACCCCACACCCCTCTCCCCAGCCTGCCCCACTCCTGCTCTCTCACTCTCGTCCTGCCTTTCCCCCCTTTTCTTTCCTTCCGTGAATCTCTTCTTTGACTAACTGAACCAGCGAGGGAAAGAGAGGATGGAGGGAGGGGGAAACATGAAAAGGGAGGGGGAGGGCCACAGGGAAATAGAGAGAGTGAGCAAGGAAAAGAGTGAGAAGAGGAGAGGAGAGAGGGTGGTCTCGGAATTTGAGAGGGGGAAAGAGTTGAAAGATGGAAAGGTGAGAGTACGTCCGATTCTTATTTTCCACTGCTAAAGAGGAACGGTGGAAAAGAAAAAAGATGGGGTGACAATGAAAAGAGATGGAGGAAAGGAAGGATGGGGGTGGGAAGCAGAGGTGGTGGGATTAACAAAAAAAAAAAAAGGAGGAAGGGGGTTCTTAGAGTGGAAAGGAAGGGAAAAAGCGAAACAGAGAATAAAACAGCGAAACAGCAGAAGATGGAGAGGAAAAACTGAGGGAGGGGACAGTGAAGGAGAGAGAAAAGGAGAAGGAGAGTGGGTGAGTGCGTGTGTGTATGTGCATGTGAAGACAGAAGGAATTAGACCGAAAGAAAATGTGTTGAGGAAGAGAGTGTGAATTACATATGCATCACAGAAAAAGACACGAAGCACCGCGAGACCATCTTAAAGAAGACCGAATCCCATGAAACAGGAGTTTGTATTAAACCGAATTAAATAATGAGACTGAAAGCACATCAAGGTTTTTCTGCTTGTTGTAGCACTCTGCAGTTGTTGCCTTAGCAATGGTGCAGTTGTTGCCATGGCAATAAAGAAGCTTGTTGTTGTCATATGGTCAACCTTAGTGCCCAGAGCGAAGAAATCCTGCACTGAATTAACACACCTGTGTGTGTATGAGTGTGTATGTGGGAGTCCATTTATTTTCAGTGTCAGAGGCCAGAGAACCATGATGGACAATTAAATTGAGACAACTGGTAAATCAACTAAATAAGCATAGTACTGTGACTTTTCTAACTGTCACGACCCGGTCACAAAATATCTTAACTTCTTGTAAATTGAATCATCCTGTAAACTATTACATTAAGTTTTACTGAAATGGTGTAAAAATAAGTGCAATCATCTCAGCACACTCTGCCTTTAAGACTGTGGACTGTACCACTTAGACTTGTGTAAGGGGGAATGTGTGCTTTAGTGTCTTTACATCATCAGTTCTATAATTGTAGAAACCCACCCCTCACCCCACCTCTTTCCCACTTTCCAGCTCCCAACAATACTGGAGCAATGGTGCAGCAATAAAGCAATTCTAAATGATGAACACACATTCATTCCCTGAGGTGAAGAGTTGAAGCTTTGATCAAATTGTACAGTGCAATACAAACACACTGGCATCCACAGATGGCTACATCCTACAGATGGGCGCTGCTAGAAATACACTCACAGACGTGCTCTCATCAAAGTCAAGCAAAACTGAAAAACCCTAGTTACTCCACTTTAACCTATTTAAATACCTGTTAGTCAACACTTTAATATCGAATCCTCATCTTTTGACTCATTTTAAGCCTGTTAGGAGCTAGACTGCAATTTAATGTGACAGAGTTTTAATGAGACAGCCAGCAGAAACTCCAGCACAAGCAGCTAAAGTAATATTTCACATCGTCATCATATAACATTTAATAACTCACACTAGCTTTTAATGCCTTCTGACAACTCTATTCATAATGTATTTAAAGAGGGAAGGAGTGCAAGCAGGGTTTTTTTTCTGATTGGTCACTGAAGAGCAATTTGTCTTTTTTAGTGAATGAGTTTAGAGGGAACAATTATGGCCATAATAGCAGAAAATTCAGAATCAGATTACTGTATATCTCAGGAAGTCAGGAAGTCACTTCAGACATTGTTGAATCATAAAGTGACATATGTGTACGGTCAGTTATGCAAATGTCCAGCAGGTAGCACTGTCAAGTTTGTTTTAAACATGGATATGTGCATTTATGAATCATGAAAGGCATCTGGACTGATCAGACACAGCGTTAAAACTGTTAATTGGCAAATCGTATAGCTTCCTTTGGAATGTCATTTTGCAAATCACTACAGTATATGTAGTACTTTACCACCTAAACACTGTTGCAGAGCAAGCCCTTCATGGTAATAGCACCTCCCGATGCCATGAGCTCCACTTGAAGTACAGTACGCTCCTCTGCAATGCAAAAACTATTTAAAAACAATGTAAGGAACACAGCAAAGAGCCCAAATTGTGTTTGAGCAGGGAGACATTGAAATCTGCAGTATTGTGGCCCTCGTAGGACTGATCTGAGTAGCCCTGCTGTACCATGCAGGGATAGGACAAGTTTTCACATATAAACTCTTTGGAAATCACATTTCCTTAATGTGAAATGGTGCCTTGAGGTACCATTTCACATGTTTCCTTAATCAGTGTTAAGTGAAAATGGTCAAGTTTAAGGAATGGATAGAAAATGGGTGAAGAAGTGAGTAAAGGAGCAGACAATGTCCAGACACCTTTTGCTATTGATATCAATTGAAAAGACTGGAAGGAAAGCTGGCTCCTTGGAAGCAAATGTGGAAAAATGAGGGGAGGGTCAAGACTTTTTCACAGTTCTGAGCCATTTGAACAGGATCAAGTGGATCTACATAATATTAGGCATGTGGTTTTCATTTTGTATCTAATTCAATCTTAGAGACATTTCTGCATGATATCTGCTCCCCCTTTCCTGTCTGTTTTAACTTTCTCTGTAAAAAAAAAAAAAAAAGTTACTTATATTAGAAAATGCTGCTATAAACCAGTTTAATCATGATTTTTTAACCTTTTACTCAAGATATTTTATTTTTGTTATTAATGTAAATCAAATGAAATAGTTCAAAGGAATATTTTTTTTATCATTTGAAGAAGGAAACTCAACAGACAACATTCAAAATACAGACCTTTCACTTATTTATTTTTTCCCTTGAAAGTGTTTTCCTGCAGAGCCTTGTGAGGAACACTAAAACAGAGGAAATTATTTATCTGCCAGAAGATGAGATGGCTGCTTTTGGGTTTTGGGGGACAAGGCCCTTTTCCCCCACAATGTGAAAGAACATCTAACATCACAGGTATGGAGAATAAGAAATTGAAATGTGCATAGGCATTTGCATTTGAGTATTCAATTCAATTTTTATTAAATTTGCTCAAATCTTTTAATCCCTTAATCAGTCTCCAGTGTGACAATATTGTATATCAAAGCAACTTTCAGCACTCCATGAAGCAAAACTGAACTTAAATTTACTTAGACTGGTTTACAAATCACTAACAGATGTCATTTATAGATGTTATTTATACACATCAGAATTAACAGAAAGATTCCCGCACACTGTCCAACTTGTATGCATTTATTTGCAACATTTCAGTGCTGCACCTTCATCAGGCAAACCGGGTCTGGCACCGAAACGTTGCAAATAAATGCATGCAAGTTGGACAGTGTGCTTTCTGTTAATTTTGGTCATTTTTTTCTCCTACGCACCTGTCACGCCATATAGATGTGCAAGGTTTTCTCCCATTTATACATATCAAACTTGTGATATGAAGCCCCTTGTTTGCCAGCCGCCTTAATTATGCCTCTTTAACTAGAAACATGTAAACTAAAGTCTCAAATATGTACAAAACTAATTATAAGCTATATATAAAACTGCCCTGAATGAAGGTGATTGCATTTCAGAAATGGATTAAAAAAACATTTCAGACCACTTTAAATATTTCAGTGGAAAACTGGGAGCACATCATGGTTATGTGAAGGCATTAGTAATTAATGCAAGTATGTACGAGCATATGTATGAGGTAAGCAGGTAGCTGTGACAGCTGTTCATAAAACCTTTTAACTACAAGTGATAATCATGAGTTTAAAGATTACAAAAGGAAGCAATGAACCATTCGTCACACAGGTTCTCTGACAAAAGACGATCCTAATGTGGCTGACCTGTATACAAGATTATATAATTCTGCTGTCGAGTGAGCAAAAAGCTTTGCGCACGTTTCCTTTGCCAGAACTTTAGAGTGCTTTCATTTTCAAAGTTCAATTTTAATTTCATCCAGACTGTGAACAGTGTGAGCTTTAATTAAATAAAAACTGGGTTAAGAAAAACTGGAAATCACAGGTGATGATTATGTGAACAACGATTGAATATATCTTAAACCAACAAATCTTTCACTGCCTGTACAACACCCACGCATGCACACAGGCACACATACTTACACATGCACATGCTGTTAAAAATATATTATGCTACAAGAAGCAAAGAGAAAAACCCTCTCCCTGTGGACAAGCTTGAATGCTGAAAGCAATTCCTTTGGTGTATACAAACCTCCATTATGATAGTCCTTTAATAAAACTTGAAAAGCACTCACCCATAAATATGCCGTCTCCATCCTGCTGTGCCGCTTTGCTTAAAGACTACAGTGTTTTGGCTTTAATGGTACGCCTCTGACCAAAAAGTAGGCCAAGGACAAGCACTGGTCATCTAAGCAGGCTAAACTCAAGCAGAGCATCCGGATCATGGGACTGTTGTTTGGATAGCTGCCTGATTTATCTTTAGCAGAGGCCAGTGGCACAAAATTACTAGATCTGCCTTTTTCAAGTCACAAGACAATACTGTTCACGCACATTTTTAGTTAATCAGGTGACCATAGAGCTATTTTTATTTAGATACAGAACATTTATAGTAAAGAATATCTTAATACCCTGATACCTTCATGCCAAAGTGCATATACTACAGATATTGCTGACATTTTCCCGTGCAGAGCAACTCTCCTTGGTCCAAAAATATTCAGCTTGCTCAAAAATCTAGAACATTCCTGAACTGTAAGGGACAGGAGACACCCACAGGTGTCTGCACACTTGCTTGAGGAAGCGCCAATTTTTCAGTGTTGTTAAAGTGGTGTCACTGTGAGCTGTCTGCTCTCTCTCTCTCTCTCTCTCTCTCTCTCTCTCCTTTTCTTCCTTTTTTTTTTTCTTTACTGCAGCTTCCCTGAAATAAACCATCCTCAGTGCAGGTGATGTGTGCAGTATACCATGTGTGAGTTCCTCAGGAAATATGCTGCTGTTTGGATTCTGGGGGCTCTATGTGTCCCAAGGCAGATGGTTACCAGTTTAACTGATGTACCAGTATGTAACATTAGTTTTTGACGAATGTGTCAGAAACTATCTTACCAGAGTGTTTTTCCAAGGTTGGTGTAAGTGCATAGGAGCAGACATTAGGGTTTATTAGTGGAAGAGTTGTGCACCTGCTGAGCTCTAACAAAAGTTAAAATGGGATTCTGAGTATATACTTATCTAAAATTATACAGCACATTACTGTTTGCTTCCTTTAAAAAAGTATTTATCACGCTGCCGAGATTCAGTCAAAAGCTATTTACACAGTGCCTATTTTCTTCTGCTGCTTTGAGGTTTGACATCAAAACTTGTTAGTCATATTCCACTCGCTGTTTACATGATATATTTCCTCATGATTATCAATGCACAAAGATGCATGGCTTTTTCCCAAGCCCCACCTTAGAACTAGAGGTGAACAGATGAAAACACATGAGATATCTTATTTCAAATAAGACTCTTCCAATTTAGACTAAAAGGTGATATTCATGGAGGTTCTCAGAGCTCAGAGTACAAACCCAATTCCAGAAAAAGCAAAGACACCGTAAAACAGAACGCAATCATTTGGATAAACCAATATTTTATCAACAATACGCATAAACATAGAATACAGGATACATCAAACAGAGAAAGGGAGACACTGTATGATTTCATTAAGAAAGATCAGCTTATTTTGATATAGATATAGATATAGATATAGATATAGATATAGATATAGATATAGATATATGGATAATTTGTATAATCGGGTAAAGCACAACAGTACAACACCTCAGTTTTTTAGTCTGCTACATGGGCCTGTGAATAGATTGTTTTATTGAAAGTCTGCCTCACATGTACCAGCATGTTTCACACAGTGGTGAAGAGGTGGTGTCTAACTCAAGTTTCTTTATTTTACAAATGGCTTTTAAAGAAAAAAAAAAATCAAATAAAGCTGTCGTTTTTCACTGTACATGCTAAGCTCTGCCCAATCATCTTATCATCATGAGTAGAAGTCACTTTGTCATCTTGTTGATTAGACTGACAACGTCCTTGTGAAGAAAAGGTCTCCTTATCTTCTAGCTAACTTATTGCTTCTGGTGTGAAGTTGGCATGAGTGGCAGCAAGAGCCACATCTTCTCTTTGTTGCCTTTCCTCAACTGTGGATCTACTGCCCTGACAGCATGTTACACAGTGACAAATACTCCATAGTTTTCTTTTGTGCAGACAAGCAGAGAATCCGTCTGACCGTCAGACTGAGCTGTGATACCACCCGGCAGAATGAAAATGAAACTCAAGCCGTCCCTGTAGTCCTTGATACGTCAGTGAATGGTGGAAGTAAACCAGGCTGCTACAGAGAACATTGGCAAAATGTTGTGGGCGTTATATACATGCCAGCAGCATGACTAATACATGAAAATAAGGCTGAAAATCACTGAGCGGATCATTTATGTTTCAGTTTCTTTGCTGATTACATCTAAAAGAACAATACAGTATGTCAAACACAAACAGAATATAAGAAAGATTTGCACATTGTAACTGGATATGTAGTTCAGTGAACAAACAGGACATCGTAGGTACCTTCCTAATGCACTCATGTATCAGCCACCTCACTTGCTTCAAGAACAGCCCAGTGAACTGGCATTTGGCACACAGATAAAACAACCAGACACACATTAAACAAGGTACTATCCTGACCAACACTAGGCTTGCTTGTTAGCTCGTGGTAACCTTTTCTTGCTGCTAATTCCCACCAACCCACAGCTTGCTAATTAATAAGCAGCTGGGGACTTCTAAGGGTGCTAATGCATTCACTTGTCCACTGCAGCATATAATGATATAGCTCACATTCATCCTCCTGGCATATCAGCATGAGTAAGTAGCTGGTGGTGGGAGTAAAGCCCTAATGTTAATCTGAAAAACACACTACAGTGAGAGAATGTGACTGGGATTATGTAACCTCGTGGGCAAAATGTATGTATATATTTGTGTTGGTGTGGGAAGCATAGAAGAATTAATTATAATCACAAAGTTAGGACAGATGTGAGTAACAAAAGGGATGTAGCTCCTTATTATTACATAGATTGCATAAGTGTTACATCCTTTTCCTTTAATTGATCATTTTAGCTCATTCATTTGAAATATTAGGTTTTTAGGTCTCTGAATAATGAATGAACGGCATTTATAGATCTGAAAAATATTCTTTGTTTCAACTGGTCATTCATGATGTTGGAAAATTATATTTTGTAGGCTCTTATATGTTCATATAGCTGTGCTTGACATGAAATGACAATTTGGTGTCTTATTACATGGAGTTGTACACCATCTGCTGGTGGGACTCTGCTTCTACTAAAAACTGACTTGAGTGTTTAAGATCCATTGTTGTTAATTTGAATCATTTACTATCAGTCATTTAACAACACAGTCCCACATGATTGAGCAAATGTCACTGTAAAGGTAATTCTAGTGTGATATTATGGTAAACTTGAGTGTTAGAGGGGAATAATCCTTTAAGAGGACAGTTCAGTTTTTTGCCTTCCCTTCTATCTTCCCTTCTAAACTATCATTTGTGGTGTCACAAATGATAGTTTAATACAGCTGCAGGTTATACAGTCCTGGCCAGAATCATCAGCATCCCTTATTTGTTAACTTCATTTAATTTACAAAATAATAACAAATCTGGAACACAAGAATTAGTGAGAATTAGCTAGCTCAAACAGGCAATAGTGAGGGTTCACCACTTTGTCCAACTTAGTCAGCAAATCATCAATTCATTCAAAATGATTTCTTCAGGCAAAATTACACACAAAAAAACCGTCAAGGTCTTTTAAGATTTAAACTAGATAATGTTGAGAACAGTCAGAGAAATGTTCAGTGGAAAAAGAGCAAGATTGGAAACTCCTGTTCCGTACAAGTGAAGTCCTCAGGCACCACTGCACGCAAAACCATTGATTGGATGCCATTAAGATCAGCCACATGGAGTACTTTGGGGAACAATTTTCACTCAACTGCTGCTGCTGCATTTAGTAATATAACATTATATACAAAGAGGAATCTATGTATCAATTCTGCAGAAAAGCCCTTGAGCTCTATGTGTACAAGCTGATCTTAGAATGGCTGAAAACAAGTGGGCATGTGCTCTGTGGTTAGAGGAGTCCATGCTTCAACTGCTTTTAGGGAAGAAAATATCAGAAATTTTATTATGTGTTGAAAAATGAGACACAACATGGAGGCTGTTATCAAGGAAAGGTGCAGGATTCATCATATGTGGATTGGAAGTACATTAGTGTCCATGGTATGAGTGACTTGCATGTGTGTGGAAGTGTCGTTTGTTTGTTTTTCCTGGTTATTTCAGCAGGACACAGCCATAGGCATACCTGATAACTACTCTGTGTGCCTCCAATGCCCCTTTGGGGACAGATAAAGTTTTTTGAATTGAACTGAATGGAATAATTCTGCATGACCAAAAATGTGGCTTCATACAGTACACACGAGTTAGGGTAATATTTTGACCTGCAATTAGTCTCTTACAGAAAATGCATGGAGTAACATGCAGAGGAGAATCAAACCATGTACATTCAAACAAGGGTATTATACATATAAATATACAGAAGGAACGGCAGGAAACGGTTTAAGCATCACCTCTTGCACTCTCATATTTGCCCTTTTCGTTGTGTGTAGAATGAAGCCTAACTTAGCCTAGCTCATTGTATACCAGCATGAGTGGCTGTATGCGTTTTTGATTGCTGGAAAATGCATTGCATTCTCATTGTTTTAACTGTTCTATTCATTCAAATTGTGAAACTGAGTTCTGTGAGTTCCACATGAAACCAAAAAGGAAGGGTGAGTCAAGGATTTTAAAACCTGGAAAAAGTGGCTTGTGAGCTTTTCATTGGGATCAAAATGAGCTATTATCCTGTCACTATGCCTTCAATTGATCATGCACCCTTGCTACTTAGCCACAGGGAAATCCCTTTGATTGGTTAGTGCACATGACTCTCACCCAGGAGATAGAATCCCGCCCAGGCTCTCCTTGCATACCTGGCACAAGAGGTTGGTAACTTCTGCTTTTTTGTGGGTAAATTAAAGCTCATGCAGTGTAAGCTCATTCAAACACGAGCTACTGTTTTTGTTTCATCAGGATGTCCTAACAATCTTTAAGACAACATAAGGGCCTCCTACAAAGAATCAAGCAGCTAAAACACCAAAATCGAGTATCACAGTCTATGATCACGACTGATCTATGTTGACTTTGCAAAAATAGATCAACGGGCAGAAACAATGCAGGTTTTTTCATAAATAGTCTTTCAACTACTTTCAAACATCTGCATAAGCAGAGACCTCCAAGCTTTTTTTCTTTGTGATTTTAAATTATGCTTTTATTCTTTTACTTTTTAAATTTTTTATTTAGATTTTTTTACAATTTAAAACAAAACAATGCCTGAGACAGGAGAAGTGACAGAAATAATAATTAAAAGTGAATGAATAATATTAAAAATAGAAAAAAAAAAAACATGTATAGCCTATAATATTCCAACGTAATGGTGAAGGTGTACTTAAACATCTAGAGATGTAACAATTTCATATAATGCAGCGACTATACATGTTTTTTTTTTTCAAACAAAACAAACAACACACCACAAAGGGAGGGGGTGTGGAGAGTTGGTTACATCATACCTGAGCCATCCTTCATCAAGAAAAGTTTTAACTACCCATATAAATTTCAGATTCAGATATTCTTTAAATAAATGCCATCTCTGGTTAAAAAGGTCACTTTTTATTTGTAAGGAAGCAGTCATTCACCTGTTTTAACCTCTGTAGCCATTCAGTTACAGTTGGTGGCCTAACCTTTCTCCAATTAGCCATTATAGTTTTCCTTGCAGTCAGTAATAATATATGTAAAATATATCTTTGGTCAACATTGAATTGGCCAGCTGTTACAACACCAAGTAAATAAAACTGTTTATTTTACCGTTTTCTCAATTTCTACTCTAATGTTTGTCCAATAACATGTCCAGTAACACTGGACAGTCCCAAAATACATGTGTATGATTCCCTATTTTTCTGCACTGTCTCCAACATAAGGTTGCTGAAGGGTCTTTAAAGGTGTCATAACCTGCCGTTTTACATACAAAATCCTTCATAAATTATCTTCAAATGAATTTTTAATTCTAGTTGGGTGGGACTAAATTTAATGAGCTCATTTTAATCTCTTTTAATCCCCAATATAGGGTTTCACGCTTACCGGAAGTGCCGGCTTTTGACACTTCTCTTCCGGGCCATGTTACGCAGCCGTTCTGCTCTGTTTACTGTTTAAATCGGATAAACTCCAAACATATTTAAGTTTTAATTCTAGACTGAAGTGATACTGGATCAAAAGCTGGATCAAAGCGATCGATTTGCCGCGGTGAAGGGCCGAACTTTATAATAAAACACACGTTTGTTTGTCCCCGGTGGGGCACAACACCGGCACTTCACAGCATGCTAGCATTAGCCAGCTACGTTTACTGACGTGCTTAACATTGTGCGTCTTAAAACACACAAACATCTGAAAATCGGGTCTGTACCTCCCCGTTTCCAGTGGAACAACTGGGGACTGCCAAGAAAGGAGACGCTTTCAGATGCTTGTGTGTTTTCAGCCGCACAAAGTTAGGCACGTTATCGAGTTAGCTAATGCTAGCCTGCTAACAGTAGTCCGCCGACTACTACTCTGTTAAACTTTGTTAATCGGATAAACGCCAATGCCAAGTTTTCATTCCAGACTGAATTGATGCTAAGGAAGAAGTGGATTAAAACGACCGATTCGCCGCGGTGAAGGACCGAACTTTATAATAAAACGACACACGTTTGTTTGTAGCCGGCAGTCTGCACAGTCGTGCTGGCAGGCTAGCATTAGCCAGCTCGATGAAGTGCCTAACTTTGTGCGGCTGAAAACACACAAGCATCTGAAAGCGTCATCTTTTTTTGGCAGTCCCCAGTTAATCCACTGGAAACGGGAGGGTACAGACCCAGTTTTCAGACGCTTGTATGTTTTCACAAGCGAAAAGTTGGTAACGTCAGCTAACGCTAGCTGTAGTGTAGTCCACATCATTGAAGTGCCGACTACAGACATACGCGCAATCTTGTTTTATTTTCAGTTTCGGTCCTTCACTCCGACAAATCGCTTTCATCCACTTCTTCCTTAGTGTCTTTTCAGTCGGGAATCCATGAAAACTTAGGTACGGTTGGCGATGTTTATTAGATGTACACAATGGAACAGGGCAGCAACATTGAGCCATTCCTGGCCCGGAAGAGGAAGCTTCAGATGTTTCAACTTCCGGAAACCGGAACGCGGAAGCGTGATAATCCCCTATTGTTTGTAGCAAGAATAAGAGTTAGACCTGTCTGTAAGCGCGTTCACGAGGCAAACGTCAAAGCCAAAACAAAGTTTTATCAGGACAGAGCAGGTGAAGGAAATGATGTCCCAACAGAGAAAAACGTGATAAAAACGTAACGGTGCAGTTGATAGAGAGGATCTGCGGAGTAAAGGGGCTGGACTCTGATGAATATAAGGAGCGGACGTCTAATGTGAAGTTAACCAAACAGTGTTAGCTTCTGTAGCTACATTAGCAGCTTGTCCGCTCGTCAACCACCGTTTACTGGTCTCTTACACAAAAGATAAGTTACACAAGCAGCAACACTTACCGACTGCACATCCTCACTGATAAGTATAATCCACTGGTGCCTGGTAGTGCTGTCCCTCCTGTTAAAGCACCGAAAACTGCTGAATTTCTGCCGAGGCAACTCAGCATGGCAATTTCCCCCCTCCTCCTCCTCCTCCTCCTCCTCCTCCTTGTCGCCGGCGTCCTTTCTGACAAAGCTGGTCTACTCCATGGCAGGTAATCAGCTGCCTTCAGCTTGTGCTAAAGATGCTAGCTTAGCAGCTCGCTCGCAGCCTATCTAGTTCACGTCATCACAACTGATCATAACGACTCCACGGCAGGTAATCAGCTGCTTTTAGGTGGCGCTAAAGAGGCTAGCTTAGCAGCTAGCAGCCTCTCTAGTTCACGTCATTCGGAGAAAGAAATCTAAACCTCGTACTGTGGAGAGCGCGTGCTTGTGGCCGATTCTGGTGAGAAGAGAGCGCCCGCACTCGAAGACGAAGTCACTTTCACTTTCCAGAGTTTCTGGCACGTTATACAGTAACTGAGGTCCTGTTCCAATACACATGTTTTAACGTGAAAAAGTGGGATTTCCGGGTGATGACTCCTTTAACAAAATTGGAAACAGCCAGAGGGGTATGAAAATATCTGATTTTGAATTTCCAATCGAATTTTTGTTGGTTGTTAATATTTTTATGACTGCCATTGCAGTTTATTCCATAATTCATCGTCTACAGTATTATTACATTAGATTTTAGTTCCCATCTTTCTTTAATATAATAGGTATTCTGAGAGGTGCTTAATAGTAGTCTTTTATAAAGATCGGAAACATGTTTCCCTAGTGGGATTACAATAAAATATTGTTCTACACTATTTGGAGTTTTGGTCATTCTCTCTTTGTCTTTATGATTTATGGCTAATTCATTTGAGCGAAGGTCAAATTGTTCCCAAAGTATTCTTTTACATTTTATGCTTCTTTTCTTCTGCATCTCGCATTAATGCTTTTAATGTTTTATGTAAAGCACTTTGAATTATTGTTTACTTGAAATGTGCTATATAAATAGCAAGCAAATAAGCTCGCCTTGCCTTTTCTATGTCCTTATCTTCTTGGCCATGGCAAAGCTCATGTGAAGCAGTCGCAAAGCTGGGCTTTTATTCATGGGAGGGCCAGAAGGTGGGAAAAACTTTATCAAAAGGGGTTGGCGTATACTATAAGAATGGAAATCATTGTACAACTCTCCTGAACACACACTCACAAATGTGATAACTGTGGTTGCATTAGAGAAGCATGAGAAATAAAACATCTTTACATTAATAATATAATCAGAAAGCGGAAATATTTGCATCAACTTTAAAAAGGTCCATAGAGATACTGGGGCACAGTATGGTTGTATGGTTTGGGCCTATGGTTGTAGGTGAATCAATGGCTTCTCTCCTGAGCAGTTCTGGTGGTGTTAGATTGGATCCTTGTGTCCAATCACAATCTGTAGCTCCATGCTGATTGCTTCCTGCCCACTGAGCCAACTACATCTATTGGACATCTTGTCTAAGTTTAGACCAAAATTCACCTGAGTAGGCTATAATCGGTCCATATTTTAGCCCGAATCTAGACGTTATAATTTAATCCATTATTATATATTAAATTAGAAACAACTGCAGGCTATATAAATGATGGCCAAATGTTTTTGGCTATTTGGCCAGTCATTGATCAATGTACAGTGTAGTTTAAATTTAGTCTAAGCTAGTTTAAGACGGCTTAAAAACTTTCATTTTTAGACCAGTGGTAGACCGATTTTAGCCTGGACATCTAAGGACCATTAGACGTCTACTAGATGTCTTTTAGACCAAAAATGCTCGGTGGGTGGTTGCTGACACTATGGCTGGAGTCTGTCTCGGCCTGATCTGCAGTCTACATTTTACAAAACAGTTGGAAATATCTCCCTTTCTCTTCATAATCATACTTTACCATACAAAATAAGATTGGTTCCACGCTTTGTTTTTCCACACTGTCATAGCATACCTCGCTTCAAAACCAAGAAGCCTTTAAATAAAACTGGATTATGTTGCTCTGGTTTAGCCAGCACTTGGTAGCTTGGATACAGTTACTCTTTGAGCAGTTTTCAGTTTGTTTTCAGCTCCAATGTGAAAATTTGGCCTAAATGAGATAATATGTATTCCAATTATACAACCCATGAAAACTAAATATGACATGGTTGGTTACTCTACATTATCTTAAAACCAGTCCCTCTAGTGCTACCATATATTTCAGGCTAAAATAAAGTTAATAGCCTTGCATAATATTAGCAGTGGTATTTTCACAGGGACAAAATCTCTTCTAAACTCTAGAAATGTTCAGTCAAGTCATCATGTCCCCTGCACTTTTCCAAAAGGCTGTTTTGTTCCCCTGCATTCTTTTTTTTTCTACTGTCCAAAACTAATTTATCTGAGCCGTCTTTAAACTCACCATGAGTGCACATATGGTGGGTGTGGATCACAGATATGAGAAAGCAGAGCTGTGCTGAACGTTGTGTGTCAGGAAAGTACAGCAAACCAGTCAGAGCCAGCAAAAACTTCACAGTTCACACAGTATTTTTCCCAAACAAATCATGTAAGTAGATGCTGTTCCATGCAGATAATGTTCGCTAAATAATGACTGGTGAACACAGCCCAATATATGATGTTAAGCTAGTTAAGAAGAATTGTGTTGTTACCTATGTTAAATCTTTGGCTTGTTGGTTCATCCTAGGAATAAACTAACCTTCAATTTTTGTGCAGAACTTGTGCTTATTATTGCTTTTCATATATGTAGAATGAATCTTTATTACCACATTATGGAGCCGGTCAGTTATTATTAAAAAGGAAAAAATACGATTTACAAATGTGGTTTTATAAATCCAATCTCGTGATAACTGTGAAACTACATTTTTACCTCTATATACATATCACAATTGATGAGTGTTGCACTAATAATTGTGCCACTGTTTGTGTCATGCCTTAATATATTTTTGTCAGATGACGGAGAGTAGATGCAGAAGGAGATACAGGAGGAAACGCTGGCGGAGGGAGAGTAGAAGAGGCTGGAGACTCACAGGTGAGGTTGAAAAAATAAACAATAGCCTCAAGATTTTTTTTATTGAGGCCAATGAACAAAAAAGTATGTGTAGAAGTGTAAATGTATCATTTCATTGGTAACAAATAATGAATCAGTTCATGAGCTGGATCAGAAACTCACAGTAGAGAGGGAGTGACAAACTACTTATTATGGCACTATTTTTCATCATTATTGTGATTACTTAAATTAAAAGTTGCTCATAGATATTCCAACTTTTGTTACACGTATCTTGATCAGCCGCAGCCAGGGGTTTATCAATAACACTTGTGTAAATTTTAAGTGATATGGGATCGAAAATAAAATTTGTGGTATCACACATCACCAGTATAAACAAGCAAACGATAAAGAAAAACCTTTTCAGAACCTCCTGTAAATTATGCAATGATGGTGCTTGTTTGTTTTTTCTTGGTTTCTTTGTTGCATTGTGTTTTGTATTGTAGTTAAACTCGTGTTAGTTACTGAAACTCTTTTGTTTCCTGATTCATTATTTTGTCCTCCTGTGTATTTTGTTGAGTTTACTTCTGCTCTTGCTTCACACCAGGTCTTAATTTGCAGACTGCAAAGCTCAATTCTCATTAGTTATTTTCACTCTCTCAGTACATCTTCTTCACAGTCTCCTTTGTTCTTTGCATATTTATTGTTTCTCCCTTCTCTTTGTCATGCGAGTTTCCACTCTTTCAGTTGATCAGTTGCCTGAGTTTTGCATTTTGTTGGTTTTGATTTTGGCCTCTGGAAAATCCTGCCTTTGCACCATTTTTTATTAATTAAATTCTGGTTCGTAGTCCTGTATTTGGGTCCTTGTTTTCCCGTAACTGTGAACTGTGACAGCTGATGTTCTTCTGTTATATTAGTGTTACTCAATCCTGGTCTTGGGGACCACTGTCCTGTATGTTTCAGAGGTGTCAATACTGTAACACACCTGATTCAAATGAATAGCTCATCACTAGCAGAGAACTTGACGAGCAGTTCATGTAATCTGTATCAGGTGTGCTGGAGTTGGTAGGAACTAAAACGTGCAGTGGTCCACAAGGACCAGGATTGAGAGACACTGTTACACTGTCATATACTCACAGGTGTCCTGCTCCAGTCCCCAAGGGCCGCAATCCTGCAAGTTTTAGAAGTCACCCTGATCCAACACACCTGATTCAAATTAAATGGCTTTCCTCAACAACTTGTTGTCAAGTTCTGCCCAAGCTTGTTGACCCATCGATCTGAATCAATTGTGTGGCTTCAGGAAGCATCTGAACCAGCAGGACTGTGACCCCCAAAGATTGACTTAGGACACCTCTGTTCTAACCCATCACACGGTAAATGCAGTGTAAGATAATGCTGGTATCCTTATTAACAAATTTTCTTCATATATTTTTTTATTTCTTCATGATAGGTTTCTGTTTATTTGTACTTATTTATACTCAATAGCGTTTTAGCTTGCTTGGTGAACAATAAAGTTATGTAGTTCTTATCTGCCTGTCTCTGTGAGCCTGTTGGGTCCACCTCTTAGTAAAACTATGACAGATTGTTGCAGTTTTGCAAGTGGAATGTGTTGAATATGACATTTCAGCTACTCAGCAGTCTGTGGTTGCAGTCTGAACCCCCTCTTCATAATATTCCATACATTTACAAGAGCAAATATATCTGGACTGCAGGCAGAGCAGTCAAACACACTCTGTACATGAAACCTCAGTATAGTAAGCTCTGCAGACAGTCTTGCATTGTTCTGCTGAAATAACCCCTTCCTCTCATGAAAAGACCCCAGCTTGATGATAAAATATAGGTCTTCAAAATTCCAATATTTGCTCCATCAATGGCGCCTTCACACACATGCAAATCACCCATATATGCTGTAATCTGTAGTCCTGAGATATCATGTTTAATCAACACCAACAGCAGTTATCTTCAATGTACAGGATGAAAATCATTGTCTGATTTCCAGTACCAGGAGAGAGAGAGTGTCACATCTGACCTCTGCCTGTATTTAACAGTTTCAATCAAGTTTTATAGTAGCATTACCCACATACAGAAATAGAAAGCAGTCCACCTCTCAAATCCCCCAGCAGTTGACAGCCAGACAAATGGGGAGATGTCAGAGTCTGAGCTTTGAATTACTCTGACATTCCTTCTTGTGCCCACAACCACCTGCCATGGCTCTGAAAGCCAGCCAGTTACCTGTTTGGTCATTCAAGGTCTTGGTCCGGCTTCTGACAGAGTAATCATTGAGAGATGAATGTCCGTATCTCCTAGGGAGAGGCAAAACTGCTCGGACACATTTTCCCACCAACACTAGAAATTTTCCCACTTGAAGAACATCCATATCTCCCTGGTGACCTTCTTGCAGACTTTGGTAGTCAGTTGCAGCTCTGCTTTATGGAACTTGGCATGACAGCTCGATAGAGACTTTTGACAAACAGACGTGGTCAGAAGGTTTTCGGCTTTCCACTTTCTGACAGGATTTACATTTTAATGGAGAGGGTGACTAAAATGGGCTATTTCTAGCAATGACTTTTGCAAGTTTTATAAATGAATATACCACTTCTCACCTAAATTCATGACATAAGACCTATGAATAAAAAACAAATGAAACACAAAAATAGACCATTTCAAAGCATTAGACTTGATTTTTATTTTTGTCAAGGGATTGTGCTTTGCCTCCAGGCAGTTTACAATAAAACATTACATGTATCATAATCAGGGCAGAGAAGAACCTCTACACATCACTGAAGGATTAAGGTCATAAGTATCTCATTTCTGATGCAGTGTTTTCCTCGGCTTGTGGCAAACAGAGGTGAGATGACACATGAAGCACAAAGTGGAGAGATGAAGAAGTGTCTGTGGAGAGTAGTGGCATGTTATTCTTATATCTCAGCTACAAGGCGGACACTGACAGGGGCCCTTGGGAGCTGAAAGACTAGTGAAGAAGCTTATTAATCATTTATAGCACTTGGGCTGTGTACTCGGAAAGACAGCATTGTGATAACTCATTTATGTTAGCTCCATTGTCTCTAAAAAGGACGAGGAAGGCGGTGTTTTGTCTGAACTCACTGCCATCGTCGGTTTTTGATATTACAGGTTTGGGTTCAACATACCACAACATTTTACATTTGTTAGTAGAGTTTGATTTTCTTTAAGCCTACATTTATAACTTGTGTGACTTATCTTTGTATAAATATTTTTTTTTGTGTGTGTGTGCATTATGGGGTGGATAATACCCTCCAAACTTTACTCGCTTTGCTAAACCTTAGACCTATATTGAGACCTTTCTCCCTTTTCCTTTGTTCTCTATCCAAACATGTAAATCTTGACAGTGTAGTGGGGAAGAAAGCTATCGGTTTGTGCTCCAAGGGCGAAAACAAATCTTTGCTTTTCTGTTAAAAGGTGCAACAGTGAAACCCTTGCAGAGTTCCTGCATGTTATTTTGAGAGCTAAACCAGACGAATACGATACTGATATTGCACAGTCCTCTTTTCACCTTTTTTTCTCTTCCAAATAATTGACTTCTGATCGTGTGTGACTCATGGACAAGTTAGTGCTTCTTAAAAGATAAGATTCTACTATATTTACTTCGCTTCTCATGTGCAGCGCAACCTGAAAAAGTGCTGTTATTGTGAGTTATTCCCACCAAAAAGGAACCAAAAAAAGAACACTTGTTGTGATTTTGTGTCGTATCTGGCTTCTCTGTGATCAGTTCCTGTGAGTTTCAATTAAACATGTAATACAAGTATTGTCAGTGACATACTTGGCAGACACAAATAAGTTATTTTAGGCGCAGTAATTGACAAATTAAGAGCAAAGACCAAATAACCAAAAAAAAAGGAGAAAGGCAGAGCTAACAAAGCAATGTTAGTCTTCGTACTTGTCAACAATCTGCCTGTTTTAAAGATGAGAGGCGAGTAGCTCTCTGCATTGCAAACTTACTGTGCATTACAAAATGCTGTAAGCTTCAGGCAGCTTGTTAGTCATTTTAATTTTAATGACCAGTCTTTTTTCACTCTCACAGAAACATAAAACATTACAAGGGAAGACACAAAGGTTTTCTTTGCTGTCTTTTCTTTATAGTTGGAAACATGTGAAGCATTGTGGAAAAGGGGAAGCAGCAGAAAATATGTTAAACTCTTATATCTGCCTCTGTATACTGTGTATACAGAGGATTTAAATGAGGTCATTTTAGGGGGCTGCACTGCTGCTGTAAAAACATGTACATTTCTATCAGAGTGCAACAGTTCCAATGAATAGTAGCCTGATATGTTTCATAAACACTGTATGTTTCTCCTTGTGAGTCATTCTGAATCATCACAGTGAGTGAAGCTCCCAGTATTGAGGTGTGTCTCACTTTTCATGCATGAATGGACTGGATTTTCAAGTAGCTTTATACAACAAAATGAAGGCAAAATCCATCGGAATCATTCCCCAGATATGCAGGATGCTGATGCGATTTGATTTTATGATGGAGTAGCCGGAGAAAAGTGTTGGAGCATCGGTGTAAACTTTTAAAAATCAAAGAAGCCAGATATGGTAGTCCCTGCTTGCAATTGAATATGAGTGCATCTAAGTTAAAAACCATAAATACACATTCATAACTCCATGGTAAACATGTTCTGTTCATGCTGCTGCAGTCATCCAAAACCACAGACTCACGCACATACATTTTGTATACGTGTTTCTTTGTTATGTGATTTTCACATTACTATCTGTGTTGGGCTTTATAATATCTACTGACATGAAACATTACTTCCAAAGCTTGACAACTGTGCAGCATCTGGGGGACATAGGAAATTTCTAATGATGAAAAATGAATCCCAAGATAAGAATAAAACGTTTTTATCCTGGTGGGTTAAAAATCAAAGCACAATTAGGAACAGAAATAACATTTTAATTGCACCTGCTCATATCATTTGCCCATATTATCTAGAGACTGCTTATAATATGAAAAACCTGTGGGCCATTCATATTGTTAAATGCATTAAAATAGAATATACAAGGACAAAGCCTGCGAGTGCACTTGAAAAGCACAATTATATCTTTCCCATAGATGTACTGCCAATAATTATGTATTATGTTGAGCCCTATGAAGCAATAATTCACCTTGCATTTTTTGTTTTGTTTGTTTTATTTTTGTTTTCCCCCCAAATCCTCCATTAAACCGCACAGCACAAAATGTAAGACTGATAGAAAACTAATCCCCCTGTACAGGAAGCAAAGCTAAAAATTAACTACTTAATTATTGCTAAAACACGAGAGGCCATTCGCAAATGATTGGAAATCCAATGCAAACCTCGTATTTGAATAGGGAAAGGCAGTAAAGTGTTGAGTGAATATATAATAAAATAACCAAATAAATGTTGAAGATAGGTTGCAGCGCTGCCCTCTGTTGGTCACATTTAAAGCTGAGAGAGACGTTGATCTGCCAATGTGGAAAAAAAAAAAAACATTATGTTCCCATCTCAGAATGGGGGCATTTTTATTTGTGGGAATACATTTTATTTGGAATATGATTTGACTCATGACTTGACATGAAACTCTCTCTGCAATTTTGTTTTTATGCAAGTTAAAGCTGAGGCAAAATCAAAACTAGAATCTTTATAATCATATCTGTTTAAACACTAAATTACACACCTGTTTAGTGGATAAATTTTTACATTTGTAATTTTTTAAATATCAGTTATGACTATACACAAGTAGGAGCTCTGCATTTGTATTTCCCCAGTCCATGTCAGTTGTGACAGTCAGATTTTCTAGTCAACACACCTGATAAGGAGATTAATGCTGTATGTTTCTGACTGGTGTATATAGGCCAAAAGGCCATGAAGTAAAGCTGACATTTTTCAAAATTTATCTCACGGTATGTCACAAAACATTTTGCTGCATTTAATCTAAAACAAAAACAATGCAATTGTTTCATTTTTTTATGATACTGGTCATGCAAGAGTTAGAACTGGACAAACTGTTGGATTATTTTTGTAATGGGATGACTCGGATTTATAGATAAGACAGTGATATCTGTTGTTCACTCAGGTCTGATAAATATATCCTACTTTTACTTCTACAATTCTTTAGCCATAGCTGTGAGCACCCTTTTTCTACTTTGGTAAAATTGCAAATATGAATGTCTTTATTTAAATGACTGCGTAGTTTTATATATGAACAATGACAGGAACTAGTTAAGATGCTTCAAAATCTCTGAACTGTGACAAATTACTCTTTTTGTAAGCTATGTATTTTAAACAAGCAAATTCTTCCCTGATTATTGTTAACAATGCTGTAATGTAGCACACTGATATATATATATATATATATATATATATATATATATATATATATATATATATATTGTGTGCCCAATTCAACATTGTTCATAATAATCAGAGATGAATTGCTTTAAAACAATACAAAAAAGGGTTTTTCTTTTTAGTAACCTTGTACAGTTCTGAGTTTTTGAAGCTTCTTGTATATTAGAGTTAACTACATAACTACATAAAGCGCAGTTTAGCCACATTTTACCTGCCCAATCTTTATAATTGCTCCCTCATATTTGACCCATATTGTTCTATTTGTAAATTATTTTAATCTCAGTCATAACATATGGTGTCTATCCAAATGTGTTTAAAAATACACACATAATGATATTTTTAAATGCAATATAGGTTTTTCTATTAAATTAGAATCTACATTTCGCCCAAAGTAATAACGCATAGTCCCCCCCCCCCCCCCCCCCCTCTCTTTCTGTTTCTTCTTCCTTTTTCATTTCCCCACCCTTTTTATGATAATTGCAACATAATATTGCCACAAAGGCAAGTCCGGTGAAACATGCAAAGCACTTTGAGCCAGGACAGACAAAATGTTCCGAACGAATCCTCCCTGCACGTGCTGCCGGCTGAGCCTGTTAATCAAGCGACTCTTAAATACTGTTCCGGGAATGTGTGCACCACGCGGACCTGCCCTCTGTAGATCAACAGTTTTCCGGTCCTAAAATGTCTTAAATCTGACTGTTAATTTATTTTAAAAGCATTTTTCTATATGCGATTTACTGTGGGGATTGCAAACCATCGCATTAAGGCCGGCAGCGGTGTTCCTGGTTAATGTAGGTCAAAGCAGTGACGGAAGGGTGTCCTCCGTTGAACCCTTGGTATTAATCCTCATCGCAGGCCTGCAGATGGCGCGCACAGTCAACCGAGTGCCCCGGGTGCTCACCACGGTGTTCACACAATAATATCCGTATGGAGCCTACCCAGCTTGAGAGATGGCGATTGTCTGAGGCGACACCTCTGCCTCCTCTGTACTCTGTACAGCTGGAGGGCTGTGCTAGCAAAGTTCAAGAGGGCAGCTTTTCTTAGAGGGAGCGTTTTTCAGCAGCCCAGCGCTCGGATGGTTGATCAGACCGCTCGATCGAGCGTAACCTTAGTTGACCTCTTTGTCAATAAAAGCTGGTCTTTCAAGATCCACGTCTGATTACACTGAACATCCACTCCATTGTTTTCTATACTATAATAGCAACACAGGAGTGGTTTATTAGAAGTATGGGCACTTTGATCGGCGTGGGTCTTTATTCTGATCTGAACTACAACCGACCGTGTGCGCTCACGCACACACCTGTCACTGTCTAGACAGGGAGGGGGCATTAAGGCGGAAGGTGCGGGGGGGATCCCACATGACCCATTACTGCTTTTTTCTTTTTTTCTTCTTCTTTTTTTTCTATGCCAACCAGAATATATCTCAAGGCACTGTACAATAGCAACGACAAAAATCAACAACAACAAGAGAAAAAAACTATAGCTCTACCCAATCTGATTGGCCGGCTGAACCGACACCATTTTTTCCCCTGCTCGCAAACTCGAGGTCAGCTCGGGACGTTAAAAAATAAATAAATGAGAAAATAGAAATGCGTAGAAAGTAGAAGACACTGCAGTCAATCTAGCTTGTTGGTGTCTGAGATGGTTGACAGCTCCGCTGTCCAATCAGCGGCCGCGGCGCAGCTGGCTCGCTGTACTGGCAGAGCCATCGTCCAATGCAAAGTTCAGACGCATGATGGACACATAACTGACAATTCCCTTGTCGTTTTATTCCAAACGGGGGGCTAGATTTTCGGCTTCATTCACATTTACGATCACCGATGTTTTGTACAGTAAGCGTTGAGCCCCACATTATAAAAATATATAATTTAAATAAAAAGGGAGGGATTTGTGGATGAAAGAAATACTCTTGACGAACAGCTTTTAACCTAGTCATTCACGTGCTTTGTTTTTCGTCGCCTGACTTCCACTTAAAATAAATGAATGTGTCGCTGCTTACGCAGAAGCAAAGATAAACACATCCAGAGTGTACGACCACTTTTAGCACAAGAGCTGTTACTACATGTCCCACCACTTCCAGGGAGCCGTAATGGAGCCGGTTACACGGTCCCACAGTGCTCTCTGCGATTGGGGCACTATAATGTTGACGGCTTTCTGATCCAACCCAAGACAGTACACTGTTCTTCCAATCGCAGCTTTAAGTGAAAAGGCGTGCCTGCTTGCCCCCCTCCCCTCCACCCCCACCCCTCAAAGTACTCGATGTATAGTTAAAAAAATGGGAGGGCACACTTGAACCGAGCTGCTCTATGAAGGTAGGCTGCAGCGTGTGTTTATTGATGAGATGAAAAGAAGATGGAAGTGAGAAATGAAACAAAGTAAAGGAACATATTAAAAAAAACTAAACGCGCTTCGTCGGGGGAAAACAGGGGGAGCCGTGGAAACGCTGTCGCCACTTTTTGAACGAGCTTCGAAGTGCAGGTAAGAAATTGAGAAAAGTAGGAAAAGGGATGGGTGTCTACAACAGCTCAAACGTTTTTATTTCAGGAGCGAAATACAAGGAATTTCCCGATACTATGGATTCAAACCCATCGCGGACTTTTGGCAGAAATACGTGATTTGGCACTGACTTCCATGTAGTTGTAGCTGGCTTTGTTACGCAAATGATTAAGCCGTCCATAATCGGAAACTTCATTTAAAAAAAAGAAGATCACGGGCATCCAATAAACATGACGCTACTGTACGAGATGTAATCAAACATGTCGCTTATGTTAGTGGACTCAGCTTTTGCTGCCAGGAAGATTTTGTTGACCATTTATATTCGACCACAAAAACGCGTTGCCCTGGCGTGACGCAAGTTTCCCATCTGTCATTATTGTCACCATGCACCCTTTAGGCTACCTTCAGCCCTTTACTCTCGGATTTACCCCCAGAGTCGGGCAGGGGGGACACTTGAGAACAATGCTACTCTGGTCAAAGTGTTTTCACAGGTCTGTCTCTCTCAATCAGCGAAAGCCTCAGCGATGCTTGCAGCCTGCTTGCTCACATTTTACACACTGAGAGCCCGGAACAACCGTTGCAGCCGACGTGCGCATTTGGCTTTTAGGTCAGTTATTTGAGTCAAGGGAAAAGCGTTTCCTTACTATATTTTACCACTGTAGCTTCTTTTCACTAAAAAGAACACATTGCACTTTGACAAACTTTAAAAAACGGTTTCTATACTAAAATCTAACGGCAAAGAAGCGATTTACAAAGAGTTTACTCATAGACGTCTAAGCCCACATTTTTTGGTGAATTACTATAATAAATGCGTAGTATTTATATAATGGATTTATGCTTTGCAGGCGAATGAAGGCTGGCTTATATTGTAGCTATCGGATGGTTCAGTTTCTGTACCAGATCGATTGGGACACAGGTTTGGATTTTGTGTGCCATGTTTTTCTTCCCAAAATGAATTATCTCTTTAACTGCAATCCGCTTTTTTTTCCCTCCTTTTTAAGTCCTAGCTTACAGTATGGGAAAATGTTTGCGAGGCGAGGCTGTTTTGGCAAGGGGTGGCCTAGATATGGAGCCATGCTCCGGTGTAATTAAAGTTGCACGAGACGCTGTCTGTGTGCCTTTTGAGACATTTTGATGCAAAATATTCATGTGCGACTCTTGATTCCTTTGCCCCAGCTCATCGAGGCGTTTCGCCTCTTGAATAAAGTAGAAATATGGCGGTGTTTGAAATGTTTTCACAATAGAGATATGTGGAGCAGAGACCCCCCCCCCCCCCCCCCCCCCTCCCCCACACACACACACACACACACACACACACACACACTTAAAAAAATACTGAAAAGGGTCATAGGGAGTTTATCCCCAGTGATAGTTTTGCTCTTCAGGGCTCCATTTATTTGTGCCCATTCGAGCACACGCGCGTGTGTGTCCGGGGTAGGTTCAGGAGCTGTGAGTGTGTATTCATGCACGTGTGTGTCAAACAGATGTTGTCCTAAAGCGCTTGGCTTTGTCAGATAAAGGAGGTAATACAACATGTTCATAAACAGCACTGGTATTTACTATAGTACAACTCGTTCCGCGTCTCGCGTGCAGCCCAGAAGTTGAGCACAGGTTTGCATCGACACATCTGTCATGTCAGAGGATTGCACTGTTTGGTCATTGTGGCTGTTCCCTTGGCTGGACGCGAACAAGAGGCTTTGACAGAGGGGAGGAGAGCCCCTCTGCGTCCACAGGCTGTATGTGTGTGTATACCATACTATTTATATCAATAGGCTACGTATGTGTGTGTGTGCGTGTGCGAGGGTTTATACCACGCAATTGCGTGTTTATCCCTTTACATTTTCATTGCGATTACTTCCTCTCCCCGCCTTCATTCACAATATTTCTCCACAACGTAAACGGGTTGCAGTCCTATAGGCTTGCTCACGTAATTGGCTGCTGCACCGGATCGTTTGTTTTCTGAATGGACACATAAGGAGAACAGAGCTGAGCGCGTGCTGCACGGCGTAGCAACCTTGATGTAGATTTGAACACAGCATAGTAATAAATGTCCCCCAGTAAGTATAGCAAATTGATTTCATAGTCTGCGTGTAGATGAGTCGGCTAGTGATATTAAAAAGAATTTTGTTGCAACTGGACCACACTTACCTGTAAATAACTTTTACCCAGAAAAGGAGGGGAAAATGTATGTAAAAAAAAAAAAAAAAACACCTTTATTTGTATTGTTTGAAAGAAATTGGTGTTACATTATGCTCTCACCATGATGACTTGATGTCAAAAGCAATGAACATAGGTGTACAGTAGCTGCTGAAAGAGTCAGCCATTACGTGCCTTGGGAGGTTTGTGGTCTGAGTGTCAGGTGCCTGGTTTAATCTCAGTTCATATATATATATATATATATATATATATATATATATATATATATATTCTTATGTTCTTGTCCAATAATATTCACTGTGTTTGAGGTTTGAGTCGTTGTCATTTGCCCTTTTATGTGTGTCACAGTCAATACCCCCTCCCATGACTAATGAATATTTAAGAATGCATCTCCAGATCAAGGAAAGTCATTATTATATGAAGGAGACCCCGCAGATAAACTGTGGACCCACTCACATGAGGCAAGGGGTGGGGAGGGGTGATCAGTTAATCCACAACCGGCAATCAATCCCAATCTTCTGTTGGCTCCAGTATTCTTCCTTCGTCCTCTGTAGCTTGTCACCAGTTTTACACATTCAAGACTTTTGTTATTGACTCACAAACTGTCACGATGTCTTCACAGCGATCAGTTTGGAATGTTTTGGAGAGATTTTTGCCAACACTTTCACACATTTCTCGCACCTGATTATTTGGGTTTATTCAAGTGAAAGTGTGTGAGGTTATAATGCACTAGTGTATGAAGTGCTTCTTTGGAAGGATTTTTAATTTTCCCTTTTTTATACATATATATAAAGAAAGAATAGGGGGAAAAAAAAGTACTGTTCTTGGGCGCAGATGGCAGATCAGTCTTCCAAATAATTTTTAAGTTCAGCTGTAGAGGTTCCAGATAAAGACATCAAGACTTAGCAAAGCTACATTTCTGGTTTGTTGGCATACTCGTTTCATCCTCTGCTGCTACCTGCTAATGCTGACAGCCCATAAATAAATCTGAATACATTCATGATGTCTTTTAAAAAAATTTAGGCCTGAGTTTACACCACACCGTGGAAAGAATGGAAGAGGAGGGAGAGAGCATGCACAGTAATAATGGGCATGAATGGAATTTACCACCGTCTACTGAATCACACAGTACTGCTCGTTTTGCTCCATGAAAATTTCATTTTATTTTATTTTATTTTTTGTATATGTAGTTAAAATTCAGAAAAGCCTGAATTTTGTTACAAATTGGCGCATGTGCTAAAAAACATTGTGATGAAATAACTGATGAAATCAAATTTCAGCTGGCAGCCTCTGTGAAGCATTTCAGATAAGTCAAACTGATTTTTTTTTTTTTTTTTTTTTAAATGTGATTTTGCAGTCGGGTGTTTTTCTTCATGACTTGCACTTGAAGCCATTGTTGCATTTTGTCTTTGCCCAGTTCAACACATTTGGCAGCCATTTTGGGAATGCAGTAGAGATCCACTGACATAACGAGCCACTTTGTGGATTGCATCCAAAATGTCACAGTGCTTGTAATCTGCTCGACCCTTTTGTCTCAGGCAGACTTTTTTTTTTTTTCTTTCCTTTTTTTTGTCTTTTTCCTGAATAGTACTTGTTAGAAGAGCATTCCCCTATGGGGCTAAACTCATCTTTGAAGTGCTTGCCAACTGAGCCGGTTTTCAGGTGCCCACCTTGAAGTAAATAAGTCTTGAATTTACTTACTTAAATGAACTGCAGCCTAGCCTTTAAGCCTTTAATAGACTTTAATCGTAAAGATTTGTTTTTGTTTAGAAGGTGCGTCAAAACTTTCTCACCTGGTGTTTATTGCAAGACTCCTGTTTTACAGCAGTCACAGCTTTAACTCATTCACACCAACTGCAAGTCTTTATTTAGAAAAGCATTCGAAAAGTAATTTTTTGAGGATTTAAAAACAGCTTTTTATTCCTGAGCACTGGACGTATCTGTAAATGTGAAAAAAAGAGGGGTTAAATCTTCAGATTTTATTTTAAACCATTGATTATTTTTTTATTTATTTTTTCTCCATGTTTCTTGAAAAATGTGCCCTGTGCGAAATGTAGAAGCGCACATTATATTCCCACAAATTCAAATGGGTTAATACTACATTTGATTTCTATTACCATGGCAACCTAGAAAAAAAAAAAACCCTCAAGTTTCTCATGAATATTTTTTAGTGACTTAATAAATACTCATCAGTAAGTTGGAGGCACTTATTAATATTAGACCTGACATTTATTTTCTTTATGTCATGTTAAATGTACATGCGTCTCTTTGCCAGCTCTGCCTGTCTTGGTGGATTTCTAAAGTATATTTTGCAAATTGGGAATTATTGGCAGGCTAGCTACCTCCTGGATTACTGGCTTGGATCCGTCTCCCCACAAACCACCTTTTCCACACATAATATGCTTTTCTTCATATTTTGTAATTTTTTTCAATTACAGAAAATCACAGATCACACAGTCACAAAACCTATTGACTGTCTATAAAGGCGGCCCTTTGTAATTTTGCTGGATTATGCAACACAAAAACACTATTACAATGAGTTACAGAGAACGATTTTCCCTTCAGCCATCAAGCAAAGGTAAAACATAAAGTGCTTTGCATAAGGGAGGAGAAAATGTATCTTGTTTATTGATGTAGCCAAGCTCAGATAAAAAAACATGTTGGATTTATACTAAGGTTATTATCCATTCATAATGCTTACAGACGGCTTGTGTGATAGCTTTATTTCGGCTGTTTTTTGTTTTTTTTTAATCTTTTTTACTTGATTGAGAAAGAATTTTAAAAATGTTCCTTCCTGTAATTAATTGGCAGCCGGAATCTTCAAAACTTGCAATGAAAAAGACTCCTGAAAAAAAAAGAATTTGCAACTCTCTAACCTTCAGATCATGCAGCAAGTAGAAACTGACAAACTTCACGGCTTGCTTTTTTAGTTTTCAAAGGATTTTTATTTTGGAATCTTCTCTGCCTGCAAGTATCACAGGAATGCGTAATGAAAGCACACATTGAGAGTGAAAAAGTATTTGCGAATGTGCCAGGCAGTTGTCAGGAAGCTTTTGTTCAGTTATAAAACCTTATGGAGTCTTATGAAACACTGTTACTATCATTAAATATCACATAGTATAATGGTTGACACTGGACCTTTTACAGATTTGGCAGTTTAATACTTTCAAAACATGCAAACTTAACATCCCACAGGCAACAGGTCGTCACAAACCTGCACCAATGCCAGCCTGCTGTGTCTAATTTTAATATTTGCAGCATCAGGATTGATGTATTGTTATCATGCTTTTCTGCGATAGTTGATCGTACTCCACATATGTTTTGACTTTTACATTAAATTTGATTTGTGCTGTGATATTTATACCCCTGTCGTTTGATACGGTGTTACAGTAGAGTGACAATGGGAGTCGTGGAAGTGAATATGTTTCTATTGCCTTTGATGAAATTGCTTGCAGACTGTTAATTTGTGTTTTTTCACATGTGCAGTGTTGGTTTAATTAAAATTCATGTCATGTAACAACTTGACCAGAAGATGTTTTGCAACAAAAACATGTTTTTTTTTTCTTTTCTTTTTTTTTAGATTTTGAAAACTTCCAAACTAAACAAAAGGTCTTCAGAAAGTCTCACTATGTTTGACAGAACCTGTATTTTTCTTCTTTAAACACACGAACGCGTCTAGGTACTCAACTGATGTGAAAAATGTATCCTGGATTCTAATAGCAAAGTTGTATGTTTGCCAGGGTGCATGTGTGTCCTCAGTTCACCCTGCTGCCCATATGGTTTTCTACAAGTCAGGGTGAGATCACTGCTGAGCTGACGGGTAAATTAAAGGGAAAGTCAAGGCAGTTTAAGGTATTAGAAAAGAATCAGAATAGTAGGTTTTTCAAAACTAAGAGTGTGCTGCGAATACTCTGCTTCTCTCTTGGCATCAGAAAAGTTGACAGTAAACAGCATTCCTAGCAGCCAAAAGTTAAGATTGCGCACAGTCTCTCTCAGTGTAGATCTGCGTACACGGAGCAGTCGATGAACACAGAGGGAATTATTTACTCAATAGTATTTGTGCTGAAGATTCATTGGAAAAAAAAGATTTTCCTTTTTTTTTTTTTTTACTTGACAGAAATGTCTGCTCTGATACGCCGTTTAATGGCCTGAAATTTACTTCAATCAAACCATCTTCACAAATCCACAGTGAGAGTGGTTATTAATTTCCCTCATAGTTTACTGTTTTAATGAGTAGGAAAGGAATAGAAATCTCCTATTGTCCTATTGTGGTTGTGATTTACGACAGTTGGCCCAAGTGTCAGAAGAAAAGCATTCCTAACCTGCTCAGCAACAAACAAATGCCAAGGCAAATGTTCAGCTTTTCAAAGCTGCTGTTTCACAATAGCTTTGACATTTATTGGTAATTATGAAAAAGAAACAGTGCGATGGTTGTAGTGGCTCTCATATCACCTGCGTTATATTTTCAGCACAGTTGTAGTCCATGTGTTGACATCCATGTCATGTTTAGGTGCTTGTAACATCAGAATAATAGCTGCCAGTTGTGGCTGAGGTTGGACAGTGTTTTTTTTTTTCTTTTCTTTTACTTTGAGAATACAGAGTAAAGTGTGGCAGCTCCTATGTAAACTACCATTAAGCTTGGATTTCCTTCTTAATTTCTATGAATTCATTAATGAATTCATCTTAGAGACGTAATCTCCTTTACAGACTTTGTCTGTGGCAGGCTTTGCTGCTGGCTAGTGTCTCATCATTCATATATTCACTCAGCTTTTTTTTTTTTTTTTTTTTTTTTTCATTCTTACTTCTTTTCAGGGTCAGTCCAGCGTATCCCAACATGCATTTAGAGAAAGAGAGAAAGGCAGGTCACTTGGCTAACACAAAAAGAGAAAGAGGTAGCAGGAGTCAGCTATTAAATGTATACTATTAGCATAGGTTTACTGAACACTAATCCTGTTTTACAGTAAAAATGACTGAAAAATCTAAATCAAAATAAAGCATAAACCTACCTAAGCCTTTCCATCTAACCATGACAGTAGAAATGATTTGGAAGTATCACATTTATGGCATGACCTGCTGAAAATACTCCCAGCCATGTGGCATGATTTTTTATAGTAATGTTAGCAGAAACAGCTGATCGGCTTAGGTTACACTCTGGAGCTTAAGAGCCATAGATTGTTACCATAAAAGATAATAATTCTACTCCATTCAACACACAGCACTGACCAACAATTCATGGGCATTAACAAGGCCAAAGGGCCAGTTGATTAGCATAAACAAAGCTGGTAGGTGGCTATGTTATCTCTCCACTTTATGAGGCGACTCTGTACTGATCGTCTCTGTTCACGGAACAGATCAGAGGACAACCTAAACAGTTACATTTACAGATCATAATATGAGTTGTGATAGTAAACGGACAAACTTCCTTTATTGTTGGCGGTGACACAATGCAAAGAAGCAAACAGCTGGTGGAAGTAAGGTCATGAAAACACGTTAGAATATGCTTTGGTTATTTCTGTTTTCAGGAATATGTAAAACCCTTTTTTAGTGGTGAAGGTAAAAGATTTTAACGAACTGCATCTAACCATTGCAACAATGACGAAGAATTCAAGTGTAGTTGCGATTAAAGGAAATGATCAACTAACATATGGATGAAAAGATTAATTAGTTAAAAGAAAAAGTGCGTTTTTTAACAGCTAACCCCTTATCATGGGCCAACAAACAAAACAAAAGCTATCTGTAGCTTCCGTGAGAAATACATAGCCAAAAAGAATTTATTTGGCACTCAGATGTCTTTTCAATCTGGCAAAGAATGATAATTGGCTATGTGCACACATTTAATAAGTGATATAACTAGCAGAACCACACAAACCAGTGGACCCAGTGGAGCTTTTCCCTTGCTGTACCTGGTTAATGCAAAAGAGAACGTTTTTCTGCATGACACGTTTTTAACTCAATGTTGCATAATCAAGCAAAAACAAACCTAAATTTAAAAAATAATGGCAGCAAACAGCTTTGAAAATATTGCTTTGATGGAAGTGACTGATTCTGTATTGCTAAATGTAACTTGTGAAGTTCATAAACAGTGCTTTGTCATATTTTTGAGACTTCACCTACAGTATATTTGATACCTATATTGATTACCTATACCTATATATTTTACCTATATTACTCGTTTGCTCTCAGGTGTATTTATTGAGTGATAGTGTGTGTCGTACTGTAGCCTTTCAGTATACAGTAGTTACTTTTCACGTCACAAATGCCCCATGAGAACTGACACTCTCTCGGGATGAATGACCTTATTGTCTTTAATAAAGCCTGATTTTTACAGCACTAATGACTTATCTGCATATTCAGTGTCCCCCACACACACATTTCCCTCAGCCCAGTTTTTCAGATTATATCTAGACCTCTTTGGCTTTGTCTTTACAACAGAGACTGATCGACGTTGAATGGGGAGAAATCTGTTCTGGCCTTTTTCTCGTTTCTTATGAAACTAGCTGGCTTGCTTAAGTTTGTCTTGCAACACAGTATTGTATGGATAAACTTTCCCAATGTGGTAAGATTTCCCCGCCTTGTTGGATTAACAGAAAACCTTACCTTTGTGCCAACTTTTTGTGTAATTCGTTAGATCTGACTCATATTATTCAGTCAGCAGGCAGACCACTGGACCAGTCCAGCACTTGGTGATGTGTATAGGGCACTCTTGTGGTCGACTGGGTTTCAGTGTGTCAGCATTACATTTTTAGATGGGTCATATGTCAAATGAGCTGAGGAGACATATATAATCTGTATTTACTACACAACAGCTTGCCAAACTATAAATACAGAAAACAGTGCTAGCATTCATACTGCTCAAAATAAGTGTTTGTATTAAGTCCTTTGGAGTTAAAATCTTCCATGCCGAGGAAAATCTATACTTGTACGCAGAAGATATTGTTAGTTCACCTAAATAATGACCCATTTTATCTCTGCCTGATGGAATTTGTATTGTTAATGTAGCTACAGGGTGAGGAAATACTTTACACCATAAAACCTTTTTGCAATGTCCATTCTCACTGTTCCCTCAGCTTTTCCCCCCTTTCCTGGCTTTCAGTCGTTGAACAAGTTTGCAGCATGTCATTTTTACTGGCCGATGAATGTTTTTAAATAGCCAATATTCAAGCAGCAAAATTCTGTTAGGGAGGCTAGATTGCTGAACCTTGAAGCACAAACCAACAACTAAAGCTGCAGGGTTGTGCCGAGCTGCTTCAAGCACCCTTGTGCATTTGTGAAAGTTCAGCTACGTGCCAGCAGCTGCACGAGGATCCACCAGCTCGTGCACCCTCGTGCAGCTGCTGGTGAGACACATGGTACACAACCTCTGAGTTTGCCCACAGTGAGATTCACATAGGGAGGGATGTAAATTCCCGGTGATTCAGATTCTATTGTCAGGAATGATTTGGGTATGATTTGTTTTAATCTGTCATTCTAGAAAACAAGCAGAAGACTTCAGTTTTCTAAGACGCTGTCATTTAACCACACGTTTGTATTTGTGAGTGTTAAAGAAAGAGAACCTTGTCTCTATAACACTATAAGTGTCATATATGGCATGTCGTTCTCACATTTGTAAGCACAAGGGCTTCTCTTTTCAATTTCCTGAACTCAGAATAAACATACAAGAATGTGTCTTCTTTCTGTTGAATCTCATCAGTGACCAAGAGAGCATACACTTAACTTAAACACTCAGTTTGTGATGTTTGCTGAAATGTAAGACGAGCATGTGTGTTACCAAATCTCTCACACTTTTTCCTCTTTTAAAATCAGTTCAAAGGGTCTTTTCTGCTGGTTTGTTTTTCAAGGACAGTAAACTTAGTTTTCTCTGGAAGACATACAGTAAAGGTGCTACGTTTCCCTTACACTGCATTTCACTTGTTGAGAATTACGATGTCATTCATTCATAGATAAAGAAAGGCTTGTGAAATGTCTTTAAAAAAAAAAAAAAAGAATTTTTTTTTCCCCCAAAACTGAATATATTAACTGCTCATTATCGCTAGTTATGGACTGAGTCCTATATGAGCATCTGTGTAGGTTCATGAAGATCTCTTAATGGGCTGCAAGGTCCTTTTTTGGAGAGGCTAACTGTCCTTGACATGTGTAGTAGCTGTAGAGAGGCAGTTGCTGTGGACTCTTGTGCCTAAATGATAACTCTTGAATTTAGCATTATCTGCTTCGGGGGTAAGAGGTGTTTTGGAGACTATCATATGAGTAGTCAGATGGTTCTTTTTGGTCAAATGCTCATTAACAAAAGCAGAACCATTTGCCAATTCTGAGATATTTTCAAAAGCTTCTGTTCCATCACCAAAGTGACGCACAGTCTTTAATTTTAATGGCCGTATGCCAACAGTGGCTGTTTGTTTCTTTCCCTGTTATGTGAGGAAACTTCATTAAATACATAATGGAAATTTTACTGATAGCACTAATTCCCGAGTGTTTGTGTGGACTTTGAAAAAAAAAAAAAGTATATTAGAAGTAGATTATCCTCCCATCTGTAAAAGCACAATGGAACTGCTATGGATAACGGGTGGTGGTGGGTGTGTTCCTGCCAGAAATGACGAAGTTGAACAAGCTGTCCTGTCAAAAGATACTTTTAACAGTCCTCAACTTGCGTAATGGTATTGCAGTGTTTATTGTTATTTGCGTGCTTGAGGAATTTATTTGAAAGACGCACATCCTGTCACATTGAGTGGCTTTCTGTTGGACTGGATGTCTTAACAAATTAATCTGCTGTGCTATTTGAGACATTTTATTGGCAGTGGAACTAATCATGAACAGTCAGATTAAATTTAGGGCGCTATAAGGAGTTAACAGATGTTCCAGTGATGCACAGAAATGCATAATGTGGTTATTCAAGCAAACTTAACTGAGCAGTGGTCTAAACATTACTTTGGTGTAATTACTCCATGACGCTTTGACCAAATAGGAGAGTATTTGTGGAAGTGTTTGAGTGAATCAGTAAAATTGGATTTTATTTTATTTGCATGTTTTCAACCTGAAGTTGTGAAGAAAGGAAAACTGACTTGAATCTATAGATGAAGAACCCCATCAAAGTTCAGAGAAATGTCATGTGGTTGCTGAGATGAAGAGATTTCACACGTGATCTAATTACTGTTTATTTACATGTAGAAACATTAAGAACTGGTTTCCTGCTTGTGCACCCTAAGATTTTAACCAAGGAAGGAGTACAAAATGAAAAAAAAAAAATGTTGCGTGAAAATCTTGGCTCTGCTTGTCAGCAGCCTACGTGCACTTGCTGATGGTTTTCAGTAGCTTCTGCGAAGGCAAATCAATTAAATCTTGAGACTGTGATGTGTTTTCTGCAGCTTTTCCTGTAGAGTATTTGAGTTGGATGCATTACCTACGTGTTAAGTGCTTCACAACGTTATAGAGAAACACTCAGCGGTAATAAAGGACACGCTGCTCTGAATTACTCCAATTTGATCAACAATCGCAACTTTGTAAGCCTGAGATTAATAATTTTAAATAATTTTTTAACTGTGTAGATGTAAGGAAACTACCATGCAAAAGCAATGGATAACATTTAATTAGATTTCTTTGTCCTCTTCTATTAAAACAAGTTGGGAATGATGAGTTGTGTGCTGTACATGCATGCTGTTATAGGATTGAAATATACGTTATCAAACACCCCATCAGTTATCTCTTCAGATATGCACTTCATCACTTGATTATTGCTATTAAAAACAAAAATAGATAAATAAACAAATAACATGTCCTTGCTCCACATTTACATTAAGAACTGAATTACATCACATCAAAGCCTAATTTATGTTTGTTTACATGGTAATGCTCTTGAGCTGAAAGGATGATTGGAATTAATTATCACAATTTGGATTGCAATGATTGATCAGCAGTCGAGATTTCAAACAAACTTTCTGCTAATAAGCTGCAAATCTGCATTAGATGCATCAAGAGGCTGTATGCACGAGCATGGACATGAGCTTTTCATAATGCCCTGTGGCCTTTTTGTCTGCAGATTTAAATGTACCAGGGGCCTTGAATGTATGCTTGTAGCGTGTTGTAAGCATTATTTGCATATTCAAGATGTGCATTATTCACATGGCTGATACTGCTCCTTTCAAAACCGTGCCTCTTGTGTCTCTTCTCAACCCCATCCCCCATCATCACCATTTTAACCCCCCCCCCACCTACCCCACCCCTCTTGATTAACTAATGTCCAATTCGATGCAGTGTATTTCAGGAGCTTGTCACCTAATGCAGGCAGCTGATTAACCTGAGTCTGGCTGGTGAAGCTGCAAGCCTCATCTCCCTGTCTTAATTTCTTTTCTTTTTTTTCTTTCCTTTTTACCCCCCTTCCCACACACACACACACTCTCTCTCTCTCTTTCACACACCCCTTCTCCCTCCTCCTCTTCCACCCCTCCTCTGTCTTTGTTGTGGCGGCAGCAGTGAGGCATGCATTGCATTGGCGGTCTGAAGCATTGTGTCTGATTTCCAGCAGACAAACTGACCTCTGGGGATTTATTGACAGTAAACTCCACAGAGGCAGACACAGAGCTGGGAGCATAGATGCAGCCTGAGAGGCATTGGGTGGGGTGAGGGGGTGGTGGGAGAAGGTTTGTAAGGAGGGAGGAGAAGAAGGAGGAACAGGGGTGCACAGACGGACAGATGGATATATGGAGGAAAAGACTGAGAGAGCCTCAACGTGATGAAACAGGAAACAGGTAGACACAGAGAAGAAATCAATATGGCGGGCTGAGAGGGGTGCACACACAAAATTTGGTTTGATTGTGATTTTTTTTTTTTTTTTTTTTTCTGGAGTATTAGCAAGTGAAAGAAAATGGCCGCCTCCTACGAGGATCTAATTAATTTTGAAGGATCATCAGCCCCTTTAGTCCAAGGAAGGGTATGGGGGTGGGGGGTAGGAAGGGAGGGAGACAGACCCCTGGGCTGATTAGAATTCACTGCAGGTAGGCGCTGGCTGCTGCTCACCCACTGTGTCACGGCTAAAATGGAATCACGGTTGTGAGTGGCAGTCTGGGCAACGGAAGCCGGCTTCCTATGGCCTACTCCTTTGTTACCAGCATTCACCTCACTTTACCCCTCAGGCAGCTGGATTTACATGTCTAGATGGGAGAGGGAAGCCATAGAAGGAACATATACACATGTTTGCATTGTCTGAAAGTACACACACACAAAAAAGCCTGTGGCAGTAAGATACAGTTGCATCTAAAGCTAACCCCTACTGAAAAAGAAAAAAAGGTCAAATACTTTCCATTCTAATGGATTCAAGCACATGTGTACAGCATGATAAACGTTAGGGTTTGAAATATGGCTCTTGCCTTGGTTTCATTTTGGTGAACTAATTTCGTAATGATTTCCCTATTAGTGGTGAAGGTAAGGTAAGGGTTAAACCTATAGTTGGTTAGCATGTGGGCTAGAAACAGGAACAAGGCTTATGTTTGGTGTCCAGACTTTAAGAGCCAGTCTGCACAGCTTATTCTGCTGGATAAGTTATTTTTAGCTTTATTGCCAAGACAAAGGAAAGAGTTTAAAGTTTTATTTTGAATAAAAGGGTTAAGAAGTTTACAGAAACACATTTTTTTTTTCAAATGTTGACCCAACCAGTATGCGTGCGTGATCGTGTGCTGTCACAAAACGGTTTGTCTCAGTGTCAAGTGATCCCCCTCTGCTGCTAAACATACCATTACTCATCTATATCTAATCATCAAATATGTTAGATGACCAACATGTATCTCACTCACTGCAGTACTTCTCAAACTGGGGCCAGTGAGCCTAAAGAGGACTGTGAAAACAGGCAGTTTCAGTAACGACACCTTAACTCTGCTTTTCTCCACAGATATTGTGCTTCTCTGCACCAAAATATAGATAAAATCATCAACTTTGAGGCACATCTATTGTCTAAGATGTATCTATTACCTTGGCACAGAAAATCAGAAGAGGGTGCATACAGAAAGAGATCCTTCTCCGCACTAAGTGTGTGGAGACAAGACAGAGGTCGCCTGTTTAAAATCCTCATAGTTTTTATCTGTGGATTTTTTTTGCCTCAGTATCTTAGATTGTGTGTGTGTGTGGGGGTGTGTGTGTGTGGGGGGGGGGGGGCTTTAAATGAGTTCTTGAGGGCTGTAAAAGAATGATTTCTGTCAACATTTAATGTGCAGGTCTTGTCAAATCCTGGCCCCATTTTGGTTATTCAGCAGCTTAGCGTAGGAAATGGCATTTTACAGAGAGCACTTTATGTTCGTCTTGTAGCAATCAGAATGGCTACTAAATGCATTTTATGAATTTTGCCCAAAATATTTAAGAGTTATATCAAATTTGGAAATATGTGCTGAACCCACATTAACACTAAACATGTCGCCTAATTTCCAGACACTTTCAATAGCTACAGTGCTTGTAAAACTCTAAAGCACTTAGAACAATGTGGGACTAATAAGAGGGAATGCATTTGAAAAAAGCATTTTTGCATTGGTACAATGCATTTTTTTAGCTTCCCGGGTCATAAATGATAATATAGGTATGTGACTTTAATGTGGTTAGGTTCACATCATTCTTGTTGCCAGTTTTAGGCTTAAATGTTTACATATTAATGTGTTCTTTAAAATATAAGAGCAATTGTGTCTGGCTTTCCTAGCGTCACCAAAGCAGCGCATCACATGCTTTATGTTGTTGAATGCCTTTCTTGTGTTTTTCAATGAATGCCTTGTGTATTCAATATTTGACTCATTTCTATTATTAAAATATCTTAATTTGTCTTTACATCTTTGTGAGAGGTTTTGTGGCTTAATTTGTGGATTTAAAAGCAGCAGAAGAAGGTACACATACACAGATACAGTGAGTGTGACTGAGCTCTCTTCTAAAATATTTAGAAAAGATCCCTGTGTAAATGAATGAAAAAACAGCTCAAATTTTTCTTGGGAAGGGTGTGGTTTTGTTGTCCAGCAGCTCAGATAACTGTTGAAAAAAGAACCAGCTCCAACGGCAACATTATTTTCAGCCTTGATTTGTAATTTTGTAGTCATGTGATCACTGGATCGTCCATTCGTCTTGCTGTAAAAACTCTTCACACATCTGTTGCAGCACGCCTGTGGCAGATATTCCTGTTACTGTAGCTCGGGGTTCATTAAGGGAGTGGCAATATCGACGAGGCAGTATGTGGCATTAAGATTTGTCTTTGTCTTTTCTTTCCCCCCTCCAAACACTGTGGCAGAGCAACACATGATTTGGACTGAGAGGACTGACAGCCTTGCCTAGCACCAGGCCTCTGATCAGCCATCTCCACCAGCAAATTAAAGCTTGACCCGCACTTCATCACCAGCCTCACAAGCATCTTCGTAACAAAACGTCATCTAACTGTGAGTATTAGAGTGCTTTTCTTTTTACTTTTCATCCTCAAGAGTAACTTTGAGGAACCATGGCTTGTATGAGAATTAATATTGGATGTTGTGCTGATTTCAGCTAGACTGCTCATCACTGGATGAACCGATCTGTCACTGTCAAAAATGGTTTAATTGCAAGAAACTCAATATAAATATGTTCCAGAGGTTTTATTTCTACAGTAGCAATGTTTTCCATGCTGCCAGACATTCATGATTAAATGTTTCATTCATTGACAGATTAAGTGTAAACAAATTATGTTTTTTGTTTTACATGCGTTGGAGAATTTTCCACGTTAAAAAAGAGCACGGCATTTTTTAAATGATCGTTTTAAGGGAGGTGTCCAATAATCATTCAACCATGATCATTACTCAAGTATGTTTATATGCCGGCACTTAATTTTTGCAGCACCCCTCAGAAAAATCTACAATTTTCACACTTTCCTCCCACCTCATTTTCATTTAGATTTAAATTTCTTTTCACCTCACTGAGGGGAGAAACACTTTAAGTGATCTTCCACTCTACTCAGCCGGGTCACATTTAGTGTATTCCAAGGATAGTTAGGAAGCACCATCACGGTGAACACATGGCTGACAAAAGAATCTTGTTGTCTTTCAAGCCCAGTGCACCACCTAATGGTGTTTGGAGGAACTGCAGAAAAACACACGGAGTGGAAGAAACTTGGAGTAATTAGATGGGAACCATCTTCATCATCCTCGTGGAAGTTTTAAACAGCAGCTTGAAAAAAGAAATTAAGTTGGTTTTTGAAATAAGTTGATTGTCTTTCTCTAGACTGAGGAAACAACCATTGCTATTGTTTTAGCAGTCCTTCAAGGACCATCTTATACATGTTTAGAAGAAAAAAAGCAACATTTCTAATGTATTTAAACCGTTAATCTCTGACTGGATTCCACATTATGTGCAATTAAATAATCTCTTTACACAGAAGTGAATTTCTTTTAGTTCTTCATATACTCGAAACTGTAGCTTTCCAGTTTGTATATGAACAGAAATTTATTACTATTGATGTATCTCTAATATACGGATCAAGGGTGACCCCATGTTGATGTATTACATCAGAAAAAGCAAAAAAGTTCATTTAATTCAGCTGGACAGAACAGTGATTTTGTATGTTGAAGTTTTTCATCCAGGTGTGTTCCTCCCAACCTACAGGTGACATCAGTTGCAAGGGGATGACCGAGCGCATTCATAACATCAATCTTCACAACTTCAGCAATTCTGTACTTGAGACCCTCAATGAGCAGCGCAACCGTGGGCACTTCTGTGACGTGACTGTTCGGATCCATGGAAGTATGCTGCGAGCTCACCGGTGCGTGCTGGCTGCTGGAAGCCCCTTCTTTCAGGACAAGCTGCTCTTGGGCTACAGTGACATTGAGATCCCCTCTGTGGTCTCAGTTCAGTCCATCCAGAAGCTGATTGACTTCATGTACAGTGGGATTCTGCGAGTATCTCAGTCGGAGGCTCTGCAGATTCTCACCGCTGCCAGCATCCTTCAAATTAAGACCGTCATTGATGAGTGCACCCGCATCGTGTCCCAGAATGTGGGTCTGGCAGGTCCAGGAGGGTTTCCTGTTATACCAGGTGATTCTGGTCAGGAAACACCCCGTGGCACTCCAGAGTCTGGCACCTCCGGGCCCAGCAGTGATGCAGAGTCAGGTTATATGCAAGCAACATCACAGCAAAATGTAGATCGTGCATACACATCCCTGTACTCCTACTCTAGCCTGTCTCTGCAGAATGGCACCCGCGAGCGCCCCCTTTACATCAGCCCTATGTCAGCAAATTATGATTCAAGTACTCAGAAGGACCAGCAGTCTCAAGATCCGCCCTGGATCAACCGTATCCAGGAAAGATCTCAGCAGGTCGATCGCTTTATGTCCACAGCAGAGTCCACTCACTGCCGCAAGCAGCCCCGACCGGTACGCATACATACAGGAGGGATGCACATAAAGCAGGAGGCCGAAGACGAGTACGGCTGCTACAACGAAATGGGGGACTGCCAAGATGACATTGACCACAGTGAAGGTGTAGAGAGTGAATCCAAGGTTGAAAGTTTTGACTCAGGGGTGAGCTCCTCCATCAGTACAGAGCCAGACACCATGGAACAGCAGCCGTACCTGACGAGCTTCAGTCGAGAGGGTGGTGGAGAAATGCAGCAAGGTGAAGGAGCTCCAGTGCAGATAGAGGTCAATGACTCATCCCCAGAGCAGGTGCAAAAGACAGAGGATGGGGACACATCCCACAGCACTAGTGACAGTAGCATAATGCAGCCCCTGCCAAACTCAATCAAACTCAGTCCCATGTCGCAGTACATGCGCCAGATAGAATCACACACCAGCAATCTGAGGATGCCGCTCACCGTGACCAGCAATTCCCAAGTGATGGGCACTGCTGGAAGCACCTTCCTGCCCACACTCTTTCCTACACAGCCGGCTAGAGACCACAAGCCTTTCCTTTACCTTCCTGGCCAACAGCAGCCCCAGTTTGTTGCAGTGCCGCCTCCTGCAATGCCATCATTCCCGAACACCATGTCGGTACAGCAAGCGCCAGCTCAACAGCAACAGGCTGCAGGAGGGATTGGTCAGGGGGAAAAGAAGCCCTATGAATGCACTCTCTGCAGTAAAACCTTTACTGCAAAACAGAACTACGTCAAACACATGTTTGTACATACTGGTAAGTCAACATTTACTATTTGAAACTAAGAAATGTTCTAAAAATTCTAAAGCTAAAGCTTAATTAAATTATTGTTTTATTCATTGTTAACGTGAGTCATATCTGAGCTTGTTTAATACTTTTGGTCAGATGTTGACAGGCTACTAAGGTTCAGCATTTGAGATGCGTTTGAGAGCCATCAGGTAGCACAAAGTAAAACCAACTTACTGGAGCCCAAAACTGCAATGGTCAGAAGTTAAAAAGGCAAAAAGCAAGCGCTTGAATTGTTTTTGATTTATCCCTCATGAGCCACTGTAGTAATGTTCCAATACAATCTGTTGAAGGAGTGGGTAGGAATCCACCATCCAAATAAGGCATTTCCACAATTTCAAACTTTTTTATTTTAGTTAATTTATCTTTACTTAACCTTTATTTAACCAGAAAAGTCCCACTGAGATTAAAAACCTGTTTTCTTGACCAAGAGGCAGCAGAAGTTATAAGACAGTTTATACAATACAAATAATTAAACAGCTACAATTTAAAGATGTCGTTTCAAATGCTTATAATAAGTTAATTTCCCGTCTTTCTCCAAAATGTTCCATGTAAAAGAAGTAAAATAAACAAAAGCCACATTTTTCACTTTTCTGTGGCAGCTGAAACAGTATATCATTATATTGCTTTGTTGACAGTGATTAACCTGAATGCAACACGTTTTTGCATCAATAAGCTTATTTTATCATCATGACATTTAATTACAGCATTGAGGTGTGCCCACGTAGGATCTGATGTTGTTGTTTGTTGGCACACAATGAGACAAAATTATTAATTGACTTCTTGTTTTCAGTCTTGTTCCTCTTTTAAATGACGTTTTGGGGGGCATTCCTCTGTAATTAGATTAGATTTTGGTTTGTGGGTGAAGTTAGGCTAGGAGGCTAGAAGTTAGGCTAGTTAGGGGTTTTAACATCAAAAATATTTGGGAAGGTTTTTAGGGCAGGTATTCTTATGCCTTTAATACCACAGCTGAAGAGAAGAAATAGGCAGGAGACAGTGAGGCTTGCTAAAGGCAAATTTCTTTGGTAGAACATATCCTTTATTGCTGGGTGCACAGGGTCATGCAGTTTGCATCCCAAACACAGGAGACAAGAAAGAATAAAAAAAAAAAAAAAAAAAAAAAAAGCCAGTTTCCTTAAATATTGAGTGCATGCAAAATGTTACAGTTCTGCGTGATCCTAAAGCAACAAAAGCAAAACATAAGCAGATCCCTTTTGTGAATACTTCCCCAAATGGAACAGTCACATGTCTTCTATTAAATAATAAAAAAAGAATCATTTATTTACTTAATTAACTTAATTACAGCCTGATAAAAACTGCCCTAGAAATTACATTCATTAGGTCACAGCTGACTAGCATCCTTGTTATCATTTGGATTTAACTTACAATGCCCGCTGAGTTCTCTTGCAGCACACCATTTCCCTGCGCACTGCTTTCTCCTCGCAGTGACGACCTTATCAATCACATATTGTGGAGATCATCATCCCAGAGAGAAAGAATTAAATATCATATAATTAGATGATTCCATAAAAATTGTCGACTCAACCACCATCATTATTCATTAAAGTCCATTTTATGGCCAGAAGCATTTGTTATTTGAAGGCTACTTACACAATTGTGAGTGTCAGAGTGATGATGTATTAAAAAGGGAAAAATCATGAATTGATCAGTTTCCTAGACTTTATCTGAACATTCCACGGCAGCTAATGATGGATTACATTTGCTTACATTTTTCAAGAAATACAAAAAATAGTTCGAATCAATGGAATGAGACTGTCTTTAAGCACATTTGATATCTGGGTGAATAGAATATATAACACATACACACCGCTGTAGAACATGAACAAAAATGTGTCTTGACGCACATCAAATGTTCACAAACCACCTCATTTCAGCTCAATCAAAAGTAGTTAAAAGATGGTGGACTCAATATGAGTGCTTTCTGCTGCAGAGTAAACATGTCATTTACTGCAATCAGAACTCTGTCAGCAACAGAGAGGCACCTTTTCAAAAGTATGACTCACCATGGTGCAAATATGCTGGCTTGAACAGGGTAGTCATACCTGTTACAGTGTGTACAGTATGCACTGGCTCTACGGCACTCATGTGTATGCGGCCCTAAAATCCAACTGCCTTCTGGATCAGATGAAGGGGAAAAAGTAATAAAGCAATAGTATCAATTATTGGCTTCATTAAATCAAAGCAGGAAGCTTCTCATTACTTCATTCAGAGCAGCAGAAAACAACAGACATACAGGACTTCATTAGCTCGCATGATTCAATTCACCCTCTGCTACAGTATTTGGAGTAATACAAGTCTCTTCTACCTTTTATAGCTATATTTTTGTATTTATGTATGTATTGATGTTTCTATTTTTTCACCCCATAAATCATGCTTACTGTAAGTTATGTAACATAAACTCGCATCACAAAATAATGGCATATAGTTACATAAATTATTTTGTTCAGAATTGTATCAAAATAGCATCAATGTAGCTTTTTACTTACTTTTCTGTTGCTGTAAAAAAAAAAAAGTGTACAGTTTTTTAAATGTGCAGTTTTGATATGGTTTAGCAGCCTTTACATTGGCCATATTAGCATTAGACTACTTGCAATAAAAACCTTTCCTTTACACTGTTGCAGCATGCAGCTTTTAGTGTAAGCAGCACCACGATGAAGCCAGCACAGGTTTAAATAATTCTAGCCTGAGGTATGTTCCTGTACTGGAAAAGTAACATTGTTGGCTTGAGGCGCCTGATGTTTCTACACAAGTTGAAGTCAGATGATCCTGCCACATTGTCTATGTGGCACCGAGAGCCTGTTGGCTGTGTTTCAGGAGAATTAAAAATCTAAATTTGCCTTGACTCAGTTCCAAACTAGCCTACTAATTTGCTCCATTTTTTGTCTTTAATAAACAGACATGCACTGATTTACACACAGCAGCATAAGCACCCTGAAATCTTTCATTAAAAGTGACCGCACCACACAGATTTTGACATTTTAGTGAATGCCCTCATCAGGCTGGCTGTTTACACGATGAACAGATGGAGCTAAATTAGCTTTAGAAAAAGAAGTGGAAATCAAATGGGGAGGTTAAGATTCATAGCAATTTCCCAGGAGTGATGCAAATATGACACTTTTTTTTCCTAAAACTGAGGCATAAATTTACTATTAAGCAGCGGTGCCCGCAAAAGCTTCATTTTATGTATAAAATGAGGCTTTGTACACATGGCAACAGAGTTACATCACAAGATTTCAATAATTCATTCAGATGCCATTGTCCAAAAATAGAAAACAAATGCTAGGCTTTTTTTTTTTTTTTGTATCCCAAGGCACATTTCCTCTCCATTCATTTAACCCTTGAATGCTTTTTGTTTTGTATGTACATCCAGGTGAGAAGCCTCATCAGTGCAGCATCTGCTGGCGCTCGTTCTCCCTTAAGGATTACTTAATTAAACATATGGTGACACACACAGGAGTGCGGGCCTACCAGTGCAGCATCTGCAACAAGCGTTTCACCCAGAAGAGCTCTCTCAATGTCCACATGCGGCTGCACCGTGGTGAGAAATCTTATGAGTGCTACATCTGTAAGAAGAAGTTCTCACACAAGACCCTGCTGGAGAGGCACATGGCCCTGCACAGCACAGCCAGCGCCATCACAGGGCTGTCAGGGAGCGCAGGTACCCCAGGCCCAGTTTCCATTCCCATGCCTTTGGCTGTCCCTGAGCCTGGACCTGGAGTGGTGGCCCTCGCCATGCCAGTAAGTGGGGGTGCTGGAGTAGGGGCCGGGGTAGGAACAGGAGTGGGTGTAGCTGCAGAAGCAAGCTGCCAAGAAGGGACCACCTACGTGTGCTCCGTCTGCCCTGCCAAGTTCGACCAAATGGAGCACTTCAATGACCACATGCGAATGCATGTCTCCGATGGATAAGTACAGATAAATAAACTTCTTTTAAAAAAGAATGACATACAAAATGGCACTAGATTTTCCTTTTCTTATTTTGAGGTATGAAGAGTAATGAGTATAGACACTGGCACATTAAGTTTCCCAAAAAAAGTTTTTTTCTTTCTTTTTTTTCTGTTATTCTAAAAGAAAAAAAAAAGATGGTGGCCTTAAGGCTTAGTAGTTTGATATTGATCTACTGGATGGATCCTAACTACAGGCCTCTAAATGTATGCTTTCCTAAAATACTGATTTATGTGTTGAACACTACCGAAAGGCCTACGAAAGAAACACATACACACAAACACACCTTTAGTGTAGATAAGTCTGAATGACTATAAATGAGCAAATATGTTTGAGCATTTGTGTATTTGCATATGTCTGTCTGTTGTGCTAGTGTGTGCGTGCGCGCGCGTGTGTGTGTGTGTGTATGTTAATTGCCATGAAACATAAATCATGGCAGTTGTGAACCCATACTGACCAGTTTGGAAACTATAGATGTCCAAGCTTACTGTGGTATAATTTACAACGACAATAACAAAAAAAAGAAAAAAAAAGTCATCTGGGGTTGGGCTACATATTCCCTCTAAAAATACTGATGGTCACAAGATTGCCTTCTTATATCAAATAAAAAAGGAGAGTAGTTAATTTGACACTGGGTTTTATTTATTCCTATGGTATTAAGGGATTATAATGCAGCTGTTGTCATGGTACCAATTTTAATCATTTTACTGAAATGTAACTTCCTGTCAGAAGTGATGGGGACAACTATTCCTCATATGTTTTCTGATTATTGTCCATGCATTTTGATGGTCAAGATAACGTTTACTAAATTTGGTGTGTTGATGAGACAGTATTTGAGCAAAAATATGTTTCTTTTTTTCTGAAGTTTGGAGTTTAACTCATTTGCATACACTGCCACTTAATATCTTAAAAGACTGTTAAGGCTTGTAGACCTCTTCCATTGCAAAACAGAAGAAAAAAAGAAAGATCCTTTTGCTGATGGATTTTTTTTCTTTTTTTTTTTTTCGGGGGAGGGGGGGAGCTTTTACATTCACAGTTATGGCAGACTGGAACATGCGGCTAAACTCTTTCTTCATAACTGCTGCTCTTCAACTTGCACCCGACTGTTATGGGATATAGATTTGAAAAAAGAAAAAAAAAGAAGAAAGGATATTTGTCACTTAAATTGTTGTTGGCATTGAGCAGCCTGCATGGTTTTTAATGTCATAATTAAATTCAAAGTCTTTTGTGGATTTAGGCTAGTTGATGATTGGAACAGTGTTGTGGAAGATGGGGTAATCTAATTTTAATCAAATTTGAAATCAAAGTGATAGCCACCCTCCTTAAAAGGCCTGTATTACCTGTTCATTACAACTGCATAGCCATTTCAGCAGGTGGGAGCCAAGTGCATCACTCTTCTTGTATTGACTCTTCCTGAGGGCTCAAATGGCATGCAGCATTTTGAAAGGAAATACAGCCTGAAACCAAAACAAGTCGCTCCATCAATCGATATCACACTGTTTCATGATATACCACAAGTTGCAGATGGAGTGTGTAGACAATAGCTTACATTCCTGATTTTTCTAATACCTAGACACAGCATGTACAGAATACACTCGGAGGCTTGTCTGTGCAAGTTGTCATCCACGCATCACATCCTTTGTGGCTAATTTCTAATATTTTTTATTTCTTTTATATTGCTTTTTATCCAGAATAAGTCACACACAGACACACACACACATGCAACTGCCTGCAACTGCAAACTGAAGGATTTGCTTCTTTAAGTGAGCAAACACTTTCGTAGTTGTGTAATTAAGAGAATAACTAACTGCATACAGGGGTCTTTAAAAGACCAGCTGTCAATTTAAAAAAAAAAACTAATAAAAAAACAAACAAAAAAAAAAACAAAGTGCTACTTTGCACATTTTCTTAAAATGCCTGTGCTTAATATTTAATCATTTTCCTTAAATGAACTTTCTTTTATTCAATTTTAAATGAAAAAAAACACACTTTTTTTTTATCTTGATAAATGGACTGCATTATTTTCTTGCATATATGTTGCACTGCTTAAACCAATAAGTGCACTACTGTTAACAGAGATATTATAGTTTAAGAAAAAGGATTTTTTCTTTTTATTCAACATTTGGTTGTAGAGTTCACATTTAATAGAATAGCTTTGTTCCAATTTTTTCATCGAATAATTCAGCAATTCTTGGCTTTTGTTATTGCTTGCTGATACTTACAGTATATTCTTGTGCCGTTTTAATGCAAGCATTTATCTTTATTTAAAATATTATGTGTGCTCATGTGTTTTAACCTTTGAATTCTATGGAGTCAGTTCCCTATAAGAGTTTATTTGATTGCATTTATTTAGAAACAGTGCAAAATTTTCCTACAAGAACATCCAAGCCAAACAACATAAACAGCAAAACATTAGCAGTAATAAACAACACCCATCCAACTCCTAATATTGACTATTGTTATATCATTGATAATACACTTATAATGTGTGTGTGTGTGTGTTACATAAATGATATGTGTGTCCTAGAACAACTTTCTGTGGGTTTAAAGGTTTAGGAAGGTGATGGAATGCAGCTTCTTTGATATCTGTCACTTGTACACAGTTATGTCTCTTCCTTGGTGTTTGTATGTCTGTGAGTGTCTGTGTGTGGTAAATAGCCTAATCAAATAGTTGATAAATGGAATATCTCAACTGTAGGGCTTCCTTTGCAATATGCAGCGCAGGTACTATGAGAAGCAGCTCTTCAAACCCTTTGGGCTAATAAGGCACCTGTAACAATTGTTCTGAGATTTGCCGGAAGCTTAGGTCAAGTACTGTCGACTTTGTTGTACCAGCTTGGAGAAGTGAGGTCGAGCATTTCAGAGTCGTGTGGAGTTAGTGCAACAGACCCCTTTGGAGATTCTGCAATTTGGTTTTTCTCCAGCTAAACTTAGGAAACATATATATATGTGTATATATATATATATATATATATATATATATATATATATATATATATATATATAAAATGCAGTTGTGCTTGAAAGTTTACATATCCTTCAATTAAAGATGGGGAAAAATCAACTGCCAATGAAATGAGTTGAAATTGACAAATAAAGATTTTGAAAATCATGACAATGATTTAGAATTGTGGTTCAACAGATATACTAAAATAAAACAAGCAAAAACATAAAACAAGCAGACAAGCATGATGGGGCTCTGAACTAAAATGATGTTGATTAAAACTTTGAGGCAATCACTGCAATCAGGTGTTTTCTGTAATGTTCAATAAGACGTCTGCACCTGTTGACAGGTATTTTGGCCCTTTGTCTGGGACAGCTTTGTTTGCTTGTTTGTTTGTTTTGAATTGCTTTTTCAAACCACAATTCAAAATCAATGTTTTATTTTACAAAATTATAATTTTGTAGATTTTTACTTATTATTACTTTTTGCAGCTTGTTGTTCTTTGAATTACTCTTGTGAATTAAGCCTTTTCTTTAATGGGAGTACATAAACTTTCAATCACAACATATATATATATATATATATATATTGGGAGTGCAACGATACAAAAAATTCACAGTTCGGTTCTATTCGATACTTTAGTGTCACGGTTCGATATTTTTTTTTATATAAAAAAATTTTTTCATGTCTTTTTTTAACCAATGTGCTTTTGTCCACAATGGTCATACTTAACATGAAGAACCAAAGTAGTTCCATACACCGGACCTGAATGTAGTCGAACGAGTAGTTTAACGCAGATCCACCGAGTTTTTAACACAGACCTCATCGTCAAGAGACAAGTTGATAAAATAAATGAAAAATTCTGTATTGTTTGATTTTTGATACACGGTGGTCACGGTTCAGTACACATCTGTATTGAACGGTTTGATACGAACACATGTATTGTTGCACCCCTAATATATATATAAAATATACATAAATATATAAAGCGTGAGGTTAGTCCTCAGTAAAAGTAGCACATTACTGAACATTTGATTAGGCATGTCCCTGTGGTGTGCATATAAGCCTAAACTGTATGGTTCCTGTTTGTGGCTGTTGTTGCCAGGATGGCAATTTTGCTGCATGCTAGTGCTATATTTGTCTCTACACAGCACGTGGAGGGTAATCTCATGCCTTAACAGACAATGCACTAAATAGAATATGTAAGCAACTGCCGAGATCTCTTTCCAACAGTATTGCCACGTGTATGGCACACAGCTCATGGCGTCAGTGTTTGTTGTCCGTTCAAGTTAAACACTGCCAAACTATCATCACTTCTTAAACAGCAAAAGGCAGAGATGTTAAATTGAACTTTTTCAGTGCAATAACTATATTCAGTAATTTAGCATTCCTTCATGGCACCTAAATTTTACATATTTGTGTGAACACATATATCAAATGCACTATTGACTGTAGCTAGATGAGTACAACCAGCTTTGTGGTATCATTGGTCTAAATAGTAGATTAAGTAGCTCGTTGTTTTTTTTTTTTTTTTTAAATACCTAATTTCACAACTACACTATCAAATGTTTCTCTATCACATTTTTTGGAATAACAAAAGTAGCCAATTTTAACGTGATCTGGGTGAGGGCTAATAACTCGCCCCCATTGTCGGTTGACTTCTTGTATCATAGGGTGTTTGATGGCAGACCAGGCTTGGAAGGAAAAGAACCTTTGCTCCAGTGTGTCAATGATGTGCTAATATAGTATAACCCCACCCTCCCCTTGCTCCATCAGCATCACGTGCTCTTCACTGTCCATAGTTATATATTCCTTATATTTCCTCTGCTTCTCGTGGTGGTGCTTAATTCTCTTCTCTCGATGTTGCAAAAAAGTCAATTAAAAGTCATTGCAACATCCAGAAAAATAAGTCCTTAATCTCAATTGTGCTTCTTCTAGTCGTAGGTCTAGACTTTCTGTTTGCAAAGTGTGCAGATATTTTCCAGAACAAAACATATTTGAAAAAGTAGATGATAGCCTTGAGCCTGCAGCTGTTTGTATTGTGTTTCAAATATATTCCTGTTTATGTTTGGTTGATCTTAGCATAGAGACACAGGGTCTAAAGTACATTGTTGTCCTTGCAGTAAGTTTAATTCATTGTTAAACTTATTTATTTATTTTGGGATTCCTCATGCTTTTTCGCTGGTGGTCATAGTGGTGTTGATCATAGCTTCACGTGACTGGATAAAGGATTGTCAGTTATTTTTTGCTGTGTACTATAAATATATATATATATACATATATATATAGATGTGTATATATATGCATATATGCTTTGCATTGGGATAAAACAAGGAAATGGAAGGTAGAAATGATTAAGATCATTTTGTGTGAGGAACAGGGTCATTTTTATTCTGATAAGCATGTGTTTGTCTTTGTGTTCATCTTTCGGTCTGTGTCCACACATTTTAAGTCAGATGATCTTTTTGTTTAGGCAAGTCACAAAGTGAAACGTAGAATACAGAAAATACCATCCAGATGATACTTAACTTGCATTTTCGTCCTTCCACAGTACACATAAGAGTGAGATAAATAACTTCTTACAAATGTTCTATATATATTTTAAGTATCACCATCTCCACACAGAGAAAGTTTTCAGATAGTTTGATAAAATCGTAACTGCAGCGAGAGTATACAATACCTTCTGGGATCTAGGGAATATGCCTATCAAGTGCCTATCAGTACATACAGCAACTATACAAAATATTCATAGTTTTTCTCTCCTACATTGCACAAATACAGTATATACACGATGGACTATTAAAAATATACTATTTATACTATTACTGCTGAAACCTGGTGGATGTGAGTGCAGCCTAAGAGAACCCTTTAAAATACCTGAAATGTTTTATTCATATACAGTAAAAGCTACATCTGCAAGTTGTTTTCTTTATACTTACATTTCTACCATCTGGAGGGTTCAAAGATTCAGAATGCAATCACAGCGTGGTGTGAGTAAAATCTGTAAAGGCCCAGTCTTTGATGGTAACTGAAGAATTACATATTTTCTTTTACTTCCACATTGCTCATTCTCTCTATCTCTTTATATATATATAGATATATATATCTATATATATATAGATATATATATATTATAGCTGTAAATTCGGTTTTTGCCATCTGCAAACAAGCCATATAGTGGAATGTACTGTAAGTGTGGGGTGAAAGGGTAGTGGCAATATGTGAGCAGTAGGGGGAGGTGCACAGCAGCATCAGCATGGGGAGCTGATGTTTACACATCGACCTGTCAGTCTCAATAAAACTTCAAATTCAATTTTTGGATATTTTCTAATCTCTTTGTTGGTAAATATTGCCATTTGGAAGATTATAACAGCATCTTTGAGCATGGCAGTAATTTCCTCCACCGGGGCTGTTTTTTAATGAATGAGATGGTTTGCAGTCTGCAGGAGCAGGAAGCTGCTTTTACTTGCGCTCTTGGTTTTATAAGTACACTGTGTGCTTTGATGAAAGGTTGCTCCACATGCAAGCCAATGCCCAGTTTCCCCACAGTGATCATTTAAGTTTTATATTACCTGACAGCCTTGTATTTTATTTACAACTTGAAGCCGTAAAGAGTGAGCAATGAGCAATGTGTGGGGGGAAAAAAAAAAAAAGAAAGTAGTTATTAATCAGACACTCAAGTGGCCGATTTTACAGCCATATATTGGAGACAAAATGAGATTTCAAATTGAGTGTTTTGGCTACATATGAACACAGCTTTGCATGCACAACAGTCTGTAAGTGGTTGGAGGAACAGCATGGAAAGAACTCAAAGAAAGTACGGTAGAATTTTTAAAAAAATCAAGTTTCAGGACTGAGTGGCTTCGATATAAAAGGTTTTGGGATGGCTTATTATTCTGTCCCCTGTGGACTAATTACCACAGTTTTCTCTTTAACCTTCTCCAATTCAGTTGCTTTGCCAATTTCTGGGAGGGGTACACTTCAATTATACCACTGTTATATTAGCATTTTGAAGGAAAAAAATGCTAATATAACACATGAGATTTCACATGAGACTTTATCAGTAAAACAACTCACATGACGAATCAAAAGCTTATGATTGTCTTCATTTTTAATCTTTAAATCCTCCATAAAGCATAGTTTTCAAAATAAATAGGAGAAAACAGCTATGATTAACAAAGACAGACATAGTTTCATAGACATTTAATGTTGAAATAAAGCATTAAAATATAGGCAATGTGATATAGCTAGTCCCTGTCATCCAACTGTCACTCTGACAGAAACAGCATCTGTTCAGATTTTACAAATATCCAGGTTATGTTCAGCTTTTGAGCTTTATGAACAGTGAAGCAGCAGATTTTAAAGTACAAAACAGTATAACAGCTAGATTATATTCACTGTAAAGCTTTCTCAGAACATGCAGTTATTACACTACCCATGATGAGGTTTTTAATAAGACATCATCATCAAATCAGTCCAAATAAAGCATGCAGTCCTGTCTGCGCGGCTCTCTCCTGTAGAGGAGCGCTTGTTTTCAGCAGAGCACAAACTTTATTTTGAGCAGCCCCCTCTCACAGCAATGAGAGGATTCGGACATGTTCTAGCCTCTGAAGACTAAACACCAAGCCTCTTGTATTTAGTTCAGCTTGATGAGACAATTAAGTTTTAAAGTGTGCAGCAGCGTAACTAAAAACATGCATTCCTGTCTAAGTCCAGCACATTCCAACTCCTAGTCTGGCACTTGTTTTCCACACTTAAGTAACCTGATATTATGCAGATTTTCCAGGGCTTAATGGTTTTAAAATCTGTTGCATATTTCATTGTGTGATACACATATTTTCAATCACACCTAAGTCAAGCAAAATTGTTTTCCCCAAAACCCTAAATTTTTTAAAAAAGAAATTAAAATCACATCTTGCTGTTCACATTCAGATTTTGCTACGATATCACAAACCTCCTTAGCTTTGAGCACACCTTATCTTTGTGCGGACTGGTTTTATAGACAACTGTGATGTCGCTTTGTCTCTCTATGCGTGTTATTTTATTTGGCAGAAAATATCAGTTTTACAAATTAAAAAGAGAAGTCAAAGCTCTTTGTCTCTGCCATCACTGCAGGCTTTGATTAACACGATACAGGGGTGGCGATTTGCAAAGCAGGGCCATGCTAATCATTCGGAGTTACGTTTAAAAAAAAAAACTGGACAATGTTTGTTTTGTCAAACCAAAGAAGGGTTAGGATAATTTAAGTTTTTGGAGAAATGAACTTTTTAATGTGTGTGGGGTTCCTGCAATTGGGCTCGATTGCTGTAGTTTTTTTTTTCTCCTGGCAGGGTGCTTGTGAAAATGCGCATGTGTTTTGTCACTTGATCAGTTGTTTATAGTTTTGTGGTTGTGTTAATTTGCCTATTGTAGACCAAAATAGATTTTTTATAAGAAATGCAACAAAACATAAAAAATGAATCCGACACAGTAGCTGTGATGTAAACTATGGCATGTTGAAACATGTGTAAGATTGTAAATGTTGCATTGTTCCTCTGGCAAATCATAATACTCAGAAATCATTGGTTATGTTTTCTCACACACACACATTTTGCAACTCAGTGTACACCTTTTCACCTACATATGGGATTACATTAAAACAGTTTGTCTGATAGGTTTGTATTATCTTTTTCTTCTTCTTTTTTTGCGAGAGCAGTTTTCTTCAAATATTGGCACTGTCTGATATTTCAAAGCTGTCCCAGAAAAACTAATCTGACATTGTGACTTTGAGTACATTCAGCCATTTATACTTGAGATGGACCAAGATGTTAAGTTTGCACATATTTGTGAGTTGTTTATTTAAGCCAAAAAAAAAAAAAATTAAAAAGGAAAGAGCATTATGACACACATCATTCAGCCTCAACAGTTAAAGAAAAAATTTAGATAAATTCAAGAAAGCATCAGAGCCAGCCATCATTGCAAGCTATAATAATAATAAAAAAAAATTAACTATGTTGAAACCAAAATGTAAGATGGATTTAACCATCAATGTGGTCCAAATACATGATTAGTTGTCTTATATCGAAGTGATTTTTTTGTAATAACACATGATGTGCAAGAAGAATGTAAAGCATTGGTAAATTTTGATATTTGGTCATGGATAATATTTCATCACTGTAAGGTCTGATTCTTGGTGAATCTGCTGTATACTATTCATCCTGTGGTTTCAAAATAGGAAATTCAATTACTGTAATTTAGGCAATGTTTTGTTCCTGGGCCGAATTAACATTGTAAATCAGAGATTTCATGTACCCAAATGATAAAAGCAGCTTCTTTAAAATTTCTTTTTATTTTTCTCTTTTAATCTGGCTTACAGGCATTTTGCTGCCATATCATGTATGTAGATGCTTTGGTTAACATGCACTTGAGATGTCCTTATAAATATGTGTACATTTTGTTTGACTTTTTTTTTTTTTTTTTTCCCTGTGCTAGCTCAATATTTTCCCTACAAATTATTTCTTGTATCTAATTCTGAACTTGGCAGAAGTGGAGCTGTTGTAGTAAAGGTAGTTAACATCAAAACTAAGCAACCCTGAAATATATGCTGCAGTAATGTGTTTTCAGTTTGTTTTTTGATAATTTATGCTCCAAGTTGGTTTGTGTTTTATTATTATTATTGTTGTTATGAAACAAGCTTGTTTGAAATGTATTGACTGCTGTTTTGAAATAGGGGATAAAGTTGTGTTTTTTTTATGTATGTGCAAGGACGTTTTTATATTATGATTTGTCAAACACTGGACTGGAGTGAGTTTTCCAACATTTCCAAGTTGAGAGATGTATTTGACAGACATAACTGCACAGACAACACCCGTTAACACGCATGTGAGCCGAAAGACGAAGCACATCCTCCTAGCTGCATGGTGGGGAGGGGGTGCTGCCATCCTCCCATTCAAAATAGGAGTCACTTGGATGTAAAAGGTTAGGTTGGTGACTTTGTGTTAATTGCATTTGCGGGGTGAGGGGTTATAGAGGAAATATCTATCACGGTATTCTTTCCAAATTGTTGCATGGCGTAGCATGTTGACTGATTTTTTTTTTTTCCTTTTCCTTCTAAAGAAACAAAGAGTGCTCTCAAATCTTCAGAAAAATCATAAAGGGACACCACTTCACATCTAAGCAGTTATTATGTTCACCTGGTTTATTCTTTCTATGGTAGAGCAGATTGTGTCTCATCATACCAAACACCACTTCTCAAACCAGAAAAGAGATTTGCACTAGACTGATTTCGGTCTTCTTCTATCAAAAGCAATATAATTCACTCTGCACGTTTCTGAATCATAGTATCGGATATCTGTTGCTGAGTAAATTGTGATATTTGACGATTTGTATTTGTAATCAAGGTACAGAATCAGTCACCTTTTCAAGTGCGCATCCACATATTGTCCGTAGCAGGGTTTTTTTTTTTGTTTTTGTTTTTGTTGTTTTCCTTTACCCCGCACTACCCTGAGTATTAGCATCCAGAATTGAGGGGCATTAAAATTGTTGTTTCCTCTTGTGATCGTTTTGGACAAATCATACAGCTCTTAACAGATCTGAAGTGGGTGATGGGATGTTGCGAGAGGGAAAAAAAATCATTCACAATGAGTCGGTGTTAGTCGTCCTCATCACACAGCCTGCAACATGTTTGAAGAGAAACACAAATGCCAAAATATATAACCCAGCTGTCCACTGTCAGGCACACCCCTCCTATAAAAAACACTGGTCTTAGATCTCTGCATACTTGGTCATTTTGAGTGCTGTTTTTTTTTTTTTTCCTCTCTTTCTCTCTGAGATGTTATGAAAGATGCTTTAAGTGAATCAATAATGAAATACTTCTTAGGTGGTGGTGGGGGGATCTGAAAAATGCACGTCATTGGCTTCTTATGTAGAGATCTTTGTCCACCAAAATGCATCCTTCTTCACCTTTTTCAGCAAAGTCATCAACAAAAAAACCCAGTTAATGACCTTCATGTCATCATTTTGTTGATGGATAAGTGTAAATTTTTCAATAATTCATACACAGTAAGACTTCGCCATTTTATCTGGATGTAGTGGCTTTCCTGTTTTTCACCGCTTTGTGGTGTTGTTGAAAGATGTTGCGGTTTGTCTAAATATGTTGCGTGTTAGAGGAAGCATAAGTATGTGCCTTCTTGTAATCTCCTTGGTGAGCTTGTTATTATTGAGAAGCTGAAGCCAGCCAATTGTGTTTGCACTAAAACCAAATTGCTTTTGTGATGTAGACTATTTAAGCAAGCTTGTTGCGTCACTTTAACCGTACAGTATGCATGAGGGTGAAATTGGTAAGTCTAGGGCTAGAGCTCTCATCTGTTGATCTGTAAACCAGTGCAGCTTAGAGGATCTTGTGAATATATCTTGGCTTAGTTTTTTTGCATTTAGTTTTCAAGTTCATCTCCTTACTCATCAAGTCTTGTTTTTTTGTTGGTTTTTTTTTTTTCTTCCCACAATTTCAACAGTAAAATACAATAAAAATGGTTTAAAAAAAAAAAAAGAAAAAAAAAATCAAATAACACATACCATGAATACAGCTTTTTCTTTCACATGCCACAGATAGAGTTACACAAGAAGAGATATTCATTTTTCTGAATCCATGGGAATGCATGAGTATACGAGGTCGCCTCAAGACTATTGGTCAAATTCATTTAGGTTGCTTCTTAAACTTGTATTGATTACACTCTTCGTTGACATCTACAAAAAGCCTACATGCTTTGAGTCTTACAATTGCACCTTACTCATGTCAGTCCATGTGGGGGAAAAAAAGAAAAAAAAAGACAAAAAGGCTGGCAGTGTAATATCTCTGATTTAGCACCTTACTACACAGCATGTTTTCACTTTATGCCAGTTTAGCTATTCTTCCATGTGTATGATTTCTAAATTAAATCGCATATTTTGTGAAATTGTTTCATGGGATGTGCCAAAGTTTGGAGGCGATCTCCCACGTGTTTATGCTTATCATTTTCTTTTCCTCCTCCTTCAGTTATAGCAACGGTATGTCAAAACTTTCCTATAACAGTGTGTGGAATCAGTTTATCTCAGCAAACAGTATCATTACTTGCCATTTTACAATAAGCCCTGTATTTCACATATATTTACCAGTGATGTGTATTTGTTATTATAAAGAAAATAGCCGTAAAAGCTTCATTATGTTACATAATATTGTGACTTTTTTCGAAAAACTGTGAAGACTTATCTTGCATATACTTTATAAAGAAGTATTAAGCCTTAATACAAAAGACTAAAAAAAGTGTGGAAGAATAAACTGATTGTTGCTAAGTAAGGATGATTTTTGTAAATGTTACCAGCACTTTTTTTGTAATTTTCACTCTCTGAGGTATTGTACAAGTTCAAGCTGTTTGTGAAGTTTGATTATGAAGGAATAAAAACTAGTACTTTCCTGTACTTCACAGAAAGTCTTGTTGCTGTTTTCATTTTGTCTCTTGCCATTTTTTGTATACTTTCCTCCCCATTAACATGTGGACTAAATAACCTTGAATATAAAAGGTTATATGGTACCATCATGTTTCCACATGTGAAATCTGAGACCTCGTAAAAGCAGATATATGCAAATATAAAAGGCTTAAATATATATATTAGATGAATAAGCAGTTGTGCTAAAATTAACCATGCACATAATTGTAGCCTGGTGATTAGTGGTCTGTGGTGATTCTGAATACAGTTGGAAATGCTGAGACCATGAACAACAAGCTGGAATGTATCCCAGAATGCACTGGGCTGAAGGGCCGGGAACACCCTGAATAAGCTGCAAATCTAACAATGATTAATAAACGGTCATTCTTCACACCTATAGGCAATTCAAGCGTGCAGACTCACAAGTGTTTGGACTGTGGGCGGAGACTTGCCGTCTGCGTAGAGACTGTATGAAAAAGAAGCAAAGCGTGGGCGTGAGGTCCCGCTGTGAGGCTTTACTGTACGACACACAGCTGCCAACGAGCCATGAATGATATTCTCAAAGATGACCAAACATTTCTCACTCAGCTGAGCTGGTCTGAAGCTGTCAATCTGATTATTCCTCACTCTGCATGTGCGAACTGAACAAGACAGTATTCATACTCATTTTAGGACTTAATGCAGCAACTGAATGATTAATATTTGAATTCACCTGAAAAAAAACCCAACAAATCATCAGCAGGTGATTTTACTCAAACTGAGGGCAAATTCTAAGAAATTTAGGTGGAGTTAAATCAAGGTCAAAGGTTTAATTTGGGCAGGTCTTCTTTTTTTTTTATTATTTAGAATAGATTCTTTATTTAATTCTTTATTTAACATTACTGTTAATTGCACATATTTATGGATTCAAAATCAGCTTTTTTGTATCAGAAAAGAAATGTTGGCTCCATTCTGCATTAGATATTTCATTTACTTCAAATAAATGGAATATAAAATACTTTATTATCTACTATTGATTCAGAAAGGCCACATGAAAGCTCATTAACAAACAAACCATAGAAAATATTGTAAGGTAGAAATCTCGGCATTTAAACAGGAAACTAAACCTCTCTAAATCATTTAGAGGTTGTTTTTATTCATCCAAGATTTTTCCACTTCAGTGTTGGACTGCTCTGCCATGCTGAGCTTGCTTATGTTCCCCACATTTAACTAAATTATGCTGCTTTTGACAATAGAAGTACCTATTTCCTTTCTGTGCAGCATAATTCATTATGCATAACCTCGATATGCTTTGAAGTGAAGGACACAGAAATGTGGGCATACACATAAGAAAATAAATGCCATAAATCAATAAAATATTTAATAAATAAACCATTAGTGAATGCAGAATTGCAGTCAGTGAAGCATACACTTGATAAACTGTGCGGAAAATGTTCCCTAGAAATTTTTTAATGAAATCCAAATATTCAAATATTCTAACAGCTGCACACAAACATGCAGAGTAACTAATACCTGTGTGAATAACTTGGGTTTGTGTTTGCTACCAAATTCCTAACAGTTAATACTTCACTTCATCTGATAGTACCCAAACCAGGTTGGGATCCAACTCTGGTGCAGCTGTAAGGCCTAAATCCAACACGCTTAGGGGTCCAATCTGGTTATAAACAGCAAAGAAACGGAGAATAAACGTCTGGGTTGACCATTTCAGTGCTTCATGTGCTTTTAAAATATTTTGGGAACCAGAATCAGGTACTCAAATCAAAGCACAGCTCACTCTGTGTTTTTTTTTTTTTTTCTTTTCTTTTATTCTGGTCTGTTGCATTTCTCTTTACTCTCAAGTTCACGTTTAAAAGTTAAAATCACACTACTGGAGAAAAAAAATAGTGAATAAATTATTTGTGACCTGTCTTTCTGAAATGCGTGTCTGTTATAAACCATAATCTGATAATGACTTGATGCCATGTTGGGAAAGTGTTTATCTTATGACTAAAATGTGACACACAAGCATTCTTTAAAAAAATTTTAACACAAAGAGTAAAGCTGTGTAACTGATTATCTATCGATTCACTTTATTAGCAGCTTTTTACAACACTTTAATAAACAGTAGGGTCATTTTTATGCACAAGACAAACACTCTTCATTTTGCCCAGCTTCATTGCATCTTGTTGTGAGGTGCTATGATATTTTGTACAACAGGGTCAAGGAACAACTTTTAAAACGTACAATACAGGCTACTGTAATACATCACACACCCTGTGCTGCATCTTCAAACTTTCATTAACTGATCATAAAGGCAGCAGTGTTTACTATATTTATGTGTACTGCACGTGTGGTTATGGTTTCTAGCACGCATTGGACCATATGGGACATGTGGTTATTCATTTTGCCCCATTTATTTTAACAGTTACTTTTCCAGCTTTTTTGAGCTTCACTGGAAAACAAGCACGTGCAGTGGGAGCAAATAATTCTCACTCGTTTGCCATTGGCGCTCTCTACTGGCGGATCTGAGAACTTCATGTCCGAAACAGGAATAATTAAAACCAGCGCACTTTGATACTTCCAAGTCAGTGACATCATGCCACCGATTTTTTTTTTTTTTAATATGCACGCACCTGCGTCTTTGCCATTAACTCCATAGAATACTCATTTAACACTGGACCTTTTGAATCAGTTAATACCCAGGGTTTTATGTCTCATATCAAACATGCAGTGAATCTCTTACCCTTTTTCATCACCATCCGCAGATGAGACAAATAGGAAATATTTAACCAGACAAACCACTTCACTGCTCACTAATTTCTGCCACACCCTGTTTTCATTTCATCTTTAAGATAGGACATACTCAAATATTAAAGCTAATAATGAAGGTATTCAAAGCTTTGTCTTTTCCCCCCAAACATGCAGCTACTATATAATTGCATTTCCAAAATGTATATATTTAGACTATATCTGTGCAACATGATGCATGTTTATGTTCCTATGAAAGACTAATATATATATATATACATATATATATGTGTGTATATATATATATATATATATATGTATGCGTATATGTATAAAATTCTCCCAAGTACAAGTCTACATTTAAGTTACTTTCTAGCAACTTGAAGTGCAGTCCTGAAAGCCTTTCTGATTTGCTGTTATCAGTATCTTAGCAGCATAGTTGAAATCTAACTTTAAAAGCACTAAAATTTATTTTGTGCTCTATATATGGCATGCCATGTTCAAAAGGAGTAGACACACAGGTGTTCTACTCTACAATCCTACAAGTGACCACGGTCAAACCAGGAAGGCTCAGGGAGAGATAAGCATGAGTAAATATAGCAGTTGGGTGTAATCCACTTCGTTCATTTCATTATCCAGCGAGTGTTCATCTTAGGCTATGACAGTGGAGGAGACAGTCGACATCAATGGTTAAGGTTGTTCCCCAGAATAAATTTATTTAAGTTGGGACCATACAAACCTAGTGAATGACAGGAGGAGGTATTCATAGCTCTTTTTTTTTTGTTTAACAGGAATGACATTGGTAAAGAGGGTGCGGAACGTTTTTTTAAAATCATAGATGCACAACGTACAGCCATCGCCCACATCTACTGGTGAGACACTAGTTTGTTCCCATAAATAAGGCAGAATGCAAAGTCCATAAGAAATGGAAAGTTAATACATTTAGCCAAATTGGACAGTGATGTGACAACATGAAGAATTAGAGGACTTTCTTCAGCTCATCGTACAACACCAGCACAAAGGCGCCACCCATGCCTCTGAGCACATTGGACCAGGCTCCCTTGAAGAAAGCCTTGCCACCCTCATCGCGTGCAATCTTGCGCCAGCAGTCAATGGTCCCACTGTACATGATGTCCGCTGAAAAAGGATGGGGGGAAAAAAAAAATTGCTTTAGACTGGCAGTATCTCACATATTTTTCAGTAACACATCAGCCATGTCGCAAATGCTTTAAACATAAACAAACTCACCTCCTTTGCGTCCGGACTGCATCATCATACGTCTACGGACAGTATCAAAGGGGTAGGAGGTCAGGCCAGCAACAGCTGTTACAGTCTGTGCAATCATCCAGCTAATCAATATGTGGGTGTTCTTGGGGTCAGGAAGCATACCTGTTAAAACAGGAAAGAGGAAAAATGATTTTTTTAAACAAACCAGAGTATATTCATAAACTCTAATGTATATGTAAGTGTAAGTTACATACCCTTAGCTGTGTCGTACATGCCGAAGTATGATGCCCTGTAAATGATGATGCCTTGCACAGACACGTTGAAGCCCTGGTACAAGCCTTTCACACCATCAGACTTAGAGATCTTCACCAGGCAGTCACCCAGACCCTTGAACTCTCTTTCCTGTCCTGCCTTTCCCACATCAGCTGCCAGACGGGTACGGGCAAAGTCGAGGGGGTACACGAAACACAGAGAGGTGGCTCCAGCTGCACCACCAGAGGCCAGGTTACCGGCGAAGTACCTCCAGAACTGGGTGCGCTTGTCAACGCCATCAAGGAAGATCTTCTTGTACTTGTCCTTGAAGGCAAAGTTGAGGGCCTGGGTGGGGAAATATCTGATGACATTGGCAAGGTTACCTCTCCAGAAGGAAAGGACTCCCTGCTCCTTGGGGATACGGACAACGCAGTCCATGATACCTTTATACTGCATGTCTGCGGTGATCTGCTTGCTGGCATGCTGGACCTGGAATAACAGAACAGGAGAGAGATCAAATAAGTTTACATCAAGAAGTCAATCAACTTCTAGGCTCATGACAATCACAAGGTCCCCTTGTTGTGACCTTGGTCTACATAGATCTATAAAGTTTAAAAGTCCCCATGCTGGTGCTCTTTATCAATCTGCCTATACCTACAATCAGTGATAACGGCTGCTTGAATGAGTTTTGATCCTACACTGATTCATTTGAAAAAGTACTAAATGCCAATAACGGCAAATGTATTGCCATTAAAGGTGATAGCAGACGTATTATTGATCTATGTCACTGAACAGGTTGAACATTTGAGGATGATCCTAAAAAGGAAGAAAGCTAGCCCAACAGTGAATCACAGCTTGCTAACATCTAGGAGTATAATAGTCCTACAACCGATGTATCGCCCAATAAGATAGGGATATATCTGGCATATTGTTCTGTTGTAGCTCTGCCCAAAATAAAAGGGCTGATCATAAACTTAACGAGTTATCAAAGATTTGTACACAGTGTACCGATGCCACTGCAAGCGTTTGTCCTTTGTTAGCTACACCGGCTAAGGTTAATGCGTAAAGCTAACGTTAGCAGCCGGGCTCGTGTAGGTCATTTCCCTCCTGTGTGACCTTAAATCCTTGAGCTCACCACTCTGCTTATTTAAACGAACTTTGAATAAATGCATAGAGCGAGTCATGTAGAACTTTAATCAAGTGAATGTGATACAACACTATGCTGCGACACTGAACTGAGCTCTATGGTAAGATTATACAAGCTAGCCGGCTAGCGAAATGAGCTTCCGGAAGATCCGGAGTTTTACCTGAAGGAGAAGCTTCACTCTTTCGATTGGGGCGACGGCTGTTTTGGAGATGGCAGCGGAAATACCGCCGGCCAAGAAGTCCTTAGCGAATGAAATAGCTGTCTCACTCATGTTGCGATGTTTTTGATGTGCCTTTCAGGTAACCAGTAAACACGATATACCCCAACTACCCTCTGCGGCTGATGGCCTGCACCGACGAAATGGCCGATTGTGAAGCCGCGTTATGGATTTATCTAACGAAATAGATCGCGATACTATACGGGAACTCAAAAATTAGAGTATTGGCCAATCTCCCCGCGTCACAGGGTTCTCAGCCAATGAAGTGTCTAGGTCACAATCGCGTCACTCTACGTAACTTTCTATTTCCCACACAAAAGTGAAACCCATATTAGACACACGTGAATTGACTGACTGACTTAACTGGAAATTAAATGAGCTACATCTTAGATTTAACTTTCACTTACAGGTTTTCTTGTCCGGAGTCAAAGAGATAGAAAAGAACATGGACAGCTAGGTGGATACTGTATACAGTACTCCGAGAGGAAAGTCATTGGGACATACGGAGTAATAATCATCATACATGTTAACTACACTTCAGTTACTACTAACATAATCTTGGCGACATTTGCTTGTTTCGGTTAATAATAATAATCCTGTCGTTCCAACGTTACATTTCAGTGAGGTAAATTTTATTTAAATAATAGAGGTCAAATTTAGTTTAACCTAGCTTGAATGGCTTATAAACGCTAAGGAATTGTTTGTGGATGTCCCTTCAACAAGTATTTTAAGTCTGTCTATTCTATTTGTCATTTTAAGTACCCAAACCTGCTGCTGTTACAGTAAATGCCAGGTGCTGAATTTAAAAACCACTATGTTCTTGAGCAATACTCACATGTAGGGTTGGACGATATAGAAAAAAAGATTATCGATTAAAAAAAATCTGTATCGATCGATATCGATGATTGAATATATATTAAAAAAAGCCATTATAAAATTAAAAGCTATGTTAGGTGCAGCCCCGGCCATTTAAGCTTTTGCTGAATGACCTACTTATAATAAAGATCACACTAAAGCCGTTTTCAGACTTGCATTGTGGAACATGAGCAGTAAAGTCCATCCGCTCTTTAAACGGACTCGTCTTTTCAAACATGCCTCGTCCTTCCGGACTTAGCGCATCCCGGGCGCTTTCAGACATCAGGAAATGTTGCGGAAAAGTCAGCAGAGCCGCGCTCTCTCTTCAACTCTGTCCGGAACATTTTCTTGTGTATTCAGCCAAAACGATGTGCCGCAATATTTCCGCTCTTGTGACATGTAGACCAGCCAGTACATGTCCGCTACATCTCCGAGGTAAAAGACCGGTACGCATGTCTGAATGCAGACGTTATAAAGGACAGAGTTCGCAACATTACCACTTTCTAGTGCAAGTCTGAAAGGGGCATAACACTGAATTCCAATTCAGTGACTGTAGTATCATGCTATCTGATAGGCTACAACAGAAAACTGTGCTTCTATATTGAACTTTTATTGACCCTCTTTTTTTCTGTTGCAAAAACCTCTAACAATCAATATATATTGATATTGAATTATCGTCCAGCCCTACTCACATGTATGTACCTGTGTAGCTACTATAAGTGAATATGCACATCTGCTGAGGTTCATCTAGGATTTTTCTTGAGAAAGATTTGATGTTATAAAGGCACAGAAAACTTTTTCACACTTTTGCCATTCCCATCACTCTGAGTTTACAGTTTGATTTATTGGGGAATTTTCCTTTGGTTTGGTTCAAGCCTTTTAAGAAAAGGCTTAATCTCGCTGGATAGTACGCAATACATACTGTCTGTTAATACTGTGGAATGTTAAGAGAAACATATTACACAGAGATACTGATGATGTTGACTCTGAATTTCCATTTGTTGGAAAAACGTAAAACAGTAAAGCAAATTAATTCAGTTAATATTTTAAGAAAACAATGGTAGAAAAAGTTTGATGCTGGGGGCAGATTGAGGAAAATAAAATAGAATAGAAAATAAAAACTTTTATTGTCATTGCACATGACAAAACATTGAAATTGTGTGGTGTGGTGGCACACATAAATGGGACACCAAAAAGATTTTAGCACCTAAGGTAAAAAAGCAGAGCAAAATCTGTAAAAGAAAAGTTTATATATATATAGTATATGTATAGTATATATATATATATATATACATATATATATATATGGGCGGCTGTAGCTCAGGTGGAAGAGCAGTCGTCTTTCAACCGTAGGGTCCAGTCTTCCCCAGACTACATGCCGAAGTGTCCTTGGGCAAGACACTGAACCCCAAGTTGCCTCCCAATGTGCTCATTGGGGTATGAATGTGTGTGTGTGCTTTGAGCGGTTAGTATGACTGGAAAAGCGCTATATAAGTACAGTCCATTTACCATAGATAGATAGATAGATAGATAGATAGATAGATAGATAGATAGATAGATAGATAGATAGATACATATATAAATTATGTATATATATACATCTTCATCATCTTATAAATAAATTATAATTATTAATTTATAATAGTATAAATAATATATATATTATATAATAATTATACAGTATAACCTTTCAAAATTAAATTAAGCTGCACAGAGAATATACAGATTATATTGAGGCAGACCTGCCCTGCATTTGGAGTATTATGTACTCTGAAAACCATCTGTAACTTTTTCCACACGGAAATGTTGAGTAAATTTTACAAGGGTTATTTTCAAGTAAACTTTACTCGTATTTATCAACTTTGCCATTAAGTTTTTACTTTGTCATGATTAGTACTTAGACTCAGTTTGCATTAAACTGAAAATCTCACATTGAAACAAATGATATCTAAGAGTATTCTTTACTGGGACAGACTAACAGACTCATTATAAACAGTTAAAAAGTTCCATAGTTTACACTGGAGCCCTGAGCAAGGTCCTTAACCCCCACCAACTGCTCCCCAGCCGCTGTAATTAGCATGGGTTAAATGCAGTGAACGAATTTCCTAAATGGCACTCTAATTGGGATAAATAAAGTATATTACTATATTTTTTATTAGTATAAAGTATATTAGTATTATTAGTATTAATATTGTTGTTGTTTAAAAAGCAAACACAGTTCAACATCAATAAAACACTTCTTAGACAAGGATGTAGCATTGTCCATGATGGTGACTGGCGGTGGTGGCATTATGGTAGCACCTTTACAATTCAAACACAAAAGAACTTTCCAACATTGTCTAAATGTAAATCATAACACAGCAAATAACTCAAATTTATAGTATAGCATTCACAAAAGGTTAAATTCCTGTTGAACATGTATCTCCCATGAGCCTTTGTGGTCCAGGTATGTTGAATTTTTAAAATAGCCTCAATCTCTCAGACAGAACTATATAAGCAAAGTAAAGTTTACTTGCTTTTTAAAAGTTTATCACATGATGAATACATAGAATACAAATTACTTGATAATTTGTGTTATACGTACAATTTAAAATATACACAAATGTCTCGTAGCATTTCACAAAATGATGCCTTTTTTGAGTAAAAACAGGGTAATACCAAAACTCATTGTAGCAGTGGGTCACTAGGGCCTGCAGGAGCACCAATCAGTGGAAGCAGGAACTGCAGGACAAACTGATTAGTATCAGGTGCGACTGCAGGCTGAGTTCATTCAAACTTTGTTCACACTAACTGAATTGGTGAATCCCTGCAACGGGTGTGATGGACTTTTGGTGTTTTTTAAATATTTTAGTCATTTTAATTGTTAGGGTATTGCAAGGGTGCATGCACCCTGAGGTATTTGTATTTTAAAGACTAATTGTGGGTCTGTTTGTTTTTAGGCAAAGCACTGACTGCCGTTTATTTCATTGTAGTTTCACATGTGTTTATTGATTTTTACCATTAGTTTAGGGTTTACATGATACTTTGTTAGAGTTTTAACATTCTGCTTCTTCTTTTCTAGTGTTGTGGCTGGTCAGGTCTTCCATTCACCAGAATAGTCGGGATACTGGGAGTTCACTTTAAGTGGTGATATCTTGTTGCATGTTTTAGTGTGTTTTTAATTTGAAGTGTTGGGTTATTTCTTTTTTGGTTGGTAGGATACCCCCAGTGCCTTTATGGTGAGTGGTTGGTCTCCCAGCCATAGGACGACTTATCTGTCATCTTGTCTTTCTTGTCTTGAGTTTTGAAAATTAGCTGCTATAAAATAAATGGTATGTGCATGACCCACTGACTGTTGTGGCCTCTTCATTGAAGCCCCTGTGTGCTGTCCCAAGGTTACATCATGCAGGATTTACTTTTCACGTCAAAGTGTTTTTTACAAAGTCAAAAAAAAAATTTTTTTTCAGTGAGGATTTTAACCTGCTTTGTGTCAGGAAGAGGACAGGTGACATCTCTGCAGACCCCTCAAACCCTGCAAGGGATATTGTGTAAGTTCTCCTGTTATTTATTCACAAAAACTGATTATTTGGTTCAAAAGTGTTTTTTCATTAATCAGTAATCACTCCCATCAACAAACTGAAGTGCTCCTCTAAGTTCTAAATTTGCCGTCCGTATCATTCATTTACACATCGAGTGGGTCGGCTCGGTGAAGGCTGCCATGTTGTATCGCCATGTTTTTGCGTTCAGGAGAAGCGTGACAGTAGGAAAACACAGAAACTCACCGGACACACCGGAGTTTTCAGCTCAGTTCGAGGTAATGCCTTTGAAAAGTCACCATGCTGCAGTGGGGAAAAACCAGCGTCTCACTGATGCTGGGTTCACGTGCAGTCGGGCAGACGGCCGTTGGTAACAAACCAGATGTCATTTTAATCAATGAAGCCGAGTGAAAGACGGTAAAACATGGGTCAGGGAAAACAATACGACATCGCCATGACAACAAATCAGATGTGGACTGATATCACTGTAACTGACGGACCACGTCTTCACATAGAGGCCGGTGATAACTGTACATGCATCGGCTGTCGTTGGTCTGCCCGGTTTCACGCGAATGCAGCATGAAAAGTACGAGGGAGCTACTCGCATATTTGCACTTCATCGCACTCATATTGTACATACCATTATTTCTCAGTGATGAGATGAGTGAGGAATTTTTTTAAAAAACCTTTATGTATTTATTTTTTGTTTTCAAAGAGCGAGAGAGAGAGAGAGAGAGAGAGGGCTATTATAATATTGAATTTCCCTTCTGGGATACATAGTGTTTTTCATTTTACTTCATTTCAGTATTTTTTTTACCTCCGCCAAGGAGGTAATATTTTCGGTAGCGTTGGTTTGTCCGTCCGTCTGTCAGCAACTTTACGGAAAAAGTGCAGGACGGATTGACCTGAAATTTTCACCAGCCGTGTGCCTCAGCCCAAGGACGAACCCATTAAATTTTGGTGGTGATCCGGATCATCTTCTGTATCCAGGTCTGTTTTGAAGGATTCTTTATCATTGTGAGATAGGCCATGTTGGAAAGGCTGTTGATGAAGCGTGAGTGCCCCCTTGTTGCAGAAGTATGCAGCTGCACATGTCAGGAAGCAGAAATGAAACTTATGAGCAGTGAGCATGAGGAGAGAAGACTGTTGGACAGACTTCTAGCTTCTACTGTGATCCAGAACACACACACACAAAAATAAGAATAAGGGAGTCGAGCTGTTTGGCAGCTTTGCTTTTCTAGTTATGTATATTTTGCTCCTACAGTTTTTTTTCCCCTTTATTTCCGTGATACTTATGTGTACAAAGAGTGAAGAACTTTCTTGGCCAATAAACTGACTCAGATTCTGATTCTGAGTTAAACATTAAAGGAGTGATGCCATGGCAGTAAAAACTAGTTTATGTTGTTGGCATTACTGCATAAATACTCCAACGAAAAAAACAGCATTTTTTACAGCGGAGTATTGCTTTGAAACGCCAGACCTCACTTCCTCAGTAATACAGTTGGGTCCGGTGATGATATGGAGCTTTACCCGGAGACCACGTTGACTTCATTTTGATTGGCTACACCTTATTTGGCTATGACCTTATTTGGAGAATCTAGGTCAAGCTGCGGTCGGACTTTGCTAAAGGCTAACTGCTAGCAACATGGGCACTTCAGACAGTAAGCTACGTTCATCAGACAAGACAGCATTTAGAAAATAAATAAACTTACAAGTAATGACAAGGTTGTGGTCGCCTCCCTCAGTGTTGCTGCACAAGTTTGCTTTTAAATCCATTTGTTTGAAAACCCAGACCTGACTGCACAGAAGTTATTACTAGCTCCATACCGTAGACTGTAAATATACACGCAGCTGAATCAGAGGGGAGGGGAGGGGGGCAGACGGTGCACAGACCGTTAGGACGGGGGGGGGGGGGGGCACTGCTAACTTGATAGTGTGCGCTTATTGGAGCAATTAAATTACGTAGAATGATAGAACTACGTAGAATGATAGCCTGCTGTGTGATTCAACCGTTTCTGAGCAGAGAGACAAAGCTGACAGACCATAAACAGGAACTTTGATTCTCACTCTGGACATTCACATGGCCTCATCAGTGCACAACAGATCATATTATACCCCCAAAACCCCAGAAAAGTGAAATTTAATGTCATGGCACCTTTAAAGTAATTCCTTATTTAAAAGAGAGTCATCAAAACCTTCCATATGCTTTTTATTGGCAATTCAAAAAGCCCTTTTCTTGAAATTTCTGCGTATGGACAGTACAGCAATTTATAACCCTGTTTAAAGATCAGTGAATGCTTTTGATGGCAACAAGTTCAACAGAAATGCTTCCATTATAAAATGAAAGCATAGACATGACTACGGTGTCCACCAGGTGGAAGCAAAAGACAATCTTTATCCTAATGGAACAATAAAAGCTTATAATAGCCCAAAACAAACGCAAGAGACTAACACAAGACTAAAACCATGGAGGAACACAAAAAAAATTGCACAAAGATGGAGAAACGTCCACAAAGACACACACAAAAGAAAAAAAATCCATGAAATTGCAAACACAGCCAGGGAGAGAAACAAAAACAACTTTAAGACTATAAAAAAAGAAAAAAAAAAAAAAAAAAAAAAGAGGCACAGGCACAATCACAGACGCAAAATCCTCACAAAGAAACAGTTGATGAAGACATAGAAAAGCACTGCAGATTCATGAAGCAACAGCAACTAATCAAAGGGTTAACAAACAGAGAAATAGTAACAAAAAAACAACCACATAGTAGTAAAAACTTTTTTTAAAAAAGGTGCTCAATATAATCATTAATATGCTCAGAACTAGCAAAGAGATGCAAAATTATAGAAAAGCAAACCATATTAGGAAGGGTTCTTATTAAAATGTCAGGGGCTTTTTATGTGACTGACCTCAGGACCCCGTTTTTAATTCACACCAGCTTTTTTCTTTGTGAAACTGTCCTCACATTGTACACTTTTCCATGACAACAGTTTCATTTCTATAACTTAAATGATTTAAGAATTATCATTTTCACTTCATCAGTCTTTATTGGGAAATTTGCTTCTGCATTATATACTCATCTCTGGATTTAACCTGTCCGCCAGACCCAAGCCCACCTCTGTCAAAATTGCCCCAAATATTGTTTGTATTTGCATTTTTTTTTTTTTTTTTGCAGCATAAAAAGAAAGTTAACTTGCATATCGTTATTTTATTCCTTTATTTTTTAAGATGTGAATAAAATTCAATTTTTTAAATCATTTTCAGCACCCAAACAGCAGATTTCCTTCTGCACTCAAGCTCTCCATGTTACATAAGTCCATTAACAAGCCACACATTTCTGTTAAAGCTTATTATACTAATTGCTGTGTTCCTCATCAGACAAAGGCTCTGTCAAGTTCCCCTAAGTTTCAAATCATGCAAGTTCATAAACATAGTGTGGATGTACCCATGTCATTAATAGCTTATTAAACAAAAGTAGTTCAACGCAGAGACAATGTGATACACTGCAATAAACACCCTCTCTCCATATTAGCCAGTGGTAACAAACATAATCAGGGTATTTGGAGACGTACAGTGTGGCTGACAGTAGCCTGCAGTCTGAGCTCATGAGTAGAGTTGACCACAGGGTGGAGCTGTTGAGATGCTGTGATGTCAGAGGTAAACCTCTTCAGAGGAGTCCACTGAGTACAAACCATTTGAAAATGGAGAATACAGTGGATTTCAACTCAGCAGAGAACACACAGTTAAAGCAAGCTGTAAGAAATTCAGTCACATACAACAACACTTTTGTTTGATTCTAGTTTGATAAGTGATGGCTGTTTTGCCAGAGTTTAAGTGCAAGGTCACGAGCTGCCATGGTTACCTTTACTGTGCCTTATTAAATGTTCTGCTCTATTGTTCTTGTTTGGTACAATGTGGATTTTAATGAAAACAACCACCATTTTTGCTTTTACTTTGCCACTTGAGTATAGAGTTAAACAGGACTTGTGAATTAATTTACTAATCCCTGTGCAGTCTTTTAATTGCAGTGGGGACAGAAGGTCAATGACATACACTTTGCAGTTTAAAAAAATGCCTTTGTTTTCTCTTAGTGACAATCAGCCGTGGATTTAGCCTATTTAATCATTTCTTAACACCAGCATTTGCGTTTTCAAAGCTTTAATAGGGGGGTTGTGAACTGTTACCAAATACCAGAAAAATAGGTGTGATAAAGTCAGTGTTGAGTTTCTTTTTATTTTTCAATATCTTATCCTTTTCTTTAAAGATAAAACTTTCAAATAGGCCATACAGCTTCTTGTTTTCTCCACAGGCTGCGAACAGAAATAAAGTAATTGAAAACAGAGTGTGTGAGAGAAGATGAATTCCTTTCAAAAGAAATGCAGTGTCATCATTTATGACCCAATATGAAACCTTTGCCTGGAGACGCTGTAAGTGGTAGGGAGTTATCCTTGCGTAACAGGTGAGCAGACATCTTTAAAAAAAGAAAAAAAAAAAATCTCTCTTCCGGATCAAATCTTTTTGTCTTTAACTACAGGTCAGCTACAGTACTCCAACAAGTAGCCTGAAGAGTTCTCTGTCTCAGTCCAGCTATAAGCTAAGATGATATTGGAAAAGTCTTTGGGGACGCAGCCTCAAGGCAGAGGATTGGAACTTATTTAATTTAACATTTGAGCTCACCCTAGCAGACCATTAAGGCATGTATGGGAAGAATAACAAGTATTCGTGATAATGGAAACAGGGGTCTGAATAGGAATAAATGGAAGTGAGCAAAATGTATTCCTACTTTTTCAATTCAAAAACAGAGAAGACAAATCACCTTTTAGGCTCATTCTTAAGGTAAAAGCAATTTGCTTTGATTGCTGAAAGGCTTTAAAGTTATGAAACACTACAATATAAGATTATTTTTTAAAAAGTCATCTGATTTATGGGATTATAAGGAGACTGAATTCTGTTCATGCTCTACTCCTTATACAAATTGACTCCAGTGTTATAAACCGGTTTCACCTTCTGTTATCCATCAAACTAATTCCCTAACATGGTTGCAGCCACCCAGCTGTTCTCCCACAAGAAATGTCCCACAGACATGTTCAGCCTCCCCCCCCCCCCTCTTTTATTCCAGGGGCCAATCACATCGTGGCTTCAGCAGATCCCAGCCAGCGCTCAGGTCTGAACTCTAGCTGGACAACTGTGGAGCTGCGGCGGAAACGCACGCGAGTGCAAATGCGACACGACTCTCAGTTGGAAACCGGCGTCTGATTGTGTGGAGCTTACTGGCGATCCTCTGCAGGGAAACTTTGTAGACTAAATGTTCTTGGAACCCAGCGGAACGGGATACGAAAAATAAATGGGACCACATAAGTTGAGAACTTGAATCGCTTCGGTGCAGTTTGGCCAACTTTGCGTACTTGACAGTCCTGACGGTCTCAGTCCATTCGAGCGCAGCGACAGCAGCTGAGGAGGAGGAGAGGGAGGAAGAGGAGGCGGCTGGATGAAGCTGGTGACGGGTCACTGAGCTGCAGCGAGCCGGGTTCGACTTTCCTCACTATCCTGCTCTCCAATGTCACCGGACAGGATGATGATCATTGGACTACTGCTGAATGTCTTCTCTCATGGTAGGCACCGCGTTCCTAATTTCAGTTTTGGTCTGCTGTAATAAATCACCCATCACTCAGGTTTTAAAAGCTATTCCTTTGTTCCGTCTCGTGTAACACAGAGTATTTTCCCTTATGGAAACTTCACCAGGCATGTCTGCAGACATTCCCGCTGTCCTCATGCAAATGTCTGCTGAATATCACATTAAGGACTGTAACAAATCCCGATCCAAGATGTAGCTACCTGAAGAAAATTCTGTTTATTTTGCTGATGTTTCTGAGGTGTTGAACTTTTTTCTTTTTATTTTCTGTAAATAAGCTATAGGTTTGCTCATCCATGAAATCTTCCATAGGACAGTTAGCTCGTTATTAAAATTGATCACTGATGGAAAAGGTGGGAAAGACTAAAAGCATGAGGTGGAGATGTATAGTCACATGTTAATGGGCAGTAATACCAATCCACTCCAGGTTTGAATTAAACTTTAGAGACATAAAACCAAAGACGCTCTTTAAATCATATAAAAGAAGCGGTCTATGTGGATGACATCATGGGTTCAGGTCTGCAAGGCTTTATCTGCTTTGGATCTGCTCCAAATAGAGCTCTGCCAAGTAGTGAATTGACTGTCCCAGGTCACACAAATATTACTTGTATACTATAAAGTGTTCTTCACATTTTACGTGAAGCGCATCTCTGATATTGATTAAGTGAAAAGTTACCTTTTAAAGCTTACATTCCTAAGCTTAGACTGGGGAAAAAAAGAGGCTTCACTTTGCAAAATCAGTGTGTAATAAGTGTTTGTCTTTGGTGATGAGCAGAAAGAAGAAAGCCTGTCTATGATGTCTGACCCTTCAGCAGATGAATTTAGATTCTACCACACACACATTCAGCCTCCACTCAATGAGTTCCCACTGAAGTCAATAATGCGGCTGTGGCTAGAAAGGATGTGCGGCATAAATGCTTGTTGGTCTGTGTATTGATACTGAATAATATTTATTTGAAGTCTTTCTGAGTGCTGTGGTAGTTTAGCTTGTGTTCCTTGATCTACTGTTCACACAGAACATTTATAATGGTCTTCACATGAATCACAACTCCACCACTGCACTCAGCAAATACAGTAATTGTTAGGATTGTGCCAAGAAAACAGGAAGCACAGACTTCTCTGCTTCCAGAAGAATATGATAATGTCAGTTCTGACTGCTCATTACTATCAACAAATGATGAATTCTTTATTTATGAATGTCAACCCTTTCAGGGACCTGGTATGTTATTATGCAGCGTTTCGAACCAACCTGCCAGCCAATTAGGTGGCATCACACCCAGGAAAGCTTCATTTTCAAGTGCTAATAAATCAGGATTTGAATCATTACACATGCAAATGAAATATTCTGTTGTAATGTTGAGTTCTGCCATTATAACTTTATAAAACAATTAGTGGATTGCAGTCTCGTTAAGTGAAGAATTTTAATCTGATTTCGGAATAATCTGTTATGACGCTGCTTTTTTTTCATAACCTTTTCTCACTGTTAAAAATCAGTGGAATTTCTCCCTGTCTAGCCGTATACTGTATAAATAGGCTGGTTCCTCTGATTCAAACAATGCTATTTTAACGTTAAATATATCTGACCTTCTTCGACTCTTTGACCTCAACAAGAGTGGCGGGAACTGTGGAGCTAGACACCAGCCCTCCCAACATGTCTGTCACTAAGAGTAAAGCCTTCAAGAGGAGAGCCGCATTTGCAAGTGGAAATGACAGATTTTTGCCCCTTTAGACAAAAGTCCAACATCTGCTTCAGGGCTTCATTCATTAAAGCATATTTTAAAACGAATGAGCCATTTGGCCACTGATTTGGCCCAGGACTCATCAGTTATACTCCTCCACCTTATTTTGTGCATTTGATATTGCCTTCATCCGTTGCTTTTTTCTAAATTCATTGCACAGTGGAAGAAAAATTCAAAACTAAAACATGAATGAGTCTCTGCAGTATCTTCACCACATTTAACCCGACTTTGACCCATCGCTGTGAGGCCCTTGAGGATTATTGCTGAAGTCCCACTGCAGACTGCGATTGCTGATTGAGTGTTGCTATTTTGGTACCTCATTAAGTGGATTTGATTGAGCAGTAACAACAGTGGTCATAGATTTATAAGAACTCATTTTCAGCCTGTGTAAAGTTGGGTCTTAGAAGGAGCAACATACTTGAGCAGCTTCTGTTTGACTTTTTGACTTCACCCCACACATTCCCCCCTCTATATCTTTTTTTATTGTGTCACAAACCTTTCTTTTTTCCTCTCTATGCTGAAGCATTGTATTTATGCAGTCTGTGCTTGTAAGTTAGCTGTTTCGAACGACAGTACACAAAAATTAAATTGGCAACATGCCCATTGAACATTACTTAGATAAAAAAGACACAAAATGCAGTTTCTGAATCTGTAGTTATTTCATGTTTTACTTCAGAGTGATAATTTTAATTAAAACACTCACACCTAGGATAACTCCAATATTAAAATACTTTAATTTATATTGCATGTTTGTCATTAGTTTCTCTCTTTTTTTCTTTTTTTTTTGTCTTTGCATCACTTAAACACATGTGATCTTGCAAACCAACACACACAGCCTGATAGAAACTCTCAGTGTTTGCATTTGACCCAGAAATTGCTTGGCATGTTGAAAGTTAGGACTGCACATGGCAGCAGAAGGCAGAAGCTAGAAACATTCACACTGGCTCCACATGCTGTGACTGACTGATGTGGGACCTGATGCGTTTAAGCTGGAGTATAGCAGTGGGAAGTTGCCTGCACGATACGGCTGCACAATCCACTAGCACACCTCATTAGATAAGACATTATCCATGTATAAAAGCACTGCTTTAGAACATGAAATGATGCATTTTGTATTCACTAGAGGTGTCACCTCTCAAATCATGAAGCTTTACAACATTTTTTCAGTATACCTAATGATGACAAATTGACTTGCTTATTCCTCACTGCATCTTGTTTGAGATGCACAAAAGCCCAGGCAGTCTTCTCTGTAGGATTGGGAATGTAAAAAAAACAAACAATTTAAGTGTGTGCAGCAGTAACATGTCTCTTAACCCAACAGTTACTCATAGAACTAAATTTAAAGTGATGTGTTACCAAGAAGGGAAGGCAGGTTTGGTCATTTCTAGGCTCAGAGTGTAAATTTGTTCCACTGCTGGTAGAAGTTCATGGACTTTTTTCTTCTTTTCTTTAGGATAGATAAGTTTTCAATGCCACCAGAGAGAGAGAAAGAGAGAGAGAGCAGAACTGGTAGTTTTTAATCTTTATTCTTGTGCACATTTCCCAACACAAAAACATATTTACATTTTTTTATTTCAATTGCGACCTGTCCGGTGTACCCCGCCTCTCGCCTGATAATAGCTGGGATAGGCTCCAGCAACCCCCGCGACCCTGAACTGGATAAGCGGTACAGAAAATGACTGACTGACTGACTGAGACAGACTATTTCAATTTATTTACTCATTTATTTTTTTTGCCAATAAGCAGTTTTAATCAATATGTTTTGTGCAACAAGGGATGTTGTTACCAAAGTAGCAAATATGCATGCTCAATGCGAGAGTTTTGGATACGAAGCCTCAAGAGGGTGCTTGTGGGGGAGACGAGCTGCACATTCTCGTTCGTCTGGCTGCGTCGATATCGAGCATTCTGCCACCGCATGTCTGCGCATGTCAAGACACTGACTGCTGCTAAAAGATGGAGAACATGTGCCTATCAAACCCCAACTCACACTCCAGTAAGACAAAGAAGAAAAGTTTTGTCTTGAGAAATGAGGAGAACCAAACTTGGAGTCTGACCAGCGCTGGAGTAAGACAGGAGAACGGAGCAATTTTTTTTCTGTTTTTTTTTTTTTTTTTAAAGGGAGGGAGCTCCGATCTGCTCTGGAAATAAAATGTACCTGCAGTTGGCTTTCTTCTTGCTAACAAGGTAAATGTGATATGTGATGGAAATGGATGCATAATATTGTAATGCTAAGTTTTTAGCATGTAAATACTGTAGTATGACAGCCATCTGACTGTTCCTGGGGAAGAGAAACACTGGCCACTTGTTGCATTTAGTTGATACGGTAATTTTATAAGGTAATTGTGGTCTCAGCCTCTGAATTTGGATATGTGAACTGCAAGCCAGTGTTAGCCTATTGTTACCTTTAGCAAACATTTGTCATTTTACTCAACGATCAAACCGCAAACAACTTGCAAATTTATAACTTTATTACCTCAGTAGACATCGTGACTCTAACTCTGGGGTCTAGCGCGGGTTAAACCAAAGACCAATGCAGACGAAGCAGCTCATGCATGTGCATGACATTAGCGTCACTTCCACTTGTTGCCAGAAGGAGAACGCTTCTTGAAAAAAGCTGGAACTTGCGCTGTACTCCTTTAAGTTGTGCATATTTGAAAGGCACCTTTTTGTTAACCTCAAGTAATCTGACCAAAATAGATTTTTAACAATAAAAAGTGTTAAAATGAAAGCTTCTTAAAATTAAACCTACTGTTCAGACAGATGCAGCACACATGGAAGCTTTCTCTTTTGCATCTCAGGAGACAAAAAGGAGATCTCATCCTAGCCTCATTCTGGCTTGTTGATCAAATATCTAACTTCACAGGCTTAGACCACGATTACCTTATAAAATTACAGCATCAACTAAATTTAACAAGTATGGCTGTCATACTGCTACATTTACATGCTAAAAACTTAGCATTGCAATATTATGCATCCTTATTTCCATCATACTTCACATTTACCTTGTTAGTAAGAAGAAAGTCAACTGTGGGTCCCGTTTTATTCCCAGACTGGATCGGAGCTCCCTCCAATTAAAAAAAAGAAATAAAAAAAGCTGCTTGGTTGTTTTACTCCCCGTCTTACTCCTGTGCTGGTGTTGTGCCGAAAAACGCCCCCCTCACATTGCGGGGAATTTTTTGGCACAACACCAGCCAGACTCCCGTTTGTTTTTTTTTATATACTGTTTAGATCCCTGAGGGGAAATTAGGGCTCTGCATTTTACCCATCTCTGTACAGTGGTACCAGAGAGCAGTGGGCTGATACTTAAAGCGCCCGCGGAGCAGTTGGTGGGGGTTAAGGACCTTGGGGTCCACAGTGGTTCACCTGAATGTCGTGTCGGGGACTCGAACCTGGTTCTCTTCATTTCACAAAACAAAACTTTTCTTCTTTGTCTTACTGGAGTCTGAGTTGGGGTTTGAGAGGTACTTGTTATCCATCTTCTAGCAGCATTCAGTGTTGTCTCGACATGCGCGGACCTGCGGTGGCAAAATACACGACACCGGTGCAGCCAGACGAACGAGAACGCGCAGCTCGTCTCCCCATACCAGCGCCCCCTTGAGGCTTCGTATCCGAAACTCTCGCATTGAGCATTCAGAAACAGTATGAGAGACAACCGCAGTGAAGAAAGATCAGCTCACTCTACACATCAAGCAATTGGTAGAGTATGTGGAGGAAAGAAAAGAATAGTATTTAACATTTAAACTTCCACAATGCACCTTTAATGCACATGTGAAAATTTAGTCCACATGGTTATGAAAAAACAAAAACATAACTAAAGTGAGAAGAAAAGCTGCAAATAAGCTGATAAAGCCTGTGAAGAATTAAACATGAAGCTACTCAGATTCAATTTTCCTGCACTGTTAGCATATTTCAGAGCTCCCACCTACCTGGAGCCAAGCGCTCTGAGACATATCCAATGTAAAGGTCAGTGAATGGTTTCTGCATCTGCTTGTGAGTAAGGCCCATGTACTGTCATGTAAATTTAATTGTCTGTACCACTTTCAGAGGGTCAGAAATTGTAAACTGAGCAGATTGTGCTTATTGCACACATAAAAAAATGCATCTGAATGAATCTGATGAGAAGATGATAAGCAGAAAGAAAACAACATGGATTCCTGTTTGAGAAGAGACTGGAAGGAGATTCACTGCTATCCTTAAATTAAAGATGGATTAGACTTATATCGCACTTTTTCTTGCAGGACACTCAACGCGCTCATAGTAGGTCCATTATTCTTTCACTCCTCATTCCTACTTGGTGATGGTAAGCTACGTATGTAGCCACAGCTGCCCTGGGGCAGACTGACGGAAGCGTGTCAGCCATTTTGCGCCTACGGCCCCTCCGACCACCATCGGGACATTCACACACATTGGTACACCAGCGAGGCCATCACTGGAGGCAAGCATTGTCCGAATTATACACTCAGAATTCGGGGGGTCAATATTTTCTCCAGGTTCTAAAGGGAACTCAGTGCAGCGCATACGCGTGCTTCTGTTAACAGAAGTTTTATAATCTTTTTAATCTACAGTATCTTTGTAGTCTCCTTTAATACTCAGTTCTGTAGGTTAACTCTTCTGTCCTAATCCTGCCTGCTCACAAATAACCTCCCCTTCTGTCTCCTTAATACAGCAGCACATGTAAAAGTCATTATTATTCATGTAATAATGCTCAGTATTAAGCATACGTAACAACCACAAAGCAGGCTGTATTATTAAGTCCTAAGATTCAACTTACACTTTTCTTGGGACCTAAGTGCCTAATGTCTGTCTTCCTCTTGCTCATGTTGGCTCTGTGAATGAAATCTAAGTATGGTTTAACAACCCAAATAGATTAAACTCCTGCCTGAGTGAAAATTACTGTAAGGGGTTATTTTTAAAGCTAACATCAAAAAAGGAAAAAGCCTTTAATATTAAAGTTTAATTTTTATATTTAATAAATATATATTTAATAAATATCTAATATTTATTTGATATTTAAACTTAATATTAGATATTAAGACGCTAATATTAAAATTATGTAATAGTTCAATACGACGCCTTATGCCAACACACAAATAAACAAACAAATAACACAATAAACACGCAAAAATCTGAATTATATTTCTCTTGTCAATTCAACATAGTGTTTTAAACTTGAAATATTTCCTTAATGTATGCAGCTAAAGTAATATTAATGTAATCATACACCGTTTTAAAAAACGAAGTATAAAGCTGCAATTGCAGCATTGTTTGGTGCAGAAACACATCAAATGTAAACTTTGATCTGCGCAGCCCTGACTATTTATGAAAATCGGAACATGAGTGAATAAAGCAAGGCTAGAATATCCAGGACAGGACTAGTCTACACTTTTTACTACTATTTAGAGTCCTAGCAGGTGGATCCATCTCCTCTCCTGCTGCAGCATCAGCGCATGTATGAAATTACATTATTATCATTTTAAATTATTTTATCCAGCTTCTCTGTACCTGGCACAGAAGTCCGCTGGATCTTTGGATTGTGCTGTCCAGGTTGTCCCACCTGCCTTGCTGCATGTTTTCCCTCATTAACTCGGTCAGAAAAAAAACTGCAGGATTGATCCACCCTTTATTAAATACTTCCACATTACCTGATCCAGAACATTTGGAAACTAATGCTCATGGATACAGAAACCACGAATCACCCTTTAATAGACTAGAAGTCAAGTACTCTAGAACAGGATTCACAGGCTGAAGCACTGAGGTTAGACCTCTGAAAATCCAAAAAGAGACTTTTTAGGTCTTATGGAAAGGTTGAGTGTGACTAAGTCTGGAGCGCTTATGTGATGTGACCTGTGGATGCATCTCAAAGACACCCCTGAAGACCAGCCCCAGTTATTTCTTTTAGCCATATTACTAGACCGTACACTTCTGTTGTGCAGAGGTGAATTGCCTGTTTGCTGACAGAGTTCTTCTTTAGTAACATAGCTGTAAAAAACACATTTGGTTCACATGTACAAGGATATGATTTGCAAACGACATGTTTGCACGTGTAATTTCATGTGTTTTTTTTTTTTTTTATAAGGGGAAAAGTCTGAATCAGTGGACATTAGTTTTTACTCAAGATCAGAGGATATTTAGCTTTTTTTTCCATTGAGTTAAATAATCTAACAGAACAATAAAAATTCAGAAGAACCAAATAAATCCATATAAATACACACATGTTAAATTGTGCTCTTTTTTTTTTCAAAAGCTAAAAAAATGTTCCGAGGTATTTAAAAGCTGATGAGGTGGAATTGTCCACATTGTCTATAGCTGGCATAGTAGCTGTTATAGAGTGAAGCCCTGTCAAACTAGTGGTAATATATATTTAATTCAAACAAAGCTACTGTAGACAGAAAAAAAGAAATTTGCGTGTGGATGCCATTATTGCTGTGGTTTCCGACACATGCTCATTTCAAAAAGCAATATTTGGGAATGTACAAAGTTGGCAGAGAGGCAATTTTCCTCCCAAACCCCCATCCACTATGTGCACAAAGATACACTGATTTTGGAGGTTGCAAAACTTTCCATTTTTTCGTGTTTACTCTCAAAAAGCAGTTTTTGTGTCTGTTTTTTCTGCATTTCAAACACCCAAATATCAGCTTTCAAGCACAAAGATGCTGATATTTTCCTTTAAATGTAAGGAATAGGTTTTCCCAGACTGCCAACCCCCCTCCCCAAACAAAGAGGACATGTGCAAGCTTTCAGCAGTAGCCTATGTTTAATATTAGAAAGTTAAATGTTAAAAACCAGTGAGCTGATTGGTGGATTTTGCTAAATGTAGAGCTCAGCAAAACTGTCTGTTCATAAGACACAATGTACAAGCCTTAATCGGTACTAATTAAGCACCTGTGTCCTCCCTGAGGAAACACCTCTGTTCTTCTCTCAGGGAAAGTTTGTTCTGATCACACCGTGATTTGGTCAAAATTTGTAGTATTCAGCATAAAATATTTTTTTTTTTTCAAAAGTGCTATTAATAGTCTTTAAAAAAGAAAACAAAATAAACAAATGACATCAGACAATGCAGTGTTTGTGAATCCATTTCATGGCATAAGAAAAAAGCCTTTGTTTTTAAATGAGATTAGGTGAGTGACTTTTACAGGGCTCTTCTCTCATTTTACTCACTTTTCTGTTATTTTGCAGCTTCTTTGATTCCTTCAGGTTAGTTATTGGGTTTACTTGAGCATCAACATCAGTGTATTTGCACCAAATTTTGATTATATCCCATAATTAGCTTATTTAAAAGTGCTAATACACACAAAAAATCCCATCTTGATAATTATCTTTGAATAACCATGGTATGTAAACACTGATGCAAATTCAGTCTCATTCCTAATATTCCTAATTACTGTGGTTTTTCCTGAAAGAGATTATTATTATTATTATTATTATTGAGTATCATTAAGTATTATACTGTGATAATGAGGATTATGATTTATTTATAGTGAAAACTTTGTTGTATTGTGATTTACAATAGTGAATAAAGTTATTATTGAGTTTTACTGAATATTATTAATAATCAATATACTTTTATTGTGGACTATATCTTTTTGAGAGTTTTTTTCTTATTGAGTATGGTGCATTGTGTCAAATATTTTTGTTAAATTACAGTGAATGATAAATTTAAGTTGTGTCTGAATAAAGGGTTTTGGACCTGATAAGTTTTTCTAAACTTCTTCCAAAACAACTTTTCGAACTATGTTTTTTTATATATATATATTATTTACACCAAATGTGAGTGTTTGTTTTTAATTTCAGTTCGAAATAAAAGAGAAAAAAAAGTACTAACATCTCTAAACTACACAAGTTCTGCTGTGCAGTTATGCAGCAGTGTTTGATGGCTGAAGCAAGCTGTGCCATGAACTGCCCACAAATTCAGCAGAACAGGTTAGAGGGATGGTAGCGGACAAAGGCCGCTTTTTCTGTTTCATCTTCATAAAATCGTTGTGTTTAGACGTCTGACTGTCATTTGACCGGGGTAAGGGTAATTTGATTTAAGTTAATATAAACACTTTATAGCAGAGGCGGACTGTGAAAATAATACAGGCCGGGAATTTGATACCATCCCAGGCCACCTCCACCAAATTAACGCAAAACACTCAGTGAGTTAGGCTGGGAGCCTGCTGATGTAAAACTGTAAAATAATAAAACAAAGGCTTCACATGTGGCCACATACAGCTTTTTGTTTCTTTCCCTTACAAAATAAACATTTGTTGTGCTGCAACCTGCATGCAAATCACATAAACTGAAATTCTACTTAATCAACTACAATATGGTTAAATGTGCAGTCTGTACAATTAAACATATTGTAAATCAAATAAAATTACACCATCATCCACCTAATCTTGATACTCAGCCTATTTATAATCTAACAAGTTATTCTATTAATTATTCTAAAACTATCACCAGCATGTTTGGTTTGTACTTAAATTGTACCTGAAGGTTCTTGCTGTGATTCCTCACTGCTGCTGCTGTCCACCACTGCTGTAACCGCAGGAGCTCTTGCAGCACTAGTGCTGCTGACAGTACTGGTACTGCTCCCTTCTCCATCTTTGTTAAAAATAAATAAATAAATCCAAAAGCCACCCATAATTTCCCAGATTCTTGGATTCAGAAGTTGACCATTTTATATGCATTGGCTATGTAAATATTTTCTTGATCTCAGTTTTTTTTTTTTAACCTGCTTAAATAGAAGTTAAATAAAATATACACAGATTTCAATATTCGTAATCATGTATTATCTTACATCTGTTTAGTTAACCCTATGCCAAAATCTACAATATCCTTTGTAACAATTTAAAACATTTTTTTTTCTAATTAAGCTAGATTTCGCTCATCAGCTCAGCATTAAGCTAGCTGGATGGATGGATGGGTGTGCATCTTTTGTCACTTTTCACCACTAGTGTGTTTATATCTCCGCTGCGTGTCTGCAGCAATGACAGAGTCACAAAAAGAGAGTGAGAAACGCGAGGGGGTGGCTCAATGTTTCTGCCTGCGTCTTTGAGTTTCATGAGCTTCAACGGGACAGCCCATGACGGATTATTTATTTAAAACTCAAACGGGACAGGCCAGTTTGGCGGCCAGGCCACCAGGAAATGTCCCGGTGCTCCTGATGGCCAGTCTGCCACTGCTTTATAGTGTAAGTGAAAAATATACCCAGCTTCTGAGCATGGTTGGGTCATTGAACGTCTCATGTGGTGTGCACATTCAAACACAGGATTCCTGAGTTCTACGATTTTATTCAATTTGTCGACTTGATAACTTGGTGGATGATTTTGTTTGAAATAAGACATGTATACAACTAATACAACAGATCATATGGAATGTCTGCATCAGCATCAAATGGAAGAACAAAGTGAAAGCGAGGGTCGTCAATGTTTGAAAAAAAGGTTTGAGCAAGCTACATTAAAAAAAAAAAAAAAAAAAAAAAACACCACATGAAACCATGCCTTTAGAGCGCAGGGACTCATGTCCTCCTCATGGTAAGCAAACATGTTGGCTGGACATATAAAAACATTGTGAACATCATGACATATCGGAGGAAAAGGAGATTAGAATCGAGAATCTCAGTTCACAGGTTACTCTTTTTCTGTCTGTTTGGATTGAATATGTTACAACTAGTTTGACAGGGGTTCACTCCATAACTGCTACCAAGTCAGCTGAAGACAATGCAGACGATTGCACCTCATCAGGTTTTTGTGTTTGGAGGAAAAGAGAGGGCTAAATAGGCTGGCAGGGTTGGTTTATATAACTTCCTGGGCGTGTCAATGAGGCAACAGGTGATGGCAGATGAGATGGTGAAAGAACTATAATTTCAACAGTTAGTACTGCACGCTGCGGTGCATCCGAAATTGATGCCAAAGAGCTCTGACAAAGCGTGCCACTTTTATCACTATATGACATATTGAGAGTGACACTTGGCAGTTATCTCCCTAAGACGCATCATTAATGAGCACAGTACGCAGATACTGTAGAGGGCAAATATGAAAAATTACATAGACAATACAGAACACTGAACTAACTGGAGTTTTTAAAGCTCAATTTTAATCCAGCTAGAAATCCAGCTGAACTCAAGAATATAATCCAAGATGCTATCAGGCAAGAGGCAGGTTACACCCTGGACAGGTCACTAATCCATCGCAGCGCAAACACAGAGGCAAATGTGGCAAACTACTCACACTCACCCCTAGGATAATATTAAAATCACCAATTAACCTGATAAGCATGTTAATGGTAAGTGAAAGGACCTCATGGTATGTTGGTGTTTGTGTTAAAGTTATGCACAGTCTGAAGGAATGATCCCACCAGTTTGACTGAATTTGAGAGAAACAAGTGCAAGAACAAGTAAAGTGAGTTATTTGCATATTTTTCTCTTACTCCATCTTGTTGCCTCGCTGCTGTTTCCACCTTGAGCCTGCCACTTCCTGCTGATAATTCCCTTCTGTCCGCTAACACATTTTCACATCACTCACCCTCATGCCGTCTCCTCTCCAGCCAAACTGCGGTCCAACAATCTGGATATCTGCATTTCAACCCACATGTTTGAATGGATGGAAGAGGAATTTGCCAAACCATCTTTCATGAATGCCAGCACCATATGCAGCGTGATATTCATGGTGTTAACCTTCATCAGCTTTGCCTCACAAATTCTATTAATCACTCCAGTAGAAATCAATAGAGTGCATTACAGCTCACATATCACACTAAATCATCTCCTTCAGTTTTCTCTTATTTCAAATCTTTAAAAAAAACAACCCTCCAACCTTAGAAACGGTTTGTGCTCCTTTATTTAAACCAGTCTTAGTGTTTTTTTTAGCAATACAGTCATGTATATGTGCATTTCTATGATCAGTTTAATAAAATATGCTGACCTGTTTGACCTGAGTTAACAGAGCTTCTCTACCACGTGCATAGATGCATATATGTACATCTGTCCGTGCACATAATTAAAGGCTTTCAGAAACCTAATGTGATCATCTTTCTTTTTATTAGCAACATGTCTTGGGGTGAAAACAGAGAGGATGTAATAAACAAACTGCTCACTTCCAAAAACAATAGATTACAATAAGATTATTTTAAATTGTAGCTGAACACAGTGAGATTTAACACTTTTGTAAAATTGTCAAGGTCACATGATACATGGATAGACAGCTAGATACACAGGTAATCATCTTCTTTATACATCTTGGGGAGATGTGGCTGTGACTATGAGTCAGTGCTCTGTGTGATACTATTCCCCCCTACCTCTTCCCGGAGTCACTGCAATAGCTTTGGAAGTCTTCCTGCCGTGGCGATGAAGCGGAGCTTCAGTTTATATGCCTCATACCAAAGTGAGATGTGGACCTCATGCCGTGCCTGAGATTGCAAAACATGCAGCAGCAGAATTGGATTGCAGCCGTGCTTTGTGCCGTCTGTCAGCAGGAGCTTAATCGAAGTGTGTGACCAATCTAACACAATGGTGTGTGTTTGTATATGAGCTTATGTGTTTATGTCTTGAGGCATAAGAACATGAGAGGATAGCATAGGTGCAGCATAGGTACAGATATTTAACAGGCATGCATTAAGTTTATACATGATGGTTTACTCAGTTTATAACTAACTACTCGACACATTTTTTATGAGTCTTCCAGCCAATTCTTTTTGTGCTGTTTACTAGTGACAGGATGCAGCAAATTAATAAGATGAAGTGGGAAAGTGTGGGCATATTGCTCACCACAGCTATTTCCTAAGTCTGAATCCACTGTGTATGAAGTGTAATTTGTGGAGACAATTATTTGTCACATTTGAGAAAATTAATTTCCTGAAATGCTCCATCAGTTTTTTTTTTCTTTCTTTTTTTTTTTTTTTTTTTCTGAAGAAAGCCTTTTCCCCCTCGTCTCCTCTCCCTCTGGCCTTCCTGCGCTGTGTTTTTCCTGTAGCATCAATTAGTATCATGAGATGATTTGCAGTTTTTCCACTTCCAATCATTTCAGGTAGAACATTGCCAATCAAATCACTCTTAATGCTTTGTCACTTTGCACCAGTATGGCTGTCATGTCTCAAAGCAAAACATTAGTAGGAGAGAAAACACATTTGGAACAAAACATGAATAAAGACTGACCTTCATATGGCTTAATTTCATGAATGTTTTTGAATGTGAATACTGTGACCTCATGCCAAGCCAGATATCTTTCAGGTGTAGTGTAAGCTAATGTATCTGCTCTGTATGGCACGACTATTTGGTTGGCTTACTGAGAAATGCAGAATAGTGCTGAACAAATCGGTTTAGCGTAGGCTCTACAGCAGCATTGCATGTGGAGATGGGGTCTGACTGTCTGAAAAGCTTTTCTCCAAATAGATGGGACCCTGCTGCAAAAGGTTTTGCCCCTAGCCGTTTGTGTGTCTGACAATAATAACAGTGCTTTTGTCCAAGAACTCACAGAGTACGTGTATCTGAAGATCCTATACAATAGTCCCATTTAAAAGGACCACAATCATGTTTCAAAGTCTTTTAGCCTGTTTTTTCTCCATAATTTTCAAAGGGAATGATGAATGCACTGTTTTGTAAGACAGCATGTTTTTATTGACAAATGAGAGGGAACTAGAGAAATGTTCTCTTTGTAATGTTTCAAGTGTTTTGAGATCTGGAGTCATCCAAGTCTTGAGAGTTGGCCGTGCAACAACATCCCTTTTGATGCTGAAAACTTGAGTTAATTTTTGGTCTGGTTTTCATTTTTGGCACAATTTCTGCCTAGTTTCTGAAAATACTGCTGGACAGCTAACTCTAAAATGCAAGTGAACAGAACAGTGAGGAAAATTGGGTTTGGCATTATAATAAAAGCTGCAAAATGCTGTTGCAGTGAAGTGAACAGCTGTGAAATGAGAAATTAATAAAAAAAAAAAAAAGTGAGAAATCAATCTTTAAGGAGTACTTTGAAAACATTTCAGCATCAGTAATATTGCACTTGGGATATGGGGATAAACCACTGCCTTTAAAGATGTGATTAATTGGATGAATTATGAAAACGTGGGTATGATCCTCCACTGAGTAACTCCGGGGATCATACAGAATTACTGTTTTAATTAATTACATAAAGTTGTTTTTTGTGTTCACAAGTTGAATATAAACCAGTTGAATAAAGCCGAAATGGTTGCCACATTATTTTTAAAGTTGGCATTTTCACTTACCCTCCCCACAAAAAACAAAAAACTAAACAGCTGACTAATAAGAGGTTTTAAAAGTCTCAAACTTTGTTGTGAATGAAGACGTGTTTCACTCACAATGCCAGCTTCACTGTACCAAATAACAGAATAATTCTCACAAGCTTAAACTAACCTCTCATAAGCAAACACTATTTGAGGCACTGTGCTGAAAAAAATAGTCATATTGTAAAAAGTCAGACTTACTGTAACAAAAAGAAAAAGAGTAAAAATTATTAACTAGTTTCAACACCAACATAATCCTGTGACTTTTTAAATTACTTTATTGTTCTCTAATCTAGTCAGTGTTACTGTCTTTGTTATGAATATGAATATGAATTTTATTTAAGTGTCATACACTTGTGTGCCAAGACCAAATATGCTGATTTGACACTAATGACATTCAATACATGAGGAAAGCAAGAAAATGACTTAGGAAAAATTAAACTAGGTAACAATCATACAGCACATGGTCCTTATAGTCCAGGATACAAAGTTCTTTGTCTACGTTTCCATGCCTTTTACAAAAATGTAACCAAACTGAGTATTTAGTCTTTAAAGAACCAGCTCATGGTAACCCCTATTGCAGCAGCAGGTCATGCTCTCCTACCTTAACTTAAGGATTAATACTGAGTTGGTAACTGACAGTCCTGTTTTCTCCTTCAGGCAGTGTACCAGTATCTGCTACTTTAGACTGTTTGGTGGCCGAGCAGGGCTGCATCCAGGAGCAGTCCTGCATGGGCATCTACCGGCTGCTGGAGTACTGCGCAGCCGAGGAGGCCGTGTCTCCCCTCGGCTCAGATGCTCGCCTGGAGTGCCTGGAGGCCCAGAACTCCCTTCAACACCATCGCCCTCTTCAAATTTGCAAATGCCAGCGTGGCTCTCGCAGGGAGGAACACTGCCTCAGGGTCTACTGGACTGTGAGATTTGCAGGTTGGTAAAAACATCAGCGCGTGTTCGGGGTCTTTCAGTCCTCAGCTGTGTATTACAATGGTTTTCATTGTGCTTGATGTTATAGCATATGATGAGTATGACGTGTCCCCGTATGAGGAACTGGAGGTAAACCTGGTGAGAAACATAGAAATGTCACGAATGGCCTCCATCATGGCAGGTATAGTAGCTTTTCTTTATAGTTTAGTAATTAAATGAGATATCGGTCATGATTTTTCTTTTTCCCATGGAATATTGCACACTACTCTGCTTTCCTTCTGAACTTCTCCTCTAGCTTCCTCGCTGTCTGTGGATGGCCAAAACCAATGTCTGAAGGCAGCTCAGGACTGTGGTCTGTATGAGAAATGTGGCTCCCTGCGGTCAGAATATGTCGTAGCCTGCACCAAGCGAGCAACAGCCACAGACAACAGCTGTAACCGCCAGAAATGCCACAAAGCTCTGCGGCGCTTCCTGGAGCGTGTACCGGAGGAATACAGCTTTGCTTTGCTTTTCTGTCCCTGCTCTGACACTCTGTGCGGGGAGCGCCGGAGGAAAACCATTGTTCCGTCATGCTCCTATGAGGAGAACGTGAGAGGAGAGGAGAAAGTGGGCAAGCCCAACTGCATAAGTCTGCAGAACTACTGCTCCAGAGATGAGCTGTGTAGGTAAGGTGGCTGCATGTGTGTGCGGAGGCAGGATGTCGATACAGCATGTTGGCAGTTATGAGGGAGAAACAGTTAATGCAATAGGTTATTCAGAGGTAACCAATCGGCTTTCCATCCCTTTATCCATTCTGAGTTGGTAGGCACATTTCAGGGTCATATTAACAACAGGCTGAGCAGAGATGCTCAGGCAGCTTATAAAATTCACCCAACAACAACAAGCCTAACTGGGCTCTGCTTAGTTGGTCAAGCCAAGCATCTAAAAGGAATCAATGAGGAGACATCAGGAGCCTGATCCATAATGCAGGTTCAATATATAGAGTGTTTTCTGGTTTTTCTAGGCTTTCTAACCTTAACAGTGAAGACCACACTAAGCAAAGCTTTGATGTTGGTTATCAACTTAGAACTGTATGTTACATTTGTGTTCATGTAAAACTGGTGAAGGCAGCATCAAATGACCAATCAGAATTATATGTTAGCAGCTGACTGACAGAAATGCAGCCGCTGCAGCCAAAGCAGAAGCGAAAGCTTGCAAGAGAAGGAAAATAATCCAGTGAGTATGCTGCAGAAAGCAGGTGAAAGCGTTTCTGTCAGGTGCAGCAATGGCTGTTTTAAGGGCTCTTACTGAGTTAAGATTCCAAATAAATAAACTAGTACTGAGCAACAGTTGAAATATTTAATCGTAATTAATCGCATGAAATGTTGCAATTAATCATGGGTAATCACATTTCTGATGCACAAAATTTCCTTTTCCTTTCAAAGCACTGCTATATGAAGAAAATGCTTTTGGTTTACAAACATTTGAACAAATAAACAGCTTTGAGCAGTCGTATTCTCTTCACACAGTCACAGAATATTTCTTGTAAATCCTTTCATTCATTCATTCATTCATTTTCCGTACCGCTTGTCCAGTTCAGGGTTGTGGGGGTTGCTGGAGCTTATCCCAGCTATTATCAGGCATGAGGCAGGGTCTGTCGCAGGGCCAACACAGAGAGACAGACAACCATTCACACTCACATTCATACGTAGGTGCAAGTAACCAATTAACCTAACATGCATGTCTTTGGACGGTGGGAGGAAGCCGTAGTACCCGGAGAGAACCCATGCATACACAGGAGAACATGTAAACTCCACACAGGAAGGCCGCATAACATCAAATATTTATGACAGAAGGATGCCCATTTTTGGATTTACAAATTGAAAGCAAACAAGTCAGCAGGATGACTTTCAAAGCTGTGAAACTGCCTTCCTACTAAACACAGAGGAAACAGTATCTTATGAATTTCCAGACATCAGGTGAACGAACAGAAAGCAGGATAAGAATCTCAGCACTTCTAGATCTAGATAGTGAGATTGGATAAATCTTCACAAAATGCACAATAATTTCCACCTTCCAGCATTATCCTCTAGTTTTTGCCTGTAAATTCTCTCACTTAACATTATTAGATTGACTGTTTATCTTAACTGGACACAGCTTTGATTTTATAACTACTTTCCTTGTTTATTTTCTGCCCTGTGACAAAAAGGACTCACCCAGACTGAGCTGCTCTGAGCTAATTAGCTTCTATATTATCTGCACTACTTACCACTTTCTTGAATTCTTTTTTGCTCTTCTTTTTCTCATTTATCTATTTATTTATTTATTTTTGCCTCTGCCAGACAGAAACTTCTCTTCATTTTGATATGTTTACATAAGACACACTGCTGCAGCAAGACTAGAGGTGGAGGCGACTCCTTTAGGGAGTTCTGCTCCGGTTATTCACTGTTGCAAACTCTCAACATTCAAGGTTCAAGGAGTCTTTATTTTCCCCCTAAGGCAATTTCATCTACAGCAAACAGTGATGAAACAATTAAACGACAGTCACTCAGTCAACAACAAGAGAGAAAGAGAGAGAAAACAACAAATACAGGTTAGTCTCTTGTTCAAGAGAGCAATAGCTGTGCAGACAAATGAGTGCTTCAGCCTGTTGGTCCTGCATTTTGGCAGCATGTAGCATTGTCATCGCTCTAGCGAGTCAAAGTTGGGAATGTCAGAGAACCCCCCTGGCTCGGGGACCCAAGCATTTAACTGTTGGAAAGCTGAGCCTTTCCATGTGGTGTTTCTGTGTACTCACAGTCAGTGGGTAAGAACTAAAAAAAAAACCCTGTGTGAACACGTGATAAGATAATTAACAGCATTAATCAATTAATGCATTAATGCCACCGTGCACAACCAATAGCCAGCTGCAACGTCACAACTCTGTCCCAGACACAAAAGTTACACAGTGCAGTTTCTGGGCCTCGGGACACCGCTGGGGAGTGATGCCTCGAAAATGCGCTTAATGAATGTTGATGTGCCATCAAAACGAGTCAGAAACGCATATGTTAAGATCTAAAAGTTACGTTGTGGGTCCAGCAGGTGCACATAAACATATTCTGGTGACAGATATGTGATGATGCATTTTATCTCCATGTATTGTTTTCTTTTTAAAATTTTTCATTTTTTTAAAAGAACTAGCCCGGAGGCAACAGTTTTACATGGGTTGGTCTTTCCAGCCTCGGTTGCTGTGGTGTAAACAAACTTGGCTTCAGCATACTCAAAGTCGAGAAATGAACCTAAAGGTACCTCACAAAGCCACTAATCCTTCTTAGAATAGACTCCTGAAGCACCTCATCTGAACTTTTTCCTTGATCTCAGAGTTTGCTGCACTTTCAGTCATAGCTGAAGGTAGAGATGTAAGCTGACTAGTAAATGAAGAACACTGCTTGTGGTTTAACTCCTTCACCCTGTGATTGTAGCTTTTGTCTATTTTATATTCTTTATTTCTTACTTTATGGTTTCATCTGTACATCACTCAACTGAGGTTGTTTTTAAATGTGCTCTATAAATTTCTTTCTTTCTTTCTTTCTTTCTTTCTTTCTTTCTTTCTTTCTTTCTTTCTTTCTTTCTTTCTTTCTTTCTTTCTTTCTTTCTTTCTTTCTTTCTTTCTTTTTTACCTTTATTTAACCATGAAGTCCCATTGAAAGTAGAAATCTCTTGTACAATAGAGACCTGGCCAAGGTAGCAGCCAATCACAATAACAAAATAACATAATAAAACTATAACAAGAACTATCAAAAATCTGACTTTGGTTCACCCACAATGTGCCATGCAGTAATTATGCTACCATATAAGCTGCTACCAATCTATGGTCAATCTAATGATCTCTTTTAGGCAGAATAGCAGGAAAAAAAAAAATCCAAATGACTAACTCCCTCACCTGAAATAGACTTTGCTGAATGCAGCACAACTACTTTTCCAGGAGAAAAAATTTGTCATTATTGATTCATCCTAGTCATTTTCTAGATTATATTGTACACCAGAAAGTAGAGATCGAAGCCAATTATCCTTTACAAAATCGTGCAATGAGTCAGTTTTTATAACCTAAGTAAGATATCCTGTTATTACACTGGACAAAATACATTCAGCATGATTAAACATTACTAGAAAATTACTAAAATGATCAATTAAGAAATGTATTTCAGTCCAGTAGTTGACTTATCTTGTTTTCAATAGCACAAACAAAATGCCAATATACAAGAGTGGCATTTGCGGACTAGTTTGTAAGTCAAAGATCAGCATCTTAGAATACAAGCAATTAGTTTTTATGAAGAATGTGCATTTTCATCTATAGTGAAAGAAGAAAAGGAGCAGATGATTATCCTGTTTATCCTGATAATCCTGGTTAGTACAATAACTCAAGTACAAACAAAAAGATGTGGGAGTGGTAATGCTTCCAGTGTGATTGGCAGTATGATTATACGAGACACTAATCTTTTGTTTATACTCTACGTGTTTACATATATGACATTCTTTGTGTTTAAATGATGAGGTTTGTTGTGATTAAAGACTAAATCTATTTGAGAGTTACATGAAACTGAGAAGTTGATGCTGCACTACATTATTAATGCAGATTTTAAAAAAGGCTCTTGTGTTTTAGTAACCATGTGTAAAGTATTCAACACTCACCACAGTCATGCCTTGAGTTTTAAATCATGGTTCAGATTTTTATGCATCTGTTTTTGACAACTGATTAAATCTCTGAACTCTGAAATAACAAAAAGATCAACCCTTTGAGCCTTGAGCTTGTTTGAAAAGCAGAACAGCTTGGGGATTTTAAAATTTCAGTAAGTCTAACCCAGCCAGAGTGATGTCTGCGAAAAAAGAAAAAAAAGAAAGAAGAAATTTTGTATACTAATTAGTGAACGAAAACAGTTTTATCATAATGACTCAGTGGACTCTGATGCCACTGATATCCATTTTAATCGCAGTAGTGGCAGGTGGGCTCTCTAGTTTGTGCGCTAAGCTCAGCAACTGGCTCATAATTTCTATTATTATCCAAAGGCTGTGTTTGGATAATAATAGAATTTGTCCTGGAGCAGGAAGCTCTGGGGTGGAACGATTTCTTTGAAAGCTATAAATGTCATCGACTTGTAAAACGTATTGATTGTAAATCTAAGATTTGCTGTCATTGTCAGGCTATAAGGAAATCTTTGCACCATAATTACATAAATTAAAAATAAAACAAAGCAAAACAAAAAAAGTAGCAGTGGCTGTGAAATCAACTGAGTAAGTCTACTTTTTCGAATGATTTCAACAGAGATGTGGCTGGTGTTGGTGGGCGAAAACCCAGAATATCCTCACATGGTTTTCATGCAGTGCATTCCCTTGTTTTTCCCTGGTTTGTGTTCTGTGTTATTTCAATAGTTTTGATTCAGCACAACCTTTTATCACAAAATTAAGTTGTCAAAATGCCTAAAAAAATGCAGTTTTTTCTGTGCTGACACGTGAAAACTGTTTTCTTCTCTCTGTTTTAGATCACGGTTTGCTGATTTCCAGCACAACTGCCAGCCTTCTTCTCTTTCTGCCTCCGGCTGTGTGCGAGAGAGTAGAGCCATGTGCCTGAAGGCCTACACTGGACTTATAGGTGAAGTGGAGAAAAACTAATTAAAAACTATACACAAGGCTAAAACATAGAAAGGTTCAGAAAACGTTATAGAAAGCTACTCAAAGAACTTGTCATCAGTTCAGCTGGTGTTCATTAGTCATACTTGGCCAATATTCTTTTAATTGTGTCTCAAAAGATAATTCAGAAGTTCAAAAATGGTCACCTGTCAAAAGCTGCTGCTCTGAGGAACCAAATTAGTTTAAAACCTTTAAAATTACATTTATAGCAGCTCAACATAACAGAGTAGATAATATCAATTTCTTTAGTTTCCTGAAAGCTGGAAAACTGCTGACACTTGAGGCCGTCTAATACTGTTTGTAGACTGTGCCATACCTTCAAAGAGGTATGCTGCAATAGGAATCCTCAATTTATGGGAAATATTTTTAGAAAGATAAATGTTGCACCAGCAGAATGATTTTTGTTTTTATGTTGTTGTTTTTTTCTCTTTATACACAGGCACCATCATGACTCCCAACTATGTGAGCAACAGCAGTACGGAGGTGTCTCAGTGGTGCTCATGTGAGGGCAGTGGGAATGACTGGCAGAGCTGCCAGCGCATCCTGCACATGTTCAGCAACAACATTTGTCTTCGTAAGTAAAATGCCATGAGATTTAGGGAGGGCACACACAGCTTTGCAGCAGCTTGTCCGCAGCAAAGACTCAATATTCTAACTATACAAACCCGTACAGTGCTTGTAATGTTCATTAGTGCTTTGGATTTTAACAAAAATTACTCAAAGCTTTTCAAAATATCTTGAAATATGTGCAGCTTTTTTGGATAAAAACTGCTCATGAACATAAATACACACGTGTGTTTAAAAAAAAAGAAAATAAAATCTTCTACTTAGTGGGTGTTTAAACTTTATGATGAGTTAAAAAAGAATCATTAGGCTCTTTGTTTGGCCATTATTGGAGCTTTTATTAGAAACATGAAAAAGCAAACATTCTTCATTGTAGACATTTGTGTGTTTGACACACTGCTCATTTTCTTGCTATAACTTGCAGCTGACTATCTTTTTGTGTCGGCACAAGAACAGGAAATGTCATCTTTCAGCTGTCAAATGAGAGTATTTTTTAAATTTTTGTTGAGATACTGATCTTACTGAGCATTTTATAATGTGCATTAATACAGAATTCAAATGAGGTGAACCATAATTGATAATTGAGAGGGTGACTCACTGAACCATAATGTTTCTTATAAATAAATGAATAGTAAGAGACGTTCCTCTGGTGTTTGGCTGCCTGCCAAATGCGAATGTGATTTCCAAGCTCTGTGGAGTCGATTAATCCTTGGACCAAATCTGATAAACAGAGTGTGGCTTCTTGTTGAGTTGTTGCCAAACCAAAAAGGGCAAAAGAAAACCAAAAGCTACTACTCAAGATGTGTAGTCTAAGATAAGCGATAGTTCAGTTGCTGTAAATGAACTTATTGACTGTTGTTTGTGTGTGTGTGTGAACACCACTGAGAAACACTCAAATATAAGGTAACAAACAGGTTGTTTTAATGGGAAACTGGAAAAGCGCTTGGAGAGCACTTTCTTCCTGTATCAAAGCTGTCAGGGATGCATTTGTAGCTTCAATTGACATCACATCCGTAGGACTATGTGGGAAATTTGGCCACCGAATTGCAGAGCATTATGCAGCACATAGCCTGTTCAAGGCAACGGAGAGGGACGTGGGTGGGCTCATTTTTTTTTGGTTTTTAACCCTTCATCACCCATTAGTATTAAAAAACTGGACATGCATGTCTATTCTTTCGCAGTTCCTGCCCCTAGCTCCTTTAAAGCCTCAGTGAAAGACATTCAATATTTTGCAAGTTCTTGGTGCATTACTAACACATGGCCACATTTATTTTTATTTTTTTTTCATTATTATTATTCTGCCAATGTCATTAGAGTAGTTTCATAGATTTCATTACAAACTGATGCCTTGCTTCGGTCCGAAATGATGAATCATCGCCAGCAAAACCTCCTCTAAAAACCTTTGGTTTATGACGTGATTGAAATCCATAGCATTGACAGATTAAGCAGTCCCTTCAAAATTGCTAGCTTGAGCTGCACTGATAATACAGTGGCTTGCAAAAGTATTCATACCCATGACCAAAACTCAATTGCTCAGAACAGAACAAAGCAAAAGTGAGTTTCACCTTTTTATATGAAAGGAAATGGCACAAACACAACAATCCATCACTGTTTTTGTTCGTAAGCACTCTTAACTATGAATAGGTGGTATAAGCCTGTATTTCATTGTTGCAAAAGTATTCACACCACAGATGCACCAAAGATGTTATTTTGAGTCGAAAATGATTGCACACTATAAACTATTGCCTCACAGTGTCACAGGGCGGTATTCAGTCCCAGGTGATTTGTATATCCTTGATTGCTCCCCATAATTAGTGCACAATAGTCACCTGTCCACAGTCATCCCATGCTTGTCAGCAGACAACAGTCATGAAGTTCAAGGAGCTCTCAGAAGACCTCAGAAAGAAAGTTGTAGAGAAGCATAGAGATGGGCAAAGCTATGTAGCCATCGCAAGTTCACTCAATGTGCCAAAAAGTACTGTTTGGCGCAAAGCTAACACAGCTGATGATCCAGCTCATACCATCCCTACCGTGAAACATGGAGGCGGGAATATAATGCTATGGGGCTGTTTCTCTTCCTCCGGTCCTGGTGAGCTTGTCTGTGTGCAAGGGATTATGAATAGTGCAAAATACATCAACATCCTGGAGGAAAACGTCTTCAAATCTGCAAAAAGCCTGAAGCTTGGGAGGAAGTTCACCTTTCAACAGGATAATGATCCAAAACATACGGCTCGAGTGACACAAGAATGGTTCATGAAGAAGAAAGTGAAGATTCTAGACTGGCTCAGTCAAAGCCCAGATCTCAGATCTCAAAAAAAAAGTTAGACTTGTGTAAGTGAAATCTGTTTAAATCTGTGCCTTTGAGCCTCTACTCTTGTGCAGTGGTGAGTTTGAATACAACTCCCTCTCCCCCTGTCTGTATTGTGCTCTTTCACTTTGTTTTGGTATGGTCGGGACGTTTCTGGGTGGAGATTTCGGTTCATATTGCCAGCCAATAATAGAGCTAAGGGCATGACGCTGTGTGAGAATAAGCTCATGATTGGAGCAGATGCCAGCCACTAGAACTCTCAAAGAAAAAAAGAAAAAAAGAAAGAAAAGATGCACCGAAGAAAAGGTAAGAGCTTTATATAATGCACGTTGGAGAACCAGGGTTGATACTGGTTTGTCTTTTCCCCGCTTCTGCGCTCTGAAGGAGAAGCTTGAAGCTGAATAGGCTGGAGAGCGAAGCGGCCATTAGCCTGGGAGGGAGGGGCGCTCAGTTTGAATAGTGTTGTTTGCAAACAGAAACGATGGGGGGACTCCGGACTCTACCTTTAAAGTTAAACCAAGTGTCAAGATGTTATCCAGTCAAAATTGTTCATCTCTATTAAAAATTGTAAAACAAAATAAATCCTGATACTTCAGTTTTTTTATATTCTCTCCCACCCCTACTTTTTTCATCACGAGCCCATGTGGGTGGTAGATTCCTAAAGTTCCCAGTCAATCAAAATTTCTAGCAGATTGAGGGGGAGAATAAACCAGATCAGAAGTGCAATTGAATACATCATATATGTTTCTTTAAATATATATTTTTTTAGGTTTCTTTCAAGAAAATGATGAAGAGCATTTAAGAACAACAAGGAATTGAAGAACAACATATTTTTCACAGTATTTTCTTTTCCAGCAAAGAATCAAGTATCTTTGCTTAACATATTTGAGTTTCATTCCCTCTTTCATTGTCAATATTTCCCACTACCTTCTTTCTTTTCTTGTAACCAGCCTTATTCTCTCCACTGTCCAATTACTGCCACATTTTTGTTTTTTATGCTATACATCATTTTGTTTACATTTCACTCCTTATTCAGCTGCACTTTGTTCAGGCAGGAGTGTGAATGGCACCATGCGTGCTTAAGTAAGTAAATGAATGTATACGTTTTGGAATAGTGTTCATGGGAAATGTAGAGGAGCACTGCCAGGATAAATAACTGAAATGATTTGCTTCATTTATCACCTGCCCAGCTGGCCAGTAAGTTTTCATTCATACCCTCTGAAATTCATTTTTGTAATTGATTTAGATTGCTTATCACACTTTTGGCTAATATCAAATAAATTAAGACTATGGTAAATCTTATAGTGGTCCCCTAAAGAAAGTCTGAAAATATATGTTAAATAGGATGGAATTCCATTAAAAAGTGATAGTAATTACATGCTTGTTTAAGCTGATTAAACGTAAGATATACAGATCAAATGTGGGTAAAAAGGATTTTTTTTAGGGAAAAATATAGCTTTTCTCTAAATTGTAATGTTCATTTTTAAGTATTTATTTCACTTTTCTTTCATTATTTATGGATTTTTACATAGTGGTGTGCAATCAGCATGTTTTTGTTATAATATGCACCAAAGCTGTATGAGATTCAGTTGAGCCCAATAACCTTTGGAGCTGATCAATACTTACATTATAGGACTGGGGAGCCAACAGGATGTTACTCTTATTTTAAAACACTGGACCATTAATTAATGTGGAGATGATGAAATTCCTGAAGATTTTAGTCACTGGAATTCATTCAGAGGGTGATATTGATCTTGGTAGCGGCTACATGGGTCACATGGCTGTGGTGATAAATCAGACCAGACCAAAGTGATGCATAACTTGATGATTTACAAGGTTTTTCCAGTGCTTAGAAAATGCATTTATACTGTCTAGAGGTGATTCAAAGAGGAATAAAGATGTGAAACTGATGAAGATGCTCCCTATTGATATTGTTTCAGGCAATGCCATCAACTCCATGGGAATATCTGCTCCTCCTTCAGTGGAAAACACTCCTGTGCCAGTTTCTCAGCCTTCCCCCGTGTTTACCAAGAGAGGGTCCATGTCAGTGTTAACACTCTCCCTGAATTTAACAGCGTAAGTACTTATTTCCCCTCTACTTGGTACCAGTTCAGCTGACTGTACAGTGTTTCAAGTTTGAACACATTATGCATCACCGGAGACTTTAACAGTGAGTTAGACCCAGGAGCTCCTTGTATAATCTCAGATTATTTCTGTTTCCCTCCTTCTCTTATCTCCAACTCTCAGTGTGGTCGAGGATTAGCAGTAGGTGTTTGCAGCGTTAGAATCAACCATTACTGTTAATATTCATGTATGCAAACTGATCTGCTTCTTATTCTCCATTGTAATCCTCCTTTCTGAATATCCTCCTCCTGCTATTCAGTTTCATGACTTCCACATACACAGTTCACGCAGTTGAGATTTCTATTCGTCACATACGCCTTTATCAAAATAAGGGCAGAAAATAATGTTTAGTGGATGCAAAAAGAGCAGTCTGCTGCAGCATTATATCGAATTACCTTGACATGATTGTGATTAAAGTGGTTATTGAGAAATTTGAATTTTCATCAAATACATACAGAATGAAAAAAATATTTTTCCCCTGTAGTTTTGATTCTATGACACGTGAAAGTCGTTTGAATCCAGTATATAAAATAAAACTGAGGTTTAAGCAAACATCTGTAATCGAGGCTCCATATCTATCAGACGAGTGTGTTTATATATCATCGATGCCTGTGTTTGAAGAAGGGCTTAACTGTATTGAGGCCTAACTCAAAGCAGTTAATGGGAAAATTATGTAGAATAATCGAGCGGCACTCAGAAAACACATCCTTCTCCACTATTCTGGTTTTAAAGAAAGCATTCAGGGCTAAAATGTGGAGGATCTTCCTTTCAGCATCTTCCTTTCTCCCATCCAGCATCCTCTGCTGTGGCCTTGTAGTTTTTGTGTTATTTTGCAAACAAATAGGCTACAGCTGGATAGTCAAATCACCTTGACCAAGGAATACAACCCATTAGAAAAGGGGACATTTTCAGATGTATTACTTTTTTTTTTCTTCCTTTCTTTTGTTCTTGCGGGTTTTCGAAGATAGATGGAAATCACAAAATTAGCAAAAACATCTTTTGATAAAATGTCAAAAACAAGACAGAATGATGAGCAGCGCTTGCAGACATGAACTAATGCATCCAGATCTACATATATATATATGTATATACATATATACAGGTACTACCCAAAAAATTAGAATACCCTGAAAAAATTCACGTATTTCCATAATTCAACTTAAAAGGTGCAATTTACATATTGTATAGTATTCACAGTATTCTATTTTTTAAGTCTAATTTCTAAGATTTTCTTAAGCTGCAACTTCTAATCAGCAACATCCAAACAAATAAGAGCCTTGAAATATATTGATTCACATATTATTTGTCTATACAATATGTAAATTGCACCTTTTAAGTTTAATTACGGAAAAACGTGAATTTTTTCAGGATTTTCTAATTTTTTGGGTAGTACCTGTGTGTATATATATATATATATATATATACACACATCTAAGTTGAGAACTTTCCCATTAATTTTTCAGAGCTTAAACGTTTGTTAAGCACAGTATTATCACTGATCAGAGAAATGGTCAGTTGTGATTATAATCAATGCCTTAAACTGATTGAAAATTTTTTAAGTAAATAAAAAATTGTATAGATTAATGGACTGCCGACCTGTCAAGGGTGTACCTGCCTATTCCCTGATAATTGCTGGGATAGGCTCTAGCGACCCGTGTGACTCTAAATTGGAAAAGCAGTATGGGAAATGAATGAATGAAAGAAAATATTTCAAATTTAGAGGTCACATTTTCCCCCTTTTTCTTCAGTGTGTTTTTGTATATATTTTTTTAATTCTTTGAAAAAATAAGTAAATTAGAATATTACTTATTTTTATGTTTTAATACTTGTGTTTAATATCTTCAGTTACAAAGCACAAACCAAAACAAAGCAAGTCAATCTCTCCCACAAAAAACTGCCCTGAAATGTGCAGACCCTCATTTGCCATTCAAGTTTTTTGTCTGTTGTCTGCATATACATCACATTTTCATGATACCTGCCTACCTACTGGGTAGGTTTCACACAGACAATATACTAGTGTGACTTCAACTGAATGTCACTGACTTGCTGGTAGATGAGAACTGGCTGTTACGTGGAGGGTGGAGAATAAAAACACTGCAGTCAAGTCAGCCGGCACGAGTGCGCTCACAAAAATGACTGATCTCATGGAAATGCCAGCTAGAGCAACATTTTATATTTATTTCTTCAGAATACCATCAAATCACACTGCCAGGAGGGTGACAAGAAAGCAATTCAAAAATATAGAAATGATGGCCTTCAAATTGTTCTTAAAGCTCCTACTGGAAATAAAAACTCCATTGTTCTATACAATATGTATAGAAAAAAGGCAGCCAGAAAGGGGAATCAGACACATCACACCCCCTTCAGGAGAGATAATACAGAAGATAAGTCCTCTGCAGATCTAAAGATAAAAGCGTATTTCACGCATTTCAGTGATGCCTTCAGCCAATGCTCGGTCTCAGTGGTGTAGCAGCAGGTGAACCTTTTCTTTTTTCTTCCTCCTTGCTCCCCAGTTGGTTACAGTCAAATCGTCTACTCTGTGTAGGGACCTTCCTAACTGAATAAAATGATCTGTAAAGTACGTTTGTAATCAGCCATGATAAAAACATGTCTGAATTCTCTAATTGCTAAGGAACGAAGCTCCATGGCTTCCTTTAAAAACTCCTTTAGCATAGGATACACCATCCTTAGTGAAAGAAAGGAGATTCTGTCCCACAATTCCTTGCAGCTGCAGCTCTCAAGGTAGTGCTGGATTATGTTTATCCCATTGTACTTACTGTGATTTGTGTAAGAAAAATATAATAAATATAAGTGAGTTTGTGTAGCCTGTGACATGTTTCACTTCTGTGACTTTCCTGTTTTTGAACCTTCATAATAAAATAATGTTATATATACTGTACTGTAACATTTTAAACTACTAATATGACTAATTGTCTCTTTGTAAAACTGCGATGAACTATCCAGAAAACTTTCAGTAGAATATTAATTGAATATCTTTAGTTTTGGTGCTGCAGACCTGCATCACACCTTTGTATAAATGTCATTAAATTAGTTTTTATGAATCCTTACAAATTTTTTCTAACACCTGTTGTTAACTCTGTGATCTTTCTCAAGGAAGCAAAATAGAAACTCTTAGATAGGAGCTCCTTTTATGACTGTTCATCTGCACCCATAGCTTTTATTTCAAATGGCACATTGGTGGTCTCCAGTCCACCTCCAGTCCAGTGTGCAGGTCAAGCCACGATTCCTAGTCAGCAGGAACTGCTTTCCTTTAAGACCAGTGTTGTGGAGCTCCCATTTGTCTCATAGTTCAAGGTCACTGCTTAATCTGTGAACCAGTCAGAGCAGATTGGACCTTTCAGAGAGGCGCCTTAAAGATGTATTACGTAACTTTCTGACCTTAAAACTCTGCATTCCACGCTCGTTTGATGGCACAGTGACATCCATTGTGTGTATTTCTGGAGCTGTTGCTGCCCAGCAGCGTCCTGAGGCTGAGAAACCACACTATAAAACTTTTTCATACGGGGATGTCGTGTGACTTTGCAGCCAAGTTTTGATTTACGCGCCGTCTCCCACGCTAACAAATGGACATAAGCACACCGGCTGTTTTAAACACGCACTTTGTTGGATTCAGCAAAGAAACGCAAGAAGAAATTATTGGGGAAAGAAAGAAAAAGAAACAGAGAAAGGGGAAGACAAAGAAATAACACAACAGTCAAGATAAGGCTTTCTTTTACTGGCTGAAGAGAGCGGTACAGGTAGGATGGAAGATGGATGCCAAATTAGTCATCGTTAGGGGACACATCACAGAGAAAATTGCAAAAGTTCTGTAGTGTGTAGACTGTTTCAGAAGTTCTGCTACAGCACAGTGTGATTTTATTCTTTAAATACAACTTCGTAAACATATTCTAGTGAAAAACCAAAATCAAATAATGATCTTATAAATTAACACAAGCTTTTCAACTTGGCTAGTGATTGATCTTCTCAGCTCAGTGATCATTGGTGAGCACGAGCATTTCACAGAAAACGGACACACAGATTCCAAAACACATCTCACTATAGTGGTCTGCGCCGTCTGTGCATATACTTGCTGCAGCATGTCGCGGCTAAAACGCTCAATACCGGAGGCCACCGCTAGGAGCAGTACACAGCGCTTGGACACTGAGAATGTGAAAAGGTCAATCTGCCGGTGAGATTGTATTTCTGGAGCATACGTGAATGATCCAGGTGTATGTGGAAAATGGACATTGTGGACAACTTCTTCAAGAAAGAAGTTACTTTTGCTGCTGTGAAAGAAAAAGAGGTCTCGTCGCCATCAGAGGTGGTATGTGCCACCACTTCACCAAAGTCGCGGAGAAAGTCGCACGAGCACCTCTAGCGTTCAAGTCGATATTGCACCACGTGCAAGCGGTACATTACCTCGCGTCAGCACGAGCGACCTACGTGCCGTAGGTACGCTGGGAACGCGTGGGCACCATGATGCGGACGCGTCGCCAGCAGCAAGTATATTCCAGCCCTTAGACTCCAAAAGTCATGTCTTTGTTGTCGTTGTTTTATCTGCAGCTTTGAAAATATTTGTGCCTGTGGTGAAGTCTGTGTTATGCAGAGATTTTTTTTCCTGATCTCACCTCTATGCTTGGCTGCTCTTGTTAATTAGAGAAATCATTCCTTTGGTGGCTTTACAGATGGAGGACAGTGAGGAAGAGGAAGAAGAGGAGGAAGCAAGTGAGAAATTCAACGTCATCCCACCATATTCTGACAAGGATTCCAACACTGAATCAGGTGCCAGAGGCAGTCAGCAGGGAGCAGCTAGCCAAGCAGTACCTGCCTTGCCATCAGTGCTGCTGCCAACTCTCATCCTGAGCTGGAAGTGTTGGTGCCTCTGAAACCCCTCAGCTAACATTTTACACTTGCTTCTGCCGTCAAATCCATCCCAGCACTCAGAGTAAACCACAGAGGACAATTGTAAAGAAGAAATATAAATGCTTGTTGCATTTTTTTCTTTCTTCCCTTTTTCAATTATACCAACTTGATGTTTTAACTCAGTGTTTCCTCTTGAGTTTTCATAACTTCAACGAGATTTCCATCATCCTGCAATGTCTTTGCTCAAGTCATCCTCCATGAAAGGAGGAGAGCAACATGCGCAGATGTGAGTGCATGGGCAAATTGAGAAGTGCTGTCTGGGCAAATTCTCTATCTAGAGCCTGCTTCAAGCTCAAAGTACATCCCCTCTTTTAAAAAAAGGAGCACATCGCCCAAGGCAGCATACACTATACATGTTCCCAAAAACCATACCCAGCCTGCTCCACTGCAACCAGGCACGAGCAGAGCTTTTGATTTCTATTTCATGACTCATGCCACATCCGTTTCTCTGCTGGCCCTTCAGCGCTTCCTCTCCCTCCGTCATGCTGTGGTTGAGCAAGATAATCCACTTTGCGACAAGCTAATAAGAAAGTGAGCCACACTTAAACAGCTTTGTAAAATTAAAAGAGAAACATTTTTTGAAATTGCTCTATTAAAAAGGGATGAGATGCAAACCAATACATTGCAACATTTTATTCATTTTTTTTTCTTTTTACTTTCTGCACAAAAAAATCAGTCACTGTTTGTTTCTTTTTGTTAACACACCGCTTAGTGTTATTCTTGCCACGCCAAGTGGCTGAGAACTCAACCACGGGCAAAAGTAATGAGATCAAATTCCATTGTAGACACAATGTGGAGAGAAAAGCAACATAAGCAATTACAGCACAATTCAAAATGCTCTGCATGCAGGGGAGATCTGGAGTAAGGCTCACGGGAGAAAAAAGCCAATTTACTGCTGTCATACCCTCTCACTTTTTTTATCCTTAGAGATCTGTTTTTAGCGCTCCTTCCCCATCATGTACGTTAGATGGTTTGAGAGCGAGATGCAGCGATAGGACGGACACAGGAGGCTGTAAAGCCTGCTGGCTGCTCTGATCATTGAGCAGCACATTGAGCCATTCTCCCTGCCTGAAATATCTTTTGCTGATGTTAATGGTTTTTCCTCTTATGGCTCATTTTCCTGTGAAATTAAGGAGCTGCAGGGATGGAGGTAAAGAGAAGTACAGTGAAGTTTTTGTAGAGGGACAAACTTGTCTGCTGTGATGATGGGTTGGCAAGAAATAACGAGTCTGGGCTCTGCATGGAAAATTCTTTCTACTGCTTCATCTTGTGGATTCATTGCAGCTATACATTCATGCTTTTTGAAGTCATTATATGTAATGGTGTAACTGAGCTGAAAATCTTGTAAGGTATTACAAAGATTCCTTATTATATCTTTAAATATAATTGGGAGACTGTATGAGCCTGCAGCTTTATTTGTCACCACCACTGGACTTGTTTACATGATAGCTTATTAACATGAAAGCTGAACAATATTAAGACGGAAATGCATTTACAGCATATGAGTGCAAAAGCAGTTGCACGCTTACCTGTGCAGGACTGTCCTATTTCACATTTTATTGAAGTGAACAGTGGACATCAGTTTTGTCGTGAGATTAGTGGACATGCAGTGACTGTTACACACTTCAAAGCAAAATGGTATCATGCTGCTTTTTGATTGCAGCATGCTGAAAGAGGCAAAGAAGTGGATAAAGAAAAGATCCATGTGAAACGCTCTTCAAGTGTGACTGCAATTTTAGTTCATGAAAAGTAATTGTGTACACAAATGAACTTAAGCCAAACATCTGGCTGGAAAACCAGCTGGTGTTTGCATTTATTAAGCAGACCATGGGGGAGACATGTCGCCATGCTTACCAAACATATTCCATTACGTTGTCACACCGCAGAAGCAGCTGCAGTGAATTACAGTCAATAGCATCCAGTGACAAATGTCAGTAACTGCATCCAGTGCGCTCTGGCCTTAATGACTTATGAGTTTACATGTATTTTCACTTTTCAGTAGGTTTGTTTATATTTGTAAACTATGTAAACATTTACATCTAATACTGTATTTGTTTGATTTTTTTTAGGTGTATCAAAGATAAATAAAAAAAGCCCCTTCTTCATCCATAAATCTAAATCTTAAAGGAAATGAAATTAGACAGTTTATATCATGAAAGTGGTGAGACTGTGTACAGTACTGTTTAATGTGAAAATTCTCTTGTAAAAACATATCAAACATGCCAAATCAGTCTGTCTATAATGTGTAATATCTGTGTAATTTTGTGCCATAGCAGTAAGAATGACGATTTGTTAAAAGAATAAAAATTACATTGAAAATTTTCATGTCTCACAAAGAAATTGCTTGTTTGTGACCGAAAAAAAAAAGAAGAAGAAATAGAGAAAAACCTGTGGTTTATGAATGGGAGACATTTTTATTCCTTTTTGCATTGCTTGTTCTTACTGTACTTGTGGTATATAACAGAACATTAGTGTTCCTGGCATTAAAAATGAACATTTATTTAATTAAAAAATAGTCCGGTAATGAGCCAAAAATGTTAATGTATGCCTGGGCATTACTTAGTTTTAATTATGAAGGAAAATAGCTTATAGCCAGCAACTATAGCCAAAAGCTCACATCATCTTTAGACAAAACTTAACCAGGACACTTATCTGTATTTTAGCTCTGACTGACAGAGGTGATTACAGAATCTCACAGATTTCACATCCAAAAGTACGCTGCTCTGACATGTACAAGCTGCAGTGGGATGACTTTCAGACCCCTCCTCCCCCCAAAGAAAAAAGCTGCTACAGAGTCTGGCATCAACTTGCACTTTAATTATTAAAAGTACAACGTGAGGGCTCTTGGCCTTTGTTTTTTATGTCCAACTCAGCCAACTGTCTACAAAGTTAACTTATACTTTATTAATCCCCCAGAGGGAAAATATCTTCCACATTTTACCCATTCTATTTATGAGCACTGGGAAGCCACCAAGCTCCTAAGATGATTTGCATGCTTTTACCGATCTTCTGCAAGTCACTTCCACTTAAAATTACAACTAAACATTTTATATACAATACTGCCATTACTGCTGCCATAAAGCACTAATTTCGATCGTCCCCATGCATTAGCAGAGGAAGCAGTGCAGAGGAGCTGCAGCTCAGAGTAACGCAAATACAAATAAAAAAACAAAACATTTAATAACCACTTGAGCTCATCAATCAATTTAATTGATTATATTGATCTTGATATGATTGATGGAAAACTTCTAAACAACTGAACAACTTCAGCCAAGTATTTTTCTGTACATTTATCAAAGAAAATTTAATTCTCCATTAAATCCTTTACGTTTGTGTCTTTTTGACCCCAAAATAAGATCGTGAGCAATTGGGGAAAAAGATTTTCCTCAGGATTCTTCCATAATTTTCCACATTTACCTCATCCTGGCCGCTCTCTCAAATGCTTTGGGGGAAAAAAAAGTAATAATAATAATAATAATAAAAAGTAATTTAAAAAAAAAACAAAAAGTGCAGCCATCTCCATATTTGGTCATAGGGATTGATGTGGGATACTGAGCCAGGTTTCATCTACACACAGGTTCTGGAATTGTGACCAGTTAGGTCATTTTTTTATTTTTGCATCTTGTTTCTCATAATCTGACAGACTTAAATGATCATTTTGGTATAATTGTGGATATTTGCCTGTGTGCTTCTAAGCCAGATGTGTGCTTTCTGTATTGCTTCAGGTTGAATGAATTAGACATAGGGCATCCATCAAAGAGCTTTGACAAAATCAGAATGAAAGAAAGAATATTTATGAGAGTCAGCAGACTAACTTCTACAAAGGAAAAAACCCCAACCATATCAGTTCTCTGAGAGAAATTACAATCGAATAATTAAAAAGTAGCATAGTACAGTACCTTATGGAGTCAGTTATCCCAAAGTTTCCAATGCTTGGGAATATAGTAGTGTACATGGAACATGGTTATAGCAGTGTAGGGAAAGGTGATTATAAGCCTCCTAAAAAAAAAAAAAACTTTCAATTGTTTTGTCTTCTTTAGCTTGGTATGGGTTGGAGATTGATTTACGTACATTTGGTGCCATCACCCTCAGTCTTACAATTATTTGGTCTGTATGCATTCAGCTGCAGAGGTACCTGGTGGACCCCTGCGGACTGGTTAGAGACTAAATTTATGTCACACCAGCACCATGTCCAACTGTGAACTTCCCTTAAGTTTCCCTGCAGACATCACAGGACACCCACAGATGTCTTTTCCATGCTCCGATGGGTCAGAGCTGCGATACAAAGGAAGCTGGCACAACCAGTAGGTGGTTTTAATGGTGAGGCTGATTGGGGCGTCACAATGTCATCTGACTTTCAACTGAGGGTAGCAATTTAAACAAATCAGGACCGCGAAATGGGAGAATTCAGTCATTCTTTCATTATTTACAAAAGTATTTTTACCCAGGTGGAGCTTGAGAAAAAGGTTAGCAATCATATTTGACTCATTGTTCACTGGTAAGTGCTGACATTTATGCAAGCATTTTGGTACTAGAGCATTTGTTTATGGGAGCCAGAAGTATCAAAAGTTAAATAGTTTTTGTGTAAAAATCCTGACATGTTTTTGGATCTGCCAGTACATTTAGAACAGGTGTTTTCACTAACGAGCTCATCTACCTGGCAGAAGAACTAATTAAACTCAGCTGGTTCAGTGATTGGTTGGACAAACTGCCGAAGAGGATTTCTAATTTTGTCACCTCTGATGGGAGCAATACTGATAAACTTGCCTTGAAATAAAGCTAAAAGATTATGGTCAGTTAAAATGTATTTGAACTGCAATTAGTATACTTCTGTGTCTACTTTCAATAAAATAAAATACACTATTCACAAAAAGTTAGGGATATTTGGTTTAGCCACCATTATTGTTAGCTTTACTTTCAATAAGTCGTTTGAGATGGAGGAATTACCACATCATAATTCCAGTTAAATGTCCAACATTCATGATATGATATCAATAAGGTGAGAACATTTGTCATTTTCCTTAAATTATAACCAAAACTTGAATATCCCTAACTTTTTTTGAGTAGTGTATAAACAGGACAAGGGTAGGTGCTGGTCATCGAATTAGAATAATTTGAAATAGTGCAATCATTAAATTCTTCGAATGCATTTTTTGTGCAGAAAGCAAATCAGGTGTTCACCGCACCTGTCCTACTCGTTAGACTGATCACAGAACTCGTTACTTGTAAAAAAAATTTGCTCAGCTGAGCTTTCCAAAAGGCCCATTTAGGCCATTTAACTGTGACACTGTTGTTTTATTGAATTAGAATAATGGAGAAACCGTTTCATTGAATCAGAATAATTTTTATTATAATTAGAATCATCCCTTTCTCGGTATTTTGTGGCTGCCCCCTTGGCTCGTATGACTGCCTGAAGTCTCCGCGGCATCGATTTGACCAGCTTGTCACAAGTTTCCGCACTCACAGCTTATATGCTGAACAAGAAACAAATGGAGAAACGGCTGAAGTGGGCCAAAGAACACGGCGAGTGGACTGCTGAAGACTGGCAGAAAGTGGTCTTCAGTGACGAATCACGCTTCTGCGTCTCCTTCGGTGACCAAGGTCCTCGTGTCTGGCGTCGTGGTGGCGAAACCTACAACCACGAGTGCGTGAAAAGATCCGTCAAGTTTCCCCAGAGCGTTATGGTGTGGGGATGCATGTCCGATCGAGGTGTAGGGAAACTCTGCTTCCTCAAGAAGACTGTCAATGCTGCCGTATATCAAGATGTTCTGGAAATGTTCCTGATTCCGACTGTTGAGGAACAGTTCGGCGAAGAGGACTTCATATTTCAACAGGATCTTGCACCGGCTCATGCGGCAAAGTCGACCAAAGGTTGGTTCACTACAAAACAGCTTGAAGTTTTGGCATGGCCGGCCAACTCGCCTGACCTCAATGTCATAGAAAACCTTTGGGCCATCGTCAAGCGGAAAATTCGTGACAGAAAGCCTACTACGCTGGACCAACTGAAGCAGAACATTGCCACTGCCTGGGAAGCTGTGAGTGCGGAAACTTGCGACAAGCGGGTCAAATCGATGCCGCGGAGACTTCAGGCAGTCATACCAGCCAAGGGGGCAGCCACAAAATACTGAGTGATGATTCTAATTATAATATAAATTATTCTGATTCAATGAAATGGTTTCTCCATTATTCTAATTCAATAAAACAACAGTGTCACAGTTAAATGCCAATGGGCCTTTTGGAAAGCTCAGCTGAGCAAATTTTTTACAGGTAACGAGTTCTGTGATTAGTCTAACGCAGGGGTAGGCAACTCCGGTCCTCGAGAGCCGGCATCCTGCAGGTCTTCAGGGCTTCCCTGCTTCAACACACCACCTGATTTCCAGAGCTTGGCTGCACAAGTCTGCTAATTACCCACTGATTGAAGTCAGGTGTGTTGCAGCAGGAAAAGTCCTAACACCTGCAGGACACCGGCTCTCTAGGACTGGAGTTGCCTACCCCTGGTCTAACGAGTAGGACAGTGAGTGAACACCTGATTTGCTTTCTGCACAAAAAATGCATTCGAAGAATTTAATGATTGCACTATTTCAAATTATTCTAATTCGTTGACCAGCACCTGTAGACAGGACAAGGCATGAACTCCCCATTCTGCAAATAGAAAAACAAGAGTTTTGTGGCTAAAATCTGTACTAAAACAAAGCCTGGTGGTGATTTAACGGTATGGGCAGCAGTACTTGTTACACAACAATTTTTATTAGGAAGTTGAGGGAAAAGCAGCAAATCATGCTGTACAGCTTTATTTGACTTCATACTCTGGATCCTCTCAGTGTGAGGTGACGTTAATCACAAGTGAGCCACTGTGCCACCCCAGGAGGCACTTGAATTACCTCATATTCCAGTTCTGTGCTCATAATACACAAAAGATCAGCAGTTATGTTAATATACTTATCAATTAAGAAAATGTGTTCACTCATTTGAAGGTAATTTTATGTAAACATACAGAAAATTACACAAAAAATACAAAAGAAATTGCATAGAAAATGTATTAATTTGAGCTTGTACATGAACCCATAATTTTAAAAGACTAATGAAAATTAGGTTTAATATGAATAGCTAAAATATATAAAAGTTAACAAATTCTAATGAAGGTTGATATAATAATTTTGATGAATGAGAATGATGAGCAACGAGATGAAAAAAAGACAAACTGAAGGTTCACTACTCTACAAAATATGTTCAGTTACCTGGTGACCGGAGATGGAAGATGTCAAGAACTTGGATCCTCCATATGAAGACCCAAAACTTAAAAATGAGCCACGATCTGTGTTTAAAACTTACTGTACAGACTTTAGACAAATTCTGCTGCTGAAATTACTCAGAGCTCAGAATTTTCTTTGAGCTCTGAGTCATGTGACAAGTAGCTGGGAGTTCCAGTCCAGGTTCAGTGCAAGCAATTTATGCAAACATGATTTGCGAACTTGAAGGTTGAATTATATAATGTGAATGGCATTTGAGTGATAAAGTGTTGGGTAAAAGATGGCTCCTTTAACTTCTCAAATGAAAAGTGTCTGCTCTATTAGAGATTCTGTCTTTTTAAAGAGAAAAATGTCAGAGGAGGCATTGATGTCTTTTAAAGAACTTTTAAATGAACTTTTTAATGGAAAAATTATATCAGACTCGAATTATTCTTCAAAGGGGATTATTCTTCATGTCTCAAAGTACATTTTTTTATGTCTTCTGTCATCTTCAAGTGAAAGTACAAGTTTCAGAAAGTAAAAAAATAAAAATGGCTTATGACAAGTAAAAATTGTGAATTATGCAAAGTTAATCCAACATACAGCTCTGGAAGAAAATAAGACACCACTGTTATTCATACTTAAATCAGCATCTAAAACCACTAAAAATCAATTTCTTATACAAGCACATCTCATTTTGCTTTGTGAGGCCATCTTCTCTAAACCCAATCTTTAGCTTCAGTTGTATTAAGGTTAGATGGAGACCTGGAGAGACCAACAAGCCAGTGTCTTGCACTGACTGTTACAAATGCAGGAGAATCAGTGATGACCAGGGGCTGCTTCAGCAGGGCTGGAATCAGGTAAATACTGTATGTCTTCATGAAGGATGTATTTATGAAGGCACATTCAAGACTATCCTGGAAAACATTTACTTCCTTATGTGCTTCCCAACTCTGCATAGACAATCCTCCATGCCCCACAGCCAGGGGAATCAAGGTCTGGATGGAGGGCACCACAAGAGCCTGTCATGGCCAGATCTGAACCCTGTAGAAAACCTTTGGAAAGACATCAAAAGGAAGATTTATAGTCACAATCCATCAAGCAAAGCTGAGCTATTTGATTTGTTGCAGAAAGGGTGATAGAAAGTTACCTAACAGCAATATTAGCAATTTGAGAAGTGGTCTCTTTTTTTTTTTTTCGAAGCTGCATTGTCCGCAGAGTCTTAACATATGAATCCAGGACCATATGTTGGGAGTGAGGGGTAAAAAAAAAAAAAAAGATTAAAAAATATTAAAAGAATGTTGTTAATTTTTTCCTTTTTCTACAGTAATGGATCATTTGATGAATATATTACATATATGGTCTATCCTTAATTACTCATCATATAGACTGTTTACAGTTTTTTTTTTTAAGTAAACTCTTCTGAAAAGTTAAATCTTATGCTAAAGAGAGCTGTACTTTAGTCTGGCTGTAGTTTTTTATCTGACAGCTTAATAACTACATTGCTGAGCAACTATATCTAATTATAGCTGCAGGTACCATAGAGTACTTAGCTCATTTTTATCAAGTGAGGAGGAAACATCATTCAGGCAGCTTAGGAGCTACTAAGATTTTGGAATAGAGGCTCATTTTGGCCTCATATAATTTTGTCCACAAGGTAAAGACAGGAACAGTGTGAAGCTGATATGATGCATTGTTATCAGCTCTCAGCTTCTTTGCTCATGTTGGAATTTCAAATAGAATTTTAGGTGGAGGTATTTTTTTTAGAGATTAGCAAGATTTTGATCGCGATACATTTTGAAAGGTTTCGTGTTTTGATTGGGTGGTGAAATATCTTGAGCAGTGAGGAGACAAGTAACATTCTGACTGTGATCACTAGGGAGTCACAGGAACAACTTAGAAAAGTTTTTGATGGCAACTATTGGAAAAGAACTGATGGCAATCTTGTATCTGCTCTCACCCCAAGCTGCTCATACAGTATTAAAGTGTCTTGGTTAAAGTCTTACTGCATCTTTTCTCTTTCTTCAGGACAGAAACATACAGTGATACTATTCTTCTTTTCACTGAACAAGCAATCACAGCCTTCCTACCACTTCATCCCAGTCTCTGTATGTGTTTGTGGTCAGAGCACATTAAGTTGAACCACTTTTGAGTCTAAACAGGAAGCTATAAGGGCAGATTTTACATCCATCGTCTTCAGTCTTTTCTGTCTTTAGTTTTCTCCCATATGGATCCTGCAAGAGTTTGATTTAGGTATCCAATTAACCACCAGTTAGCTTTTAAATACTTCTTCTCCAGACGCCACAGGCGACTTAGATGGTTCTGTGTGACAAACCATCTGCTCCTGCTGTAGCTACGGCAGCTCTGTGCTGGGTATAAATGTATATTGCTGAGGTGCTGCCACCCTTTTTTTTGAGGATAACAGCAAAATTCCATCTACAATGAAATTCAGTGGCACAAATACACAAAAAGAAATAAGCCGAATCTGCACTTTGCCTTGTCCCAACACAAAAAGTCTTAGGCCCTGGTTTACAAAAGGTTTACTTTTACTTACACTGGTGCTAACTTGATTGCACACACATAGGCTGCAGCTGATTAACTAACAGGGCACAAGGAGCATTGCGCCTGTTAAACGGGCAAAATAGCATCCGCAATCCAGAGAGGGGGGACAGAGATGAGACATAAAGGCATTGATTCGTTCTTTCTATAAGTTGTGAATTTGGTGTGAATGGCAGGGGTTGGTCAGAGTTTTTACAGAACTGCAGCTCTCACAGACGTCTGACTTTTTCTTTTCTTTTTATGAATACATGATGTATTGACCACTGTCAGGATGGAAGGAACATTGCAGTATAACAAGAGGTGTTTCTGAGCAGGATTACAAACTCTGGCTTCAGCTTAACACACTGGTGAATGCAGGGAAACAACACATCACTGCTGCAGGACTACAGAACTGCAGCATTGGTTCAAAATCACTTCTCATGAGCTGTGAGGGCAACATTTTAAGCTTTCATTATTTAATTAAATAATCAACATTACTCTTTAACATGGGCTTATTCTAGACCAGGGTTTCTCAATCCTGGTTCCCATGGGACCCCTGCCCTGCATGTATTCCAGGTTTCCAACTCCACCACACCTGATTCAGATCAACTCAACTTCTCATCAAGTTCTTTGCAAGCTGCTAACGAGCCTTTCATCTGAGTCAGGTGTGTTGAAGCAGGAATATCTTGAAAACCAGCAGGGCAGGGGTCCCTGAGGACCAGGATTGAGAAACACTGTTCTAAACAAAGAATCAGAACATCCACAGTTGTAGCAGAATGGTAATTAAAGCTTACATTACGTCTTTTTATTTTCCTTTGGGTTTTTGTTTTTTTTTTTTGGCGATGTCATATTTTTTAGATTAGCTCCTGTGCGTTCCTCCTCTCCAGACCATGCTTGCTGCTGCTCTGAGGTTGCTGACCTGTGTGACATTGGCCTCCCACCCCATGCAAAACTCAGTGAAAACAATCTATCATTATACATCTGTGCTGGTAATTTTCACTGAGTTTTGTGTTGGGTGGGGAATAAACTTCACACAGTTCCAGCACCTGGATTGTGCCAAAGAGGGCTCAATCTGTGTGTAATGCCAGACCATCTTCTACAGCATCTCCTCTCCAACAGTTCCAACAGCGTCTCCTTATCCTTGTAAATTTGCCTCTTCTTAGGTTCTGCAGGGATACCTGTTGCATTGTTTTTTTTATTTTGTAGTTACTGTATTTTATTTTATGTTTTATGTTTTGACTTCTTTTTTTTTTCTACATCTTATATCTCTGGAACTACATGTGATTTTTTTCTGTCTCCATCGAGTAAATTTCGTTTTAAGTTTACAACTTTTTTGCACTCCTGAACTTTAAATGGCAAATCAAAAGTGCAGCTAAATCCTCACTTAGATACTGCTGTTTGCCCCTGTTACTGATTGCATGAGCAATCTTAGATCACCCGCAAACGGTAACGACACAGCGAATGCAATTTCTGCGCCGCAAAGAAATTGGTGCTCTTTATTTGAGATCTTTGTAAATCAGGGCCTTTGTGTTCCCGGTAACCTTCTCAACATAATCCTACCTTTGTTTTACTATTACTGTGTAAAAGTATAACTCAAGTTAAAGTAACACTTAAGTTTCAGACCTTTAAACTCTGTGCCTCTGGCTTATTTTGCACACTATACACATTCCTGGAACGTTGTTACTTTGCCACATCCCGAGACTGAGAAACCGCACTTCACAATTTTATATCAGTCAAGAGCATCACGTGACAGCTGCGTTGTGTTTACGGCACCTTGTCACATGCAAGCAGCTGGATATCGACAAACTGGCAGTTTTGAGTATGAGGAAAACTATTAACAGACATCACCTCTAGTGTTTAAATTAAGCTCAACAGAGAACATTGTGCCATCTTTTCTTTTAAAAGCTAAACAGGATTAATTTTGCACCATTGCCCTCCACCTGACTCATCTCCAGTCAGTAAACCCACTCAAGTTTTATTTAAAAGTTACTACAGTCAGAGTTCAAAACTTTACCAGGTATCCTCACTTTGTTCTGCTGTGGTAGTTTTATTTTCACCCACTGATTTTGAGATGCAGCATTTTTTTTTTGTCTATTTGTTCCGTAGTGTTAGTGGTAGTGTTGTTGTAGATGCTCAACACATAAAGATCAATTTGCTCCCATTTCCTCTGGTTTTAAGTGTGATTCTTGAAATTTTCCTTAATAGCATATGGGTTTACATTCCCCAAAATATGAATATTGTTTCATTCAAAAAGATACTGAATATCATTTGAGAGTAGGATCTAAAGAGTCTTTAGCATTCCAGAGGCAATGTTCTCTACATATAACACTGACTGTTGGTTCATAGCTAAATAAATTCTTAAGCTGTTTTGGTTACATTAATGTCATCTTAACCTTGGACATCCTTTCAACTAATACCATATTTGGTATAAGCTGCTTGTGGTAGCTTCCTGCAAAAAATCCTAGAAAAAAATTGCCCCAAAATAACAGGGAGAAAAGTCCTTTTCACAACCGAAATCAAAAGGTTTAACAGTAAAAAAAAAAATGCTCATTTAACATAATGTACAGAATGACAGATGCTTGATTTAGTGGTTCAAGAAACTGCAAATGGACAGTAAGGCAAGGATGGACAGCTATGCGAGCTGTCAGGTTAAATGTCTGCAGGCTTTCATCATCATAAGAAGCAGCAGAGGTTGATTTCACTGATTAGCTTGCCTTGGATGAGAAAGGGTAAACTAATCAGCAAAAGCAAGTGCTGAATTTGCTGTTAGAATCTCATTACACCTTCATGCAGCCTTGTTCATATTTGATGATTTTTTTTTTAGACTGAATATGTTGTGGATATTGTGTGTGTGATTTGCGTGGAAGCTGAATGTTTCATTTTATGATGTGCTGCAAATGGACTTTGAGATGTGCAGTTTCTGGAGGGATGTTCATGGCTCAAGGGGCACTTCTAAAAAGAGGTGCATTTTGTGTTAGTGATCTGAAGGCCACATAAGTGTTTTTTTTCTTTCTTTTGTAAAAGCGTCTTCTTTTTATTGTGTCACCTTGAGTTATTTCAAGCTATAGTTCAACCTCTAATATAGTTTGCTTATTTGCTTTGCTGTGAGGGATTAGATTAGAAGTTTTATGTCTATAAGCTAAGTAAAGCCAAGCAGCTGGTAAGCTTTTTGACAGCGGTGTGCCAAAAACTGCAACCTGTTCTCATTCCCAAAGAGTAAAATACTGCTGTTCTGAAACTTGACACCAGGACTGAAATTAAATTTTTCTTGTGAGGTTCAGTTACACTCTGTGGTTTTAACAACAAAACAAAAATAATAATTAGGTTTTAGCTTAAAAACCCCCACTAAAAAGGAACCATTAGAATGAAAGAAGGGAAAAACATAAGGACATCCAGAATCACAGACTGACATCAAACTATTTGCTCTCAAACAGTTCTAATTCTTAGATTCCACATATTGTAAAAAAGTATTTTTGAAAATGAAAAATATTCTCAGTGAAATCAGCTATGCATGTTTGCATGCATTTGGGCTTTTCCATTCATAAGAGTTCACTGTGAGTTGTTTGTCATGCATCTTTTTTTAACATGTCATATTACACACTGTCTCCAGTGTCAGTTCCCCAGCCCCAAACTACCACATGCAAATAGCAACATAGCTGCTGATTGCCATGCGAAAAAACTCTCACAGTCTCACTCTTTTGTGTGAATCTGAGGAAAGCACAAACACAAAATGTTCTTGAAATATTCATAGCTGCGTCATGAAACGCTCACAAAACACTTCACAAGCTGCAGTCTCTTTTGTGGCCTTTAAATATTCTACAGAGTTAAGAATCAGTGCACCTGTGTCAACATATCATGTTGGGTAGATGTGTATCAGAGGAGTGAAGGATGATGTTGGAGCATCATTTTTCTCAAAGTGCATTGTGATGTGCTTCAAAATGTTACAAAGAAAAGTGATTGCAGCAGAGGAGAAGGTGAAAGAAGGTAATAAGCGAAGAAGAAAAATAACCATTTTCTACACTTGTGTCATGTTAACATGCCCCGATAGCATTTGTTTTAATACATTTTCTTATGCTGAAGTAAAGTAGTATTTAATAATATTACTACTGTCAGGGAGCCAGGTGGCCAAGATATGGACTCAAATTGCAGACCAAAATATGCAGAATCAAGTGAATTTGTATTACAAAAAACGGCCAAACTCCAGTAAATGGACAGCATCCAACTTCAACCTCACTTGTTTCAGGCAGGAAGAGTCATTCACAGAGGTGAGTACTGCTTTCTTTCCTGGTGGCAAACTAATGGAGGGTAAGCAGGCTGATGAAACGTCTTACGGTGGAGATGGAGTGGACCAAAGCTCAAACAGATGAGTATGCTGAAGGGTGGGCTCCCAACCCGGTCAAGATGGCATAAAAGAAGCTGACGATCTGACAGAGAGCAGGGACTGAAGCTGGCCTCTTATACAGCGAGTGATGAGGCAATGGATGTCAGGTGTATGTTTGGCTGACAGAGGATACCAACTCTGCCCAACAGAGGGAGCCTGCTCACATCTCCTAAAACAAGGCAGCCAATGGCAAGGGGGGTACTGTCATGGGGTGGGTAGGTGGGGGGGTGGACCAGTACTGGTGCGGTGATTTAAAGGCTACCTGACTGAAATTCCGAATGAAGCGTCGATAGAAGTTAGCGAAGCCCAAATACCTCTAAAGCTGCTTTCGGGTGGTAGGGGTGGGCCACTCTGTCACAGCCTTGATCTGATCACTCTTCTGCTGCTTACCCTCAAAAACATATCCCAAGAAGGTCACTGATGCACATGCACTTTTCAGCTTTAATATACAGGTGATTCTCCAAAAGCCTCAGGAGAACTTGCCTGACATGAATCTGGTGCTCCTCCATGTTTTTGGAAAATATCAAAATGTCATCCAGGGAAACAAACACAGGTTAAAAAAAAAAAAAATCCCTGAGGACGTCATTGATCGATGCCTGGAACACTGCTGGAGCATTGGTTAAACCAAAGGGCATCACTAAATACTCAAAGTGACCCAAAGGAAATTTTAGAGCCCATACTGCTGCACACCTGTAGACAGATGGATGGGACAAAATTATGCCTAAAATCCTTCACCATTTTATATACATGAGCCCTGATTTACAAAAGGTTTGCTTGTGCTAAAACAAGTGCTATTTTGATTGCACACGGAATAATCGGCTGCAGCTGATTTACTAACAGGACGCAACGAGGATTGCGCCTGTAAATGGGTAAAACAGTAGTCTACCAGCAATCCATTTTGTGTGTTTGCCTGGATTTTGCATTGATGAATATACAAGCTTGGCATTTCTGCCAGGATGTGCAAAATATTGGGAGAAGACTGTATGCAAACAACTCAGCCTTGCACATGCCATATGATTTATCAGCTGTGCAACACTTAGTGGGCTCTATTTTTTTTCGCCCACTGAGGCATGCTATTTTAGCATGTCTGAAAAGCAGGTATTAACAGGCAGCTTTATGCGCAAATGGCTGAAAGTATGCTGCCTGTTGGACTAGATATGCAGCATTCAGTCAAAATAATTTCTCATGAAGTGTGAGGGCAGCACATCAAGTTTACATGATTTACAGTGGGTGCAGAAAGTATTCAAACCCCCTTAAACTTTGTGAAGTACTCTTTGTTTCATTGCAGTCATTTGCTAAATTAAAAAAAAGTTCATTTTATTTCTCATTAATGTACACTCAGCACCCCATCTTGACGGAAAATACAGAAAAGTAGAAAATTTGCTAATTTATTGAAAATGAAAAACTGAAATATCACATGATCATAAGTATTCAGAACTTTGCAGTGACACTCATATTTAACTCACATGCTGTCCATTTCTTCTGATCCCCCTTGAGATGGTTCTACTCCTTGGAGTCCAGCTGTGTTAAATTCAACTGATTGGACTTTATTAGGAAAGGCACACACCTGTCTATATAAGACTTTACTGCTCACAGTGCATGTCAGAGCAAATGAGAATCATGAGGTTGAAGGAGCTGGCCAAAGAGCTCAGAGACAGAATTGTGGCAAGGCACAGATCTGGCCAAGGCTGCAAAAGAATTTTTGCAGCACTAAAGGTGTGTAATAGTACAGTGACCTCCATAGTTCTTAAATGGAAGAAGTTTGGGATGACCAGAACTCTTCCAAGACCTGACTGTCCAGCCAAATTAAGAATCCTTGAGAGAAGTAAAGAAGAACCCAAAGATCACTGTGGCTGAGCTCCAGAGATTCAGTAGGGAGATGAGAGAAAGTTCCACAAAGTCAACTACTACTGCAGACCTCCACCAGTCGGGGCTTTATGGCAGAGTGGTCCAACGGAAGCCTCTCCTCAGTGCAAGACATATGAAAGCCCGCATACAGTTTGCCAAAAAAAAACAAATTAAGGACTCCCAGACTGTGAGAAATAAGATTCTCTGCTCTAATGAGGCCAAGATTGAACTTTTTGGAGTTGATTCTAAGCAGTATGTGTAGAGAAAACTAGGCACTGCTCATCACCTGCCCGATACGATCCCAACAGTGAAACATAGTAGTGGCAGCATCATGCTATGGGGGTGTTTTTCAGCTGCAGGGACAGGACGACTGGTTGCAATTGAAGGAAAGATGAATACAGCCAAGTACAGAGATATCCTGGAAGAAAACCAGAATGTTCAGGACCTCAGACTGGGCTGAAAGTTCACCTTCCAACAAGACAATGACCCTCAACACACAGCTAAAATAACAAAGGAGTGGCTTCAGAACAACTCTGGGACCATTCTTGACTGGCCCAGCCAGAGCACCAACTTACACCCGAATGACCATCTCTGGAGAGACCTGAAAATGGCTGTGCACCAACGTTCACCATCCAACCTGACAGAACTGGAGAGGATCTGTAAGGAAGAATGGCTGAAGATCCCCAAATCCAGATGTGAAAAACCTTTTGCTTCATTCCCAAGAAGATTCATGGCTATACTAGCTTAAAAGGGTGCTTCTACTTTGTACTGAGCAAAGGGTCTGAATACCTATGACCACGTGATATTTCAGCTTTTCTTTTTTAATAAATTTGCAAAAATTTCTACATTTCTGTTTTTTTCTGTCAAGATGGGGTGCTGAGTGTACAATCATGAGAAATAAAATGAACTTTTTTGATTTTGGCAAATGGCTGCAAAGAAACAGTGTTTAAAGGGGTCTGAATACTTTCCGTACCCATTGTAAATAACAACCAACTCAACAAACATCACTATTTAACAGGGACTTATTCCAGAGAAACCAATCAGAAGATTTGCAACCACTGCAGTTTAATCGTAGTTAAAGTTGGATATGGAATACGGACAGAACAGCAACATCACGTGTGTCTATGTTGTCGTTGCAACAGCAGGAAAACAACTCTAGCCGTTGGGTTGCCAGGCTCACTGCCAATACAACAAGGGACCAGCAGCCTGCACCATGTTCAATGAGTAATGCAGAGGAGTTTATAACTGACAATTAAAGTTAGCAAGTGAGCTAGCTTACCAATCCAGGAGAAAAGTCGCCATTTCTGTGTTTTGATGCAGTGGAAAATTTTTATATGGGTCCATTTAGTGTAGGCTTCATCTAAATTTACTCCAGTATTTGCTCTTCTCAGGTCACTCTTCAGGGATGGATAACAATATCTCCGGGGCTCTAAAGCACCTGCTTGACTTGCTGACTCCACCATTTTTCCCAGTGCCAGTCTAGCTGTGCTGAACATACTATTGCCACACAGAGATCATATTTGGCAACCAGCAATGGTGGCCTGTATTGGCTTGTAAGTGCAAATATAACGCCATTGTCGAACCTGTTAGAATTTATTAAATATTTATTTTGAGGCTAAATATAATTTTTCAAGGAAATGTACTTTTATTCTGGACCCATCCAAATACCTCGTGGAGGTTTTTTTTTTTTTCTTTTGAATATAGCTTTTAATAAAAATGTTCCATATTCAACCTTTAAAGCTAAAATAAACTATGCCTTTTGACTTTCCTTTTTTGACAGTCTCACATCTTTTTTAAAGGCAGGGGGATCCTTGAAAAACGGTTCGAGCAAGCGACATTTTAAAAAATACCCCCCCGAAACCACGCCTCCGGAACACAGGGGCATGCGAGCCGATGGTTGTCGGCGAAGATAACCGAGCACAGTCGAGTGGCTAGCTTGTTAGCTTCCCAGTAAACAGCAGAGGAACCACGTTTCCTAAAAATAATAATAGGGGATTATCACGCTTCCGTGTTCCGAACTTCCGGTTTTAAACAGTTAGACGACCCACTTCCGGTCCAGTTCAATGTCCCTTCTTTACTTCGTAGATAACGTGAATAAACGCCAACCCTACTGAAATTTTCACGGATTCCAGACTGAAGTGATACTAAGGAGGAAGTGGATCAAAGCGATTCTCCAGAGTGAAGGGCCGAACTTAATAATGAAACAACGTAGCATGTTTGTTTGCAGCCGGTGGGGCACAACACCGGCATGCTAGCATTAGCCAGCTAGCGTTTACCGACGTGCTTAACTTTGTGAGTCTTAAAACACACATACATCTGAAAATCGGGTCTGTACCCCCCCCCATGTTTCCAGTGGAACAACTGGGGACTGCCAAGAAAGGAGACGCTTTCAGATGCTTGTGTGTTTTCAGCCGCACAAAGTTAGGCACGTCATCAAGCTGGCTAATGCTAACCTGCTAACAGTAGTCCGCCAGCTACTACTCTGTTAAAGTTTGTAAATCGGATAAACGCCAATGCCAAGTTTTCATTCCAGACTGAGTGATGCTAAGGAAGAAGTGGATCAAAACGACCGATTCGCCGCAGTGGAGGACCGAACTTTATAATAAAACGACACACGTTTGTTTGTGGCCGGCAGACAATACAGTCGTGTTAGCCTGTAAGCATTAGCCAGCTTGATAACGTGCCTAACTTTGTGCAGCTGAAAACACACAAGCATCTGAAAGCGTCTCCTTTCTTGGCAGTCCCCAGTTGTTCCACTGGAAACGGGGAGGTACAGACCCGATTTTCAGATGTTTGTGTGTTTTAAGACGCACAATGTTAAGCACGTCAGTAAACGCTAGCTGGCTAATGCTAGCATGCTGTGAAGTGCCGGTGTTGTGCCCCATCGGCGACAAACAAACATGTGTTTTATTATAAAGTTCGGCCCTTCACCGCGGCGAATCGATCGCTTTGATCCAGCTTTTGATCCAGTATCACTTCGGTCTGGAATGAAAACTTAAGTATGTTTGTAGTTTATCCGATTTAGACAGTATAACAGAGCAGGAACGGCTGTCGTTAACATGGCCTGGAAGAGGAAGTGTCCAAAACCCAGGAACTTCCGGTAAGCGTGATAATCCCCTATTATCTCACCTCCAACTTCTTCTGTGGTGAAAAACATCCTCACTGCAAACACCTCCATGACTTGATCCACATCTGTTTTTTCCTTTTTAAGAGCAAACAGCGGCATAGATAAGAGCAGCGAGCAGCTACGTTTGTCTGCACTGTGAGACGCTCACAGTGAGTTGCAAACGCACACTCGGGGAGGGTGGGAGGGGGACAAACGGCAATTGAGTTTGATGGACATAATAATCATTCAATCAATCAGCACGGGCCGTTGATGTCACAGGGTGAACAACTGGGTGCTGCCAGAGACTGGACTCTGCCCACTAACTTGTTTTTTAGCATGCTTTTTATGGTTTTTGTGTGGTTTTAACTTTGGTTTAATTCCCAAGCTAGTGGGAGCTTTTGACGAACTGATTGGCAGCACTTGCCGAGAAGGACTCCTCCCCTGGCTTAATTGGATGCAGGAGGATAAAAGCCAGTGTGCGGACGACAGGAAAGAGCACTGAGAGGAGAGAACTGGGACCGGGAGGCACAGCTGGGGGAGGATGTCAAGTCCTCCGGCTGGGGGCTTGACAGAAGGCGGTGGCAACAGAGGCGGAAGAGTGGCTTGGGAGTCGGAGAGCGGTCGCCGACCCACAGAGGAGGCAAACGGCCAGAGGGGCGGCCGCCCAGGGGAGCAACCACCCGGGCCATAGAGCGGCTGTGGCGTCCCGGGGGAGCCTATGGCCAGGAGTGCGGCTGCTACAGACCCCGGACGGAGCCAGGAAAGATGAAGAAGCCGAGAGAGATGCCGACCACCACAAGCCTTTTAGCCCCTTTCATCCTTTCCTTTTATTACTTTTAGTTGGACTTTTAGGTTACTTTAATAAAGCTTTTAATTGTTTTAACCACTACCTGCTGGTGATGGTGCCTCTTTCTCCCCCTTCCTCTCGCAGTCGCCGGTATTGGCAAAGTACACCTGTGACATTAGCAGCCCCATACAATGAAATTCATTTCATTGTATGGAGTTTCTCCAGTCCTGTCCGTTCCACAGGTGATTAATTTTTGTGTCAGAACATTTAATTGTCTGAAATCAGGGTGTGAAGAAGACTTTAAGCGATATAGTAAAAAATGCCTTTGGTAAACATCACCCAACCTACCTTTAAACTTGTATTCCCTCAGTGCTGCTGGCACTGTGCCACATGCGTGCTTGCTTTGTGCAATAGGTGTCAAACAATCTTCAAAGTTTCATTTGTTCCAACAGAAACTCCTTTATCCTTGTCCTCATAAACTGGTCTCATCTCAGGCTCTGCAAACATGTTTTTATTTTATAATAGCATACTTTGTTTTTTGTTGTACATTTTATTTACCTGTTCCACTAATATCTCCATATCCATCGGGTTGAATTTCATTTTGCGTTTACCACATGCTCCAACTTTTTCATAGCAAAGCAATAGCGCACTAAATCCTCATTGCTATTTGTGCCTGTCACGTTTTATTTCCCTCATTGTCTGGTGTACAATCATATAAAGGCTCAAAAGTCAATTTTTGTTGTCTACCACAGGTTTGGTTTCTCTTTGGTCTAAATTGCCCTCGTTTCACATTAAAAGGTTTTTGTTTCTCTGTGGTTTAAAACATTTTTCAGTAAAGCATTGGGGGGATGCTATGTAAATAAAGCAACTTTCAGCATTATTTTTTGAAAAAGAGGCTTCTTGGGGAGGGTTCTTACCTAGATTTTTTTTAAGGATGAACAAGAAAACTAGACTGTTAAAACAATAGTTGTTTAATTTTTTTTTTTTTTTTTTTTTTTTTTTTTAGTTTGACACAGTCTATTGTGTATTAGGTCTTCAGATCTGCAAACAGAATTGGTTCATCCCATCTATTCTTTCATCTATCCTTTCTATTATCCACATCGGTCTCTGGTCTGGCTGAATTGTTAGAACCTATTATCATATTACACCAGAGAATATTCCTTCGGAGGATGTGGTGGAACATTGTTGTCATGACAGCCATGTAATGTCCAAATTGTTTTTTCGTGGCTTTTGATGTTATGTGATTTTAGATTGATGAGACCAGTTATTAAGTTTCAGCATATCACTCCTTCAATATTATCCTGCCGTTTTGAAGGAAGCACAATTTTTATAAGGGGATGTTTATGGCTGGGGCTGTTCTCCTGCAAAGGAACATTTTGGGGATAAATGAAGCATTTTGGGACTTATTGAGGTAAAATGGCAATTATAGTTAGAGACAGAACTGGAGCAATTAATGTTCATCAATACATTGCCCTTTCAAGCATGATAAATCAAAATCTGTTTAAGGTGTTTCAGAGCTCACATGTAATTAAGCTTGCTTTCCATCTATCATGACATTTTTCTCTTCTCCAGTGTTTCTAATTGCCTTAATAGAGAAATTAATTGCAACATTTGTTAACATTTATCTAATTTTTGGCTTAATTTTTCATGAAGTTAAAAGAAAAAAGGATACAAACACACACACATATAGTATATATGAAATATAAACTCAGGGCCATTCTGATTTAAAATCTATTTCTTGTTAATACTGTCAAAAGTTCATGTACAAAAATGCCCATGAAAAGTTTCATACATATTTGACACAAAGTTTCAATCACTGACAGCTGAAATGATCGTATGGCCCCTTGCTATCATCTCGGGCTGTAATACCTGTTAAAACTTCATTCAAGCACTTCGACAAGAAGCCTCTGCTTTTGTTAGTATTTTAGCTGCTTCAAGGGGCTGCAAACATAAAGCATGCAAATCATTTACTGTATGTGGTAAGTTTAGACACCTAAACATCACATTTTTCCTGCCCTAATGAGTTTTATTCAACACTGACAAGATGATGAAGTAATGACATCTACCTCAAGTTCATCAGTGAACAGTGCACTCAAGTCTCAAGGTTATAAACCTCAAGAATGCATTGCTCCACCTGCTTCTCAGTATGGGCTTTTGTCACCCTTTAAACTCCCTCAAATGACCCAGAAAATTCATGTCCACCAAATAAAACCTATTGATGTCAGCACATTTGCCATCTCCAATGCAGTGGCAGCTGTGCCCATTTTGTGTATTTCAGTGGCAACAGGTTGGGTAAATGACCCAGATTAACTTGTTGCAAATGCTCCGGGAAACTCCGGGAAGTCCTGGCATTCATGTAAAAGTTGTTATATGGATGCAGACTGTCTGCTGTCAAATCTATGTCTGCCTCTCCACAGCACTCTGCTTTGCCAAAACTACTCAATAACAGCCTGAGGACTGCAGTGAATATTCCAAAGCATTGACTCATCCCCTGAACACCCCATACCTCAATCTGATTTGATATTAGCGGTATGTGCTAGGACAAGCCTGATCTGCAGAGACTCCTCCCCTGAGCTGGTTTGGCATCAAGAAGAACAACGCAATATTATTAATATACAACAAATTGTGGAAGCACTCAGCAGCAGGCTGCTGCACCCACAGCGAAAGAAGGAGCACAATCAGGTTCCTCCATCCCAACTTATGTTACTCTATCACCAGCAAAGATCTAAAACTGTTTTCTTTCTTCCTGTGCACTCTGAAAATCATATATTGAGACACACATTTCTGTGTTCATTATTATAAATAATCCATATATCAGTATTATTTTCAATTATTTAAGCTGCAATACAGAACCTTAACTGATTTGACCTAAAATCAGATCCCTTAGGTTAAGTATGCAAAGATTTTTCTATTCTCATGACTTATTGAAACTTACTGTTGACTGTACTTCTGCTATAACAAATTTTTTTACCCAAATGTAGGGTTAATAAAGCCTATTTTTATCTCATTAGGCAGGTGGTTTTAATGTTGCATCTGATATACTCAGCTCTCTTGATCTTAATCTGCTGGTCGAGGCAGATGGCCACTCTTGTAAAAGGGAAGTTTTGCTTTCCACTGTCACCTGCGAGCCAGAAGATTCAACACAATCCATTAGCTTCCTTGGCTAGGAAATTAATTGGCAAATGAATTGGTTGATCACTATCCATCCATTTACTCCAGTGTAGGCTTGTGAGTTATATGGACACAGTTATGATAATCTGGACTAAAGTAGAGAACATAATGGATTTGTTTTACTTAGATTGTAATTGTCTCACAACAAACTGGTTTGAATTGGGCTATATCTTTAAACGAGCACTGAAATGACTGTCATGAATTGGTGCTAAACAGCTAAATTGCTAAATTGAAATGAATTGAGTATTTTTTTCTAAATCTGATGCATTTCATTGGTACCTTGTGTTGCCAACTTGTGTTAACCTCCCCTTCAAAATTAAATGGCTGCCAATTGTGGGAGTTTATGTTTTTCTACATCTATACAACTGCCATGTGTGTGCACTGACAGTAATGAAATAAATTCTAAATATTTTCCTACAAACTTATGAGGAAAATAAAATGACGAGTATAAAAATGTGATCAACCACACAGTGCAGTCCAGGGCATTCAGACTTTAAAGGGGAAATGCTTTAAAAAGTGTCAGGCAACACATTTCCTTCATTGCAAACAGTTGTAGCCATCATTGTAGTGACGATGCATATAAACATTACCCTAAAGTGATACACATCTGCTGCCAAGCATTTTGTTGCAACCCCAGGCCTGCTAGGCTTCAGTACACTGCTGATAAACTCAGAGACATTTTCTGAAATTGATTTTCTTGAGAACTCGGAAGTGTAGATTTTGTTATGTGGACACAAAATTATGTGAACATCGTGTTCAGCTACCTTGAAAGGATTATGCGATGATACTATAAATTGAACTTTGTGATAGTGTTACAAATATAAGCTCAGGGCCACTCTGATTTTATTGACCATATAGAGACTATAGCTGCAATGACACAGGTCATTGAGCCCGAGGTTTACTGGATTGTTTTCAGATGTCAGCACCAAGTTGGCTGCTGTGCATGTGGGAAAGGTTTCGTGATGTTTCCATGTGCCAAAACAGAACTATAAGATCTCAACTTTGGAGGAGATTAAAACCTCTCAGTGATCTGAGAATCCAGCAGTTTCTTCATGTCCGCACATTTCAGTTTCCAATCCTGCTTTGCTTTAGCACTGAAAAGCCTTGCTGCATCCTCCTCCATTTGTTCCATAACCATTTCTATTCCCCGATGGCTGTGAGGCCCATCTTGCACCTGCCCTACTATATCCCATCATGTCAGAGCTCTGACTGTGCCTGCTGACTTCAACTCCTCAGTTTTATTTGCATCCTGCTGAAACAATCCTGCAGCTCTGGTTGTTAAGTCTTTGCAGAAACTGTCAGACTCATTTTACATTTTAACTTCAAAAACCTAAAACTTTCTAATTTAGCAGTTGAAGTTGCACTTTATAGCCTCCATAAAATGGCTCAAAATGTCTAATAGACACCATTTAAATCTGTTTATGCATCTTACAATAGAATACAATATAAACTGAGTAAGCATGAAGGGGGACTTAAATTTGATTATATTTATTGAATTTGCAATTTACTAAAAGAACTCTTTTCCACAAGACAACAAAAAAGTGGGATTAGGAGTACTGGAGCTGTCTTGAAACAAATTTTCATCCTTCATATCTGACCTTAGTAATACAGTATCGACATTTTGTTTTGTTACTTGCTCACTGACTATATAATGCTGCAATAAGCTCTGGATTGTTCAATGAACTTACATAAAAATGAACTTTTTTTTTATTATTGACAATGTTAATGTTAAAGTAATGTATTTATAATCCCTAACAGCCACCTCAAAACGTTATATTTTTAGAAATAGATTAATAAAACAAGAATGAAAATAAATGTTAGAAACGCTAACTTTATATCATTGTCCTTACCATTGACACAAAAATATGGTTGGAAGCCAGTGAAGACTTCCTTTCATGAGAACCTAATTAAATGTGGACCAAATCTGTCCTCATCACACCCAGACTTTAAATCTCTGGCAACATTTCAGACATCCCAGCTGTGTCTTTAATGAGTGATGATACATCATTATTGTTTGTAACCACCATAACTCCACACAAACACATGCAGTCACATTCAGATTCCCTTCCATCTATTCACTGTGTAGAAAATTTCAGTCAAGATTTGAAGAGTTTTAATACTGTAGTTTTTAGTGATGCACATTATGTAATTTTCAACTGATACCGATAATATTCTGCTTCTTGTGGCTGATACTGATATTAAAGCTGAAAATGATGTGATATTCATACCTTGTGCACAATTAGAAAAATACTTCTGCTGCATATTCACTAGTTCCTGAAGACATCATGTCATATGGTGGATGCAGCCTTTTGTTCCCATTACCACACATTTGAAAAATAAATAAATAAAAGAAAAAATTCCATTGATTTGCCACCAAACAGTGCCTATTATACAGAATAAATTTGGAAAATTGGAGTCGATATTGGCTGACATCAATATCCAGTTTTGAAGCCGATGTCGGCTGATACCGATAATATTGTGCATCTAGTAGTTTTTGATCAAGACCTGGTCTAATGTGGTTTAGTTCACAGAAAGTCACTGGATTTGGTCTCAATATGTAACCAGGGGGCCTAACAAGGACCCGATTTCTGTGGTACAAGAGTTTTGCTGAGGAGTAGCTGTCAGACATGAGACTGGATTCAGTCAAAGATGGATGCAGTTTATTGAAAACAAAGTGTAAAGTAGGTCCTAACCGTCAGTCTCTCCATGCTGCAGGGCTGGTTGCAGGAGTGTAATCCTTTACACCTCCTCCACCTGATGTGGTCTGTGTGGGCAGTGGCTTCCTGAAAAAAAAAACAACTAACAAACAAACAAAACACCACACACAAATGTCTCATGTCCTTGAAGTAAAACCACTGCAACCCCCCCCCCCCCCCACACACACACACACACACACACACACACACACACACACACCCCAAAAAAAAACACAGAGCCTGTCTCAAACCGCACACTTGCCCGAGTGCACTGGAATTCAGTGCGCACTGTGTAGTTCGTTTGTAGTGCACAGTATTGTCGCTAAATGCTGACCCAAACAGAGCACTGCACTTACAAAAAGTGACGGACTAGGATTGCCCACTAACGTGAGCTAACTCTACTGAGCAGGCACATGTATAACCGGGGCCTCAAACACATGACCAGATTATAACTGTCATCAGGGAGTGAACAGCTTGGTAGCATGCCACAATATACATTAATCATGTCTAAATCATTTCACAAACGTTACTTAAAGAGTATCATGCTTTTCAAACGTTCCAGAAGTCAAATACAGGCATTTGTAAGCTAAATATGTTCCCATCGCTAGTATAGAAACTAATTTGGTGTTAAATATTAGTTTTTTTATGCGTCTAATTTCCAACACGGAAGTAAGATGGCTGACTTAACTGAACCACAGAGCTCTCGACCAATTGCAACATTTTTTACGCCCATTTCATGACGTCGCCCCGGAAGAGACACTAATTCTGAAGGGTCACAGAATTGTTCTTAACACCGGCAGCTCACATGGATGTTAATTGTAAACATTGATGAATAATCGGACTCCAATCGACGGGATAAAATGGAGCAGCCTGTTATGGAGCTGTATGCACTCGACCCAGAGTCTGATATGGAGTTTGAAGTACACGCAGTACCACAGAAGTACCACAAAGACCCCTGACAAGTAAATAAATTAGTAAACAAATCATAGGCTAATACTTAGCATTGAGCTGAGAGACGTTTTCACTCACCGGTGTTGTTGTCTGTGCGTGAGGCGTTTTATAGTGGGAACTGCGTCAGGTTTCAGTAGAAATTCCCCGAGAAAAAAAAAGAATTCACTGACCGAGATTCATGAAGTTGTCAGGAGTGAAGTTCACACACAAAGTTGAGGTTTTTTTCTGCTCCTTATAATCCAACCACTTCTGCCAAGTTGATTCGTCCAGTACAACAAATAAACTCCCACGCTGAACGAAACCACATTTTTCCCCAACTTGCCATCCTCTAGAGTTTAAAAAAAAAATAAAAAAAAATTCTCCTGAACTCTGGATCAAACGTCTTAGCTGATGGCTGCTTGTCTCTCTTGTCTCTGAGGAAATCTTCCTGCTGGCTGTTAGTTTCGTCCTCAGAAAGTGTGTATAGGTTAGGATTCTCTAAGAGTTTCTGTTGAACAAAGAGGGTCCGCATGCGTATTTGACGCTTTATGATTGGTGCTATCTCGTTGCGTATACCGGTGTCAGTCAATTATGTTAAGGAAGCTACAGCTTGGCCTGAATATTCATATATATTACTCAAGTATGCACAAATGAAGAAAAAAACTACTTAAATGAAGTTTTTTTTTATAAGGAAATAACACAGTAACATGCTGAAAAGCTCTTAAAAGTCAATTTTTCATGATAGGGCTCCTTTTAATCACGTACAATACTGCCTCCGATGCAGCAGGGGTCACCACCGCTTCTTTGAAAGTCCGAAAGTCCCGCCTCTTCCTCTAGGTCAGCAAGATGGCGTCTGTTTAGTGTGAGTAGTGTGCTTCGTTTTGCGCTTCATTTTTGGCCGTTATTAGGGCAACATCCGGGAACTCAGTGCACTGAATTGTTGCTTAAATGACACCATGTGTGGACTACACACTCAAAAACAGTGTTTGAAGTGCTCAAGTGTGCAGTTTGGGACAGACCCACAGAGTCCATAAACAAGCTAGGATGTACTAAAAGCAAACATCCACCAAGGCAACTGTTAAAGCCACACAGCGGAACTTTTAGTAGTTTTCTCAGTGACACACCCCATATCGGCGGCTAAACTAGTATCCATCTTGCATTGTACCTGTACTGTGAGCTCACTCCAGCCAGTAAAAGCAGTCTTATGTTGACTCTTGTTTCGTCCCTTCCTCTCTTTCCTTTCCTCTCTTACTCTGGTAATGTTTCCTCGCGTTTCTTTGCCGAATCCAGCATGATGTGCATTCAAAACACCCGCAGTGATCATATCTGGTTTATATCTGTTTGCTAGTAAGTGGCATGGTGCGCAACCAATAGTGGGCTGCAATGTCACGGCCCGATCTGGATACAAAAGTTACATAGTGCAATTTCTGAGCCTCGGGACGCCTCTTGGCAGTGATGGTTCGAAAATGCACATATTGAATGTTGGTGTACCATCAAAACGAGTCAGATAGGCTACACATATTTTGAAGGACTAAAAATTATGTTGTGAGTCTTTAAAAATGGTCCTCCAGTCATCTAGAGTCAGAGTAATGTGAAAAACAAGAGGGAGGTACTTACCTGGATGGAGAAGTGAAACTTTAGTTACCCTGGATGACAGCGCTTCTAAGTGGTTTTGAGAACAATATCTGCTTGGCAACCCTCATGCTCCTCCATCTCCATCTCCTGCTCGGCACCAGCCACCATAAGTGAGATTTCCTTTTGGTGGGTGATACGCTGAATGTCACCAAAGTACATTGGCAGCATAAATTAACAATCCTAAAGTTCGACATAAAACCCGTGCAACCGGATTTTTCTCCCCCCGCATTAAATTTTTACTCGTGGAGATTTCCAAACTAGTGAATTAAATTACTTGGGTCAAAATGTACTTGACAAAAATTAAATTACCTATTTTTAAAAAACTGCCCGAAAAAATACAAATTACTCACAAAAACTATTCAAGTACAGTAACTTGAGTAAATGTAATTTGTTATTTTCACCTCTGCATAAGTGTTTGGCTAAACCAGCAAGAAAAAGTTACATTAACAAGCTGCTATGAAAAATAAACCTTGATTTTTATCACCAAAGAGCAGAGTTCTGTTGATCTTAATTTATTTGGCTTTTGAATCTTGCAACCAGTTTTAAACTATCTGAAATGATGTAAATTTTAATTTTGTAAGGTGCCCATAAAAGATTAAAAACTCAAACAACTGCTGAATGTTTGCACAATATTCAGTTTTCCTTTATCCAGTAAAGTCCAATTTTCATGAATTCATAGTGTTGCTCTTGAGGTTGTTTTGCAGAAAAACAAGACAATTTTCTTCAACAGATTAAAGACAAATGGCTTCATTGCTTGATACTGCAAATTGTTAAACATTCATATTACGGACTCACTTTCTTCATGCTGCCAACAAATTACTGGAATTGTGGTTTCTAAAACAGGAGCAAACAATATTTAGCTTTTTTCTGTCTCGTGTTTTGAAACAGACTGGGATATGCCACTTTTATGCCAGCTTTTAATTATTGCCATGTTTTATATTCACAGGCCTCCTCTAGTACATTCGGCACTGTGCATCCTGGAGCATGAAGGTTTAGCAGTGCAAAGCTCTCAGTCATCACCTTTTACGCTTATGCTGACAGACCCGCCCTCTCCACTGGCAGACTTATTCATTGGCTGTGTTTGATCATTAAGGCCACTCTTGTTCTCAAGACATATATCAAATGTTTCATCTTTGTTTTCTGCCTGGTCCCTTGCATTATCTACTTTTCCCTTCTTCAGCAGATACATCATGCGTAGTGTGGATAATGACATATACTTACCTGACGCCAAATAACAAAAATGTACCATCGATAGTAAACTATTGCATCAAAACCATCATTTATGAGGCAGTATGCTAAATTACCAGGCTTAATAGGCTCATATATAAATACATATTCTCAGAAATAACTTTGGTGGTTATTCAGCAGATGTAGGACTTCACTCTCCATTGTCTCCCCTCTCTGAAGTATCGCCTCCCTAAGCCTCTTCCTTCCATCTGTTGCCTTGTGTCTCTCACTATGGGCTTTCTCACAGAAACATTTCCTCCATCCTCAACACCACCCCATTAACCACCATCCCCCTCCAACAACTCCCTCTGTGTCTTCTCAGTCATGCTCCTTTCAGCTTTTTCTAAATATGATCTGTAATATCACTGGGCCATATTTGTCAGAAAATAAACTCAGGCATTGGTTTCTCTTGTCCCTGTAATAGGCCTGTGTGCATCGGTTTCTCTTAAATCTCTCACTGATGGAGTGTTGTGGGAAAAAATGTGAAGGTCTCCTGTGGCTCTCAAACCTTTTCTTTTGTCACCTCACAAGTATTTTTCTTTTTGTTTCTGTGGTGGAGAATGGGGGAACAGCTCCTCTGTCTTTCTTTTTTCATCAGTCTGTTCATTATAGGTGGTTTTATTTATTCAGGCAGTGTCTGTAGGCAGTGGCTCACCTCCCCCTACCACTGCCTCTCCCTGTGATGTATTTAAAATATTCTGTGTTTTAATCTTGTGGTTTAGGTAGGTTTCTAACATTATCCAAAACTATAGTTAAAAAGCAGGCCTTTATTCTAGACACAGCAAGTAGAGTAGGCTGCAAAAAGTAAAACTTCAGCATAAATAAAGCTGATTTCTCTTCTTTGTGTTTCTCTTTAAAAAATCAAAAACAAACAAAATGGTAACAAAGAAAATAGTATTTATAAAGCACATAAAAAGCCTGGCTCTAAGGCCAGAGGCAAAGCAACAGGTCCTCCAATCAAAATGACCTTATATTGACCTGCGCTGCTACAGCAACTCTAGCTGTCAGGGATACTGCAGTGATACCAAAAAATAAAAAAAAAATTATAAAAAAAAGTTGTAGTGTTACCAGATGTACCAGGGTAGGAACCTTTGGTTGCAGACTAATGTACAGGGGAGTGTTTTAATAAAGCACCATGTTGATTGCACTGGTGTCATGTCATCAATCACAGAGCTGAGCTGTAATGACATACATGCCATATTGGCCAACAGATACCATTCATTTACCGTGCAGTTGGGAGTGACAAGACAGAAGACCCAGATATGTCTTTTTATGGATTACCGAAAGAGAACATGGTCAGAGATGCTTTAAGCAATCAGGAGAGCTGATCGGACACCTACTGGGAGCAGCCATCTGTGCAGTTTAGCTTACATCGTTATTGGGCGAGTTCCAAAGCAAGTTAGGTAGCTTTAGCTGTTACGAATTGGGTTGGATGTCTTGTACAATTTTTTCAGAAATTCAAGTCATGAAAGCAAATCCAATCAGACACTCAGTGTAACAAATGCATGTGTTTAGCATTTAATATGAGCCCTTATGGAGATGTAACAGCAACAAAGTTGATCACCGGAACTACTTACCTATTCTGTCTTTCTTGAGGTGCCATATTTTTGGGTCAGCCCAGCCAGCCTTAAAATATCGAAAGGCATCCGTGCTTATAAAAACTTTCAGACTTTCTCCTGTGTATGAGGACAGGCTATACTGTAGATGTAGATGCTGTGAAAGGAAAAGTCTGGTAACCGCTTGGTCCATGCTAGCTGTTTAAAAACTTCTGCAGGGACTCCATATGGATTGTATCCAATGAAATATATTTTCCATTGTATCGTTTTAGTTCTCGGAGATTAAAGTGATAAATATCTACAACCTTACTTTACCTCAGTCTCAGTTTAGCTGTACTACAGTGTATTCTGCTCTAAATTAGGTACTCAATATAGCGGCAGTGAGGTGGAATGCGCACATGTGGGTAGTGTGACCAAATGCAAGGCATCTATAGCTCATTTGTTCAAAATGCTAAATACAACCTTCCACTTTTCCCTCTAAAGCAATGATTCCCAATGCCTTCACTCCACAGAAATGACAAAAAATTAATTTGCATATGGACAAAAATCATAACACATTTCCTGGATTGTGAAACATTTGGTGTTTTATTTGATTAAAAAAAACAAACAAACAGTGTGTGGTAACACATGCACATTGCAAGAGATCAACAAGCACAGACAACACCCAAACATGCATATGTCCTTTCAGTGTAAACTTGATTGCAGAACTTGAAAAAGTCCAAACATTAAAGTGCATCTTTCGTGTTCTTTATAACGGCAGAAAGTCATCCCCTGAGATGAGGCAGTCACTTTTTTTTGCTGAAGTGTTGATTAAAACAGGAAGGGGGGGGGGGGGGGGGGTCTTTCACCAACACCACGTTGTTTTGGAATCATGTGACCTCTGAAGTCAGAGGAGGTGAAATCATGTGAATTCCACAGCTGACCAACGCTAAACAATAACCAGTCCACATCTGATATGTTGTCATGGCGATGTCGTATTGTTTTCCCTGACCCATGTTTTACCATCTTTCTCTCGGCTTCTGTGATTAAAATGACATCTGGTGTGTTACCGACGGCCGTCTGCCCGACTGCACGTGAACCAAGCATCAGTGTGATGCTGGTTCCTCCTCACTGCAGCGCGGTGACTTTTCAAAAACATTACCTCGAACTGAGCTGACAGCTCCAGCGTCTCCGGTGAGTTTCTGTGGTTTCCTATTGTCATGCTTCTACTGAACGTAAAAACATGGCGATACGACATGGTAGCCACCACCGAGCCGACCCGTTCGATGTATATATGAATGATACGAACGGCAAATTCAGAACTTAGAGGAGCACTTCAGTTTGTTGATGGGAGTGATTACTGATTAATGGAAAAACACTTTTGAATGAAATAATCAATTTTTGTGAATAGATAAGGAGAACTTACACAATATCCCTTTAACTTCTGAATTTGGTCCAATTGTTAACTTTGCTCAAACTATTTTGTCACTTCCTGGTTGTTTTTTGTCAATAACATAAATTGAAAGCTAACACACTCTTTTTACATGGTAAATCACCTTCATGGCATATTTACAAGTCACATGTCATTACTGCTATAGGCAGCATGCACGTGAACATTATGGGCTGTTTCGATATGCATCAGCAAATAACCTGTGGAGTCTTTTTTCAGATGGAGGACCATCTTAATTCTGTTTAGTTGGTCTCACGGATAGATTTAAATGTTTCCATCTTCAAAAACTCTTTAGCCTGAAAAAAACATAGGCAAGTTACCCAGATAACCTGACTGTGGGAAAGATGCTGGCACATATGGACAGGACTTGACAAATCAGGGCAGAGAAGAAGAACAAAATTGAATGAATAACTTGTTGATAACATCTTAACACCTGAATAGTTTTATATACTGGCAATATTTTACTTCACAGAATCCAGGATCTCCTTATTTTGGGTTAATATAGACATTGTATATGTCACGGGGATGGTCATGCTCACCACTATATTATCATACAGATTGTATTCACCTTTTAATGTTTATAACATGTCTATATTAGTATTTAAAGGTAGAGTCCGAAGTCCCTCCAGTGTTTGTTTGCAAACAACAGTATTCAAACTTAGCGCTCCTGCCTCTCAGGCTAATGGCCGCCTCGTTCTAACTAGCCTATTCAACTTCAAGCTTCTCCTTCAGAGCTCAGAAGCGGGTACAAGCCAACGATTATTAACCCTGGTTTTCCAAACTGCATTATCTGAAGCTCTTTCCTTTTCTTTGGTATATACACGGTGTTTTCTTTCTTTCTTTCTTTCTTTTTTTTCCTTTGAGAGTTCGAGTGACTGGCGTCTGCTCCAGTCATGAGCTTATTTCCACAAAGCGTCATGCTCTTAGCTCTGTCATTGGCTGCTGATATAAATATAAATCTCCACCCAGAAACGTCCCGACCAGACCAAAACAATACAAAAGAGCGAATTACAGGCAGGGGGAGAGAGAGAGTGCGTTCAAACGCACCACGGCATGGGAGTAGAGGCCCAAAGGTGGGGTTTGAGAAGGATTTCACATGCTCAAGTCTGACGTTTATTTTTTATGGGGGAGCTTCGGACTATACCTCTAAACTCTCATCAAGCAAAATCTGGACATATCTAAATAATGATTTTTGGTTATGATTTGAATTTGAAATTGTATTTTTAGTCTTTTCGGTCTTTAAAAATAGTTTTCTTTTGTCTTGATATATATTTCTTTTCTTTTTTTTAAATTAAAAATGTAAACATTCATTCATTCATTCATTCATTCATAAACCTTGTGTCAGAGGTAATTTGGCTGTTTGAAGTCTTGAGTTCAACATATTATCATTAGGTTTTGCAGGTAGAAATGATGTGCTTGGGATGGATCTGAGCAAAACACATACAGTGGGTTAATTACCTCAGCCCCAACTTTAACAGTGCTTAAGTTCAAATCTTGATTTAAATGGAGGAAAAATTAGCAGCGGAGACTGAATCTGTTTATTTGACTTTTTCAACATATACGGTCTTGGTGACACTATGCACTAAAATAATCTAGAAATTGTTTATACTTACTCCATAGAAGTATACAACCTCCAAAGTACTCTTTGGGTTACATCATTTTATGAAGTTTAACAGCAAACACATCAGTTTAATTAAGTTTAATTTAATTTCCCCCTTTAATCATTAGTTTGATATTACTTCAATACAAGACACTGCAAATTAATTTAAAGTTGTTGTATAAAGTTGTCATTAAAGTTGCTTCACTTTAATTACAAAAGAGTAATTCTTCACAGTGTGAATGTAAAAATGATATTGTACATTTGTAGTTAAACCTTAGTTGTTAAAGCTTCTTAATGGTTGGATTGCAAATCCTCTAATGCAAACAAATAGTAAACAAGACAGGAAGAAAGGAGGGACTCATCTTAATAAATTAATTGATTAAATTTGTTTGTGTACTTATAATTCTACTGCTGTGGTGACAAGTTCTGTTTATAGACACATTCTGGTTACTGCTGGAGATTAAATTAAGTCTCTGCCACTGGTTAATTTTAGTACAAAACATAAAGTTTGAGGTAAATTTTGAGATTAGGGTAGAATAAGTCATTTTTGACAATCTGATGTCAAAAATGACAATGGACAATGGATTGCAAATGTGAGGGATAGACAGATAAACCGCAGAGTAATAGTGTATATGTGAAGCCCTTTAGATAGTCTACTCACGCCTCCTGTCAATACTGTATTTCCAGCCAAATACCCACATGTTTTTATGTATGGCCTGTAGGCTATTCACATGTGAAAATGCAATACTGTATCATGTCTAGTGATTGCGAGTGCAATTTCTTGTTTGATATTAAAAAAGGGGTGGTGGTGGTGAATGACAGTCATTTTGTGTAAAATAAAAAGCATCTTCAAAATAAAAACATCTAAAACCCCTATAAAACCATATACAACACATTGTAGTTTACTTTATCTGATTTTTCTTGGATTGAAAATTAACTGCACTGAAGTGACAAAATCCTCTTGTCTCTGTCACATTGTTACATAGAATCTATAGTGGTTACACACACTTACACCGATTAACACATCAGTTGGTTTATAGGCATTGATGAACAATACCCAACATAAAACAGCTGTGTAAAACCCGCTCTTCTTCCAATAATATCTACATAGAATCTGATAAACCTCAATCGAAGGAAAAATGTGGTGAAAGTGCTAACAGAAAAAGAAGCACTTGAGGCTGGCATTTCAAGGCTATGTGAGTCACTTCTAGTATAACACATAATTCTTGCTGAATAATTGTGTTGATTTTACATTTATCTTTTTACTACAGTAATATCTGTCAGCATATAGGTTGGATATGCCCTCAGGGAAATAATTAAAACTGATTTAATGTCCTTACAAAAAAATAAGTGTTTGGGATCATTATTTTTGGTATTGTTTATGTTGGTATAGTAAGCAATTTATCATTATTTGCTTTTATAGATAAGGGTTAACAGCCTTGCTCAAGGGTCTGTGGTTCACCTATTGGCACTCCAAGGACTCGAACTTGCAGTTCTCCAGACCAAAACACACTTCTGTCCCCAATACAGTATATGTAGGCTATAACTGTACGTTTGCTGTTCCATAAGTCTACACCAAATTTGTTAGAGATCTCCGTAATAAAGTTAATGAACACAGAGACTTAATTTCTATCATCACCCTGATTTCATATCCAGAAAAATCAATAGGATTAATATAGTATATCTTCTTCTTCTATTAAAAGAACAATGACAAAATAATGGCTTTATTGACAGAAAATTTTGTGATCAGCTTTTTGTTCTGGTTCTTTTTATTTTAAGCTGATACACGATACAAAACTTGTAAATATGGTAAAAAAAAAAAAAAAAAAAAACTTTCACTTGCTAACATCAGCTGTGTGCACAATAGGCACGCCACTACTTCCTGAACTTCAGACAGCCCCTTTGCCTCCTGTCTTTCATGACTGGACAAACTGATTAATCCAGGTGTGTCTGGCCAATTACTGAGGTGAGACACACCTGGAGAAATCAGTTTGTCCAATCATGAAAGACTGGAAGAAAAGGTGCTGTCTGAAGTTCAGGAAGTAGTGGAGACATGCATATAGCCCATAGATGAGAGTTAATTTTACATAGACTTTTGGTCTCTCTTGAATCAGTTGGCTCTTATGGTTGTTTTTCATCTTGATATTTTAAATCCCCCTTCACATCCATGCACACACACACACAGCATACAACATGGAAAGAATTAACCTACTGCAATAGTAATACCTGCATGCACACAACACACAACTGGTATGACATCATAAATAAAGTAAGGGGTCCAATGATGTCATTGCACTTACTTATATTGACTAATAACAGCACTTTGTTTTCCTTAAGTGTTTGTAAACACATACACAAGGGACAAAACACACACACTTAGCTGAGGAACTATGAAGAGACTGACTACAAAGATACAGTTTTAAGGTTTTAAGAGTAGCAGTTTGTAATTTCAAGATGTAATACTAGGAAAATTCGTCTCAGGGTAGATGTCCTTTGAGACATTTCTGTACACCAGGGCCAGTGGTCAGACATTAAAAGCCTACAGTTTGGTAGGGTGAGGTTTACACAAAAGCACTTCCTCTCCATTGAAACATTTCTGTACACCAGGGCCAGTGGTCAGACATTAAAAGCCTACAGTTTGGTAGGGTGAGGTTTACACAAAAGCACTTCCTCTCCATTGAAACACACACAATGATGGAGGCCCTTTTTGAGACTTTTGCTTTGGGGTTGAATTATGCAACTTAATGGATTCATCTCCACTGAGATAGATGGGATGTGAGGGACACAGCCAAATGTCTGGGAATGTGGAGACTTATGGGCGGATGAAGGGATATGAAAATGGGAACGAAAGAGAAGAAGAAGGGGGATGGAATATCTCAGAGGTGAAGATATAGCCACAGGCTCTAAGGCTGTAAATCCTCCCTTCCTGGGGAGATGTGGGCTTTTTCTTCTTTTATTTTTTACTCTCTCTTTCACTCCCTCCATCACACACACATAAACGCAGGCACTAACATAAATGCAGAGAAACACTCAGCAGACTTCCTGCTGTACCACCAATAAGATCGAGTCATTTATATAGAACAGCCTAAAGTAAAAGAACTGAGGAAATTATGCTGCACAATAATGACAACGGAAGATGCAACTCTTTAAAATCTGTTGTTCAGCTAAATTATCTGCCAACTATTTCCTTTCAGTTTTGAGATAAGTCTGCTTTTACTTTAACGAGCTGTTTGTTACCAAAAGCAAATATGAACTGAGATGTGTAAAACCAGGGAAAGTTGATGCATCCACCAACTTGCCTAAACATGTTCACAGCCTTTTAATCAGGCGTGAGAATTAATTTTACAACTCGATATGTATTTATTCATTAGACACAGTTTCTAATATTTACAAGTCAAAGCTTACAGACTTTCTGGTTCTCTACTGGAAATTCAACTTTTCCTGGAGACACAAAATAATGTGCATGATGCATCTTTATCTTTTGTCTAAAACAAAAAGAATCTTGGGGAATCCTGACAGCCAAATTTACACAAGTGTAAATGATGGAGATTCAAGCTGCACAGAAAAAGCAAGTGAGGAAGACGATGTTTGATTCCTCTTGAAAAACTTGTTTTTGATTTGAAGGGTTCAAACCCCTTTTGTGATAACTTTAACTTTAATGACTTCATTAAATAAAATGTCTTTCAACTTTATTGTGTTTTTATTGTTAAGTTTTTGTGCTTTCTTTGAAGAAAAAAAAAAAACTCAGGTAATTTTACGGAACAGCAAACTGACTTTTTGACATTTCTGTGGTCTCCAGGGGCAAATTAAGTCAACTTGAAAATATGAATAAAAGTGTAAGGTTGTTTACCAAACAAATGGCAGAGTACTGATTTTACATAAGACAGAAAGTCCCAATTTAACAGAAATTTGGCAAAATACTGTTTAATAGCTTATATGAGGAGATATGCAAAGTAATTTATACCAAAATTTATCATGTTTAGTAGATATTAAATAATGGAAATAAAGAGATGATGATTTCCTGTGCACACTGGACTGGAGACAAGTTAAGACAGGGACGTGTAAAAAGGATGAATGATCAGTAAGCTAAACTAGCATGGAATCAAAACACTAAAGATTGAGTGGGAACAGATAGAGGAAGCTGGAGAGCAGAGTGTCTCAGATTAAGAGTGGTATTAATTCTGACCCATAATCTCTCTGCCTCTGTAATTGAGGTCGCACACCAGGGGAGGCTGAGTTTGGAGAGAGGACTGGCTTTTTGCTTTACTAAGCTCTGCAGAGGGAGCAAATACATACAGAATTGAACAGGGGGGGTTGGGGGGGGGGGGGGGGGGGGGGGTGCAGTGCTCCCCAGACACCATGAGGTAGAGTTTGTGTTTAGTGACAAAGTGGTGAAGGAAGCCAGCCAGGGACACACTTACTTCAGTAAGCCCAACACGTTCCTTAATACATGAAAAGTAAGACATGGCTAAGATGGAGTTTGGCCAGATTGAATATTTTTAAACCAACTTGTGTTGAAAAAGTGATGGTGAATGTGTCAGCTGTATTTCAGGACAGTGGAACTCTTAAAAAAAGACAGCTTTTAAAAAAAAAGCATTTTGTAGAAACTGCCAATGACTCAGCAGGTACTGATTCACATGAACAAAAAGTAACTTCTAGAGGAATCAGTGCTGAAGTCAAGTTGACCAAAAACACTTATGACAGGTGGAGCCCACCCAAACTTTGAGTGTAGTGCGGAGACATGTTTGTAATCTGTAACACTCAGGGTCACCAGGCTTTGCTTTTGTGCACTCTTAAAAGAGGAAAAACATCCGCACAATAGCTACATCATCATATTTTATACACGTATCTATATTTCCTCAGTCAAAGATATTTCTTCGTTCATTCCCACTCTTTCGCTCCTTCAAATTTCATCTGATTCAGCCTGGTCTCCGATAGGGGTGAAGTTTTGCATCTGTAGTTTTCTTTGGGTAAGTGCGGCTGCCTAAATGTAGTCACATATCCACCAGACATCGCTTCAATCATCATTTCCAATGGGCCTTTGAATCGCACCTGGTCCCAACATTTACCGTTATGGGTTGAAATGAAAGACAGATATTTATAGACAGACAAACAATCAAAAATAATGAACACATACCAAATCACAAAAGGGGAACCAAAAACCTTTCAAGCTCTATCAGGCAGCTATTGAAGATGAATTGTCTAACCCCTCCTCCATATTAAAGGTGTAGGATATTTAAACTGTCCTGATTTTTCATGGACATACCAAACAGCTTATTGTACTCATGCAGTGCCCAACCATCACTTTCTTCAAGCTGCCTTTGCTTTCAGGTTCTCAGCTTTAGAAACTTTACTCCTCTGTTCACTCCATTCTTCTGCATCTGTCTAAGATCAATACTGTAATAACTGGAGAGGAGAGAGCCTCATCATAATCAATAAGGGCAATGTATGGCTATGCAGAGGTAGACAGAGAGAAATCATTTTGCCCAACAGAGGAGCTGAATGTTTCTGGCACCTCATTCATTACACTATTGAATAATCCATTGACTTGTCACCACCACAGAAGAACAGACTATGGTCTGGTGCGGGCACATCTGCAAGGCTTTCACACAAAGAGGAAGTTGCACAGAGATCTCAATATTTCTTTTGATAACATGGGAGATTCATGGATTCCAAAGCATATCAATCTGTCCATAAGGGCAGGGTAAAATCAAGAGCAAAGTCTCCAGTAATTGAGGTCAAGTCAAATGGAAAATGTCTTTGGTCTGAGAATGCAGCAAAAAGTGCTTTCATGTAAATAATTATTGAAATCATGTTATGAAGATTAGCATAGAAGATGCATAATGTGAGGCCATTTATTCATTCATCCATCTACATATTTGGACAAATTCTGTTGACCAACATTATTTGCTTATGAGCAGTGGCGGAGCCAGACTTTTATTGTTCATCATATTCGTGATGAACACCGATTAAGATTTTCATTTGCGATTAATTGCATATTTGACGCACAGTGTTTTAATCCTTTAAAAGTGCTGCTATATGAAGAAAATGCTGCAACCATTGGTTTACCAGTTAAAAACTAACAAGACAGAAATCTGGGACTAGTCCTGGACTCAGACCTGAATTTCAGCATCACATAAAAGGACTGATCTCTGAGCAGGACTAAAAAAAAAATTGGTCCATGCATTCATCTTCAGTAGTCTACAAGTACTGTAATGCTGTCCATACAGGTCTGCCTATAAAGTCCATCAGACAGCTGCAGTTAGTCCAGAACGCTGCTGATCCAGTCCTCAGATCTGTACACTGGTTTCCTGTTTGACAAAGAACTAACTTCAGAATCCAGCTTTTACCAGCACTGAATGGTTTAGGACCAAATTTCTGTCCTCAGAGTCAGAACTAAACCTTAAGAGGCAGCGTTCAGTTTTTAAGCTCCTCACATTGTGGAACAAACTCCCAGAAAACTGAAGGTCTGGTGAAACTCAACAGTTTTAAGGTTACGTCCCTGTAACAATCCATCAGTTGGCCACATCATACTGTGATTGTTTGGTTTTACTTCTTTAGAGCAGATGTAAGCTAGCAGTCATTTGAGGATAGCCTTCAGTGTTTCACTTTCCTACGAACACAAAAGCATTTGAACACAACACACTGGTAATCTCTACTTCACAAGTGGAAAGGATCATCTTTCCCATCTCACATGAAGGCAACTTTAAAGGGATGCACGATAATTATCGGGTCGATAACTATCGTGTTTCTTGGCACAAGTACATTACTGAAGATGTAACCAAAGTGTCTCAAGGACTGTTTTTGCTTGATCCAATCAAATTTGTCCATGCTTGACTTGAAGTGATCACAGCTGCCATAAATGCAGCTGAACATTTACACTATAAACACAGATGATGAGATGGGAGGAGAAACACTGAGAAATAAGATGCAAAGTCATCAACTCATATTCACATGTCTGACAGCCAGAATGAAACACTTCTTAAGAACTGCTCTTGCAGGGCCTGAAGGGCCTGTCAGTTGACTTTGGTGCGCTTTAAACTCAGGGCTAATAAGGATGTGCTGCTGGGAATTTGCGTGCATGACAGCTAAGCAGAAAGGGAGACTTTGATTAGCTACGGGGTCCTTGCAAAGGGAGTTACCACACAGGGACAAGTCAAACCTGAACTAAAAGGAAAAATTCTGCAGGATTTCAACAAGGTTTTAGGAAATGACAGCATACATGTAACATCGTTTGAGGCTTCAGGTTCACTTTAAGGTCAGATGTGCAAACATCTTCAGGTCAAAAACTTGGCAGACAAGCACTTGTAAACATGAAGGAGTCAGTCCACACCTAAAGTTGTTATTAGCAGTGCAGTCACGTCAAACAACATAGAAACCTTCAACCCATTGCAGCCAATCACTTTGTGTGAAATTGATTAAGGATGCCAAAGTGGATCAAAGTGGAGAGGAGAGAACAAGTGATTGTAATTGTCAGGGTGACATGGGGCTGTTTTGTAATACTACCTGTTAGCAAGCTTTGACTCTTTGGATCTTTTAAAGGTTTACAATTGTATTGGAACGTTTTTCATCATATAAATCATCCAGTTATAGTTTTTTTGTCTTTGCTTGTGTTGACTCTCTTTATTTTCTTTTAGGTCCCTGCTTTTGATTTAGTAATTATTATTATTTTGATTCATGATAATGTAGCTCTATAAGAGGTTCCAGAGGGTTCAAACACTTTAAAGCACCATTCTAAATAAAAATCTGTAACAAAAGAGCAGCAGAAATTGCAGGACAGAACTGAAGGTCCAATGAGCAACATCAGTTCAGTCTCCTAAACATTGAGACTATTATCAATTATATATAAATAGGCAACACAGTATAACTCACATGAAGCTTTTCAAAATTAACACACTTAAAACGAATGGATGTATTTCATGCCATTGGCACAAATGCTTTTCGAGGCCATATGACACTTATGTAGAAGTGAAAAAGACCAATGGAAAAAAATTAAATCACAGCATCCCTGAAAATCATACTATTAGTTTGTTGAAAACATTTTAAATGTATTTTATGACTCATTGAGATAAAGATCTTATCCTCTTCATTCTGTCATTTGTGCAAATGCCTATGTTACATTATTGCGGAAGCTGTGGTTGTTGTTGGTTTACCACGATGGTGCAGAAGTTAGTAGTTATTTGTTTCAAAAGTTCATCTTGATTAAGGGAATGGGCCATTTAACACGCAAACAAAAGATAAGGCAAGTCACTGTGAGTGTTTGCAGAAATCGGTCATCAGTAATCAAACAGATGTCCTCTGCCTCCTTTGCAATCCAGCTGAACCTCCTCTCCAGCAAGTTCATCAAGGATGACCTCAAGGGAGACTAGAAAGCAGCTTCCTCCAATCAGAGCAGAGAGCAGGAGCGTGTTTTTTGTCATGTCACACTCACAGACTTATGCTAGGGAGTGAAAAGGCCAGTGGGGAATGTGTCGACAGGGCCTGTCCAGCTGTTTATAGACTTCTAGGTCAAAGTCAGTAAAGAGTTAAAGGCCTTGAAATTTGTTGAAAACAACATGAAAAACAAAACTTACAACACCCTTTTACAACAATGGATCCTATATGAAAACAGTGTTTAAGCAAGAAAAAAAATAGAAAACAAAGTTTGGCATTATAGCCATACATCAACCTTTGAGGATTTAGCAGCGCATAAATCTCTCAATCAGTCAAATTTACACAAATCTGAAGCAGATGAAATTCACGATCGTAAATCAAACATAAATTTCAAAACCTCACAACTGAACTTTGGCAGATTTTTCACACTTCAGCGTCCCATAACGAAGACTAATTCTGTATCCAGTCTGTTTACTAAGTTATGGCCAGTTAGTAAAAGCAGTCACATGATTCCCCAGACATGAAAGAAAGAAAGAAAGAAAGAAAGAAAGAAAGAAAGAAAGAAAGAAAGAAAGAAAGAAAGAAAGAAAGAAAGAAAGAAAGAAAGAAAGAAAGAAAGAAAGAAAGAAAGAAAGAAAGAGAAAGAAAGAAAGAAAGAAATGGCTTCAGGAATATGCAAAACAAATGTCAGTGTGCCATATCACAAGCAATTATTTAAGGTCAGAGACTTAGTATTGCTTTAGAGTCCAATAAGTTGATTTGGAAAAAAAAAAAATACAGATTTGAAAGGTATTTAGATTGACAAACATTTGAAATAAATCAGAAGTTGGTTTGTTGTGACTAATCCAAGACAAATCCAACTAAATCTTCCACAGAAACTTTAGAGCTTTGTAACTGATTTAAAATTTACAGACACAATAAAACATAATTTGATAAATGACTATTAAAAATCCAGTATCTGTACTTTGTCTTCATGTTTATTAGCTATTCATTATTTGTCAGGTTTTTCCTGACTTGTTTTTCAAAGAGCACTTTCTTTTTTCTCCATTTACAAAAGCAAGTTGGTTTTACACATAATTTTATGTATTTGAACTCTGACAGTGACTTAATTGAATACAACAGAAAAATAAGATTTTATTCCAATGGTATGATGTAGCAATTGGCCTTGTCAGATGGCATAAAAAAGAAACAACAGGAGGAAAATTGGGAGATAGGTGGGAAGGGTGCGAAATAAAGGTCATGTTCTGTATGCAAATTGATCATTTTCTTGTTATACATATACACCCCCACATTTATATTAAGTAGCATTAGCCTAGTTAACTTTTTTTTTTTCAAATGCATCTAAGCTAGCATAGATAAGAGTTCCTGACAGAGAGAGTGACAAGATGACAGTCTTGGGAAGACGTGAAAAGGCAGAGTGAGATTCTCATGGACAGCCTCACATTTGTTATTCCTCAAATGCATGATTCTGCAGTTGTTTACACCCTGAACTTTAATTGGCACAGCTCGTGTAGATGTGCAATGGTCTACAAAAAGGATCAAGAATGCAAATAAAGTAAAATAGGGACATGTTTTAAAAGCCACTGTGTTCCCATGACTCCTTGCCACTGCAACAAATGCTGACTTCTAAAAACAGAGCATGCAATTTTCAGTTGTATAGCTCTGCTTTTAATTTTTTCCCTTCTTTCAGTAATGCAAAAATGTCCTTAATATAATATTTTAACATCAATCAATCAATCAATCAATCAATCAATCAATCACAAATCAAGAGTCCCTCTTTGCCCAGACACTGTTACCTTGATATGCTGATTTAGAAATTAAACTAAAGAGAGAAAAAGCTAATGAAAATGAATAAACAAGTGAAAAGCAAGTTACAGTTGAGATATAGCCCCACAAAATTTTAAAGAAGACATACAAATAATACATGAGCAACCAGGCTAGTACACAGAAATATGGCAGCATCTCAAGGCAAAGCAAGATGAGAGGAAAAAATATGACGATGAGGGCACCAAAGAATGATGGTGCAATAAAGCTCTGATATACAGAGAACCAAAGAAGAAGAAAAAGGAGATGGATTGATGGAGAGAGTGATCTAAACTAGAAACGAGTGAGGGAAAAATGCTTTTAAAAATGCTGGATAGGAAGCAACCATTCATAACAGCACATTTATGAAGATAGAAACACAGAGCGATATAGGAAGAGAGGTGAAGGCAGACAAGTGGGTGGATGGGTGGGGTGAGTGGGTGGCCATCAGTGCGCAAGCCTGAAGCGATGAAACATTACAGCAGGATAATGAAGATGGTTCTGCTCAGTCACACTCCACATTAGCCCAGAGTCAGGCCGACCCCAAAGTGTCAACAAGTTAATAGACTGGGTATCAGTGACTCTTTCACACTGCTGTACTCCTCCACAAACAATTATTTGCAGGATTTTTGTGGATAAATGAACATTGATACCTCTACATGGAGAATTAATACACGGTCGGTTTGAGATACAGCTGGGGGTGTAATCATTAATGAGGGTCTAGAAGTATTTGGCATGTTGACTGTGTGGCCTCAGGCAGATGCTGTTAGTGTAAGACAAATGGTTTCAACTCTGGATCTTGTTTTTTATTTGGAGAGGTTTTTCCTTTTTTTTTTTTTTCCTGGCACTGCCTAAAAAGAAAGTTCAACTCAAAACAGCATGTATGTATTCTTACCTTTAGCACAATTTCAGTAATTAGTGGGAGTTGTTGATAATAAAAAACTATTCTACAGGTACAGTCGTAGGTACAGTATGTAAGGATTACTGACATCTAAGGGCAAAGATGGGTATTTGAAAGAAAAGATGCTGTCTTTCAAATGACTTTATATTCTAAGCGCTGTTGTGAATGTATGGTGGCCATTATTGGCCAAAATTCTCCCACACAAAAAGATGTTATCTGTGAGTGGATCCAGTGGTCTCAGGTGTAGCTATGACTGTTCTATGAGTAACTATGTTCTTTTATGTCTTTTAAGGTGTTACTTATCCCAAAGAGTGCTTTAACTCACGTTAAACAAAGCTGCTAAAGGAGTTTTAAAGTTGAGGCGGTTCTCACTTCACACACATTTTTTGTCCATTCAGGGACACTGTAGTAAAAATGGTGGAACAAATATGGCAGCCTCCATTGGTGCACCGCCCAGCAAGTAGATATAAATGACTCATTCTAAGAAAATAAACATATAACAGCTATTCTAGTGCAGCAATTACACATCAATAGAAACACAGTTTTGAATTATATATCACATTTTTCTGCCATTGACCTTTGATTTTTTAACATGTTGTACCTTTAACAGCATGCATTTCAGTTCAAAGAAAGACTTCCTTTGATATAGACCGAAATCAGGAAATGTTGTAGAGATATATGGTAAATGAAAAGAACAAAACATCACATTTATCAAAAATCAATTTACTCATAGCTAAACCTGTGATGGGATAGAGCCACCTGTCCACAGCAGGAGAATGAATCTGTCACACTTTTTATCTCCATCTCGTCCTGTACTGCTGTTTGGTGCCACTGGGTATCCTTTTGATGTAGGATAGTAATCTACATTCAGTTTAAGTTTAGGGACTAAAGCTAGAATGTTATATTTGAGAGTATATCTTGGTTTGGGGTTAATTCCATCATAACAATGTTCCAGTTTCATGGAGGTCCACAGGAAAAGCACTAATGTGATACCCTGCACATTGAAATGTAATGCCTGAAGAGTTCATGTAAAATCCAATTCAAATGGAACTAGAAATCAGCATTAAAGGTACTGTACCATCTACAATATGCTCCAGAAGTATTTTCTGTCCGATGTGACGGCACTCTCTTGACATCCTGACAGTTAGGCTATTGTGGTTGGATGGCAAACCCATCTATCTACCTATTTGCCCTGTGAACTCTGCTGTACATTTACTGCATGTCACCTCAGTCTGCACAAAGGTACTATACACACTGACTCCAAAAGAAAACACGAATGCACTGTTGTGTTTGTGTGTAGGACAATGCTTTCTCAAAATAAGTTTTTCCATTTTCTTTTAGCCTGTATCACCTGCATACCTGTCTCATAAAAAAAAAAAAAAAAAAAAAAAACTAATTAAATGCCATTCCTAAACTATTTCAGGAATTTAGGTAGCCTATTCCATGTCATATTCATAACATGCGGGATTCTATAGTGACTTATAGTAACTTATCTGGCACTGCCAGATGCTAGCAGCTTAGCATGCTAATACTAGCAACTATCTTTGTAACACAACACACAGAAATCTTTGAAATTACATTAAAGCTGTATTTATGATTTAACCATTTTAATAATTTTGCTCTTCAACTTTTTAAAACTCACTTTTTTGTTCATCTTCATCAGTTGTTGACTTCCAAACCAGAAATGACTGTTTCATATTGAAGAGACGATACCTGTACAAATTGTCTCAACAACTCACCCTGCTGCTCCAAAACTGCTCATTTAGAAATCATTTGGACATTTTAGTTACAGTCAAGCTTGTCAACACTTTCCCACAAATTTCCCATGATTCACTGCTTGTCTGTCTTCACAAAGGAACCGATTTAGCGTGTGATGCATTCCAGCAGCATTACGATGAAGACAAGCTGTTTGCTGCATTCTCTTTTAAGGCGCTATAAACCCAATGCCTTGCAGCCATGAATTTTAATTCAAATCGCAAATGAAATGAAGCCCAGTATTGTTTTGGCTTTTATGTCACAGAACAAGACATTATCAATGTGTAATATTCTACACTATTAGGATCTAAAGCCCATTTACTGAATCTTGAATTCATCCTTTGGTTTGATGAGTTTGTGTTGCTGCTGGGATAGAAAAATGATCTGTAGTCTGTCATGTGAGTATAGAAAAACTAATCTCTTACCAAACACAAAATGTAACATAGAGCGTTTGAATCTGTTTATTTTGGTTATACTGTGGTAAATATTCATAGAAAGCAGCTATAAACAAACCAAGCATCTCTTTCACTTTGTTTGTGGCAAATTAAATGGAGAGGGGGCTCTTTAAGCCAATTTGCAACCCTCTATCTCAGGCAATTAAGTGAAGATAGGCTTGACAACAGCAGAGAGCAGATGTTATATTTTGATAGACAGTCAAACCCTCTCTAGTGTGCTACACACAATGCTTCCAGTGCTATGACTTGTACAAAACTGTACGATCAGCTATGATTATGTTGCTTATTAATTCAATCAGTCAGCTCTGGCTGGCTGCTCTTTTATTAGTGAAGTCTTTTACTAATTCACCACAGAGGCAGATGAGAGTGATGCAAGCAAAAGGGAAGCAGAAGAGTGTAAAACAGAGATGGAAGCCAGTGGAGACCTTTGGCAAACTGTGCTGTGTTTGCCTCAAGTGGTTTAAAATGGGGACTGGAAATGAAGAATTGATCCATATATCTACTTTAGCTAAAGCTGAATCAAGAGCTGTCCTTTCAAGTTCCTACTTGCAGGCAAGGCTAACATAAAAATGGAACAATAAGTTTAATACTTTTTGCTTCTGACAGTTGTTTCCCATGAAATGTCCACATTATAGGCCTCTATGGGTTTCAAAGGATAGAGGAACTTAATCTTATGTCTGAATTTGTTATGGCTTTGTTAGTTTACTGTGGAAAACCTGCAGTTTAACTGTAAACACTCAAGCTTGCACAGTGACTGCATTGTTTGATTGAGTTTCTCTTAGAGATACAGTATACATCTTACTACTGTACATGATGAGGATGATGCTTGAAACCTACTATGATAAGATAAGATAAGATAAGATAAGATAAGATAAGATAAGATAAGATAAGATAAGATAAGAGACAAGACTATTAAGTCTGCAGACTGGAAATTCAGGTGCTACAACAGCAGGTAGTAGTCAAAAAATGTAAAGTAGAAAAAGAATATAAAAATATAAGAATTGAAAAAGAAATGTTACGATAAAATGAAATTATTTACAGCATAACATTTACAGTACAGATTTACAGATAAAGAAGACAGTGTCCAATTAGAGTATTGTACAGTAATAAACTAATTTAGTCAAATGTAAAGACTGGGTGCACACCATACACTGACTAACACAGTCAAAGGACGTGTGTACACTGTTGTGGTTATATACAGACTGATTTGGTTTAAGAGCATGTGGGTGGAAATCTGTCCATCGTGACAGACTGCTGTTGATCAGTCTGGTAGCCGATGGCATGAAGGTTCCTGATGCGCTCCTAAATGTGCAGCAGCTGTTGCTGAAAGAGCTACTGAGAGCCCTCACAGTTTCACGTAGAGGTTGGGAGGTGTTGTCCAAGATTGATGTCAACTAAGCCAACATCCTTCTTTTCTCTACTTCCTCTGAGGAATCCAGGAATCCAGCTGGTCAGAAGGACCTTAGTCTGGACCTAGTCTGTTTTTGTCCCTCTCAGCGATCCCAAAAAACCTACCACCACAGAAACATAGAAAGTCCTCAGTCTCCTCAGTAGATGGAGCCAATTTTGACTGTACAGTTTCTCAGTATTTATTGACCAGTCTAGTGTGTTAAAGATAAACATTCAGGTATTTATTTTCCTCAGACACCTCAATATCGACTCCCTGGAAGCTCATTAATGTGATCAGGTAGGGCTTCCTGTGGAATCTCCTTTGTCTCTTGCTGGCTGTTATCTGGAGGAAGTTCTATTTACACCCTTCGACAAAGGCCGTGATGACTTTAGCCTGTTTAAAACCACCTGGGCGCCGGCGCAGGCTGTGTTTTAGTCACACTTTTCTAATTTATATTTTAGAAACTAGAAGGTGTAAGCTTTAAATGATGTCTCACATAAGTAATTTGGCCTTACAGTTCCTCTGTTATTTGCATTTCCATTTGGGTATGCAAAATAGGCGAGGACTACTTAAAAAGGTGGGAGTTAAGAGGTTAAGCTACTCTTGGTCCTTCCCATCAGACACACCTGCAACAACAGTGAACTTTAGGAGGTGGTTACTGCCTATGTTAAGTCTGAAGTCCAATGTGTACAGGGTGAAGAGGAGTGGAGAGAGCACTGGCCCCCATGCTGCAGACCACCACATCAGCCTCATAGTCAGGAAGCCTCACTCACTGTAGTCTCTGTGAGGTAGTTGGTGATCCATGCAGCCAGGTGGGCATCAACACCAGCTCCTTACATCTTTGTCTAAGGGAGTGATGGTTGTTTAGTGTTAAATGTACTGGAGAAGTAAAAAAAAAAAAAAGACAGAAAGAAAACATGATCCTCATAATGGTCTCCAGGGATGTGTAGGACCTGTGCAGCAGGGAAGAGACAGAGTCCTCCACACCAATTCTTCAACCAATACACGAACTGCAGGGAATCCAGTTCAGCATTAACGAGATGGAGGTGGTTGAGAACAAAATACTTAGAAAAGAAGGCACCTTGGACACATTAGTGTCAATATTTAGATTCTCTTTTGAATATCCCACTATCTTTTCCTCTTTTTTTAATTCACCCTCACTCATGAGGGTTAGGAATGGGTTGGGGTTAGAAAAAACATATAGGGTTATATATGTGGATGCTACATAAAATCAACATATATTCAACCATGTCTGATCATGGATTGTAAAACAAAATTTAAAAATGTGGACAAATGTACTTATTACACATTTTCTGGGGCAGCTAGGCTCTTCACAAAGCCATTAAAGATTCAATAACTACCCTTTTCTCAGTTACAAAACTTTAATGAAAAAAATAGTTGTCCTAAAGCCTCCCACAGGCCTGCTTTTGGTAGAAATGCAGCTTTTCTTACATGTTGCTTTTCATAGGTTTAAAATTTTTTCCACAATGGACAGGCTAGAAGAGAGAGCTTCGCATATTTTTCCCTGATTTTCATTGTTTGGGATAAGTCATGTTTTAAAGAAACATTTTGATTAGTATGTCTTTAAAATAATCTTAAAATCTTGATCTGATCCTCTTATTTGATGTATCAGAAATGATTTATGAACATGTGTTTTATCAACACTTTGTTAATACATGTACATCAAATTCATCAAAATCAGATGTTGTAACTGTGTGAAGTCCAGGTGGTTTGGTCTGCTTGAGCAAACTGCTGTGTTAATATAAACTATACCAAACCAAGATGCAAAACATTTTCACAATTTCCCTATGCCAATTTCCCTATGAATGTACCCTTAATCTACCTGTGAAACACTGCAGAAAAAAAAAAAAAAATTACTAAAAAATATACAGCCGTGACCAAAAGTTTTAAAAATGGCACAAATATTGATTTTCACAAGTCTGCTGCTTCAGTGTTTTAACATTTTTTTTGTCAGACGTTACTTATGGTATGCTGAAATATAATTACAAACATTTCATAAGAGACTTTTATTGACAATTACATAAAATTCATGCATCAAGTCAGTACTTGCAGTGTTTACCGTTCTTTTTCAAGACTTCTGTAATTCACCCTGGCATACTGTCAATCAAATACTGGGCCAAATCCTGACTGATCCCACACATGCTTCACTGTTGGCATGACAAAGGAATGATGGTAGAGCTCACCTTTTCTCTTCCAAACAAGTTTTTTTTTTTTTTTTTTCAAATGCCCCAAACAATTGGAGAGGGGATTCATCAAAGAAAATGACTTTACCCCAATCCTCAGCAGTCCAATCCCTGTACCTTTTTTTGGAATATGAGTCTGTTTAGTTGTTTTTTTGTTTGTTTGTTTGTTTGTTGTTGTTTTTTTTGGGGGGGGGGGGGGCTACTTTGCTTCTATTTTTGATACAAGGTCTTCCTCAAAAAGTCTTTGCCTCAGTGTCGATGATGTCAAGCACCACCATCCTGTAAAGCATCCAGTCTGTTATTCTTACTCAGTCAGAATGACAGGTTGTCCATGTCCTCATCATCACTCACCTGTGTTAATGGGAGAACCACTGAAATGATGTAAGCTGGTCCCTGCAGTGAAAATGTTAACTTCATTTTCATGGCAAAGAGGGACTGAAATTGGTTACAATTAATCTGATCACTTCTCACAACATTCTGGAGTATGCAAATTGTCATCATAAAAACTGAAGCACCAGACTTGTTGGCCACAGTTGTATATGAATCAAACAATTTTTGTTCAGAAGTCAGTGTTTAACCATGAGTATTTTCAGCTCAATTTGCAGACCTCAGTTATTCATCTTGTTTACTGTTGTTTTCATGATATGTAAATGAAATGCACTAAACTGCTTGAGCCAAACTTTAACTTGTGCTATAAATGGTTCAGTGATAATTAAATCTGGAAACAGCACAGCCATCACGTTGAATGAACACAGGGAATTATCTATCACAGTGACAACTGTGGCACAACTGAAACAAAAAGATTGGCTTCAGGTTCTATCGCGGATATTTTTACCACAGCCTGAGACTTCGAGGATGGTTGTTTGAGTAGCACTTGAGATTTGTGTGAACCTTAAAACTTTTCAACTCCGTCTCATTTTGATTGCAAACTGACATTCATTATGCACATTCCTCAGCCAAACCTGCCCTGGAGTGTCCAGGTGATTAAAGCAACACTGCATAAGTTTCAGACCTTTAAACTCTGTGCCTCTGACTCATTTCAATGGCAAGCCAATATTCATAAAATGCATTCCTGGCTCCTTCATTGCCCTGTGGTGCCACCATTTTTTTTTTTTTGTTTGTTTTTTTCCCCCCAGCATGAGGTATCATGTGACAGCCACATTATGCTCTACGCACTGCGTCACATGTCTTCAACTGAAGTGTCAACACACTGACTGTTTTGGACCACCTGAAATAGGTTGTATAGCACAATAGAACACACAATGCAATTTACATTGCACAATTTACATTACCTGTACAGCACTTTGTTACCTTTGGTATTTAAAAGCACTTTATAAATAAAGCTTTGATTGATTGATTGATTGATTGGTTTATGTAAAGCACATACACCTTGCCCCTGGCATGAAATCTGCATTTTTTGAGGTTTTTGATCATATGTTTTAGTTTCCCCAGCCTACCTATGTCCCCTAAGGATTTAAATTATATATCATGTTTCCTTTTTCCCTGGGTATGTCTGCCTACATAGCAAAATTAGCATTCACAATTGGGCTGATTGACCTTTCGGCATATTACACCTAGTTTGGCATATTACATCATTGACTTCCAGCCAATTACCTTCCTCCCCAAAACTACAGTACACTCTCCAAGTCCCTCCCTCCGAGAGCGACAACAACAAACTGACAGCATGGAGTCTAGTTCGCTTCGGAACTGCTCTGTACCTGGTGTACAAAGGACAACACCAATCTTTTTTTATGCAGGAATGTGCCCGACCGATATAAATGAGTGAAATAAAAATCTCTCCGTAGCGCCGTCTCCTCCTCAGGAGAGAAGCTTCAGGTCTGCGTGGTTATAACGGCTTCCAGCCACCACGAAGAAACACGTAGTTTCTAATGAACGTTTCTCATCATGTTTGTGTCTTTCATCTCTAAAGGGAAACTGATGTTTGTGATGACTCCAGTTTATAATTCTTCCCGTTTTGCGCACATGTGTTCGGCTGCACACATTGACTTGGGTTTGCAATGACAGTTCATCATCATCAACACTGTTTCTGTGCCTCTCCGGTCAGATCAAGACAGATCTAATGTGCAGAACTAGTGTAATATATCTTTAATATTAACTATTAATTCGGGTCATGGGTGAAAGAAATAATTCATGTAAACTTGGTGCTCGGAATATGATGCTTCTTAAAGTGGATTTATACTCACGCTGCATCTGTGTCTGTGTCAGGGTGGTGACACTGTCACTGTCGTATAGCCCAATAGGTCTGCAGAGGCTCAACACGTACCTCTTCAAGCCTGACGTGTAGCCGCGTTCAGCAGAACACAGCAACTCATTTTTACTCAAACATGAGTGTGTGGAGAGGCTCATGTCTGCAGCCCTGGAGACCGCAGGTTACTACGAGTGTGTTTCCAGGTATCCCCATATCACTCCACCTCCTCTGCAAGAGCACCAGCACAATATAGTCCCAACAAATGTGAAACTTTTGTTCACCAGGACCAAAAACGAATCTCACATAACAACAGAAACGTGCTGTTAGTGAAGGCCAGTAGCAGCATTGTAATGATATAGTAATTAGTTAGTAGTTAGAGACTCATTGACAGAAGCACATGGTAACAGCACATGACCTTGGTCCCACCCACCGAACCTTGGTCATTGTACACCAGTGCTAACAGTTGTGCTAACAGTAGTGCTACCTAGTGTGGAAGGTACGCAAGGAGGGCCTGGGCGGGCTTGAACCCCAGACTCGGGTGAAAGTCATGCACACTGACCATCAGCCAAAGGGACATCCCTGTGGCCAAGTAGCCAGTGCACATGATAGTGGAGGATAGTGACAGGACCGTCACTGCCACTCTCTCCCCCTTTCCACAAGCACGTCCGTGCTCGCGAGGGTGCCACTAATTAGGAATCCATGGACCGTCCGGCATTGCACATGGTCCTGCCGACAACGCCAGAATGTGGCAAGGTATGCAAAGAGGGCCGGGCGGGTTTGAACCCCAGACTCCCGGGTGAGTCATGCACACTGACCATTCAGCAAAGGGACACCTGGCGGCAGTGACATGATAGTCGGAGGATGTGCAGGACCGTGAACTGCCACATCTCTCCCTTTTCCAGCCGTCCGTGCTGCGCAGGGTGCCACTAATTAGGAATACATGGACCGTTACCGGAGCAATGGTCCTGCCGACAACGCAGGTGGGGTCGAACGGAGGGCCGGGCGGGCTTTGAACCCCAGACTCGAAGCTGCCACTGACATAGCAAGGGCACTGGGAAGTAGCAGTGCAAGATAGTCGGAGGCATAGTGACAGGACCGCAACTGCCACATCTCTCCCCTCTTTCCACAAGCACATCCTCGTGCCCGCGCAGGGTGCCACTAATTAGGAATACATGGACCGTTTACCGGCATTGCACATGGATCCTGCCGACAACGCAAAATGTGGCGGAATCATTAAGAGCTTTACTAAAAAATCCCGACAACGCCAACTGGGGAGTTTCACCCCAGTAATTAAAAACAGGTTCGTAATTGCACCAGACAACAGATGGACAGATGGTCAGTTTTATTAAAAACAAACTGGAACTGAGTGGATTGGGGGGAACTGGAGGTGAACTAAAACCTGGAACTTGAACAAGGGTTAAAACATACAAAACAACAAAACAAGCAAACCATAATGAAAATCAAGCAAAGTCCATTTACAGGTTGTTCCGGAATCTTCAGTATGTCCCAACCAGCTCCTAGTTACCAGTAATGCATATGTCCAATAAAGACCCTGGAGCTTTGTGTAGTCAAGGGGGAAGGGCTTCAAGCCACAGGGATGAGTCCTCTTAAAATCAGTTGATGGAATAAAAGTCAATCATGACAAGACAGCAGTGTCCCAAACGCTGCGGAGGACCTGGTGCAGTGCACCACCAACCAGTACGTCTAAAATGAAAAAGGCATATTAGCAACTAAAAAGGAACTATACACTTAAAATCCAGGGTCTTACCCGTTAGCCTGTTCCCTGCTTCACAGGGAGGAAGGAGCCACAGCCAAAGGATACAGCTGAGGCACAAGTCACCCTCCGGCCCTCCGTTGCGTACCTTGCCACATTCTGGCGTTGTCGGCAGGATCCATGTGCATTGCCGGTAAACGGTCCATGGATTCATAATTGGTGGCAGCCTGCGCAGAGCACGAGGACGTGCTTGTGGAAAGAGGGGGAGAGATGTGACAGTGTGGTCCTGTCACTATGCCTCCGGCTGATCATGTTCGCTGGCTACTTGGCCACAGGGATGTCCCTTTGGCTGAATGGTCAGCGTGCATGGCTTTCACCCGGGAGTCTGGGGTTCAAAGCCCGCCCGGGCCCTCTGTTGCGTACCTTGCCACATTCTGGCGTTGGTCGGCAGGATTGCACCTTTTGACACAGATGTGACCTTGTTTTTTTTTTGTTAACCTGAGTTTTTTTTTTTTCTGTAGTCAAGTTGAAGACAAGACAGCAGTAGTCTGCTAGAAACCACCAGTGGATTTTCTTTACCTTTTGAGGTTGGTGTGGCTTGCCCCCTGCAGTTATGGCGGAGGAAATGCAGCAGCTGAGGGACTTGGTGGCTAGCTGAGGGATGAGAACCAAAGATTGCTTGAAAGTGCTTCCAAGCAGCCCTAGTGGAGCTGCTCAGGTTCCCTCTGCCGCAGCTGGTGGTGCCACACCTGTTGGAGTTGCGCTCACTGAGCGTTTAGTAATAGTGCCCAGAGACCGTCGCTGCCCTATGTTTAATGGTAGGACTGGCATTGGTGTCACTGACTGGGTTGAGGAGATCCAAGCATGTATGCGTGCCCGCCATCTGTAGCGGCTGATCAAGCCTTGTTTCTCTTTGATCACCTTGAGGGGGAGGCAAGGGAGGAAATAAAGTACCGCTCTAGTATTGAGAGGAGTGACCCAGCCAAGGTTTTGGCCATCCTTAAAGAGCTGTACAGTTGCTCCAAATCCTACATAACCTGGCAGCAAGCTTTCTTTTCTAGAAAGCAGGAAGAGGGGGAGACGCTAATGGCATTTTCCCTCGCTTTAATGGCACTTATGGAACAAGTTAAACAGAATGCACCTGATGGCTTGCTCAAAGCAGAGATTCTTCTGCGTGATCAGTTTGTGGAGATGTGCTGGACAGCACCCTCCGCCGGCAGCTCAAGCAGTATGTCCGTTCTAATGCTGCTTCTACTTTGCTGGAAGTGCGAGGTGAGGCCATCCGTTCGGAGAGGGAAGGCTCTTCAGGGGGAGCTAGGGAACATAACCATTCCCTACCATCCATGTATGGCTTACAATATGGAGTGCATGGCAGTCCTCAGTCAACCCCACCTGCCTTTTCAGGTTTTGACCTTAATGAGCTGAAGGAGCTGTTAAAGCATCAGCAAGAACAGCTCAATCAACTCTCTCGTACTGTTTCTTCCCTGCAAACTTCTCTTCCACGGGTACGGACATCTGGCCCAGTAACTTGCCATCGCTGTCGAAAGCCTGGTCATATTTCTAGGGATTGTGATGGAGAGCGTGTTCATTCTCACAGTACTGTGTAGCTGGCCAATCCTCTACTGTGGCCATGCCTGCTAACGCTGTCCAGTCGGAAAACTAGCACCCACTGAGCTGCTGAGCCACAGCTCAGATGGGGACTGGTGGGCTCTCCGGTAGCACCTGCTGCCGGACTTATGGCATCCTGTCCAACCATGGATGTTGCTATGGGTGGTGTTCTGGTCACTTGCCTAGTGGACACTGGGTCCATGGTGTCCAAATTACGGAAAGCTTTTTCCGGGAACACTTTGCACCTTGGGGACATGTCGCCTTAGTCATGTCATTGGTTAAGCTTCGGGCTGCAATGGCCTTTCCATCCCATTCATTGGATACTTGGAATTAGACATTAGTCTTTGTAATAAAAGAATCCCGCATTGTGGAATCTTGGTGGTTAAGGATCCAATAGGCACTGGATCTTCTGTTCCCGGTTCGGGATGAATGTCATTCGCCGTTGCTACAGTTGCTGTTTGGAGCCCATGGCTGCTCTTTTAACTTGCCTGCTGTGACAAGTTCTGGGCCAGTCGTTGAGGCCTTACAGCAATGCCACAGGCTGTTACCCAGGAGCATGGCCCATAGTTGGTACGGTTAGGGTACGAGGCTCTGAAGGGGTACGATCCTGGCGGAGTCATGAAATTTGTGGCTGGCACATGCCCTGAAAATTCTTGGTAGGCCCTCCTTTGAGCCCTCAGAGTCTGGTCTTCCTGTTGGGTTGCTGGCCTCCCCCTGTCTTGTTCCAGTTGAAGGAGGGACGACCTACATTCCTGTCATTAATGTAGGGACGACAGAGGTTGTCCTTTACCCACGCACTTTTCTTGGTGCCATAACTTTGGCTGATGTTGTAGCCTCCCCCTGAGGTCACTGAAGTAGGTCCTCTGCCACAGTTTCTTCTAGGCAGCCTTTGCTTCTGAGAACCATGTGGCTAAATCAATTGTTTTCTGCCTTGAAGAAAAGAGCAGTCAAGGTTCAGCATTATTGAGAGGTTTAGTTAGTGTTCTCAACTCGGGAGGGTGATTTGGGTTGCACGAACTTGGTTTCCCATGATATTCTTGCTGGATGATGTCCAGTCCGAAGAGGTACCGACGCTCCCTAGAGTTGAGGCCGAAGGCCCACACAACAGCTATTGGAGAACAGGTAATACGGGAGAGCAGCAGTCTTGCTTTCAATAGTTTGGTAGAAGAAGGATGGTGTTCCGATGTGCGTTGTTCCGCTGCTAAATGGAAGACGAGAAAGGTGCCTCCTGCTGATTGAGGAAAGCTCGTGTTAGGGGGCTCGGTGGTTTTCCACCTTGGACTTGGCAGTGGCTACAACAGGTACCTGTCTCGGAAGGGGACAAACCAAAAACTGCATTCTGTACACCTTCGGCTTTTTGAATGGAACCGCATGCATGGGCTGTGAATGCACAAGTCTTTCAGCGCTGATGAGAGGATGTTTGGGGCTCAGCAGTGCCAGTCTCTCCTCATATATCTTGATGACATCATTGTCTTTTCCTTCTGTGTCAAGATGTCAGCGGCTGGAGGTGGTTCTTGACCGGCTCCAGAGAGAGGGTCTGAAAGTGAAGCTCGAGAAATGCTCGTTCTTTAGCGGGAGGTCGGCTATCTGGGCCACATTATCCTGATAAGGTGTGGCTACAGACCCAGCTAAGATCGACGCAGTGGCCAAATGGCCCTGTCCCACTAAGTCTAGAGCTTCGCTCCTTCCTTGGCTTTGCAAGTATTAAGGCGCTTTGTGGAGGGTTTTGCAAGTTGGCAAGCCCCAAAATGGTGGCGCAACCAAGCTGCAAGTAGGAAGGGGTCTGGCCAGGCACTGCAGGAGGTGTGGACTCAGCATGTCAGGAGAGCTTTGAGGCTCTGAAGTCAAAATTGACCTCAGCTCCAGTCCTGGCTTATGCTGACTTTTCCGCCCTTCATCCTGGAGACTGATGCCAGCCAACTGGGCTTGGTGCTGTACTGTCCAGGAGTCTGAGGAAGGAGTGAGGCCTATCGCTTATGCCAGCCGAGGCCTTAAACCCAAGAGCGTAATACGGCTAACTAAGCTCCATGAAGCTGGAGTTTTGGCATTAAAGTGGGCCATGACCGAGAAATTAGAGAATATCTGGGACAGGTGTGGTCTATACAGACAACACCCACTGAGCTTCTGACTCTGCCAAATGGGAGCCATCGAGCATCGCTGGGCAGCTCAACTTGCCTCATTCGACTTTACCATAAGTACCGGTCTGGTCGCAGCAATGCAAATGCTGTGCACTCTCCCGCCAGCCCCCATTAGGTTCTAATGTGGAAAAAAGTGTCTGGTACCACTGTCCCAGAGGTCCTTAGTCTGCCCCTTGTCAGTGTCTGTAAGTAGTAGTGGTGACTGTCTTGCCATCCCCTCCACCTCTGATCTTTGCACCTTGCAGGAAGATGACCCCATCCTGAGGGATGTGTTGGGTTATTGGAGGAGACAGGTTTACCCCACCCCAGAGGAAAGACTGAGCTTCAAAGCCTCACTGGTTTTGTTAAAAAGTGGGATCGTCTTTATGAGGAAAAGGGGGTTGTTTATCGCCGTATCCATCGTCCAGATGGAAAGGAGGAGTCCTGCAGCTTGTCCTGCCATCTGTCTTGAAGCAGGATGTCGACAAGCTGCATCAGGAAATGGACACCAGGGTGTGAGCGTCCATGAGCTGGTGCGCAGCGCTGTTATTGGCCTGGAATGTCCACTGAAATTAAGGAGTGGATTCAAACATGCCAGCGCTGCCAGGTTGCTAAAGACGCAGGCCCTGTGTCTAGCAGCTTCATGGGTCACTTGTTGGCTTCGCGACCAAATGAATCATTGCCATGGTTTCACTTTGTTGGAACCTTAAGGATGGTTGGGAAAATGTTTTGTAATCCGATGTATTGTAAATAAGGTTGCTGTCCCGAGACAGAGGGCATTACTGTTGCCCAAGTCTTGCTGAAGAGTGGTTTTTCCGGTTGGTGTCCCAAGTCGGATTCACAGACCAGGGACGGAGCTTTGAGAGCACTTTGATTAGCAGCTTTGTCAGTTATATGGTGTTGCAAAATCACGCACTACCCCATATCACCAGCAGGAAATGGCCAAGTGAGCGATTCAATAGAACCCTGCACAACCTCCTGCGTACTCTGCCAGTCTCACGGAAACGTGACTGGGCTTCCTGTCTCCCACAAGTGCTGTTCAGTTACAACACCACTCCTCACCAAGGTACTGGTGGTCACCTTCCTTTTAATGTTTGGCCGTGAGCCCCACCTTCTGTGCTTTGTGGGCCGGTTCCTGCCCTGTGCAGGAAAAGTGGAGGATTGGCTGGTCGAGCACCAAGCCAGACTTAATGTGGCATTTCAGCATGCTCGGGAGCGGTTGGTGGCAGCTGCTGGACGCCGAAAGGAGCGTCATGACCAGGGTGTGAGGGAGGCCCCTCTGCAGGTGGGGTCAGTTGGTGTATCTTCGTGACCACAGTGCAAGGGGGCGCCATAAAATCCAGGACCTTTGGAGCCCAGTTGTATATCGGGTTCTGAGGGCCCCTTAGGCGGAGGTGCAGTTTATACAATCGCCCCACGAGTGCTCGCACAACACCAGGAATGTGCACGGGACATGCTGAAGGCTCAGGTTGGGCCAGAAACCACGGCTGCACCACTTCCATCTCCACCCTCCACCTTCAGATGGTGATGACCTCAGAGGAGGATTTGTGGCTATTGGTTCCTGGCGGCACTCCTGCACCACCTGCCTCTGGGTCCAGGATTGGATCCAGAAGGTCTCCGGGGGCGGCCACAAATAACCAGCCGGTCTCTGAGCCACCTGTAGTGGTCCTACGTTTTGACAGCCCCCCCAAATGTGGGGAGACAGTCTTAAGACGTACTACCCGCTCAAGGGCAGGTCATCACTCAAATGTGCATCATCTTCCCCAACCAGTGAGTCAGGTGGGTGCCTTAAGACCACTGCAGTCGGTATCTAATTCACAGGTGGCCTTCTTTCGACCTTGGCACTAGAGTGTGTTCTTTAGCCATCGTTGGGGCGCCGATGCAAAATCGGGGGGTAGAATGTGGTGAGACGGGCGTTCACCCTCCTCAACCTCCTCCTTGCCTCCCCACTCATGAGCAAAGGTGTTGATGATTTGTAGTGATTGCTAGGGTAGCAGACGGCCTTATTAGGGAGTGTCTGCTCACCAGCACACTATTCTGCTGTTGGAGTCGGCTTGGCTGGTCGTGCCTGAGGACTCTGATCACTTTTGTCACACAGTGTGCCATTTTTTGGATGGGGTTTTGATATGGTCTCTGGGAGTTTTGCTCTAAATCTCCACAGTGTTGTGGTCTGTGGCTGTGGCCATTTTTAGTTTCCCCAAGGAGGGTGACTTGTGCCTCAGCTGTTCCTTTGGCTGTGGCTCCTTCCTCCCTGTGAAGAGGGAACACGCTCGGGTAGACCCTGATTTTAGTGTTAGTTCCTTTTGTTGCTAATTGCCTTTTTTTTAGACGTCTGGTTGGTGGTGCATGCAAGGTCTCCGAGCGTTTGGGACACTGCTGTCTTGTCATGATTGCTTTTTTCCATCAACTGATTTTAGAGGCTCTCCCGTGGCTTGAAGCCCTTCCCCTTGGACTACAAAAGCTCAGGGGTCTTTATTGGACATATGCATTACTGGTAACTAGGAGCTGGTTGGGATCATACTGAAGATTCCGGAACACCTGTAATGGACTTTGCTGTGATTTTCATTATGGTTTGCTGTGTTTTGTTGTTTTGTATGTTTTACCCTTGTTCAAGTTCCAGGTTTTAGTTCACCTCCAGTTCCCCCCAATCCACTCAGTTCCAGTTTGTTTTTAATAAAACTGTACCATCTGTCCATCTGTTGTCTGGTGCAATTACGAACCTGTTTTAATTACTGGGGTGAAACTCCCCAGTTGGCGTTGTCGGGTATTTTTTAGTAAAGCTCTTAATGATTCCGCCACACTAGCAGCGCCTGCAAGGCTGAATTACGGCGAACGGTCTTTTCGTACAGTATGAAGGTACTTTGAGTATGACGAAAAAGGGACCAAAAGTCGCTGGGAATCTCATGCCAGTGGCACTTTATTGTAAACGTGGAAGCTTCAGAAATATGAAAGCAAAAACACAAATTGTATTACAGAAAAATAAGATAATTTTCTGAAGAAGACTCTTCAGCTTGACAGCGAATTTACTTGCATGGGTTAGGCTACTTGTTGATTTAACATAATCACTTCCATTCATATCAACTTACAAAAAGCAACTTAAATGGGCCTAAATCTATAGCTTTATTCAACAGTTCAGTTCCTTTTAACAAAAACAGAGTTCACCGCAAATATCCGGACAAATGCTGCAAGTAGATCGCCCGCCATTGCTTAAGGTATTTCTGTACAAGTAATTATGACAGAAGAGAATAGGATTTGGTTGTTGGAAACACAGAGGAAAACTTTAGTTGTGGTAATGAGTGAATGAGAAGATGACGTACATTTATTTCATGAAGATTGAAGATTGCTGCTTTCTGTGACAAAAGTGAACAGTGCTGCTGTCTGCCTACTGATGTTCGTGTTGGGGAGGAATACCGGACACACAGAGAGCTGAGGAGGAATGACATGCTGCCACAGCATTAAAAAAAACACTGGATTTTGTTCCCAATAACAAAAACACAGTGAATTTTGACGGTCATTAACGGTCATTAATCTGACACTATATTTCACGTATCTATGCTGCTGAAAATGACGCACCGCATAATGTTGTTATGCTAGCTAATGCTAACGGACCAAGAGACAGCTGGGGAGTTGCTGAGAGTTAATGACTAATCTGAAAATATTGTGAAATATAGCGTTAAATAATTTGCTCTGATCAGGGCACTATTGTGACCAGATAAAAAAAAATAGTTCAGTCAGAAACAAATGGCTCATATACACGGTGCGTCATGCAGCCTTAGTTTCATCTGCAGGACCCATGCAGACTACATAATCTGTACAGCCCTTAAACAATACCAACAATAAAACATGGTATATGACAAAATAGAACAGTAACTACCTTTGCAAGAGTTTTAAAGTATTTCTTAACCATCTTTGATAAGTTATAACGAGATTTGCGTTTTATATTCCAGTGTAGCTTGTCATTAAAATCAGTTTCTGGAAATGAACATGAGTTTACATTAATGCACCAATGTAAAAAAAAAAAATATGTCAGAATAACTTTGAGATCTCCAGATAACATACCTACAGATCTGGGCATGAAAAAGTTCCCCCTTTTTCTGCCAAGTGGTGCAGTGATAGTGCACTATAACTGCACTATCACTGGCTGAACAATTTGTCCTGCGAATACGTCATCACGCACGGTGTCCAAACTTGACGTGTGGAAACATCCTTGTTCCGGGCATTCATTTATGCTCTGAAATAATTTCCCCTGGGCACACAGGTGTTTCTCTGTGCGATTGAATTAGCAGACAAGTCACTGGTAAGTGGCTGGCAGTCGGCAGAAAGGGGAACTTTTTCATGCCTGCATCTGTGTAAGTTATCATTACTTTAGATGACTGTCCAACGTTGTAAGTCCAGATAGTCATGTTGCTTTCCATGGTGGCAGATAACAAGGTAATGGGCTATATGCAGTACTTGAGTTGACAACAACACGGCTGGTTTGTGAAGCTCACCATGCTGCTTCTAAACTAGCTGAGATTCTTGTTAACTAGCTCGCTAAAACACAGGACTTGTCATTCAGTCACGTTAGATTGGGAATTATGAGCGGGGCAAACGTAGAACAGATATTTACAGGATCGCCTGCAAACTGGGCAAATATCTGCCTGAGCTCTAAGGTCTGAGGTCTCCCCTGTGGAACAGTAGCTTACTTTCCCCAATCACAATATCTCCCCGAGAAAAGCTTAAAACTGGGATTTTCAACTTGTGCACGTCTGATCTTAAAAATTCCAACTAGATGGGGTAGCTGGTGTCTAAAATAAGAAGTGAAAGTGGTTTTGGAAGCAGCCTAGGGTCTCTCCTGCAAAGCAGCAACTTTCTTTCCCCAATCACAATATCTACCATAGAAAAGCTTAAAACTGTGACTTTGAACACAGAAGCTCTTAAATTTTGCATTAAGCATGAAGTTCTGGTGGGTAACTAGCATTCCAGACAAATACCAATTTCATCATGCATGGCTGGTGGTGATCAGGTCTTTGTTGAACAATGTTTATTGTTAATCAATGATTTTGCTGAAGAGTTCTCTTGTGGCTTTTTAGTCAAATCCTCTGGCTCATAGATTATCACAAACTGCTTGCAAATTTTAGCCCAAATTACACAAAAATAACTTATTGAGTTGAAATCATTAGGTCTCCCCCAGTTTAAAAATCCCATCTTTCCCCGCTTCATGCAGTCATATTGTTTTCCCCAATAGGACTCATCAGGCAACAAAAATAAGTGAAGATGTTACAGTAGCTAAGACTCTTACGTTCAAGGCAGATTAAAGAGAATCTCCAATTGGGTTTTTCCATCCCCCCTGAAACTTTTTTACAACTCTACTACTGGCTGTATGCACGACTCCACTACTTCCTGAAGTTCAATAAGCACCTTTACTTCCTGTCTTTCATTACTGCACAAACTGATTAATCCAGGCCAGTCACTGAGGTCAGACACACCTGGATTAATCAGTTTGTCCAGTAATGAAAGACAGAAAACAAGGGTGCTGGTTGAAGATGAGGAAGTAGTAGAGTTGTTCATATAGCCCATTAGAACTAGTACCTTAAGCAAAGGCGGCGTCGCAAGATGGTGCAACTCACAAAATGCCAGTCATATGAGTATTAAGTTTAAAAATTGATGTACAATAAAACTGATTTTTTTTTTTAAAGCAGGATAGAGTTTAAGTATGTGTTATTTTTAGACAAAAACAAATACCAATTTACATTTTATTTCTTTCGAGTGTTTTATGGATGGTTACTGTATTGATTTTTGATTGATATTTTCAGTTTCAATGCCATTGGATCCCTGACCATTGAATCAAAGTATCGATATAGATCGATGTTCTGTTACACTCTGACTGTGATAGAGCCCTGTCACGGTCTGCTTACTTTTGCAAGGTACAATATACCCTATTCTATGCCAGCTGTGATAGGCTCCAGCCCCCACAATCCATCCATCCATGTAAAATGGCAATATCCAAGGGAATAAATTCCTTTGAATGACAGATGCTATGTAAAAAAAAAAAAAAAAAATGTTAAATTGAATTCATCGCCTCCCTTTATGCATAAAAAGAACCATTATTATTCAATAATTAAATCAAAATTTAAAACAAAGAGCTCAGCCTCATGCTGTTGAATCAGCTTCAATAACAACGCGCAATCACAGCAATATGTGTCAGGAGAATAGAAATTTTGTCTGATGGCGGAGCAACAGTATCTTTGTTGATAACTCATGAAATTCCATAATTATGAGGGAAAGCGGTGGTTGATTTAAGCTTATTGAATACTGAAACGTAACTTGCAGGAGTAGATCAAATGCTTTCTGAAAATCAGAAAACACAAAGCAATTTGTGTTTTTGAAATAAGCGGGTGAATCATTTTGATGTTTCTTTTGTCCTCACATCAGTTTTTAATTATTCAAATAGGTTTTTAATTAATTTGTTTTGAGGCCACCATGTCTTTGTAAGACCATGGAAAAAAAAAAAAAACGTGAGACAGACATATAGAGAGTGAGAGATAGATGTTCTTTTAGTTACCGAGTGAATATAGCCTCCTCAACTTTTCCAGGATCGAGTTGTTTCACTACGTACCCGCAACAGAGATGCCACGGGCATACAGACTGGGAGAGAGATGGGGACTTAGTACTTTCTCTGCTGCATTCAAGCCTTGATGAGGTCTACATGCTGTTTTTTTCGTTTTATTTCTTTTTCTGGACCTTAGTCTCGGAAATAGAGCAGTACATTGTCAGAGTTTGCAACAGCTAAAAGTGTTCATCAATCTGAAGCAAAATTCAGGGAACATAAACTTCTTTGCACACACTGTATCGGTCAAAAGCTTGAACTACTACATAGCAGGAGTAGTAAATGTGGTGAAACAATCCTATAGTGTGCAGGCACTAGGTGACGGTGACACACATGCTTGGGTGTTATGCCCATTGGGATATGTCATCTGCTGCTTGCAATTAGGGAGCTCAAACAGCAGACTGGTGTGGTTAGTGTTACTAGTGCTAAGCGTGGGAACCTTCCACTGAGGGCATGAGCTGAACCACTTCACAAGGCTTATAACAGGAAGTAAACACGGTCCCAACAATAAATGTGATCTTTTCACAAAGGATGAATGGACTCTGTGAGGTGAACAAAACTGTTAAATGCGATATGGCAGCAAATGGCCTCACCTTTAGAATTAATGGGTACCTTCGTACACCTTTCAACATGAAAAATAGAGTGGACTGTGTGGGTGATTTTCAGCACTGGCACAGGTGTTTTCAGTTTAAATAGACTGAGTTCATTTTAAACCAGAGTAGCTGGATATTTACACCCTCCCTCTCAGCTTTTATACCTTCTAAGGTTTCATGACAGTGATTTATAGTTTTGTAATGGTAATGTAACAAATGATAGTGTGAAAATGATGTGAGAGGAGTTGCTTGTAATGATGAATCAACACAGAATAATCTCCTCAGTCTGACACTCAGAGCTTCATTTTGAATTTCAGCTCATTGCTCATCTGTAAGGCTCTTATGAAGAAGTAGACCAAAAGCAGAGGAACAATTTATCAACTTGCATGTGATCATGGTCCTCCATAAATGCTGAATGTATAAACAAATTCACTTCAGCAACGCTGTAGTTTATGTTAATGTAATCTGAACGTCTGGCTGCAGTGCACACATTTGTAATGCATATTTATTTTAATATTTCTCAGTTTTATATGTACTCATTTGACATTTATGCACTGCTTTTTAATGATTAAACACAAGGTGTACTGTTTTCCAACTTTTTATTTCAGAAATAGAATATGTACACGGAATCACAGATTAAAAGAGGAAAATGCAATTCCACTGGGTTTATGCAGAATTAAAATGTCTTTGTTTCATAAAGCATTTAAAATGACCTTGTCTTGCAGCCTGCATAACTCTTCCTCAGGGACACTGTGAGTAGTTTACACACTTCTGAGGAAAAGATTTGGAAGCAACATTACATCTTATGCATTAAGGTTTCTCTTGCTCATCTCTTCTCTGTCTTGCATTTAGTTTCTTTTCTCTAAATTCTTTCTTTTCCTTCTTCTTGTCTTGATATTTTTTCAAATTTCTGAATTTGTCAAACATTAATTAAGAATTATGTTCCAGTTTGAAATCACAAGGGCAACAAATATGTACTGTAAGCCACCTGCAGTATGTTGACCATAACATATTGGCCATTCTGATTATACATTATGCGCATCCCACAAAAGTTTTGATTTATTTTTGTCAGGATCTGGCATTTTGTTTTTCCCCATCAAGACAATGCTTTTCATTTTGCAGAAAGTGTCTCATAAAGTAGGATGGAGCAACCATGTAGGACATGATGATTGTCCTGGTACTTTTACATAAATCTTGAAGTGGTCTCTGGTTTAATGGCTAAAGACTACATATTTTTCTTTTGCCTCTTAGCTATTTCCATTAAACTTTATCATAAAACAAACAAAAAATCTTGAAAAGGCACAATGATAAACACAAAAAGAGAAACACATTCCTGATCTGTTTTACTAATTATTTGCACACATTGCATGCATGGTGGAGGTAACAGGGAACATGCAGTCCTGTTATGAATTAGTAATATTTCTTCAAGGTTTCGTAGACGAAAGAGAATTGATATTAGGATTCATGTAAAGTTATGAATCATGCAATATTAAATAGTGTATTTGCATAGCCCTGAGTGCAACCTATCAAACCTGTCCACTCCCTTTGTTGCTATTCCTGACTTGTACAACAAGAAAATATATATATATATATATATATATATATATATATATATATATATATAAGTGGTTTTCCCCGTGCCATTCATCAGTGAAACATTAATTCCTGCATCTGACCAGAGACACTTTGATTTCAAAATTCAAACCTGCCTTAAGCCTGTTTCAGTAAAACCCGACAGATGGTTCTGTTTTTCTGTGCCAGTTAAATTATGATGTAGTGTCTGGTTTAAATCAGGGGTGACTGAGACTGACTTAGTCTAATTTGTTATGTCCAGCTGGCTGCATTTGAGCTACCAACCAAAATCCACGTTGCTCAAATACCAAGAGTACAAATGGTATCATATTACAGGAGGCAGTGTGTAAAAGCACATTGCTGACAGAGATTTTCCGTATGACTTAGTCAGTTGCATGTTCCCAGTGTCCCGGGGAGTTTTATGGCTGGGGGAGGGAGCTGGGAGGGGAGTTGCATGTAATATTAGACTTATTGTGTCTGTTCCCGCTCCTCTCGGCACCTGTCCCAAAAGGCAAATTAATCCCATAAGTAAAACATATCCCTCTCCTCACTTCTGTGCACAGACATGACACATCTGTCTCAACCATTATCCATGGCCTGACATCGTTCTAGGGCACATCATATAGCGCTTTGGCATGGAGGATGTAGATCCTGTAGCTTTCAGCTTTAGTGATGGACAGAACAACTTGTGATGCTTCTCTTTTCCCTCACCTCCTCATCCTCACGATCTCCTCATGTAGCCTCAATCAAAATGTTTTCGTCATGGTTGAAAATAGAAACAATAATGAAAACAAATGTCAGATTACCCTGCAGTTGACAACCTATCAGTGCACTTTGAGGTAGAAAGGAGAGGGACATAAAACCTTGAAATTGCTTCAGTTTCATTCACTGAATAGTGTGTGATTGCTCAAAAACCCAGTGCAAACCAGCGTGTGGCTGTGTCCCTGTGAAAGCAGTGTGGTGCAGTGCCCAGTGCTCAGGCAGTGGCTGCCCTGATGAGACAAAGCTGTTGGCTGTTCTCAATCCAACTAAACAGCATCATCAGTGTCCAATCACAAGGTCCTGCACTAGCCCCAGAAGATCAAAACCACAGGGATGAGGCACGTCTGTAGAGTCTCACGCTTACTTGCACAAACGGAACAGATGTACAGAAATCCTTTGCTTTAAGGGAAAATATTGCTGCTCAGAGACATGTTTTATTTTGCCTCAAACTTGCATGCTGACATTTTCAAATCTGCTCTAACATATGATTCTGCTTTGACATACAGCTGCAAAGGGAAGAAAAAAAAAGTGAATAGAAAGCAATCTTAAGATTCATAACATTATCCTGTCATATTATTCTTTTCTGATAACATTTCAAACACATCTGACACATAAACATCTAATATATGCATGGCAAGATAACGGAGCAATGGAGGGTCCAGGCAGGATTTGATACCCAGACTCCCGGGTGAAGGTCATGCACACTGACCATTTAGCCGAAGGGACATCCCTGTGGCCAAGTAGCCAGGGCACATGATCAGTCGGAGACATCGTGACAGGACTATTAACTGCCACACATGAAACATTTTTTCAAACCTTTGATGTATTTCTTTGAAGGTATACATTGACCAGTATTTGCTTTTAAAATTTCAAGCTAGAGAAAATTTACTGGCTGTTTACCACACATCAACAGGAAATTGCTGGGGCTCTTTGGTCTGAAATACAAGCTTTGAAAGAAAAATGACAGAATATCAAACAGAAAGCAGGTTGAAAAAGGATGCATTCTGGATTTACCTACTGTATATATGCCAAGATAAGGGTGTATAGTCTGACCACAGTGGACATACATACCTCCAAACACTTTCAGTTATACAGCTGACTCAAAATGATGTTACAGCAGTTCCATCAAGCACTTGGCTGCCTCATACCTGCAGGTGTGGTCTGTGGGATATCTAAATGAAATGCTATGGAGGAAATAAAAAAAAAAAAAAAAATGCCTGAACATGTGAGTGTGTGTAACTGTTTATATGTTAAGTGAGAAAAAGCTGAGTGGAAGGGATGGACCATGTCCTGTCTCTGCACCTTTTTCAACCTGCTCAGTGAGCCGTGCGCCCGGCCTTGTAAACCGCAGAGCTACTTGATTACTTTGTCAGTCTCTTTAAGTGGCTTTTGCACTGTGGAGAAAATAAGGAGACATGTCTGACAGATGATGTCCGACAGAGGGAGGGGAAAGTGGGGGAGATGATTGCAGACACCGCGTCCAAATGAAGGGAAATTATATTTTGCTGTCTTGTGAGCGAAAAACCAAGTACAGTACCATCATGCCAAGTTTTTTTTTTTTTCAAAAATGTATCAGAAATGTTATATCATACAACCAGAACCTCAGTATCATGCCTCCTTTCTTCAGAGAACTTGCTCTCACTCTTCTGTGTACATAGTTAAACTGTGTCATCCTCTCATCCCCTTTAGGAGTCCGCAGAGACCAGAGACAATTTATTTCTTTTTCTAAAACCCAGCTCTATTCTTTGACTAAAACTCAAGCAATTAAGGAATACATTTCATATACACTACCTCTAATTTTTTTCCCAAGGATTAGGAAAGAAGGATACAAGATAGCCATAGGGGATTTATGATCATGCAAGAAGATCATTTCAGGAACACATAATTAAATGGAAAAAAAAAAAAACTTATTTTACTGTTATATTTGGATCTCCACAATGATTTCAAAGAAAGGAAAGTCTTTAACGGCAAAATTTTGGAAGTTCTTAGTCAAGTTAGACAGTGCCACCTCCTGGCTGAATAAAGCGCTCACCTCTTCATACAAGTCATCAACTACAGTTTTGAAATGACATTCTTAAAACTCTAAGATCATTTGGCAAAACAGTCTTACAGTTCAAAACAGCACCATAGCTCCCTTGCAAAAACTCATCTCTCCTAAAACTGTTCACTCTTGCTTCAGAACTGAATTCAGAGCTTCTTCGTCATCCTCCCACTCGCCCTCTTCGGTCAGCTGAGTTGCTGCTGTTAGATGTACCAAGGTCTCGGCGGAAGATGTGGGGGGATAGAACTTTTCTGTGGATGGCCCAAAGTTGTGGAACTTGCTGCCAGTGTACATTAGAAAGGCCTTATCTCTGGCAGTTTTTAAGTCCCTTCTTAAAAGTCACTTGTTTGCCCTGGCATTCCACCCTTCATGAGCCACTTTGACTTTGTCTGTTGTTTTAAGTCTTATTTTTTCCATTTTTACTGTTCATTGTTTTGAGTGTTCTTATGTTTCATATATGTTTTAATTTTCTCACTTTTTTTCCCATTTTTTCCCATCGTGAGACCTAATTTCTGTTTTTACCTCTGTTCAGCGCTTTGTATCGGTAGCCGCTGTGTTCAATGCGCTGTACAAATAAAGTTGACTTGGCTTGTCAGTGCCACCAAAAAGCATCATCCCTTTGGCATTGTGTAGACACTGCAAGTCAAAATGTTTAGAGGTTTTGTCACTATGGAAGAGGACCAATATCCCTTATGTCCACCTCTCAGTCTTAGCCCAGTTCTTCATTGATAATGGTTACTGTACAAATTTTGTTTTTCCTAGCTAACAGAATACAGTTGTGTGTAAAATTAAAAATGAAATAATAGGATTTTAGAGTAAGAGTAGCTTCCAAGGTTTGACATCACACATTGTACTTACACTGCTTAAGAAATTGCTACCATTATTATCCACAAAGACAAAGTAACTTCCAAAGTTACTGTAAAATGAAAATGTATACAGGATAATATACTGTAATATAAGCACAAAAAACAAGGACATTTATTTGTAGCCCACAGTGCTACACTTCTTCACATGTCACTGTCTTCCCCCTGGTGGCTAACTAACTTTGATAATTGAACAGACTATTGTGCATTTGATATTGCCAAGTGGCTTGGAGGTTTGTCCATGTTATTTTGAGAATGTAATTTCTGTTTTAAGAAATGAGCCAAACTAATAGAGAAAAACTGTAAAATATTCATTTTATGCATTAAGTATGATAATATAGGTTTAAAAAAAAGCTGCTTCAAAGAAACACCATATATTTAATCTGTACTAAATATTCACAGTCCTGAACTATTGCTTAGGCAGTAATCAGAAGATTCCTTTAATTAATTTAATTATTTGGATGAGGAAGTCTGGAATTTCAGTTTCTGCTCTGAATGCAAATGTACCGGGATGTTTTAGTACAGAAAGCTAATTCCAGGCTTTTTAATGTCAGATGGCACTTTGTTCATAAGCAACCAGCCATACATAAATAAAATCTATTACTTTATATGCAAGCACAATAAATGTAACTGATTCAGCATCACCACCTTTAATTACTCCTCTGTTTTAATGTAAAAATGTAGTCGTTTCTGGTCCAAACAAAAGAAGAACATCTTGACCAAACAATGCTTGAAGGAGTGTTGTGATCAAAGTGGATTTGCAGTTGTCATGCAGATTTAGTAGCAACTTTGTGTGTTAACACCTGCTGGTCTTCTGTTACAAGGACACATGCTGGTCTGGGATTTATTATGCTCAACACTTTGTCATTAAACACATTTGAAGGGAAGGTGTGGGTTTAAACTCCTCACATCAAACTTTTGACCTTTTGCATCTGGTAAAAATTTATCAGCAGAGTCTGAGTGTCACTTAACTTATGGCTGAAAACTCCCAAGTGATCTTCACTTCACTTTCAATTAATAATGGTCTGTGTGAGGGCTGAACTGTGGTATGAATAACTAATTGAACTGAGGTGGAAAGTTTTGAATGAAAAAGATGTCTTTATATCTGAAAACCCCAAAGCCAGTAATGCTTCTGATTTAAACAGATGAGGATGATGATGTCTGCTCTAAAGTGAAGCAGGACCATGACAGAAATTGGACAAGCTTTTTTTTAAAAAAAAAAAAGATACTGTATTTTAATTGAAAGAGTCATAGGCTCCCACTATCATAACTCTATACTCACTTTAATATTAACGTATTGATCTAACAAACAAGTATCCATATTGTAGACGCTAACAAACTGGACCAAGTTCTCTTACACCATCTTGCACACCCAGATCTGCATAAAGACTTGTTTAGCGCATGAAGGTGTAGCACGATGACAGAACAAAGTCACGCCAGTTGCACCCTGTCCGTGCAGGCAGTCAAGGGCTGCAGACTGGAAATAGTAGCAGGAAAAGATTAAGGCTCATTAAATAAAAGGTAAATTATATTAACATTTTTAAAAAGAAAGTTGGATGCAGTAGGTTATTATTTATGTGGGCTAAAGGGGCATGCAGCCTTATTGAATATCTGTTTGATTCTTCAATGATTTTTTGCTGTGTGAATACTCCCCCCAACCTAACCTAACTAATCTAACCTAACCTATGTTAGATTAATTGATCACGCTAAATTCTCCCTATAAGATGAGGAGTGAGTGGTTGTTTATCTCTGTGTTGGCCTTGTGACAGACTGGTGACCTGTCCAGGGTGTACCTGCTGAGTATTCTCCAACTCCCCTGTGACCTTGGACAGACAGACGGATGGAGGCTTTTTTCTTAAAGGTTGTTTGTGTTTGAAGATTCATATTTGTGTGGTCACATGGTGCAAATATTGAAATTGGAAAATTGGATGAAGGAAGAATGTCGTATATTTATTGCACCTGCTTGTAAAATACAAAGATTGTTCACTCTAACCTGATCCCCACTGTATGGAGAGCACAGACATAAACAAGGGGTTATGCATTTATTTTTTATAGAAGAAAGCCCCAAGTATACAACTCCAGAACATCCACAGTCTTCAGCTGGCTTATGCTGAGGTCATTTGATTGGAAAAAAATTTTCATTGTTTTACTTAAACTTCAGTTCACATTAGTTCTTTTAACCCTGATCCTCTAGGTATGCTATCCTCAAAAAGCTGGGGCTTAACCCTGCTGCAGTGCAGGGTCGGGGCTTGGTTGATGGGGGTTATCCTTGCATTTGAAGTTTTGAGTGTGAAATAACTGTAAGCTCTGAGCTAACAGAGGTTTAGGCACTGGATATACAGAAATCTCAGCCAAAGGCTAAATATAGAAACAAAGGTCCTCATGGTGCTGTGATGTCTTTATGACTGCCAGATGAAAAGGAAAAAAAGATAAAAGAAGAACCATTTAAGAATTCAGTGCTATTTATAATATTGTATTGTGAAGTAGTCAGTGTGTTCACCAGCTTATTCTACTCGTATATGACGACTAAATATATTTGTTGCTGATGTGACAGTTGACGGTCCTATCACCATGCCTCTGAGTTATCATCTGTCCTGGCTACTTACAGATATCCCTTTGGCTGAATGGTCAGCACACATGACTCTCACCCAGGAGTCTGGGTATCAGATCCTGCCTGGGCTTTCTGTTGCATACCTTGCCACACTAGTCAATGGAACTTCAGTGCTCGATATGATAGCAACACCATATTAAACATAAATTACTTTTCAGGACAGGTGGGCAATTGGCTGATTTGAAGAGATTGTACTTCTCGAGAAAGTAAAGGCAAAAAAAAGATTTTATATATTCACTTAAAAAAAGGACAATAAGTGGAATGATAAGTTAAAGTTTCCTATGTCTAGAATTTTTTTTTTTTTTTTACATAGTTTACAAAAGACGCCAACACCCTGGAAGACATGGTGGCGAGGTAATTTTGTTATCAACTCTCTGAAAAGATATCAACTAATGTTTGCAATCTGAAAAACAAAGTTTCTTCTGCTTTGTTTTGTTTTCCACAGCCAGGCTTGATAACCTCACAGCAACTGGCTGACACAGAAAGGTCATATTACAATAATTGCTTTAATTTAAGTTTTAGCTCATACTGATAAAGAAAACACAGATACAAATTTAATCAAACAAAAAGAAAATGGTAGGGGGTTGCAAAGAAAAGACAATGGGATATGAGCAGTGCTGGGATTAGGAGGTAAGGAGAAACCATCTACACTCAAGGCAAGAGGAGCTGGTGCTATTAAAGGAAAATGAGAAAGTATCAAAGTAAAACATCCGTCTGGGTTCTGTGCGTATTGTCAGAAGCTTGCAGTGTTTTGATTAGTCGCTGGAAGTATGAGGAAGAGAAGCAGGACATTTCTGCCTAGGTACTGATGGGTGTGTTTTTGTTGTCTGTGTAGGAAACCCCTCTGTCAAAGAAAATATTCCACCAATGGAGAGCAGTAAAGACAATTTGACATGATGAAAGATTTTTTTTTTTTTTTTAAATGGTAATGAAATTAAAAAAGAAAAAAGTGATTACACCGTTACCTGAATGTGGCTGTAGTGGAGAAGCAGCAGGAGCTTGACTGGATACCTGTGTGAACCATAGACTGTATAATAAAAGGTCAAACCGACACAGATAAACAGAACATGTTGTAAAAACCAACAGAGTTTTTTGTGTGTTTGTTTTGTTTTGTTTGTTTAATACAGTCTTTGGTAGAAACCAACTAAGGATGGGCGGCAGTAGTGCTATTTATAGGATGCGAGCTACCTTGAAATCCGAGAAGAAGAAGAACTACATCCTCCGAGCTTCCACCAATAGCGTATCTGCTTGGTAAAATATGAAAATGGCGGCTCTGTGTAGTGAGTTTGGGGACCTGGTCCAAATCAAGAAACAGCTCATATCAGTCATATCGTTATGTAAGGAAAGAGGACTGTTGCACAGTGCGAAATGGTGAGACTCTCAGCGATTAATATTTCATGAACTGCCCATATTTTGTTCCATTATGTCGGAAGATCACTTGCAATACGCGTTAATCATAGTTGCCTGTTAGCTACGTTAGCACAGCTGCTTACAATCTCGCATTAACGAAGCATAAAACGTCAAGCTAACTGTACCTATAAGCAATACATCAGATAAATTATTACATGTAAATTTACGTTAGAGATTATCGTTTACTGTGCTTCAAGTTTAGCCTTGCACTCAGACCTTACCTCAATGTAAAGTGTGTGCTTTTTTCATATATATATATATATATATATATATATATATATATATATATATACATGTGTATATATATATATAAGATAAACTTAAACGTTAATTATGTGTATTTGTCAGTCGTGCCTGATCATCCATCGTACACAGAACAGTGCTGGATAAATGCAAACACCAGCTCTGTTGTTTACATTTTAGGGCCTCTGAGCTGGCATTTGCTTTGGACCCTCTTCCCAAGGATGAGTTACCCTCAGCACCACCTTTCACCGAGGTTTGTACACTATGAGGAATATCTGGTTGTTTTTTTGTCGGTGGGGTCCACAAGTCATTACCAACCTACCATCCAGTTTAAGTGAAATCACTAGTGCATTCTCTAAACATGCTTATTAGAGCTGAATGAAGTTACACAGGAGGAAATTTTGGTATAAGTGTGCATGCTTGTGTAAATAGTTGCATATTCAGGTCCAGCTTGCATACTATCTGTTGCAGGACTCCTTCCTCTTTTTGACAATGTATGAATCTGGGTTCGATAAACTTCTTAATGATTAAATTTGGAAGCAGTCAGGCTCCTTTATGACATAAAGCATGATTCAAGAAATACACGTTTATAATTTACTTTTTGAAAAATTATCTTTGGTCACATCAGCAGGATGTGCCTTTATGAATCTCTGGTTGTTGCTTTTGTTTTTTTAAATTGAGTCTTAACCTCACCATAAGGCCTCTGATGCTATTGAGTTTTACTGAAAACGTACAACTATAACAGTCCATAAAGTTGGGTAAGTTTAATACTGTAGCCAACAGTAAATGCCACAAACTTATCTGCCTGTAAGTATTTGCATTTAGCAACATTGGGATGTTTTTCATAAAGACACTCATAAGTTACTCAGAAGTGTTTTGATCACCAGTTTTTCTCACGGATGAGTAAACTTTATCAGGAACTAATTACACAGTCAGTCTTTGCTTTCTAGATTAATTCAGGGTTAGTTTTGATCTATTTATGAGGTATAAAGATGCATTTAGTCATTTGAAAATTTATATTGCCCCCCTCTGGCAAGTCTCTGTATGAAAATACATTTGATACAATGAAAAATGATTGAAAAAGAGATTAAATGATTTTATCAAGATGATTTGGGTGACTTTTCCTTCTTGTCTGTCCCGCATACAGGAAGATGCACAAGACCTTGATGCACTTACTCTGGCCAAATCCTACTTTGACCTGAAAGAGTATGACCGAGCTGCTTACTTTCTGAAAGGCTGCTGCAGTCAGAAGGCTTATTTCCTTTATATGTATTCTCGATATCTGGTAAGGTCCTGTTTATTTTGGGCTGGCCCTCATCCTTTGAGTCATTTTACAATACTGTAAAAATAGTCTGCTTTTACTTTGATTTTATCTCTTTATGTGATTGTGTTTTTTATTCTACTTTTATTTCTGATTTATTCTTTTATTCTGTACAGCACTGAGGTTGTTTTTAAATGTGCTCTATAAATAAATTTGACTTGACTTGATTATTGTACATTGGAAACATTTTTGAAAGGTTTCCTTGTTCTTCATTAGTCAGGTGAGAAAAAGAAGGATGACGAAACTGTGGACAGCCTGGGTAAGGATCTGTGTTCTAAGATCTAATGAGGTTTATTCCCTTTACCTACAAGCTGTTGAACTTTTTTTTTTTTTTTAAAGGTCCTCTGGAGAAGGGTCAGGTGCGCAATGAAGCTTTGCGAGAACTCAGAGTTGAGCTCAGTAAGAAGCACACTGCAGGAGAGTTGGACGGCTTCACCCTCTATCTGTAAAGACTTTTCCTCTAAAGTGTACACCTCTCTGAGATTGTGTTGAAGAATGGGATGTATTGATGAATAAATGTTTGTTTGAACACAGGTATGGGGTGGTTCTACGAAAGCTCGATCTGCTGAAGGAGGCAGTGGAGGTGTTCGTTGAGGCAATTCATGCTCTTCCTCTTCACTGGGGAGCATGGCTGGAGCTCAGTAACCTAGTCACAAATATTGAAATGGTAACGACCCATTCATTAACACATTGAAGCAAGAAGTTAGTGATGCAGTATAATGAAGTACTTAGTACTGAGGATGTCCGATATTATCGGCCAACATTGGCATTAAATTTTTTTTTTTTTTTTAAAAAGTGATATCTGAAAATATCGGTATCAGTTTATTTTACAGAACAACAAAATATTGCGGGATCTTGTTTCAGACTGATTTGCTTTGAAGCTGCTTATAATATGTCTGGTTTTAAGTTGTTGGTTAAGTTACCAAGTTGTCAGAAACATAATTAGCCACATGTTGGCTAATACCTGCTAGTACCTGATATATGGCAGCCAGATGTAGGGCTGAAAGATATATCGTTATCGTATCTATATCGAGATATGAACATTCAAGATATTAATATCGCAAAAGCAACTATATAAAAGATATAGATTTCCCCTGTGCTTGTCCTGCATATAAAGCTCTGGAAGTCACAAACAAAACTGCACTTTCCGCCAAAGTGCTTGGTTTTCAACGAACCCGTAGTCATATCGTATCGTATCGATATTGAGATGTCTGGCATGAATATCGAGATATGAAATTTTGTCCATATCGTTCAGCCCTAGCCAGATGTCCAAAATGAACTCCTCTGGCTGAGTTAAGGATATTTTGGGATCATCTCAGAGCAGAATATAGTATTTCTCAATATATGAGAGATACAACCCTACAGTTCTCTGCATATGCTGGTATGGGTTCATATTGGATATCAGAATTTAAGAGTTGGACAATATCAGTATATCAGATATCGGTAAAAAAGCCTATATCGAACATCCCCACTTGGTACATATCTACACTCAAGAATAAATCTTTGTGAACAAATTTAAAACTCTAGTCTAACTCTGTTATCTGCAGAACTTGCAGCTTTACATCCTTATGTTTAGTGAGCATTAGCATTTATCAACTTATGAACTCTCTAATGTGGAGACCCGGTCTCTTTCTTTCCACAGCTGAAGTCATTGTCTCTGCCAGACTGCTGGATTAAAGACTTCTTCATGGCCCACATGTACACAGAGCTGCAGATGATCAAAGAAGCATTGCAAAAATACCAGAACCTTATCGAGGCTGGCTTTTCAAAGAGCACCTACATCATTTCACAGATTGCAGTGGCCTACCACAACATCAGAGGTTTGTATTCAGCCATTTCAGTGAAAATTTTAAAGGTCAGCATAATCTCATGTGAGCTGGAACGAATCTTAATGCAATCTGTTTGTTTATTTTAGATATTGACCAAGCTTTGGCTTTGTTCAATGAGCTGAGGGAACAGGATCCATACCGCATCGATAACATGGACACATTCTCAAACCTGTTGTATGTCAAAGTAAGTTCTACATTTGTGATATGCCACCTCATATCAGGGGTCTAAAGAATGGCTGCAGAAAAATCAATAAGGAAGAAGTCTTTTTATGGAGTCCGAGAGCCTGTACTAAGCCAGCGCTTTGTACTTTTTCAGAGCATGAAACCAGAGTTGAGCTACCTCGCTCACAACTTAGTAGAGATTGACAAGTACAGGGTGGAGACCTGCTGCGTTATCGGTAAGATTTAAATCAATCATATCAAAATGCTCCAGTTTATACACATACAGCTGTTTTAACTAAAAGAATGACTGTTTTTACGTTTACTTTGCTCATATTCTTTCGTTAGAAAATGAATGGCTATACATTTCTTTAGTTTTGTGCAACTGACTTTTATTTTTAAGATTCTTTCATTTAGACTATAAAGAAAACTTAAACTTTGGGTGGTTTGTCCCACCATCTGCAAACCTTCAATATTTTGAAAACAAAATCAAATCTTTCTTCTCCACATGCTTCTAAATTTGTCTCATCTGCAGGTAACTACTACAGCTTACGCTCTCAGCATGAGAAAGCAGCTCTCTACTTCCAGCGGGCCCTTAAACTGAACCCTCGCTGTCTCGGTGCCTGGACCCTCATGGGCCACGAATATATGGAAATGAAAAACACTTCAGCTGCCATCCAGGCCTACAGGTCAGATGAGCTTAATATGTTACCCTCTGTGCAAGTTGTGAAAATCAAACCAGTCGTGATATTTTGAGCACAATTTCCCTGTTTTTCCTTAAGGCATGCCATTGAAGTGAACAAGCGTGACTATCGAGCCTGGTACGGCCTGGGTCAGACATATGAGATTCTCAAGATGCCTTTTTACTGTTTATACTATTATCGGAAGGCACACCAACTCAGGTAACTAGTTTTGACTTATTTAAAGATGTCTTAGACTGTCATACATGATTTACATTTAAAAAATAATTTAAAAGTCAAATGTACGGTCATGGAACAGTCATGGAGTTTTCTTTTTTATTGTAGGCCCAATGACTCCCGCATGTTGGTTGCACTGGGGGAAAGTTATGAAAAACTGTCGCAACAAGTCGAAGCCAAAAAGGTAATTGAAACTTGCCAGCGACTCTGATTTGTGTATTAAATTCTTTTTGGAGATTTTTGGTTTGATTTTGATTCACACAATATTTAACTTCTGTACAGTGCTACTGGAGGGCCTACTCTGTTGGTGATGTGGAGAAAATGGCTCTGCTAAAATTAGCAAAGTGAGTATTTATCATCACATCTGTTTGTTGAAATAATGGAACTTAATAAGTGATTACATGATTATATTTGATTCTTTGAATAAATAAATCTGTGAGCTTAATTATATTTCTTTAAACATTGTTCTTCCACAGGCTCCACGAACAGCTGAATGAGTCTGATGATGCTGCCCAGTGTTACATGCTTTACATTCAGGACGTTTTCTCTTGTGGGGTAAAGATTTTTAAATGGAACACATTTATTTTTCTGAAGCACAAGTGTCATTTCAGGGTGTAACTGCAAAGTTTCTTCTATGTTCAGAAGAAGGTTTTGTTATGTGTGATGGAGCAAGGCTGACCTGCACAAATGAATAGATAAAATTTGTCTCTGGTTTTGATTTTGTCAACTTTCAGCCCTTTACAGGAATGATACAGTATAAACATGAATAAACATACTGTATACCACATTTTGCATGCGTTTGGTTAATTTCAAATAAAATTTTGTGCCTTCAGGAAGTACGGGACCTCTCTGAGGTGAGCACAGCACTGCGGTACTTGGGTCAATATTATTTCAAGAATAAGCTCTATGACGAGGCATCCATCTGCGCTCAGCGTTGCTGTGACTATAATGATGTAAGTATTCCTTTGTTATTTCTTCCTCTATTTGCCTGAGTAGTCATTAACTCATACTTTTTGTTGGCCACTGTAGGCACGTGAGGAGGGAAAGGCTCTGCTGAGGCAGATTTCACAGGTCAGAGACCAGATTGAGACACCATCGGCGGATCTGTTTGCACCACTCTCAAACAACAACACACCAGTGAGGAGAGTGTCTCCTCTGAACCTAATCTCCTTCACACCCTGATTCTCACTGAGCTCCAAATAGACTATTTGCCAAATCAGCGACATGACACTGCAGACTTTGCGATAAGACCGAATTGGAAGAATTTATATGAAAATAAATTGCATTTGTCTGTAAAGATGCCACCATCACCAGTTTTTGTCCAGAATATATTTACAGCAAAAATGAAAACATGAGCACCATGTCGAATATGATTATTTCTTGGAAAAATAAGTTTGATGCTTGAAAGTTTTGCTAAAATTTTATCTTTTTTACAAGTTGCTTTCTCACTGCTCATTGACTGCATGTATTGGACGTAATTAAAGACAATGTTTTTAAAAGAACATTTTAATATAAATGAGGTTTTTGTACAATGGTAATTTGTTGATAGTTCTAAGTAGAAAAAAAAAACATGCAGGATCACAGACAAAAGGGATAACACACAAACCAAAACAATGATTTCCCCTCAACTCAAATCACACCTCATTGCAGCAAGCTTTTCCTCGCATTTTTCTGGTCTTTGTGCATTTCATGAAAACACATGAAAACCTGACCAAAGCTCTGTCTTTAAAAAAAAAAAATAACTTTAGAAAACCCATTAACATATGTAACAATAGGGAAAGAAATAGAAATGACATGCAGCTTAGATTATTGGTACAAGGTTGGTGGATAAATGTTTTTTTTTTTTTTTTTACTTGGTTTTATTTCAGAATCTCAGGAAGCATGAATAATATTGGCCAGTAATGGTGCAAAAACGGACACTTCTTTGCATTAGTTGTAACCGCGATGTGTGGAGGAGTGATCTGTTGTAACCTGGTACAGTTTAAAAGTGACAATGCAATTCAAGTGATGTCAAGGTTTATCGTGGAGGGGAGAAAAAAAAAAATGTTACCAAAAAAGATGAAGGAAGGTTGATTCACACTCATGCATTCCTCTAATTTTAGTCCTGGAGGCAGTAGCCTTACTGGCATTTTTTAAAGCAATAATTGTTTTACTGGCACAAAAACATATTAGAGAGGACAGTAAATAAATGTTCTGCAGAAGAACATATAGAAAATACACCGTGAACTGGCAGTTTTTGCATAATAGCAGAAAGAACTTTGGTAAAGCCTGAGAAAACTCAGTACTTCCCCCTGAGACTACGAGGGGTGGGGACAGGGCTGGGGGGTGGAGACTGCTGACGAGAACGCAAGATGCGCGAGTATGGGGTAGCATTTGCTTCTTCAGCAGTGCGAGTGTTGTATCTCCGCGTTGGAGTGCGCGCAGGGAACAGAGACTGGAAAAAGGGTCGTTTTTGTGGGGGACGGTTTTCAGTGTCACTTGGAGTTGTGGCCATACAGCCCCTCTTTTTGCAGGAGCCTGGTGTGGTGGGGGCAGCGAAACTTGAAGGCGGCAGCTGGGAATGACCTGCCTGCATCTGGGCCAGGGTCTCTGCTTTCCGCCGCAAGTCTGCTTTGACCAGCATCAAGCCGTTCTGGAGCTCCATCAGGATCTGGTTCTGAGAAGAAGTCAGTCAACAGGGTTAGACAAGACCACAGAGGGGAGGTGAAGGATGAGGTGGAAGGTTGATCGACAATGAAAGTGGCAACATGCTGCAGCACAGTTATCACCTGGTGCAGAGGTTAGACACCTAAATTTAGTTTTTAAAGCTGGCTGTGCATCAAGAATGTTAGAAAAAAGAAAGCAAAGGGAAAGAGAAAATAATTTTTGACATGAGAATTGCACAAATTTAAATGTTGATGCTTATGTAAAGTAAATTAAATGCCCTAATCGGCATTAAAAATAAGGAGCTTTACCAGTTCACCCTCAGAATGACTTAACTTTATTTTCCACTTACCCTCATGGTGAGCAAGAGTCTGGACCACTTTTTTAATATGTCAAATGCAGCCGGAGATCAGGACGACTTCTCGTTTCCCCCCAATGGAGTTCGCCAGGGTTCGAGCCAAAAAGGTCCATAAAAGTCCACAAACACTTGTCAATATTCCTCCATACTGCTCGTCCAATGTGATCAAAGTGCCCTGAGTGGGTAGCGTCCAGAATTTACTTGAAACTACCCCATTTAGTATATTTTTAGAGTAAACTATACTATATCTCATGCCTAGCAAGCACGCCGATGCATGTTCACGAAACTACGGAAGCCACGGCAGACAAGATCGCGCGTTCTCTTTTTCTTTCTTTCTTTTAGATCAATATCCAACCCCTCCTGTGTTTGTCCCAGTTTGTCTAGAGCTTTCACGCTCTTAGCACAATGTTAACAGTGAATTTCTTCTTCTACGCTTGCATTATCGGCAGAGTTGGCTCTGAACGCCGAGGCTTCCATAGTTTCATGACCGCGCATGTGCGCGCATCACGGAAGTAAACAATACTCCTTTTAGGCTCTAAAAATATAGTAAATGATGTCGTTTCGAGTAAATCCTGGACGCTACCCAGTCAGGACACTTGGACTACATGGGATGAGCAGTATGGAGGAATATTGACAATTTTTTGCGGACTTTTATGGACTTTTTTGGCTCAGACCCTGGCGAACTCCATTGGGGGGAAACGAGAAGTCGTCCTGATCTCCGGCTGCATTTGACATTAAAAAAGTGGTCCAGAGTCTTGCTCACCATCAGGACAAGTGGAAAATAAACTTAAATCATTCTGAGGGTGAACTATTCCTTTAAATACGCTCAAAAGTCAACTATAAATATTTTATCCTAATCTAGGTTTAGAAATATTCAGCTTAAATTTATAGTCAATAGAAATGTTTGTACCTGTTTGGCTAGTGTCTCGTCTGCAGCTGCTAATGTGTGGCGCAGTTTTTCTCCCCCCGTGTTGTGACAGCAGGACCTCTCACTGGACTGCAGGTCGATTCCCAGCCTCTGCAAATCCAGTCGCAGCTGTCGAAGGTTCTGTTAAGTCAAGTACAAAACTAAGTCTGGTTGGAAAAACATCACAAGCAGCTAAATGTGCCTTTATATAGTTAGAGCATTTGCAGTTACTGACCCTTTGACCTTCCAGTAGCTTGCGGTCAGCAGCGCAGGTGAGAGTGCCTGCTGAACCTGGAACTTCCATCTGCATCTTCAGCTTTGTCAGTTCTGCACAGGCAAACAGAACAAGATTATAAAACTTTAACGGGATCCTAACTTTAACACATAAATGGAGCAAACTTGCAGTTAAGTCTGTACCTTGGGTCTTGGTAAGAAGCTCAGCCCGGCACTGGTCGAGTTCAGCTCGGAGTCTGCTCAGCTCAGTTTGAGATGTCAGGCGCTGAGATCGCCGAAGGCCCTCGGACTGTTCCAGTGGTGCCACCACAGGGGCCGCACCACCATCCCTCTTTATTTCTTTAAGGGCAGCAGACAAAGCTTCAATCTCTTGATCACGCTCCTACAAAAAAAAAAAAAAGCAATGACAAGAAACATCAAGCATAAATTCAAACAAACCTACATTGTGAATACTTTATACAGTTTTTCAGGTAAATAATGACATCTCGCCTTCAACACAAACAACAGCAAAAGATATTGCATCTGTGTTCATCAACTCTGACCTCCAGCTCCTGACTGTAGAATTTCTTCAGATGTTTCTGCAGGTTAGTTATCTTGTTCTCATATCTCTCTTCAATTAGGGCCCTCTCAGCCTCCAAGGTCTCACTGCAGGGTGCAAGCCAAACATTTTAATTGTTATACATTCATATAAACTGATTAGTGAATGAGTTACAGCTCCAACGTGGCAAGAAATACTTACTACTGCCTTCATAAAATTTTCATTCTGATATAAACCAAGCACACATACCTAAAACCTTTTTGCATTCCAGTAATGACGTCCATCATCTCAGAGACCACCTGCTCTCTCACGTTGGCCTCAAGAACTTCTTTCTCTTCCCGCTGGCGCCGCACTTCTCTCTTCAGGACATCGATGGCCTGCAGCAAAGCCTTAATAAAGTACAGTCAGCTGTTAGAGCTGCGAACACATGAAGCAAAGCTTCTTTTTAAACCCGTTTTATATGATGTTAACATCACATTAATCCAACGTACCTAACATCAAAGCTCATATTTAGAGTGAGGCTCCGAGTAAATGCTTTAATGCTAGTATTAATAGTTTTAGTGATGGAAATGTTTAATAGAATCAGAAAAGTGTTTATGAAGGTTGTGAAACGGTAAATATTTAGTGTCTACCTCAGTATTTAACAAGGTGATATCTCCATCTTCAACATCACTCTCATCCGCGTCCTCCTCCATTATTGTGCTTTCGTTAGCGTTTGCTGTTGGCTCACGGAGTAGAGACAGAATGTAGGCCACTCTGGTCTTAGTTGACGGGCCATGGACAAGCTGAAGTGAAACATTTAATATTTTATGTCTTCTTTTTCTGTCCTTTTCCAAAACACATTATCTATCTCTCATAGAAGTTACTTGCATGTACAGGAGTGTTTTCTTACCTGTGTAGCAATTGCAGAGAATTTTAGGGCCTGGAGGGTCTCGTCATAGATGGAAGCACATGGGTTGATGTTGACCACCATGCAGGAGGTTCCTCGGCCACAGAAGAAACCCTGCAGGACACGGGTCAGTTTACTGTCCCTGAAGGGCACCACCTGAGGGGGCCGTGACCTGTGGAAGGGTAAGAACAGTCACAGAAGTTTAAAACCCTCTCAAAGAGCTCAGTTTACTCCAAACACATCAGTGATTTTAGACATACTTGTTCTGGTTGTGCCTCAGGGCAGCAATACAGCGCCCCAGTGTCAAAAGGGAGGTGTTGATGTTGTTGGCCTCCTTCATCCTCTCACCATTACGCTGCTCTTTACAGCGTTCAGACCCAGCCAAATCACACACAGTCAGTCTGAAAATGAGATAAAACTCCATGTAATGACTTTTACAAAGACTCAATGTAAAACAAACAAACAAAAAAACACTTCAACTTACTCGCTGATGTGCATGGTGTGGCCTGAACTTGCCTCTGGGTGGACGTGCAGGACACGAATGGAGAAGATGCTGTGGCTGCATAGGAAATAAATAAATGATGAGAGGTGCAAGTCAGACTGAAGTGTACAAAAGGTTTTAAAGGTTGAATGTGCTCCTACCTTCTGCTAGAGTTTTGGTTGAGATGGGTGCTGGCAAAGCTCTGATTACGACGTCCAGCTTTAAGAATCCTCCAGGCTTCCTCAGCACTGCGGACCTGGATCCAGGTAAGATCTGATGAAACGATAGCAAAGGGACAAAAATGATGAACTAGTATCAAAACAGGGTAAAATGACTTCAGGTGCAGATCCAGGCATGAAAAAGTTCCCCTTTCTGCCGACTGCCAGCCATTTACCAGCGACTTGTCTACTAATTCAATCGCACAGAGAAACGCCTGTGTTCCCAGGGGGAACAATTGCAGAGCTAAAATGAATGCCCAGAACAAGGACGTTTCCACACACCAAGTTTGGACACCGTGGGTGATGACGTATTCGCAGGAGAAATCATTCAACCAGTGACAGTGCACCATTACCGCACCACTTCTGGCAGAAAAAGGCGAAAATTTTTCATGCCTGCATCTGTATAGTGCAGAAAGAGGCAGGGAATGAAGGAATCAGTCTATATGTGTAATGAAGCTTAAACCAGATGAGAGACTGCACAATGGGACTGAGCTTCAGAATCTTGGATCCCAATAAACAAGTTAAATGTTGCATAAAACAGCATTCCTGTGAATGTTTCAGAACTACCTTTCACGTAGGGATTGCCCTGCTTGTCATCACTAAGCCTCAGTGTGATTCTTTTTCGGGGCTGCTGGGAGGGCGAAGCATCCAGCAGGTCATACAGGAACTCATTGTAGATCTCATAGAAGGACACCCAGATGGAAAACTGCACCCCTCCCTGCAAGTCATCTCCTCCACTGAGTGAAAGACTGTCTGGCTCCAGGCAAACACTGTCGGTGTCTGCAGAGTGATGTGGAAAATCAGTCAGTAATAACTCAAATGTAATGAATGCAGGTTTCTGAAGCGAACCTTGCTCCAATAACAAACACATTACGTATGAACAAGACAGGATAGCAAGACTTTGGCACATACACATGAGGAAAAAAACCTTTCTGGACAGTATTATCTTATACGTACAGTACAGATCTGCAAATGGTCATTAATACAACATTTATTTTCTGAACCAGCCATTTATCATATCACAACAACTCTAGTATGTTTAACGCAGCATGTTTGATTAGCATCTCTGACCGACCTCTAACACATGATGCAATCTGTCACAGTGTGGAATGCATTACTTCCTTTCTCACCTTCAAGCTGGGTGGCAGTGTTGGTTGTAGAGGAGAGTCCCCCGATGCCACTGTCCCAGACTGTGGTGGTGCCACCTCTACGAGAAGTCAGACCCTCATCCTATAACATACAACACAGCTTTGAGTACCTATGTCCCAATTATAGTGTGCTGTAATAATCTGATTATCTAAATAAGGCTAAAACACTTTGGGGAAAAGTTTGCCATATTGATCAAAAGAAAACTTTTTTTTTTGTCATCTTTAGCCCTGTTTGTGGTCCCTAAAGTCTTTCTTGAAAGCTAGACAAACTGAGGAGTACAGCAGAACTGTGACAATTATCTGTTGGGCTGCACTGCAAACATACCCTTTCAGATAGTTACAATTTTTGAATTCACTTTGTTATTAAAAGATATTGATTAAAGCAGCTTCTGGCAAAAATATCGTGCTGTTAAATTCTTGAATTTCAGGAGGTTATTGTCCAAGAACAGAATTCAGGCAAATGTATTCTACATCTTACCTCTTTGAGCAGCGAGTTCCTGCGAGTCTCCTCCATCCTGACCTCACTGGGGTCAAGCTGCTTCACATCCTGATACATGACAGGCTTCAGGTCCATGGCACTATAGAGACGACCTTGCAGCTTCTTAAACAAAGACACTAAAGCTCGGGGCAAGAGTCCCGTCTCTCGACCACTGCCTGCGAGTCAAAGATAGTTTTTTTGTTTAAATGTTAGGAGTTTAACTGAGTAGATGTGATTAAATATGAGTATTTACATCACAACAGTCACCTAAAAAGAGGTGAAAACAAATATCGCAAAAATACTTTTGACTTTGTATGAAAAAAAAAAAAAAAGTAATTAATAAATAGACTAAATAGAAATATTACCTTGAATGGTGTAAGTCTTCCCAGAATTGGTGACTCCATAAGTATAGAGAAGTCTGTTTTCTCCTTTCAGTACATCATTAACCATCCTCTTCATTGTGCCTTCATAAAACTGTTGCTGTGTGGTCTCTGGACCAAAAATCTGTGCAGAAAAGGTGATGAAAAGGGCCAATCAGATTTGACAGGTTGGTTATTATATGTTTAAATATGAGTATACCCATGACTAGCCTACCTTTGAGAAACTGAACTTGTGAATGCTCTGGGTGATACCCCTTTCTGCTGTCCTCATGTTCTGAGACTCCTGCGGAGCTTTGAGCAGCAGTGTCTCCTCATCTTGAACTGCTACACAGCCCTAAGAAAAGACCAAACCTTAAGCACACATAACAGACGCACTACAAGCAGTCAACATAAACATGTCCCCCAGAAGAGCTGTAACAGCGATTCACATCTTACCTGCTCTTCATCCCTTTCTCTCTCTGTGTCAGTAAGTGGCCGAATGCGTAGAAAAACCTTTACCCTCTCGGTGGTGCCTTCATCACAGCTTCCACGTTTCACTGCTACTTTCTAAAGACACATATTACTACAGTTTGTCATTCAATCTTTTGATTGCTTAATAAGAAAATGTATATCAAGTTAAACAATTCAACAAGCCAAAAACAGAATGAAGATGACAAAAAAACAGAGCATAAAAAAGCAGGTTCTCTGCAATATCTTTCATTCCACTTTGTGTTGTGATAAAAAGGAAAAGAAACTTTATGGCTTACAATTAAAACTCAAAGTATGTTGCAACATGTCAAACCTCACCGGTTCTATAATGGATGGGCGCATATCCAGGCCTGGGGAAATGACTGAGATCTCAGGTAGGCGTGGTCTGGACAGGCCTCCATGTTCTGCTGCTGTAGACTCAAACACAGCAATTTCCTCCTCCTCATCAGAGACGCATCCGCATGGAGAAGACAAAGACAGAGCCAGCGCCATGCTTACCTGCAACGAAGAGACCAAGTCTTTACAGTAAATCAACACCTGGATTTAAAACCTGGATAAATGAGCCAAGAGAATGCAAAAGCTATTTGGGAATGTTACTTTACTTTTAGGCTCAGAACAGGAAAACTGAAACATAATTAAATTCATTAATAATTTCTAGTTGCCAAAAAATTTAAGCAAGTTTTATTCAATTCAAAATGTCATATTTAATTAAGACGTTAAACTTGGGGTAGGACAACTGTCCAAGGTGAAGTTTGATAATAATCCTGAGATTATCCTATGGTTAGCCTACATCTCATTGAAAGGAATGGGTGAGCCTGTGTCATGAGCCAAGGTGAGAGAACATGAGCTGAAAGAAAACTGATTCATCCTTCAAAGTCAAATAAAAGTAGTCATTTAGGAAAATCATTTCCCCATGTTATTACTCATCCAAACAAGTCTGGCTGGAGAAAAGTGCATAAATAAAACAAGTGAGCAGCTTGTAAACAATATAATTTGTGTTAGATGACCAATCTATGGAGTTTAATGGCATCTAGCGGATAGATTGCAACAACTAGCCCCCCTCATCAATGCACTGTTTGAAGAGCTCTTTCCAATGAAAACTGGAAGATTCACCATTACTTGTGAAGATTAATAATAGTGATACATCATAGCAGAGAGCCCCAGATCTTACAAGCCAGCCTTTCCATTTAACTGCACTGAATTAAAAGCGTTTTAAATAAATAAATAAAAACATGGGGGGCATACTGTTGCAAATTCATAAGCAACATAGCTCATCGAATGCGTAGCTAACTTGAGGTCATTTTCCTGAAACCTCTTTTGGCTCTTTTCTGTCATATTACCCGCAGTGGTCTGATATTATAGTCTGATTTCACTCTACATGTGGTCAAACGAGCAGTTTTATCCAAAAGGGTCTGACCAGCAGGCCCACACAGCATTCATGTAAACGTGTGCATTTGAAAGATGATGAATCAGTTTGAAAGTCTTATAAAAGCAGGGTCACTGACACACAAAAAACGAACACTGAAATAGTTGTCGAGGGACTCTCAAAATCATATGTACTAAAACATGTTAACATTTAAAACTACAGATTTGTTATGGCTAACAAATTCACAGTCGTTTACCACCCAATGGCCGGCCTTTACAAGAAGTAGAAGAGGAAGCTCAATTTCACTTACCTCGATTGCCGAAACTGAGATTAGCGGCTGGTTTTCTGTAGATTCGTAAGCTTAACGTTGTCTGTAGATCGAAAAAACCTAAGTACTTCGCCTATCAATGCTGGAATTACAGTGTTAAAGCAGCCGCAAGCAAAGTTACCTGCCAATAATGGTTGATTTCGACGTTATCTGAGCTTCAGCTGAGTTACTTTACCCGACTGCGTTTGGTTTTTTGAACAATGCGCCTCCCCTACCAAGCGAGATTCTGATTGGCTAAACCTCACAACTCACTGTCTGCTGATTGGCTAAAGCGATCCTGCATTGCGTGCCAGGTAATGTGTGCCCACAGGAACAAAGATTGTTTATATGAAGTTCCTGAGTAGTCACATGTTGAAAACAATTTGATTGGGAAAGTAGAAGTAAAACTGAAGAAAAGAAAGCAAGAAAGCAAGAAAGAAAGAAAGAAAGCAAGAAAGAAAGAAAGAAAGAAAGAAAGAAAGAAAGAAAGAAAGAAAGAAAGGCAAACTTGTTCATCCAAAAATCTAAATCATGTGTTTATTTCACATATGTAGGCATAAAGCAACAGTAGGTACAGGGGAATACTAATTTATTAATCACCATTAATTACTTAACATTTTATTTTGTCTAACTGTATTGATGACAAGCATTTTTCAGCACTATGGCATATGTTAATACAATACAAGGAAGTTAAACAAACATTTTCTTCTACCACATCTGGTATGTTGTTTATCAAATAATTAATTATAACATATATAGCCAATATAGAACTCATTTCCAAACTTTGAGCAAAAGAGTTGTTTTTTCTCCTCGTAAACAGAGCTCTGCTTATACAAGTGACTTTAAAAGTGCTGCTTTATGCATCATTGAGAGATGTCAGCATTAAGTATAGATAATCATGTTAAATGGAATTTTTCAAATGTTACAGTAAAAAGAAAAAGAAGTTCAAAAGAAATGCCAAAAGAAACTCAATTAAAAAAAAAACAATATAGAATAAAAATGCAGTGAATTCTTTATAAAAAAAGACCCTGTTGTGACGTCTAATCATCCATTATGCATACTGTCTATCTATTAAAATCTTGACAGGGTTCAATACTTTGCCCCGCTGAGGTGGTAATGCTGTGAAAACTGACTCGGTTCTGTGAATCTTCAAGCCTTTGTTTTTGCACACTGTGGTGTACACCATAACCAAAATAGATCAGCAAACCTGTTTTAAGAAAAATGAAAATATTATACCACTTGTGGTCAGATTTATGTAATTTGGTCATTTGAAAATTTAACTCCAACAAAAGTTTGTATAATATTATGTTCTAGTCTTACCCACTGACATCCACACTGCATAACGGATCCAAGTGTCTGATCCAAGTTGAACCATAAGGTAAACATTTACAAATGTGCTAAAAGTAGGAAGTAATGGCACAAAAGGAACCTGCAGAAATAAAAAAGAAGCATCATGGCAAAGCAAATGGGAAATTTTCTAGTGTTGTAAGGATAGTATAGAATAAAATTATTATGCGGCCGCCACTGAATAAGCAGTTTTCTCCCATGAAAAAACAAGAAATTATCATATAAAGGTACAACTTACAGGTGCTCCTAGACATTTAGCATTATCTTAGATGTCAAGTACCATGAAAGCAGCTTTGGTTGTACTCTGTGGTTGTCTCCAAATGACAAGCACAGTAAGGACCAGCATCAGCACAAGCACAGAGACACAGAGTAAACTCCACCAGTGAAGGGCCTGCAGGGCATCAATGGTGCCTGATATGAAGACACTAAGGATGATAGCTAAAAAGACTGAGGAGTAAGTAAGTAAGAGTGTAAGCTCCCATCAGTAATTAACAATGAAAATGGTCTCTTCAAATATTTTAACATAGCATCAAAAGGATAACTTACCCACAGAGACAGTTAAAATTGACACATTTTTTGCTGTCCTTGTGGTAGCTTGGGAAGGAGGACATAACAAACCACCTATTGTGAAGGGCTCTGCTTTGCTTAAACTTGAATCCTCACCAAGGTCAGTCTGATACCTGCAAATATGAGTTAATATAAATACAACATAAATGTAAGCATTTATTGGGCAGGCATTATTCTTTAAGTTATGTTTCTACATCTCTCTTTCTTTTAAGATAATCAAATTGCTAACTAGGTACATTGCCATGCTCTGCAGAGGTTTTGATTGAGTTGTTTCGCTTTGGTCCTAATTTCTATTTTTGTCTTAGTCCTGTCTTGTTTCCTGTTTTATTTAGTAGGTTTATCCTCTTCTGTATTCTAATTCACTTCTGTTAACACCTGTTTTTATTTGCTAATTTGCTCCACCTGCTCCCCGCTTACTTAGTTCAGTTCAGTACCCCTTGGTTTTATTTGTTCACTGTCAGATCGTCCAAGTCTCTTGTATTTCTTGATGTTTCTTAGTTTGGTGTTATGCCTTAGTTTAGTTTAGTTTAGTTTTGTTGCAAATCATGAGAATATTAACAGTGCACTGTGTATGTGACAAGGTAAAAAAAAAAAAAGATTATAAGATTTAAGCCAGTGCTCTATCTACCTGCCTCCTGCGTCTCAGCTTGCATTTGGGTCCTGCTGTCTTTATGCACATGCCATACATTACACTTGAATATCTATAGAACTATCATTGCTATTTCTGCACAGAATATAAATAATAACATATGACAAGAATGTGCAAATGCTGTTAACTGTCAAAACTGTTGATTATGAGATAAAAGATGTATGATTTTGTTATTTGAGGGTATTGTAAAAACTGAATGCAATGGCAATATTCTACTGAAGACATCAAGGTATATTAATTTTAAATGTACCTTTTGAAAAAAAAACAAAAAACAACACCAACAACAACAAAAAACACTTCAATCAAAACAAAAACCAAGGTTTTGGGGTTTTTTTGTTTTTTTTTTTTTTAGACATTACAGTTATTTATATTACAACGATGATGAAGCAATTCACACTTAAAAAGATTCATACCTTAATATGAGAATGCATATAGCGACAAGTGTGTAGGCAAAGAGGGTCCCAATTGACATCATATCAACCAGCGCCTTCAGGTCAAACAATAATGCCATTATAGCTGCAAAACATAATTTACATAAACTTATACTGTTTTCTTTAACGTATTTCAAATCACACTTCATCTGCTCCATTACTGTCAGAGATAGAGATGTAAAATGTAAAACACTAAATCAGTGTTTATTTTAATATAGTGCATGCTGGCAGTGTTTTTTTCTGGTAGAATAAACTTGCACATACAGTATCAAGCCATGAAGGTCATTATTAGTTTTTATGATGCGTACTGAGAGGTTTTACCTGCTACAATCCCTGAAGCCAGTGTAGCTATGACAGGACTTTGTCTGTCACTCATTTTACTGAGAGGTCTAAACAGAAGTCCATCCCTGGCCATGGCAAAGAGAACACGGGGCATCGGGAACATTGATCCCAAAAGGCTGTGGGTAAAAGCTTACATAACTCATCAGTAGCTATATTTGTTTGTGTTTTCAACTGCAACAGTGATTACCATTATCATTATATCCACTGTATAGGATTTGAAGGGGAAAAAAAAAGAAAACTCCTGCTATTAACTTTAAACTACAAATGAATCATTTGAACATTTTTTTTTTATTAAATTAAATGGTAAATGTGCCATAATTAGTGGAATCCAGCTGTTTTCTGAATGGAATGTGTTTCATACCTTGTTGACAGTGCACAGAGGGATCCAACAGCCACTGCGTACTTTGCAGGGCCCCAACCAATGTAAGAAAATGCCACAGGTAGTGGACTGTGAACGCTAAGCAAATAGTACGGCATCATGAGAGTCAAGGCAGCAGACACACCAAAATAAGCCAGGAAGCAGATGAGGAGGGATGCCACTATGCCGAGTGGGATTGACTTCTGGGGGTTCTGAACCTCCTCTCCTAAAGATGAAACCATGTTGTAGAAGATGGTCTTGCATTGTACAGTATATCACTCTTTATTGTTTCATCGCTTCCCAAAAGATTTACATTGTGTAAGCTGTAATCTAATGTATCATATGCATTTGTTTGGTGTAACAAGGTTTTCCTTTTGTCATCTTATTCTTTTCAACACATTTCATTACTGCTTAACAATCCCTTTGCAAATGGTCATTTATTGCAGCTTTACTTTTCAAAGGGACAAATGACACGAAACTGTCAAGCTGAGCCTCAGTTTTTTGTTTTTACCTGTTGTAGCAATGCAGTCAAATCCAACAAATGCATAAAAGCAAGTGGCTGCTCCTGCTAATGTTCCTGCAATGCCAAAAGGAAAAAAATCCCCCGCTGCCATATCCACTGGTTCCATTTAGGAATGTATTATTTCTGAAAAGTAACAAACATGTTACATGTGAATAGCTTAAAAAAAAAAAAAAACACTGCAGAAGATCAAATACAAATGGAAAAAAATGAGAGTCCATACTCGTACCCGTTAAGGAGAGTATCCTCATTAGTGTACCAGTTGTTGATGTCACCCTTTATGAAACCAGCGAGGATAACAAACAGCAACACTAAGACGTTAATGGCTGTAAAAATCTTATTTACGATGGCTGACTCTTTAACACCAAATGCGAGAATCCCTATAGAGGGAGAAAAGTAGAACATGTTAATGTAATATGAGTATAAAATGACAAACAAAGGAAGTATTCTTCCTTTATTTTTCCCTAACAGTTGCTCTGCTTTATATTTCTCTAACAGGGGGAAAACTAACCTGCCAAGAGCATTATGAGCCCAGCAGCAAAGAAGTCTGGGTAGGGAGCTAATCCAGGTAAATCCATCGCAGCGTGTTTGCCCAGAGAATGGGAAATGACATTTCCAATGAGGTCATCAAAGGTCCCACTCCAAGCTCTAGCTACACTTGATGTCCCTTAAAGAAAAATAACATGGATGATGGACGATGACTTTTGAAAGTCATTTCAAGGAAAAGGTTTAAGACTATTCCACAGTGACACCATTACAACACGAGCATTTAGCTACCTATGACATAAGAGAGCAACAGGTTCCAGCCAGTAATAAAAGCCCATATCTCCCCCACGGTCACGTAGCTGTAGAGATAGGCAGAGCCCGTTTTGGGAACACGAGCTCCAAATTCAGCATAACACAGCCCTGCAAAGACAGAGGCCACAGCCGCTATCAGGAAGGCGATAATGATACTCGGACCAGCCACAGTCCTGGCCACTTCTCCTGACAGCACATAAACACCAGCCCCCAGTGTACTGCCAACCCCAAGGGCCACCAAGTCAAGGGTGGTCAGGCAGCAGCGGAAGTTGGAGACCTCGCCTTCAGGCTCCAGTGGTTTCCTGCGCATCAAACTCTGCAGGAACAGCAGCACCTTTGCACCAGACATCTGTTAATCCAAAGATTTAAGGTTAATTGTGAGGACTTTTATGAAGGAGATGTCAAAAGCTGACAACAAAAGTTCTCATTGCAGTGAGCATACTCATTAAAATGGTTGATTAAATAAAGAAAACTTTAAATTTCCCATTCCCATATCAAATGCTTTTTAATTTTTTTATAAAAAAAGACAATTTTCTTTTAACTTTTTTTTTTAACAGATGAGGAGGCATCAGTCTGGGTTTTTGTTCTCTTTTTTTTATATTGTGCAAAAAAAAAAAAAAAAAACTTAATATGATCATACTGTTTGTACTAAAAATTTGCAGTGATTGTGCTCACAGGTATGAAAAATTTAACAAGATCAAATGTCATATTTCATTCAGTAAGCTACAAGCTCATGCACACATAAATATTTTTTATGTGAAAACCCTCAATCACTATAATAAGCTAATAATCACTACAACAATATAACAAGAATTGTTCCTTAACTTGAAGTCCACTCTTCAGTTTAATGTCCAACCCTGACCCTTGTCCTGACCCTAAACCTAATTTCACTCTATCCCCAATTCCAGAACCAGTACTCTAGGGTCTGATCCAGAATTGTGGAAAACTGTAATCCCAGTTTTTTAAACCCACACAGTGCTGCACTTCTCAGCCATAAGTTAGCCAACAACATTGCTTCTGCACACTGAGCAGTATTCATTTCTAAATAAGAAAAAAGAGATTGTTACTTCACATTATTTCACATTTAAGGCTAAGCCTACTCAAATGGCCCGTTAAGTATGAATCAGGGACCAAATGAAAAAAATAGTGGCTGTATTTTAGTATAAGTTTACAGTTTAAGAATCTTTATTATGACACATATGACAGCTACTTCATCTTAGAGAAAACTTGCAGTACTTCTAATAAAATGTTTCCTAATGCAGCAATGCAATCGTTCTTACCTTTTCCGCTGAAAACCACCGTATGTGTGACTGTGTTTTGATCTGCTCCAGTCCACACCATGCATGAGGATAAATCCATTCACTGTGAACTTTTCACAGCCCAACATTTTTTACACATTATGTTACATTTCAGACTTATGTGCTATTTCTGGAAAAAAGACAAGACCTAAATGATTTATCTGAGGGTGCCACTGGCATTGCAAGCAATGAGATCCACTTTGTGAAACAGAAAGCAGTCTCTGAAATGTTCAGTGTAGCTTTTTATGTGTGTAGATGACAGAGTGGTGATGTTTGTCTCTGACTAAGATTTGAAAGACTTGCTGCAATTGATGGTAATTTCTAACATAATGCAATTAAGCATAGATATTTTCATACAGATATTCTGTATTCTAAAATAATGGAAAGTATATGTTCAGTTGTTTGAATACAGATGTTTTTGGTGTTCTGATCTGTGTTGTTATAAGGTGTCACATGCACACAGTGCACAAGTGACCATTAACTATAATTTAATCTAAACTGAAGGATGATTGTGACAAATTGACTTCGCTGCGTTCAAACATACTGGAAATTTCTGCAGGGATTGTAATGAAATGCAACAAATTAGCTTTAATGTTCTTTTTTTTTAACATTGATTTAACAGTTAAAACTGATTGGCCAAGTGTTGCAAAGTAATAATAATAATAATACATAACCTATCATTATTCTAATAATAATAAGCATTCTAAAACTTGACTACATACCAAAAAAGACTACAACCTCGTCCTCCACACATGGAAACAACAGTGTTCATGGGAATTATGTGAAAAGTAAACAGGATTTAATATCACCCCTCTCAAAAGATTACTGCATCTCCAGATTAAAGTTGCACTGAATTCTAGATTTTGAGGGAGTCATCTTCTTTCTAGAAGTTGACTGAAACAGTAAATGCTCTGAATTCATTTAAGAACTGGCTTGTTACCCTTAATCCTTGAGGATCTTCTGGATGCAGAGCTGTGTTGGAACACACGTAAGTCAACATGTTGTAAACTGAAATAGTTTTCAGGGAAGAAGTCTGCTTAGCAACAAATTGTACATCAGTTCATCAGAGCAGAAGGAGTGAGCCAGCTGTTTGAAGAACATCATGGTGCAATCCTTTGCTTCCAGGGAGTTTTTGCTGGAGCTGAATTTCAATGCAAGCCTTGCCTGTAAAACTGATCACTGCATGTTAAACGTGCAAAGATAACAGCACTTTTTCCACATTTGTGGGATGAGATTTATAGATTTGTATATATATATATATATACATATATATATATTGGTAGAGTTATGCTACACAGTGACCAGCTAGAACAAAACTTAAGGTGTTTTTTAAATGTTTTTCTCATTTTGATCAACGTATTTATCTAAATTCTTTAGGTTCGTATAGCTATACTTCTCTGAAACCCTCTAAAAGATCTGACGGTAATTGTTCTTTGAGAATTACAGAAATAAACACCCAGATACTAAACCTAAGGACGCTATATACAATTGTTACTTTCACAAATTGTTTTATCTTGTGTTTTAGCTGTTGCCTGTGAGAAGTTAAAATGAATACACAGTATATCTGTAATGATGTGGAGATGTTGTAATAGAGAATAACTAGTCAAAGTGACCTCAACTTAGTCTCAACCGTTGTGATTATTTTAGTTCAGGAGGAGTGAACAGCGAGTAGACTTCATTAGCTGAAGGAAATGGACAATCCCACTCTCTGTTAATGATTCATCAGCAGAAAGAGGTTCAGAAGGTAGCTGCATCGTCCTTTGAATTCACTCAGCACCTGGGATATTTTGGAAAAAGCTTAAAAAACAGTCCGAAGCTGCAAAGTAACCGTTCCAGGTGTATTACACTCATGAACTCAGGTGGTAAGTTTTAATCTCCCTATTTTCTTTGCCTGATGTTTGGACTGTTTTATTGGAAGTTAAAAACCAGGAAATTACATTAAATAGGGTTAAAACTGTTTTAAAATGGTTAAATTGTGATCTGTTTTTCTGCTGATTTTACTAGAAAACAGGAAAGCAATTTTTACAACCTATCTAAATTTCAATCCCATTTTTGATGATTGAATTTACATGTTTACACAAAGCATGATGCATAGATTGGTGGTTGTGTAGAATTAATAACATTTAGTCATGATAGGATGAATCTGTTGATACAACTTTAGGTTTTTTAGCTCTTTAATGTGACAATAGCAGTTAGAAGTGGTGGTTGGTTACTTCATCGTCACAGCTCTGCTCTGGCATTTTTTCCAACAGTATTAAACAGATGCAGAGGGGCAGCTATGGCTTTTCTCCATGGTGACTTCAGCTCTGTGACCACAGTGTGAGACTGGAAGTCTGTAGGAAGGAGGGTCATTAAGGTGTGACTGTGCTCTCAACTTATGTAAATAATGCATCTATTTCGGTTCAGAGTATTTCAAGCAGCACGCTGACCCTGTCAGTGAGGTGTGAAATGTTAAAATTCATCTCTTTTTAGAAACAGTACTGAACAAGTCGACTCATTAAAAAAAACACACACACACACACTTAACAAAAATGCCCTGCATAGCAGGTACAGCCTTAGGTCATGTTGGCTTTAGGTGCCATTAAGAGTCTTTATACGGGAAGCTGAGCTTAGTAAGTGGTTTATTGTCAGAGATTCAAACAGCATTTCACCAGTGTTGAATATTTTTTAGCTAATTGTATTATCATGATTAAGCCCATTGTTAAGAAAAGCATAACCTGTTTTTCTTGCTTTTTCCAACAGGTTGACTTTCTCATCGGTGCAAACATGAATAACACAAGACAACACAACATGCAGACTGAGGGGAGCAGGGAATATTGAGAATATCTTTCTGGGTGGTCACTGAACACAATCCTACCCAATCATTTAAAAAAGAAAAACAAGACAGAAAGAAAGATGAGACTGATCCTGCACTACTTGACTCTACTGGGGTCTAGTTATGTAATTTCAACTTATGGACCCCATCAAAGAGCACAAATGACAGGTGATATTTTGCTTGGGGGTCTTTTCCCCATACACTTTGGTGTTGCATCTAAAGATCAAGACCTGGCAGCCCGGCCAGAATCTACGCAGTGTGTTAGGTAAGATTTATTAAAACTAAGTTAAGTTTCTTTGAAGACTACACTTTGAGGTTATCTACGTCCATGCCTTGTTTTTGTTTTTTTTTTTGCAGATTCAACTTCCGCGGTTTCCGTTGGCTGCAGGCTATGATTTTTGCAGTTGATGAAATTAACAACAGCAGCACACTTCTGCCCAACATCACCCTGGGCTACAGGATATTCGACACATGCAACACTGTGTCAAAAGCCTTGGAAGCTACCCTTAGTTTTGTGGCTCAAAATAAGATTGACTCCCTGAATTTAGACGAGTTTTGTAACTGCACGGATCACATCCCATCAACCATTGCAGTTGTAGGAGCAGCTGGGTCTGCAGTCTCCACAGCAGTTGCAAACCTACTGGGTCTTTTTTACATTCCTCAGGTCAGTAACAAGACAATGGCTATGTCATTGTTGAACGTAGTAAATTAATCAAATTCATCCTTAAAAATGAAAATCACATTCAATGCAGCAGATAGAACTTTTTTATTATGAACCTAATACATAAAGATTAATCTATAAATGAAATCTATCCTGTTACAGATCAGCTACGCTTCCTCTAGTCGCCTCCTGAGCAACAAGAATCAATACAAGTCCTTCATGAGAACCATCCCTACAGATGAATACCAGGCCACGGCCATGGCAGACATAATTGAGTACTTCCAGTGGAACTGGGTCATTGCTGTTGCATCAGATGATGACTATGGGCGGCCAGGAATTGAAAAGTTTGAGAAGGAGATGGAAGAGCGAGATATCTGCATTCACCTGAATGAACTTATTTCCCAGTACTTTGATGATAATGAAATTAAAGCTCTGGTTGACAGGATTGAGAACTCCACCGCAAAAGTCATTGTTGTCTTTGCCGGCGGACCAGATATTGAGCCTCTAATCAAAGAGATGGTGAGAAGAAACATTACAGACCGCACCTGGCTGGCTAGTGAAGCATGGGCAAGCTCCTCACTCATTGCCAAACCAGAATATCTAGATGTTGTGGCGGGGACTATTGGCTTTGCTCTGAAGGCAGGACATATACCTGGCTTTAGAGAGTTCTTACAGCAAGTTCACCCCAAGAGAGACAGTCAGAATGAATTTGCCAGAGAGTTTTGGGAAGAAACATTCAACTGTTATCTGGAAGACAGCCTGAGACTTCAAGAAAGTGAGAATGGCAGCACTAGTTTCAGACCTTTGTGTACTGGTGAGGAAGACATCTCGAGTGTTGAGACTCCATACCTGGACTACACACACCTTCGCATCTCCTATAATGCTTATGTTGCAGTTTATTCAATTGCACACGCCCTACAGGACATACTTACCTGCACACCTGGTCGAGGACTTTTCGCTAACAATTCATGTGCAGATATAAGGAAAATGGAAGCATGGCAGGTAAAAATTGTTCAAATAGTTGAAGCTATTAAATACTTTCTTAACTGATGTGTGAATCATCCCAATCTGTTGTTCTGTGTTGTAGGTGTTGAAGCAGCTCAGACATCTGAACTACACAAACAGTATGGGTGAAAAGATGCACTTTGATGAAAACGCAGACCTGGCAGCAAACTACACCATTATTAATTGGCACAGGTCGAATGAGGATGGCTCTGTGCTGTTTGAGGAGGTTGGATACTACAATATGCACGTAAAGAAAGGAGCAAAACTGTTCATTGACAAGACAAAGATTCTCTGGAATGGACACAGTTCAGAGGTCAGTAAAGAAAATAAGTTTAGAATAACTGTGATTCCACTGAGCTGGATAAGCGGGCAGCACTGACTTTAGCTTAGCTTAGTGTGGCAGTTGACAGTCCTGTCACTATGCCTCCGAGTGTTCATGTTCCCCGGCTACTTGTTAGCACGCATGACTCTCACCTGGGAGTCTGGGGATCAAATCCCGCCCGGGCCTTCCTTTGTCCTGCCACATTAGCATAGTTGCTGTAGTCTGGTATTTCCAATTAACACCACTTGGCAAAAGTGAATTAATTAACTCAAGATTTTTTCCAATTACGTTTTGTGACCCGCACATTGTGATCGAGTACAAATATCAAGCTGATTTCATATCAAAGCGCTGACTAGGCGGCATTCAATAGGGGAACTATATGCTGCAGAAGTACAAGCGAATCACAGGCGAAGCACCGCAGATAGTAGCAACCCTGTTTACGGAAGTTGGGGATGCTGCCTTTGCTACTTTGCTACTTTGTGAAAAGGCCCTCAATGTGGTTATGTTTGTGCTGTTGTTGGTTATTACAGTATGTACAGTACGTACAGGTACGTGCAGTAGACTTCTCCGACTTTGTAATGTGTTATCCAACTGCATAACAACGGAGACCCCTCCAGCCTTCATAGTTCTCCATCATGGTGCCGGATACGCAGTGCAATTTCCCGCCCGTTCAGTAGGGGTTGCTACGCAAGACTGGCCTGATCCCACGGTTCCAGTGAGCAATGGTGTCAAAGAGAGAAAGACTGTTATTGTTGCTGCAGCTGAATAACACTGAAACAGATACTTTTGATACAGAAATGGAAACAATGGTATTTACTCCTTTCTTCGGCCAAACGTTCTTTGGTTGGAGTCATCTCTCCGTCTTTATAGGCTAGCTGGTTTTAAAATGGCGCTGCCAGTGTTTATGTAGTGATAAACCAATCACAGCCCTTGTCGCCTCTGTCGTCCCTTGACAGAGTGACAGACACTTAAAAAATATTTTGTGCAGCCAGAGACGATGGAGAAGCTCTCCGTCTCTATTGACATAGAGGGCTTTCTGTAACCTACGTAGAGCACTTTACGGACGACTATGAATTAGGCTTTAGATGGGTTTTTTTCTTTAGCAACTTTGTCATTGAGTGGGATTGAGTGGGAACAATAAGTTAAAGCTAGGGTTGGCAATGTTGGAAAAATGGTTCAAGCAAGCTACATTTAAAAAAAAAAACACACCACCCGAAAACACACCTTCAGAGTGCAGGGCCGTGTGCGCTGATGTTTAACGAGCAGGTTAACGATAACAGCTGAGTGGATAGCTCGTTAGCTTGATTGTAAACAGCTGATAAATCACGTTCCTAACAGCTTTAATCCACTCGCCTCCAACTCCTTCTGCGGAGTAAAAAGTCCACACTGCAAACATCAACACCTCCAAGACTTAAACCTTACACCAACTTTATTGAAGGATCATTTAATCAAAATAAAGAGATACATTACCATGGACTGGCCCAGAGATTCTTCTTGGCTAATATTCCACATTTATGAATAAATAAATTATTTTACATCCATTATTCTGAATGTTCTGTCCTTCTCATGCAGCATTTGTGTTTGTCTTTTACTCTCTAGGTGCCATTCTCTAATTGCAGTGAGGACTGTGAACCTGGCACAAGAAAGGGGATCATTGACAGTATGCCCACCTGCTGCTTTGAGTGCACTGAATGCTCAGATGGAGAATACAGTAATCATAAAGGTATGGAGATAAATCCTCATCACAATCTATATCGTGATTTTTATGTTTTACGGTTGCATTAACACAAATTATAATCATTTAAGTTTATTTTTGTGTTTGTGCTTGTGTTTGTGTTTGTGTGTGTGTGTGCGTGTGTGTGGGTTTCACAGATGCCAGTGTCTGCACCAAGTGTCCAAATAACTCCTGGTCAAATGGAAACCACACATTCTGTTTCTTAAAGGAAATCGAGTTTCTCTCCTGGACAGAGCCATTTGGAATAGCTTTGGCCATATGTGCCGTGCTGGGTGTTGTCTTAACAGCTTTTGTAATGGGAGTCTTTGTCAAATTTCGCAACACCCCAATAGTGAAGGCCACAAACCGAGAACTGTCCTATGTCCTGTTGTTCTCACTTATCTGTTGCTTCTCCAGCGCTCTGATTTTTATTGGAGAGCCACAGGACTGGACTTGTTGTTTACGTCAACCCGCCTTTGGGATTAGTTTTGTTCTTTGCATATCCTGCATCCTCGTAAAAACTAACAGAGTGCTTTTGGTGTTTGAGGCCAAGATTCCTACAAGTCTCCATCGTAAATGGTGGGGATTAAACCTGCAGTTTCTTCTGGTCTTTCTGTGCACATTTGTACAAGTCATGATATGTGTGGTCTGGCTTTACAATGCCCCTCCTTCCAGCGACATGAATCATGACATTGATGAGATCATTTTTCTCACATGCAATGAAGGATCTGTGATGGCTCTCGGGTTTCTTATTGGGTACACATGCCTTTTGGCAGCTATATGTTTTTTCTTTGCATTTAAATCACGGAAACTTCCAGAAAACTTTACAGAGGCCAAGTTCATCACTTTTAGCATGCTTATTTTCTTTATTGTTTGGATCTCTTTTATCCCTGCATACTTTAGTACTTACGGCAAGTTTGTTTCAGCTGTGGAGGCCATTGCCATACTGGCATCCAGTTTTGGAATGCTGGCCTGTATTTTCTTCAATAAGGTCTACATTATCCTCTTCAAACCCTCCAGGAACACCATTGAGGAAGTGCGATGCAGCACAGCCGCACATGCTTTCAAAGTGGCAGCTAAAGCTACCCTGAAGCATAACACAACATCAAGGAAAAAGTCCAGCAGCATTGGTGGGTCTTCTGCCTCAACTCCATCCTCTTCCATTAGCCTCAAAACCAACGGCAATGACTGTGACCCATCTTCTGGAAAAAATAGGCCAAGGGTGAGCTTTGGCAGTGGAACAGTTACTCTGTCCTTGAGCTTTGAGGAGTCCAGAAGGAGCTCTCTGATGTAATGCAGAAGCTATCAGTGCATCAAACTTCAACTAGTGCCACACTGCAAAAACAGTCTATCTAACCAAGTCTTAGATTCTTATATTCAGCAAAAACTGTCTTAACTATCTAATTTGAGAGTAATATACTTGACAAGACTAGAATGTGTCAGATTATTAATCTAGTTTTGAGAGAAAATGTCTTTTATTTCTTACTTAGTAAGTGAATCTTAAAATTGGATATTTTATTTGCATATTTAAGCCTGGGATACACTGTGTGATATTTTCAATCATTGCTTGCAGCCCCAACTCAAATTGTGCGAATCAGTCGCAGAGTTCAAAAGTTCACAGCTTTCTATGTACAGTATGTCCTCATACTGTATGAACCGACACTTGGATGCGATCGACTACTCACACTGTATGTCCTAAAAGACCGGTCGAGGTCCTGAACAATCCCAACATGCAACGCAATAAATACAGCTAGTAGTAGAAGAAGAAGACGATGATGAAGAAGAAGACGACAATAAAAACAACAACAGCAGCAGCAACAGTATGCTATCATCAAAAAGACCGCGCTGCCTTGGCGTTTTGCGCTTTTCTTTGTGAAGAATTTGCCAAAAAGAAAAGGCGACGATGTCATGTGTGGACGAGGAATTGGCTGACCAGACGTAGGCTGAACGGTCTGTCGGCTCTACAATGAGAACTACATCCAAATGACAAGCCGGGTTGCCACGCTGCTTCTGGTTTACTGCCTTTTTGTTTCACACATGCGAAATGTGAAAATCTCTGAGGAAAGATCGAGTTCTCAGTCTGGTCGTGGCACTGTTTCAACATGTGATTCAAGCACAAGCCACGACCAACATATCAAACAGGTTTGATTTTCTTGCGAATCACGATTTCTGATCGGTAGCTCGTCGTGAGGTGCCAATCGCCTCTCGTGACCCCCTAGTGTATTGCATGACGCACGACCTTCGATTTAGTCAAGAGTCGGCCCGATACCCCAAATTGTCGCATGACTGGGAAATGGAAAATGGAAAATGGAAAATTGGCTCAAAAACGTCCAAAAATCACACTGTGTATGCCAGGTTTAGAGCTAGGGTTGGCAATGTTGGAAAAACAGTTTGAGCAAGCGACAGTTAAAAAAAAAAAAAAAAAACACACCTTCAGAGCGCAGGGACTTGTGCGCCGATGTTTAACGAGCAGGTTAACAATAACAGCCGAGTGGATAGCTCGTTAGCTTGATTGTAAACAGCTGACAAATCACGTTTCTAACAGCTTTAATCCACTCGCCTCCAACTCCTTCTGCGGAGTGAAAAGTCCACACTGCAAACATCAACACCTCCAAGACTTAAACCTTATCTGTTGTTGTTTTGGTTTGGTTTGGTTTTTGGGCGCAGCAGCAGTTAGCAGTCCATTAGCTATATTTGTTTACAGTGAGCGGTGCACAGGGGGTTCACGTGGGGGATGGTGAGAAGACATAAAGACAGAGATTTGTTCTTTCTAAAAGTTGCTAATTACCAATTCCTGCCTTTTGGTGCAAATGGCAGGGGTTGGTCAGTTTTTACAGAACTGCAGCTCTCACAGAGGTCTGACTTTTTTCCTTCCTTTTTATGAATCTATGATGTATTGACTACTGTCAGGATAGAAGGACCATTTCACCCAGTATAACAAAAAGTGTCTGAGCTGGATTACCAACTCTGGCTTTAAGGTAAATTATCTCACAAAGACGCTGTTTCAGATCACTTTGTGTCTTTCGCTCCCAATTTTAGTCTGAAACAGTGGCTTGGGGTGATAGAGCAGGTTGTCTCATAGGCCTACTCAGAAGATCATGAATTCAAGTCCCATGTAATCCAAATCAATTTGACCCTTGGTAAAAAAAAAAAGTCTTCACCAAACTTCATTCAGGCACATGCAGGTTTGGAAGTTGGTGGATGTTGTGCTGCTCCTTCAGAAATGCTGCCTTACAAGAAATGCTTTCTAGCAAATTAAAAAAAAAAAAAATCTTGTTTTAAGATTATTTTTTTTTACTTTAAAATGAGAAAGAGCAACACTCAAAAGAATTACCAGACTAGTTTTGAGGCATTTTTCACTAAATGAGGGACTTGAAATGAGTTTTTTTTATAACTTGTTTAAAGATATTTCTCCCTGTCTAGAGTCTGAATAATTTTTCTTATTTCAAGAAACCTTACCAAGTGTAATTATCTTACTGCACGGACAGATAATTTCACTTGATTATAGTCTGATTCTTCTCAATTTTAGTGTTTTTTAACTTGTATTAAGACCACTAAATTTTGCAATGCAGTTAATTAATTCATTATGACATTATATATACAGTATATATATATATATATATATATATATATATATATATATATATATATATATATATATAAAGATATTACCTAATATAATAGACCCCACTATCTGTGGAAGCTCAGAGGGCCGTAAGGTACACAGCACTGAGTGCCATCGGCTGTGTTGCAGTCTGATGGAGAGCAGCATCAGTGGCGGATGCCAGCAGGAATAAAAGTGTAATTCACAAAGGCAAAACAGTCATTATAGATGTTTGCGTCAGTGCATGAAGTAATCTAAAAAACAGTCATGCCATTGTCTCAGTGACACATGATGAAAATTTGTCTTCAAGTAGTGTTTTTAGTTTTTTGTTGAAATTTGGATGAGACTAGGGCATACTCCTTGCAGAAAATCTGTTAGTTCAGCTGCTATATTGTACCTGAATTCTGTGACCTTTATTAATTTCATCACAACCCGCCCTCACATTAGGTCTGCAAATACTAGTTAAATATTTTGTACGATTAAAAACTTCGCATCAGATTATTAAGCTCGCTGTTCTTGATGTCAACTCATTTTACTAATTAGAGCAAATACTGCGAAAACTCAAATCTTACCAAATATATTTTTTAATTTCTAGTCAAAATATCTCATCACACTCAAAATAAGACAAAATTACTTAAAGAGAAACATTTAAGTGAGATATAGGAACTTGTTTTAAGGCAATGCATCTTATTCTAAAAATATTTTCAAGAAAATTTTGCTTGTTCTGTTGGCAGAATTTTTTTGCTTATTACAAGCAAAAAAATATAAATATATATTTTTTAATTATTTTAAGAGTGGCCAAGGTTGGTTTTTTTTTTTTTGTTTGTTTTTGTTTTGCTTGTCATAAGCAAAAAACATTGCCAAGAGAACAAGCAAAATTTTCTTGGTAAGATTTTTTTGAATTAAGATGCATTGCCTTCAAACAAGTTCCCATATCTCACTGGAATGTTTCTCTTTAGGTAACTGTCTTATTTTGAGTGTGATAAGATATTTTGACTAGATTTGAGTAAGATTTGAGTTTTTGCAGTGCTGACAAATGGCTGTATCAATCTGAGTTTTATTTCTTTTGTTACAGAATTTATTTTTGAGAGCTAGAGCGGTAGAAAAGAGTTTTGTTTGGATATGTTGGAAATTTCACTGTTACATTATGTCTGTTTAAAAGTTATTACAAAGCAAAACTGTAGGTTTAAAAACCTTAAATTACTGAAGCATCAATGTTTAAATGTATAAATACCAACTAAAAGTCCAATAAAAAACAGAGGACTTTGGAAACCACTGAGCTCTGATAAAGGTCTCAAGCCTTTTCAGTGTTGATCTTTTGAAGAATATTTTCTCTCTGGAGCTTGCTTATCACAGGTCTCTGACAAATGCAAACAGTGTAGGCTGGTCTCACATGTTAATGCCATTCTTGCAGCCAGCCCATACTACACAGTCATGGCTTTCCATTATATAGGAGGCATAGAGAGGAAGGAGGAGAACTATCTGATTGTAAACTGTGAAAACTAACTATTTCCTGAGTTAAGAAGAAGAGAAGTTGTGGCTCAGATGACAGAGGGGGCAGTACATTGCAAGCTGTTCCTTATCAGCACAGGGAATGTGTTCATAAATGTATTTTTAGTTTTGTAATGGCTCAGTTTTGCTTTTTGATCTGCTTACAGCACCTTGGTGTGAGTGACTCAGTCGCTGATCACTGTCAACACCTGGGTCTAGTCCTCCAAGTCTTGGAGGACAGAAACCAATGTTGCAACTTTTCACTTCACTCTTTCTTCCACACTGCAGCTTAACAGTGCTGTTTAAATTGGACTCCCTCACACACAAACCCTCCCTTTCATGCACATCCTAAACTACTCATTCACTGATATTTCACATGCTATCTATTTAGTCTTAATCATGGTTTTAATGAGTTGCAGTTTGTTTAATAAAATATCTTATAGGCTACTGGTACTAGGTGTCCTCAATTTTGTCATTTTCTTATGGGTCAGGATGTGACAGGTCTGACAGTGAGTCAATCTTTAGTAAATCTTTGTGATTAGAGTTCATTTTCAAATTCAGTCAACTTCTGTGTCAATAATGCTTTTTTAGTGATTTAAGAAATCGTTCAGCTTTGGCCACAGAACTGGACAGAGCTCACACCTCTGAAGCAGACAAATACTCTTTAACTTTTGTTGTAAATACAGTTTATATATTATGGATCTTCATTTTTGCACTCATACTGTGAGGAAGCACTTGCTCCTTCATGGACTTTGTAACTTTTTGCATTGAAAGAAAACTTGCAAATACACCTAATTATGTTTGTTTTCTAATTATGAATGATTTTGTTTCAAAATATATTCCAAAAGAAAGAAATCTGCTCTTTGTTCAGGGAGGAGGTCTGCCTTCAGTGGGGCTCTGTTGAGGAGCATTTGTGGACGTGTTCTCAGTGTTGATTAAGTAATTGAATGGATTAGAGGTGAAAAGGTGAACATAGGATTGCGCCAATAATTTCCCTTTCTTCCTATTATGTTTTAATTGTTTATCTTTTGAGTGTATGATTGACTAGGAAATGTTTCAACATGTTCTTTTACTAATTTTTGTTGATTTATGTTTTTTCAAAAGTCGGCTGTGATAGGCATGATTGAATTCAGGGTGGTGCCTCAAGATGTTCTGTAGGAGGTGCTGCCCAGCAGGTTTTGCCGTTTACTTTTTTGTTTTTTTGTTTTTTGTTTTTTTGGTGTTTTGTTTTGTTTTAGTATACTAAGTAAAGTTTAATACAAACATAACAAAAAAGAACAACAAATATAAGAAGGGAGGGGGGGGGAAGTGGGGTTGGGTATGAAGGGATGGGGGATGGGGAATGGGGAGGGGGGGGGAGAGAAAAAAAGAGAAGAGACTCTATGTTTGTTGTGGGTTTTTTTTTTTTGGGGGGGGGGGGGGGGTTGGTTTGACTGGTCTGCACATGTAGTGAAAAGTTTTGTGTGCCAAATAAATGTAAACCTGATTTTCTATTAACCCTTGGACTTATTTTTCTCAGATGACCTGCCGTCTCGCCACACATACACTTTTAAAAACATATCAGTTCTCGCTTGAAGCCTTTGAGATACAGTAGTTGCACAACACCACTGAGAAGACTGAACTGTTTAGGTGAGGCATTGTTATTAAAAAGTACCAACAGGCATACCACAATAAAACATCAACTCAAGTGGGCTGGGGGAGTGTCATGATTCAGGACTGATGACTACCCCAATGCCTGGGGGGACTTATCATCAACAATAGGAAAAAGAAAATCCCTGATTATATCTTTTTAAAGAAAATGTCTTTGTGATTTTCACAACCTAAAGCAATGTGAAGTACTGGTTTGGTGATGCAGCAGGACGATCATCCTGATAACTTAAAAACTAGTACAGAATGTTATCAAACAAGTCAGACATTAATCCTTTTGAGATATTGAAGAAAGGCCTAAAAATTAGGACAATTTTATGACCATTTAAACTGTGGTCACGCAAGCGAAATCTTGGATATTTAGCTACTGTACATTAAACTAGACAAGGCTAATACACAAAAGAAATATACCTCAAGAAAAAAAAAATCATGTAAATATAATTGTAAACTCCATTGCATGAAACTAGGAGTATATAAATATCTGCCATGAGTAAAACAGTCACAAAGAAATATAAATATTAGTTCAATTAAATATTCGCATTATATTGCAGATCAATTTAAAATACAAACCAAAACATATCATGCTGTAATACATTAATTACATTAAGTATATCTGAGACCTCTCTTGTTACTGAGCTTGAGAGCAACATACTCAGATATGTAAAGTAATGGCTGACTTGAAGCAGGCAGAGGAGCAGCTGGACAACCACATACTGAGTAGAGGACCCCTTTTACCCTCAGAGGCAAAAATATGGCCCAGCAGAGAAATCAGCATGTTGTCTAGGTCTGATCGGCAGCTTGAGATGAAGAGAGAAAAAAAAAAAAACCAGGAAGTATTACATGCTGGGAACATCTGGCACGGTCCTAGATCTTGTTGAAATATTTAAAAGAGAAGGATGGCTTCATTAAAGTTCTGCAGCTACATTAAAGCATTGACACAAGCATATATGTCAATTTCATATTTAACACAATTTGAATAATTTAGTTATAAATGTTTAATAAAAACAAAAGGAAAATCCAGAAAAAGTAAAGCTTGCATGAGTAAAAAGAATTATTGAACAAGAACAAGCAACTATAATCAGCCCAGATCGCACTGAAAGTTTGGTTATCAGATTAGGCTTACATAACTGAGGATGAAGCCTTCTTGTTTACCTTTTGACTGAATGTTTATCATCTTAAAAAGAATCAACAAAAGAAACCAACATGTATTTTTTTGTGACAATAAAATTATTGCTAAATATGTTCTGTTTCATATCATCATCATCATCATCGTGTACATATGCAAATATACAGTAGTCAAATGTCTATCTTAACTAATAGCTATGGCATATTAAAAAAATAAGAACTGTCTGGGGCCGATTCAAGTTTCTGGTTGTTTATTCCAAGAATTAGGAGCATAAAAGCTAAATGCAAATTCTGCTTGTTTAACTCGGGATGGAAAGCAAACTTGACCCTGATTATCTTAAAGTCATGGTAGCTCTCATATCAGCGGATCAGATATATTTTGGCCTAAAGCCATTCAGTAACGGTAACAGAAAGTCAGTGTAAGGATCTGAGAATAGAGTGATATGTTCCCCTTTTTTTGGATTTGTGAGGACAAAGCTGGAAACTGGGAGTTTTTTTTTTTTTTTTTACCACCCAAAGACAATCATTTCAGATTTACTGTATCTTTGTTTAGCTTATTTGGAAAACTGAAGTGCACACTTAAGCTTTGTTTAGGACCACAATCCCCTGAGACAGTAATATAAATCTGAGTTACTGATTCATACAAAAAGACAAACATCCCATTCCCAGAATCCAACATATTGTAAAAATACTCAGAACACAGTTGCTACTGTGCTGATGTGCAACATTTTTGTGGCATCTATAAATGATTCAATTTCCAGAAGTCCAAAAGTGTTGACTTTTTCCTCAAGCATCACATTACATTGTTGATTATAAATATACCCTGTCATTAAAAAAAAAAAACAAACAAACAAACAAACAAACAAACGACCCTGTTGCAAGAGAGACTTCTATGAAGTAGCCAGTACTGAGGATCTTTGGCTTTCTGTATTTCCGGTGATCCTTCACAATTCACATGTTCTGACAGTCGCTTAGCAAAAAGCTTATCAGTCTACGTTTCTGGTCTTTCTATGCTTAAAACAAATATTTCAACGACAATATTTCCTTTCTACAGAGATTAAATTGATTTTATGTTTTCTGTTGAATTGAGAATCAATCATTTCTATTGTTTTAAAAAATCCCCCCACGTTCATTGTGAGAGAACTTCTAGCGGAAGTCTGTAGATTGACGCTAACTTAGCGCATTGTTGTTTGATGCTGACAACAGATCAGCCTGGAGTAACGGTAAGATTTGTCACCCCTTAAACATGTAACATTGCCTTTTTTTTCCAGCAGACGTGCGGGGTTTCGTCTCCCTGAAATCAGGTCAAACTGTGTGTGGCTTGCTTGTGTGTTGCTATTATGATACTAAAATGTAACTTTTTAGCACTTAATAATGGTCGTTACATCCGCATTCGTCAGCTACTGTAGCTAGCAGGTGAGTCGCTACAACAGAGCACAGCTGCAGACAGTAAACATGATAAATACTAATTTATGTAATCCTAACACGCTGACAGTAAGTGAGAGGCTAGCAGCGTGGTAAAGACTGTGTTTGTGTTAAATCTTCACTTTGGTAGCGCTAATACAGTAACCATGACAAGCTAGCCTCCGTTAGCTTGAGTGTCCAGCAAATCTACAGAAAGGAAGCCGAAGCATAATAAAAACAACACGTGTTAAGGTGAGATACAACACAAAATATTAACTTTGCTGTTGTCAGCAGCATTTAAGACTTGACACAAATGACAAGCTTTCTATATAAGCATAGATGAAAGTGTAAGGAATTGGATCCAACTTGAACAGTGTGTACTTACAGATGGGTGTGTGTGGGTTTTGTCATTGGATAATTCATCAGCTGAATATGGCAAACTAAAGAGAAGAAGAAGAAGAGAAAAAAACTTTTGTAAAGGAAGTTGAATTTGGTCAGAAAGTGCTAAATTGATTTATTTAAATTATTCTTCACCTGGTTGTAATGTGGCAAGAGTTAGCTGACACTTCTCAACCTTTTAAATCGATTATCTAAAATAGAAAATGTATTAATTGTTTTTAGCTTTTGAGCTTAGAATATTTTAATCTGGTCTACAAAGTTTTGTAAGCGGCTGTTGTAGTGACCTCTTATTAAACTGTAAGACCTTAGGAGATATCAACAGGGTCCACACATGAGGGCTCAGTTTCATGGTGTACAAAAGAAGAAAGGGTGAGGCGTAATAACCTGGTGTACAGTTACTTAAGATAAAATATGCCACTCAGGATGCTGGCTCAGTTACATGTAACAGGATGACATCTGGAGAAGGTCAAGTAAAGGGAAAAAATCTGGATGTTTAACACCGTTCTCAGATAGGTTAGATTTTATCGGGGGTTTTGTTTTTCTTCCAAAAGGTTGGTCTATCCTGGTCGACTGTAAATATTTCTGATAACTGTAGAAAGTTAATTGAATTGTAAAAGATCTTGCCACCAAGAAGACAGAGAGTAGAAGGTCAAACATCTTTCAACACTTTAGGCAATATAGGTATTTGTTGTTGGTGGTGGTGTTTTGTTTTTTTTTTTTTTGTATTTTTGTTTGTTTTTTCAGATGAAATCAGAAATTGTACAATTTATACCCCTTATAAATCAAATGCTTTTTTTTTTGTATTATTTATTTACAGTAAGAGTGTTTTTTTTAAGCCAGTATTGATCTTTTTACATTAGAAGAGGTGTGGCTGCTTATGTTGCAAACGTATCTTGCCTTGACAGTAACTCTCTTTGTCTCTAACTTTTTTTACAGTTGTCTGAGAGCTCACATGTTTTGGTTTCATCTCCCAAGAATGGATGTACTCCATAAAACAATGTTTTTATATCTTTAAGCACACCATACTTCATCATGATGATATGATTTATTTTACTGTTACACGCCATGCTTCACCACCATGGGATGACTCATCATTGATTCTCTGGATGTCAGTCCTTTAATTTTTTTTAATGTTGTGCCTAGAGGAAATATCTTAAACTATACATAACGCCCTCTATAACTATCTACATCAGTTAAGTTGGAGAGCCATGGGCATCTGTTCAACAGTCAGCAAGGCTTTACGCAGAGGCAAATATTTTTTACTGCTCTTCTTGTCGCTGTCACTGCTGCTATGGATAGCAACCTTTTCTGGGGACACTGTAAAATCGATAGTGGTTTCCTCTGCAACAACACAAACTCTTGTCGGAGGAGATGATCTGAGGGATAAACTTGATTCTGGGACTGCAGCACCTGATGATTTAAATACTCCAGCACAAAAAAAGGAATGTCCACAGGAGTCTCCTTTACTACGTAAGTATACACTGACAGTAAGATGATAAAATCTAGGTGCCGATCTGTATCTGTGTTGCCTGATTGTTAAATTAAAAGTCTTTTTATACCATTTTAAATGATTAGTAAGTTATGCATTTTTACATGGCTTAATTAACAGTATAAAGTAACTTGTCTTAAAATGAAGTAAAAGCAACAATATACTAATAATAGCATGACTTATTGGACTGTGCCATTATTTAACAAAAGCATATTAATGAAACCGTATGAATAAAGGAAGTGGACCCTTACTGTTGGAGATAATTAACTGATCATTTGAAAGTATGAGAGCTTCTGTAAAAGTCAAAGCTTTGGCAGTTTGCTTGTGTTGAGCGTTCAGGTATCTGTCAACAAAAGGCCATGGAGGAAAGACACCAGCAACAATATTAAGAGCAACATCTGCCTGGGAAGGGTTATAAGATCATTTCCAAACTATTTTTAAAAAAATCATTATTACTATGTATCATTGTTGTCGATGCAGTAGCTAAACTGTGTTAATGTTAAACAGTGGTATCTGGTTAAATTTGTAAACTTTTGTTCCCACAGAGGGAGAGGTGAAACTGTCCTTTGAATCTTCTCTGAAACTGAAGGATGTAGAGAGTGACAACAAAGTTGTGATTAAAGGAGAGTATGAGCCCTCAGACTGTGCAGCACGGCAAAGTGTAGCCATCCTCATCCCACATCGCAACCGAGAGAGGCACCTCCTCTACCTCCTGCATCACCTGCACCCGTTTCTGCAGAGGCAGCAGCTACACTATGCCATTTATGTCATCCAGCAGGTATTTGGATGAAATGAGTCCTAATGATAAAGCATTATTTTTATATTTGGTCAAATCATGCTGAGGGGGTCATACTTGTAGAGCCAACTATGTGATTACAGTTGCAGCAACCATTTACCATGACCAGCTGTAGTTTAACACAGCCCTGTTAGGAGAACAAATGGATGAGATGTTGCTGCAGAGAGGGGACAACACCGCGGTGACCTGACAACTTTTTTGTTTGCACAGGCAAGCACTCCCAGGATTAAGTAGGCTTTCCATGAACTCTGTTCTCCAGTGCTTCCAGGATTTTACATCCTGGTTGTGTCAAGTATCAATGTAAAAAGAGAACTCAGAGAGGTCTGCGTTGAGTATATAAACTCTGAGTTACAGTTGCATAATTTGCATGCAGGCAACTGTTTACAAAACTAATCACCTGATTAGTTCAGTTTAATACAAAATACTACCATGGATGATCATCTTATGGTTCAATTGGCCAGATTGCCCTCCTTCTGCTCATAATACACTGACTTTAAATAAAAGCAAAAAGTCATTGTGTTGTTCGCTGACATTTCTCTTGGAGACTTGGAAACAAATCAGGCAAATTGTTTTGAATGTCAAAGGCAAGCAATCTGAAATCAAGTATAGTTCTTAGGACTCAACGAAGAAATGGCTATTTTCTCTTACCAGAGGGAAAATACTGTATCTCACAATATGTAAATAATGTTCATGAGTTGTGTACTTGTTTTGAACAAATATTTAAAAAAGGAAAATGAGAGGCAAATTAACATTATATAAGGCTTTGAATATTTTACATGTAGTGTGACTGCATTTTACCCATTTTTTTTTTCAGATTAATTATAAAAAATGTGTGCATGTAGGTAATTTTTTTTTCCATCTTAAATATATGAAAACTTTAGATATTAGTTCCTCTGTTTCCATCTAAAAGTCCATACTTAGGAACCTTTTTTATCCCGTAAATTTAACAGGATTTAATTATGCTATCAAAATTTTTTTTCAAGAAGTTACCAATTAAAATAATCCAAGTTTAGTGAATTGTCCAGCATGCACAATTTTTTTTTAAAGTCTTTTTCTGCCTAGTGACACAAGACATGAAACCACAGAAATCTGCGAACTTCTGAAAGCTTTCACTTTTAGTCTCAGAGGCACACTGTAACTTTTGTGTTTTCTTTCTTTCTTTGTTTTTTTTCTTGTTTAAGGCTGGAGATGTAACTTTTAACCGAGCCAAGTTACTAAACATTGGGTATTTGGAGGCACTAAGGGACTATAACTGGGAGTGCTTCATTTTCCATGATGTGGACCTTGTTCCTGAAAATGATCACAATTTATACTTCTGTGACAAGCAGCCCAAGCACTTGGTAGTAGGCCGAAATGCCACAGGATACAAGTAAGTAGATGGTTTACAGTAAAGCCCTCAGGGGTCACTTGTTGCTTTATCCTACCTTTGTAAAACTGCTGCACATTTTTTCTAATTACTCTTCACTCTCTTAACAGGCTGCGTTACAAGGGCTACTTCGGTGGAGTGACTGCCATGACCAAAGAGCAGTTTTTGCAAGTGAATGGATTCTCGAACCGTTACTGGGGTTGGGGCGGGGAAGATGATGACCTTCGCATCAGGTAAAAAAAAAAACCAAAGAATAACTATCTTGTATACTATTACAGTAGATTTGAAGTTAATGTCATCCATGTATTTACTTGTTTGCTGTTGCATGTGTCGTGCAGGGTTGAGCTGCAGAAAATGAAGATTGTGCGACCGCCTGCTGATGTCGCCCGCTACACCATGGTGTTTCACAAACGCGATAGTGGCAATCAGATAAACAAAGATAGGTCAGTAAATGTAGAGATACTGTAGAGCTGATTTGTTGATAGAATTGTCCAGTTTTTCTTTTTAAGGTGGGGCCTTTTACACCACGTGTCAGGATCTAAAACAGGACTGCTCACTTCAGTCATTTTTTTTGTTGTTGTTGGTTTTTAGTGCATACTACAAGTTCTGCAGTTCTGCAGGTTTTCAATGTTTCCCTGCTCCAACACACCTGGCTCAAATTAATGAGTCATTGTGTAGAACATTTTAGGTTTTTGACATAGGGCCTCACTAGTCCCTCAAAATGTAATGCATAGTTTGTGATGCAAGGCTAGTTATTTGTAGCATTTTTATGTTAAAACAGATATTTATGCAGATGTGTTTTAACTGATTTGCCTCAGGCGTTCTGTGGAGTGGATACGTTTTTTTTTTTTTTTTTTTAATGACAGGCTAGAAGATCCTATTGACTTGCGCTAGCCATAGCTTCGGCGACCCCCTGCAACCAGAAAAACAGGATGAAACGCTGCGTGTTGAAACTGTCGCAGAGATAAATAATGCCATGGCTAACTCGAAAATAAGGCCCTATGTCAAAAATGCCAAACTACCCCATTGATATGAGTCAGTTGTTCTGGAGGGGGCAGTTAAAATCTGCAGAACTGCAGCCTTGAGGGGACAGAAATGAGTGGCTGTGATCTAAATTAACTAAAGTTTATGGAATTGCTGCAGTGTTGGAGATCACTGGTATGAAGACAACCATAAAAAGGGGAACTACGGTATATTCCTTCAGGAAAGTTGTCCATCAGAGACTCAGATTGGTATGCAAGTAAACATAAACATGGAAAATTAGCTAGGCCATTTCACTAGTTGCATTATGTTAATTGGGTCCAACTTGCTCGCTAACCAAGTAGTTGGTGTAGTCTGAACTAAACAAAACACGGCATGAAAGGAGAGGCAGAGGAAGAAAGACAACAGGACGTCCTGAAACGTAGCGTACTGCAGGAAACTGCTGGTTCCTGCGGCTATAACCCTGCTGCCAAGAAGAAACATGAAAGCTTCCAGAGGGCGGACTGGTTGATGCCACTTGGAAAAGCTCCATGTTTCCATGAATAGTAAAAAAAAAAAAAAAAAAACATATCCCACTCTGAAACAACAGCTCATTGTGTGACTCTTGTCACCTTATTCTTCAAAAATAAAATAACTTGCAGATTAACTACTTAAGTTAGTGATAAATTCAGCCTGCTGGGATCCTGGATTCACCACTTGGATACAAACAAACACTTTGACTTTACAACAGTGAAATACTCCACTTTGATTCCAAAGTTGGATCACAGTTTCTGCTTCTTGCTTTCTCACTCAGTGCTGGACTGATTTCAGTTTGGAAAGTGAACAATGGAAAAATTTGGGAGCCATCGAAAGGCAGAGAGATGTTTGGTTCATCATTCAGACTTCAGTTTAAATATACGTGTCATGATTTGCATTTCATTTCTTCTGTGTGTTTTCTTTCCAGGATGAGGCTGTTGGGACGAACACCACAAACGTGGAAAATAGATGGACTCAGCAGCTGTTCATACAGGCTTCTGTCAGTCGACAGGTTGCCTCTCTATGTGAATGTTACCGTGGACATTGGTAAACCAGTGAGTTGAAATGTCAAACAGAAAATCCTTCTGTGATCAAAAAGATTTAATAGATATATTTTTATTAAGTCCAGGCTGCTGAGTGCAGAAAAATTACTTTTAATATGACATATTGAACATCTTAACAAGAAAACAAAACACACATTGATTGTGTATTAAAATGAATATGGTTGGTAAACTACATTTGCATTTTATCAAACACATATTTACATATCTTGCTGCTTTCATTTCCTTGTACCGTTTTCAGTCTATAGGAAAAGTTATTTTTTCATGCAAGTAGAGGTTGACATTTACTGCCATTCCTGGTATTTGGTCTGCCAAAACACTGTCAAACATCAATTAATTACACATGCCTTATTTACCTGCATAGTGGAGATGTATGGACATTTTTTGTGTATTTTGTCATTATTTAGATGCATCAATGTCCTAAAGTCCCTACCCAAAAACTCAATTTATCTTAATTTGCTTGATTAGACCCATTCTGAGAACAGTCTTGCAATTAGACTGTGACTAATTGAACTCTTCCTCAGATTTATTACATCTGTGAGAGCACGACTACTTCAACATTTAGTATTTTTGTAAGTGCATTCTCTACCTTATATTTTTCCAGCCCTGTTTGCCTTATATTTAGGCTATGTAGGTTCAGTTATCCAGATGTGTACAAACACCTTGTAATGCAGAAAGAGACTGTAGAAGTGAGTGAAATGTTATCACTTTCTAAACTTAATGATCCGTGTTGTGTCAGTGTAACTTATGCCACTGCAAGCATCATTACTAATACCATGCAGGGTGATTATATTAACAGTGACATAATGGCTATAATCAAAAATCAGCTCCATTAAGGATTAAATGTAGTTGATAACGCTTGATCTTTTTGCAACAGTATCTGAGAATTTATGATGTGAATAATGTCCGTACGAAAGGTTAGGATGTGTTGGCAGTGTACTGTACACACCATTTTAGTATTTCTATAAAAGATATGCAATGCCTTTCTTTACCAAACTTGAAGTATAACCATCTTTAGAGGTTAATTTCCAGAAAAGTAGTTTTTTGAGCCAAAATCATAAGTTTCATCTTTAAACAGCACGTTTATGCCTATTGTTGAGGGCCTTAATGCTTATATTCTGCTTTTGGAGTTTGATTGGTGATGGAGTATTTATTATTTCAAACTTTTGAATAATTTTGTTCTTTAGAACAATCAACATAACTTTTAACTATATGTGAAAATATTTCGATGTAGGAAAAATCTGCATAATTTTTGCATGCTGTCCAGAAATCTTCCTGATACACATATCAAATTAGTAAGTTTTTTTTTCTCGGTACTATAGCTGTTACTATGTGTTAGATATGACATATTTGATGATGTTACCAACTGACCTGACAAACGCTCCAATTTACTTCTCACTCCATGTTTTGTTTGTTTTTATTGAACTAGTGTGTTTTAGAGTAGCAACAGGCAACTCCAATCAACCGAATTGTGTGTGTGAGACAGTAGTGTTACACTGTTGAGCTGAAGTGCTCTGTAAATCTGCGATTGTTTATAAGGTGTTGGAGTACTGACTGTTTTCCATGGCTGCATGTCTGCTCCTGAATGAATGTTTTTTTTTCTTGTTGTTTGTTTTGTTTTAACTTGGTCGAATATTCCAAGTGTAAAAGTCAAACAAAAACTAAGTCACACCCAAGAAAATAATCTTGTTTTATTAATTAATTGTTTTGATTTCAAACTGCACTTGAAAGTATAAACATATGACATGGGCGGCTGTAGCTCAGGTGGAAGAGCAGTCGTCCGTCAACTGGAGGGTCGGCTTCCCCAGACTACATGTCGAAGTGTCCTTGGGCAAGACACTGAACCCCATATTGCCTCCCGATGTGCCTATCGGGGCGTGAATGTGTGTGTGTGAATGGGTGATTGTGACATAGAGCTTTGAGTGGTCAACATGACTGGACCGTATATAAGTACAGTCCATTTACCAAATGAACTCTTTCAGAACATCACTGGTTGAGTCTATTTTCAAGGTTTGTTGATTTGGGGTAAAGAATCTTGATTTTTTTTGTGTGTCTGTGTATGTTTGTGTGTGAAATTCTATTGTAAAGGATTTAGGTGGATCTGCTACATGACCGATGGTTTTTCTTTATTTTATGTGATTATGTGAAATTGGGGGTACTTGGATTTTCGATCATTTAAAGACACACAATGGAACTTTTAGCAGTTTTCTCAGTGACGCGCCCCCTATCGGCGGCTAAACTAGCACCTGTACTGTGAGCTCACTCCAGCGGGTAAAAGACAGTCTTATCTTGACTCTTGTTCTGTCCCTCCCTTGCTTTCTTTTCCTCTTTTCCTCCGGTAATGTTTCCTTGTGTTTCTTTACCAAATCCGACATGATGCAGTGTCGATACCTGGTTTACATCCAGTTGCTAGTGAGTGACGAGGTGCTGCAACCAATTGTTGGCTACAACATTACAGTTGCATCCTGGATGGGAATCTTACGTACTGCTGTTTCTGAGCCCTGGGACGCCTTTGGGCAGTGACTGCACAAAAATGCGCATAATGAATGTTGGTGTGACATCAAAACGAGTCAGAAACACAGATTTTTAAGGTCTAAAAGTTACATTGTGTGTCTTTAAGGTGAGCAGATTGTATCTATCTACTGCCCATGCATTTTTCCTCACAGTCCACCATGTTGGTATGTTTTTCTACAGCTGGCCAGAGCAGATAAATGAAACACTAGTTTTAAAGGTGGTCTTTGATATTTTAGCTTAAACCCATACAGGTTTCTTCTGTCTGTGTGGAACGATAGGTTTAAGGGTCTGAAGCTGACTCAAACTGCAGCTTCACAGATGGAATAAATCCTACGCATTGCTCCTTTAAAAAAGGACAGCTCATTGTGGAGAATGAATTTGTGCATTTTCTTTCTCATAGGAATTTTTTTCTTTTAGGAATCCATATAATAAATATTATGTTTTTCTTATTGACTGTTGTATGTCTGGTGTTTTGGAGCTGGGTATATCTTTTCAAATTCAGTTTTGATTTTTTTTTTTTTTTTTTTTTATCATTTTGAAGCAGTGAAAAAAAGAAAAGCAAACAAGACATCCACTTTTCTACATCTGATTCACACACACACATCCACATATTCCCACCCAGAATGAGAGATATCTATTATTGAAGTTTTGATTCATATTTTAAGATGTGATGAGAAACAGCACTTTGTTTAATTCATTATGGTCAACCAAACAAAATATGCAGCATTTACTTGACAAACCCTGTAATTAAGATTTATTAACCATAAAAATGTGTCTGGAGACTTTGAGACACACTGGTCATATTATTTGTATGATAATTGTGTATTTAAGATATTTTCTGGCACTTGATGCTTATAACTTTCTAATGGGTATAATTTGGGGTAACAGTTGGTCCAGCCTTGTAATGCACAGTCTCCGTGTACCCATGGATAAATTCAGACTTGATTTTCTCCCCCTCACTAATAACGGCTATGATGTACAATATATTGTGTAATGGGGTGCTGTTCCATCATCAGGCTGTAGTGTATAAATCTGGCCAGTAGGTGGCAGTGTCAGCTCAACTTCCACTTGGAAAACTATTTTGTCCTACCATTTTCAAGTCCCTTGTCCTTGTTCAGGAGTTTGCTTCAACTACAAAGCAGTTTGCATAGACATTTTTGTAGATCATGGTGATGGCATTTTAAAGTTAGTCCCACAAAGATATTTTATTCATCATAGGCACGGTTCATATGTGGAAGAAACAAGTGGATTTTTTAATGACTGAAAAAAATCCACCAGAATTTTACCTGAAGAGGCCACAAAACAACAACATACTCAACGGTTGCTGACATTAATTACAGACAACTGAAAATGATTTTCAACATACAAGAAAATACTGAAACTTGATTTTAGACATGTTTAATACAGAGTTACATCACACTTTCAGTTGTAAATCATTTCAAAACTGAAGACCAGACACTGGTTGTGACATTTTAGCATCACAAATCTGGGCCACTTTGTTGGACACTGCATTACATTGGACAAGAAACTTTCAGCAAGTAACTCTTTCAGACTGCAGCTAAAATTGTGAAGTCATGCTATATGCAATGCTTTATCCATAATACACAGTGGGTGACAGAAGTTGCACCACCAGTGTTACAGTTTACCGCAAAAAATCAGTTATTGTGGTTGTCATTTTTTTCCTCAAGTCACAAAAAAAAATCCCCTCGTGTCTCACAAGATTTCAATCTTGAACATTTATTGTTGGATTTTCTTACAGGTTGGTCAGCTGTACTAAAATGGCTCTTTACAAAATTTAACCAAAATGAAATGGGAAATCCCAACAATTCATTGTGCATGCAGAACAATACTATAGTTTACCATTGTCAGCTAAAGACAGGAAATTAACAGCAAAGCTTTAACATCTGCGCAGCTGACATCATGGTTCTAAAAGCAGTTTTATTTATTTTTTTGTTCTTTTCTGGGGGGAGATTACGTTTATGCGCTGCATCTGTGCATAACTCGATGCAGGCTTTATTTTTCAACAAATGATTGAAGTAATTGTGTCGTGTTTCGGTGTTGTGCCAATGTAGTTAATTTAAGATATGAGAAAAATATATCTTCAGATCAGTCTTCCATGAGGACAGTGAAGAGTAAAACACTAAAAGTAAGGACAAGAATAACCTCCTGTTTTTCACACACAATGAAACGTCTTCTGTCTCTTTTTTTTTCTCAACCACTGCAAAGAAAGAGCGGGATGTCTGAGTCTTTGTATGAACAGAATGATGTCATGTCCTTTTCCTTTGGTGCAGAAAGAAAGCTTTGTCTTGCTGAGACTTGGCCTGGTCATCAAACTTACATGTGACATTCACAAAACATTTTAAGCACAAAAATATCAACTCTGCAAAAGTGAGCACTATGATCTCCTTTTGCAAGCCACAACATTCAGTCCCAGCATGATAGAGTAAAGCCACTGGTACATGTGTACAACATTGTTTTCACTAATTTTAGTCATGCCCATTGATATCAAATTGTTTTATTGTATTATTTCAGGTCAACGCAGCAGCTTAACCTGACCTATACCATCTGTGTGGTGTTTCTGCAAGTTAGGCAAGGCAAGTTTATTTATCTATCACATTTCATGCATCAGACATTTCAAAGTACTTTATTTAAGATATTATATGCATTATAGTGAGGTGCAGGGGAAGCAATAAAAGTATATATATATATATATATATATATAAGAAAAAGAAGTATAAGAGATCTTAATAGCAAGCATAATAAAAAGAAAAAGAAAACAGATAAAAAAAAAAAACTTAGTCCTATGAGCTCCAGTTTTCTACAGTACACACTGCATGTTGGACATGTTCCTTATTTTTTCTTAAATAAATGAGTGAAACAACTTGAAGTATCTAAGCTGTAAACAGAAAAGGAATTCTCAAAATCTGAGAAATGACTTGCATATTTAAAGCTTTAAAAAAGTAATGTAAGATTTTGATAAGTTGAAACAATCACACGACCACAAAATTTTAATTTTCTCTCAGTTTCAACAAGCATTCCAGCATCTGTCGGCTGCTTTGGTTTTCTGGCCTCTTACTTCACTTTCGATTCATTCACTGTGCTCTCATCAGTGTTGAGGCAGCTGTTGCAAAAACCTTCTGACATAACTCATGCTACACTCCTGACAGACATTAAACAGGAGACAGACACTGCTTGCAATTAGCTAATGAACATAGTGGAGCATTTGGTAGCTAGGTAAAAGCCTGAAAGGCTGGGGGTGACAAATGCATAAAGGAAAGAAAATTGTGTGTTACGGTATATGTGCACTCACATCATTACCAAATCATTTCTACAAATTATTACCAATGTTGCACCATATCTGTAGGATTTTTATATATCCAACAGTTATAGGTAACTATAAACAAACCCAGCAATTAATATTTAGAAAGTGACTGGAATGAATAATGTGCAGACTGCATAAATTCAAGCCTTAACGCAATTGGAAAAGTGTTATGTAATTGTATAAAGTTGTAATAAACAGGGACTGGAATGGCTGCTTGTTAAGTTGGACATTTAATGCAGAAAAAAAAAGAAAGAAACAATGGCTTACTCTTGGGGCTCATTCCAAGTGGCCACTTCAGAAACTGCAGTTTTTGGCACTCAGTGTGTTTGTCTGCGTAGAATCGAGTCATCCAGGTTGTGGCAACTTAATTACATAAAGAAAACACACAGTTCTTTTTCGTGGAACACATTTCCCTTTTCATGTAAGATGCTTCTTGGCTGTAACAAGCTGCTTGGGAGTTCCAGGCATCTAAACTCTTGTAGGGTCATTAATGTCTTCAAAGTTTATTCTCAAGGTGCAAAAGAACAGAAGTCCAGCTGCCATCTCTCTGAGCACGGATGGGCTGCATCTGTTAGTGGTTTCACTGTTTTCAGAGCCTTACCACTGAGCTGCCTAAACCACAACAGCTTTGTGGAAAACATACAAAGCTAGTTTCCTATGCTATTTAAGGGTACATACAGCAGATCTTTTTAAAAAACTTTATCTGTTGAATTTTAATTTTATAAATGCTAATCTAATAAATTGCTGCGGTGAGTGGTGGTATGACAGCAGACCAGCAGGGGTAGATTGTAGATATGCTGTCATCACTAATCAGATCATGTCACAGAAAGTTAAGTTGTTCTTGACTGTAAAAATTAGAACATGAATTTATTGAAGTTAACTTTTAAGGTTCGTCATTTTCCTGTGTGAGGCGGCTAGAAGGCTGCAGAAGTGAGGAATATCCCAGAATACTACATGATATTTCTCAGGCATGGCATTCCAATGCAGGGATGTAATTGGATTACATTTACTCAACATTTGGGTGGAGTTCTGGAGGAAAACATGATTTGCTCCCCATAATAAACATCATCGCTTTACTGTGCTCATTGATTAGGCACTTTAACTAAAACTATTGTCCAGTTTATAAAGAAAAAGATAAAATGCAAAGCAGTTGGTAACAAGAACCATGTGTTGTACATCTCGTCACGCCAGCCCCCTTTCTCCCCCCATTTCCCATCTGTGCCCTTCAGGCCTTCACTTCAGTCACCTCCCACTTCCTTCTTCCTTCAGAACCCGTCTGTTTTTGTTTTTGGGCCCGGGCTCTTTGCACAGGAAACTGTGTATACATTGGGAGCATTCAGGAAAGCCGAGAGCGGCTTTCCCGTTAGCCCCAAGTATGGGCACATGAAAAAAACTGAATTTAAAAAGGTCAGTAATTCCTAAACTGGGAGAGGGAGACAGAAGTCAGCTGTTCTCCTCCTCCTCCTCTAACTTCACCTCCCCTCCCTCTTGCATAGTCTCAGCATTTCGAAAATCTCTGCCCCACCACTGCCACGAGTTAGCCTCTAAACGGAGAATGTCCTTTTAAAAAAAGTCATTCTTAAGGGAGAATTGTTTAAAAGCATAGGGTGATGTTCACAAGAGGACTTGCCTCTCTTAATGCTTGTATGTCTCAGTTACAGAAGAGCCACTGAAAGGGGGAGACTGTGGAATGAAGGAAAAGAGGAGGAGATAAAAAGGAGCCGAGTGAGACTGGCTGGGGGTAAAAAAACAACAGGAAACCAACCGATTCTAATGCTGTTTCTGCAAATCTGCCTGAGATAAGGCAGCGGACCGCCACGTCCCGGCAAAGGAATAGTCATACTATGTCTTTTCTGGGGTCATCGCGTGAAGTAATTACAATCTAAAGAACTTCAAGTTTCAAAAGTGACGTCACTTCTGCTCTCAGCCTCCAACAGTGTGGTTTGTCAGTGTGAGCGGATGCAGACATTTGGGAGCTGTTTGCTGGGATTTCTAAGTGGCTGTTTTTTGACCTACCATCTCAACCTTTCTCGAGGTCATATGGATCAGTCGCTGTGCTTTCAAGGAACTTTTTTGTTTTAATCATCTGGACTACTAACTGGAGCCACATGAAGAATAAAGGAACTAAGCAGAAGTCGAAAAAGAAAGGGAGTGAAAATGCGTTCGGCTGTGACCTGATCGAACATCTCCAGAGTTCAGGACAAGATGGTAAACTTTTTCGTTGGTTTTCTTTCAAGTCTACAGCTCCTTTAAAGGCAGCGCTCATCAAACAACACATCATTTCCTTCAGTGATAACTCAGATGAGACTCATAGGGTAACATTCAGACTGAAGGTTGAGCTTTAGGAGTCATTTCTTTGATTATTAGGGCTGTTAAAACATACTATACATAGATATAATTTTTTTTTTTAAAGGACAGAACAAAGGAACTTAACGTCATATATAGTTTTGGTGAAAAGTTAAAGATGTGCATTATGACAATACATGTGTTTTACATTTAGAAAGGCCATTCATTCACCCATTGGCTGCATTAAATTGACTTTGGGTGTGGCTCTTGCATTTTTTTGTGTCAATTTCCTATGTGACTATAGTTCCTATGGCAAGACTTGAGTCTACACAAAAGACTGGGCGGTACTGCCGCTTGGACATGACAGATAATAATGAGCCAAGAGAAAAGAACAAACAAAATACATTTCCTTGAATATGTTAAGTTCTTTTGTATTCTTTAAAATGTATTTATTTATTCATTCATGTAGCCATTTTCTGCCTCCTGACATCTTGTTTTATAACCATAATGGCAGAGTTTTCTGGCATGATAAATGGTGGGGTTGGGGGGAAGACAGAGACTGGACATGCAGTTACAAATTAATAGCTATGATGAGGATAAATTTATGGAAGACCTGTTAGACTGGGCTCAATGTAAGGCGGGGCATTCGGTGCAGGAAGTGAAGGAGGAGGTGCGGGTCATACCACTATGTCATGGAAGCAGTCGACATATTGTGCTTTTCAGTTTGTCTGATTATTATGACCGCTGACAACAAAGAGCAACACAAATTTTGGATGAGAACAAAGAAGTAGCCATCAAATCAGTCAATCTTTCTTTAAAAATCATCTTAAACCCTAAGCAGATACTGTCTGTCTGGATAGTAATGAAATACTGTAAACTTATTGGGTAAAAAAAACTATTATCCTTTTCTTTTCACTTATAAGTTCTATAATAAGTATAAAAAGCTGCTGTTTAAGTTGCTAAATTAAGACGTAAACATATGTAAAAGTGATGTAAAAGTAAATCTGAATGATCTGAAAAGCTCAGATTTCAGATGACTTAGTTACACTGTTATGACAAACTGAGTTAATGATGTATTTCTTTCTATCTGTAACACCTAACTACACTCTTCTTCACAAGTGTATATAACCACTGGGGCATTTCTTGGACTCCAGATATGAACGGATACAGTGTGCAGTAATTTGGCAACCGCAGAAAAAAAAAAATCACTATTTCTTGGCTGGTATTTTTTGTGGCTTCAAATTAAAACACTAAATTAAACATTAAATCAATAACAGAGTTTCAGATCCCTGTCTGGTATTCTCTGATGCTCCTGGTCAAATTTGGGCTTAAACATCAATGATTTAGAATTGGTAAAGGTTTGAAAAGCAAATTCCATTCAAGAATGAGACACACTTTTACTTAAAGGTGATCTTCGCTTTCAAAGTTTAACAACAGCACTACAAGCAAATGTGTCTGCAACACCTGCAGATCAAAAGAAAGAAAATATAGATCTGAAAATAGACTAATTATGCCCCCATAATCTTTTATCTTAACTATGTTCTAAGAAGATAATGTGCACAAACTTTAAACATCCGTAATTCAGAAAATAGTAATGTTTCTATATGAATGAAAATCTAATAAAACTCCACAAAAGGAAAACAACTGCACAGATTTTAGGAGATTTGTAAAGCCAACCAAAGGCAACAGCTTGTAGTAACAGCTTGCATTTGTTGATTCAAATTGAGTGCCAGACTGAATAATACAGTGTATTTGTCTTCTTTTCAATGTTAGTTCCAATTTTTTTTATTATTATTTTCCACTTTACAAAGCAACAAAACAATTTTCCCTTTGGGATTACTTATTAGTATCTTTAAAAATAAAATTAAAAATCAGTCCAGAATCAAACTCTACTCTGTTGCCAGTGAGCAAGAAATCCTTCCTCCGTGCAGAAATGAAAAGGCACTAAATGACAACCTCAGAACTGTTCGTCATGCAGATTTTGACCACAGGCAGCCAGTTAGAAATTAAATTATATAAGTGAAAAGATGAGATTTTAACTAGCAGTTTGTTGCTGTCTGTGGTGAGGAGTAAGAAATGAACGGTTACCAGAAATATTCACATTTATTTTGTGGGGGATGAATTCTGCATCATTTTTGCAGATAATCAACTCAAAAACATGAAACAGAAACGTCTACAGAAGACATTTATTTCTGGCATGACGTTTACTTGTCAACACATAGCCCTTTCTTCTTTATTCCATGTATGCTTTTTTTGTTTTGTTTTTTAAAGTTTGCGAATATTTCCACAAAACATCTTTGAACAACCACCGAAACATACTTAATTACTCAGTGATATACTGAGAGGACAGTTTGCTTGAGATTGAAGATGTGAGATACATATTTGATGCTGGTGGTTTCTGCCTGTGGCTTGTAGACAGTCACTTACTGTAAACACAAAGCCATATAAATCAAAACATTATTTAAATGATTCTCACTGTAAGCATTACTTTAAAGACTCATGTTTATGGGAAACCATTAAAAACACATTTTAACGAATTCATTGGGTTGTTTCTGCATTTATGTGTGCATTAAATACAGGAAAACTTCCATCAAAGTAACACCTTGTCAATATGAATTCTTATTGATTCAAGAAATTATGACCAGCTGAGCTGAATGTACACAAAAACTAGAAAACCAAGAACTGGAGCCAAATATTGTTTATTAAAGGTGATAGACTGTTGTTAAAAAAGCAGTGTAGGTCGGTGGTAAAATTACAAAAGGCAATTTCTATTAGAGGAAATGTCGTAAGTAATACCAGCTACAAGGACTGGGTGTGTCAACTTTCCTCTGAAACAAACAAACCATTTTTTAACTTCCTGTCCAAGTCCACCTACAATCACCGGCTCTGAGGAATAAAAAACAGCCATGGTGGAACAATCTACATACCATGAAGTAAATCTTATGTGCGCTGTTTCTGTTGTTCCACCTACAGCTGTTCCATTCCCCTGCTTTTGTACAGATGTGCAGTGTAAAAGAGCAAAAACAAGGAAAATGAATATCTCGGTTTCTCTAACAGTATATAATTGACAATCTTTTTTAATTTAAGTTCCCCAGGTCCTGAAGAAGTGTGCAGAGTTTATTGAGGAACATGGGATTGTGGATGGGATCTACAGACTGTCGGGGGTCACTTCAAATATCCAGCGTCTCAGGTACTCATGATGTGTTTCTTGTGCAGGGATGACAAATAACTAGAATTTCTCATAAATGATGCTGTGCATGTGCCTTGAGTCACAGGAAGTATAAGCAAATATGGTGACAGTTTAAAATCATGGACCTCTGGATGTGTCACCCCCAGAGCTATTAGTGTACATCCTGTGATAAGCAAACAGGCAAACGCATGCTTTATTTTCAGATTTGTATTGCATGCATTGCTCTGTTTCCCCACATTAGTCAGATAGAGACGCTTCAGTCCGACGAACCGTGCTGCAACAGAAGATAGACGAGGTGCTGAACAATCCAAGCATTCAGCTAACTGTGTATGTGTGTGTGTGCTTGTGTGTAGGCAGGAATTCTGCTCTGAGGCGTGCCCTGACCTTACAAAGGAAGTGTACCTCCAGGACATCCACTGTGTGGGTTCCTTATGTAAGCTGTACTTCAGGGAGCTACCCAATCCTCTGCTGACCTACGAGCTATACAGCAAATTCACTGTGAGTACACGGAGTAGCATCTACCCCTTTGACTTTGATTTTGTGACTTGATGCAGTTAGCCAGCAGATTTGTTCTACATTCATACTTCATAAATTGTAATTTGTGACAGTCAGTGAGTCATATTTGCTTCACATGGTCACTCAGTATATTTGTGACGGCGTGATACAAACGTGTCATCATTTTTCCTGAGGATGATCTCAGCTCTTTGGCTCAGCATTTTCCATTGCTTCTTTCCAGAAAACATCAAAGTTAGTGACTCTCAGCTGAGCTGTAAGAAAACAACACATCACATGGATTCACCAAAACTTAAGTTTCATTTCTAGTTAGTTATTAAGTAGGTGGTCTGTCAACAATATGAGGCTATTATAATGCTACACTCCTGTTTGTGTGTCTGTTATTGTGTTGCCTTGTGGGACACCCTATTGCCAAATGTTCTGATGCAACACATAAATATGAAAACATGTTTCTGGTGACTTTGGATCTTCATTTAAGCTTTCTACAGACACAACAGTTTTAAAAATTAAATTAAAAGCTAACCAGGTTATAAGATTAATTTAAAATTCAACTGCCGATGTCTGTGGACAAAATTGGGATTGCATGATCTCTACCTTTGCTACCAAAGAAAGCGTTTAAGGGTGCCCTTTCTCGATGAAATATAGACATGAAAGAGACAGGAGCAGGGGAGAAGGAGACGGAAATACCAGACCTGGTTCTTGCTTTCTGTAGTGTTGTATGTACCTCGATGGGTCATTTGCTTATCTTGGCATCCATACATCTCGAGTAGCCTGCCCCTGAAAATTCCAGGACTCTGTTATTTTTAGAAAAAGAAAAGATAAAGCAGCAACAAAAACTTTAAGATTAAGAGCTTTTTTCCCCTCCTGGAATAAAAACAATGTATAATTGGGTTGTGCTCTGTAACATACTTATTTTCATGGTCACATGTATTTGATCTCGTACTATGCTGTAGATTCAAGTTTTTTAGGACATTATGAGACATTTGAAGTATTTTTTTGTACTTTGACACAAGAGTGAAAAAAATGGGAAAAAAAACTGTCATGTTAATTTGTCTGTATAGACTAGTTGTGTTAAAAGTATTAAGCAGGCAAACCAGATGTATGGGCATCTACAGTGGAGAGAACAACTTAGAATGTGCTTCCATACTTTCCATAACACTGTTTTCTAAGTTATCATTGTAATTGTCACAAAAGCAGCAGGCTTAAAGATATATATGCTCAGATGTAAAATCCTGAATGTGGGTCATTTTGTCTGCTTTACATACAGGAAGCTGTCTCGGTTCTTGGAGATCATGAGAGACTTTTACACATTCAGGAGGTTATCAAGGAACTGCCAAGTCCTCATTTCAGGTGACCCTCAGATCTTTTTTCACTCCCCGCAGAATAGACAACTGAAAAGACAAAGAAAGCCGAGTCCTGTTAACTGTGCTCGATTAATGATTAGTTTTTTTCTGATCTCAGGACTCTGGAGTACCTGACTAAGCACCTGGCCCACCTTGCTACTTTAAGCGCCCAGACTAACATGCACACACGTAATCTGGCCCTGGTATGGGCTCCAAATCTGTTAAGGTAATTTTAGTTAAATGTCACAGATTAACTTTGTGCTGGTTGCATACTGTACTGAAAGCTTTCATGACAACAATGTTGCTTTTTTTCTCCTTAGATCAAAGGATATTGAGGGTTCTTCTGGTAATGGAGACATGGCTTTCCAGGAGGTGCGGAAACAGCAGTCGGTGGTTGAGTTTATTCTAAACCACACAGAGCAGATCTTCAGTGGTGCATCTGTGCAAGTTACGCCTAAAGAAGGTCTGATATTCAATAGTGTAAAAAACTGTTTTGCTTAAAAGATTAGTCAATTTGCCATCACAGAAACTGACGGATCATACTTCTGCAGGACCAAGTTTGGTGTGTGGGGAGAAGTATGCCACTCTCCCAATCAGTGGCCAGAGTGGGCCGATGAAACTGATGAGCCTGGAGGAAGCCCAGGCTCGCTCCTTAAGCCCGAACCATCCTGTGCATAAAGAACGTCAGCGAGAGAACAGCCTGCCTGATACCAGCACTGCAACACTTTATCACACTGTCATTGACATATCAGACAACAAGTAAGACCTCAGTTCAGTTCTTAAACAATATTCATCAGTCTTAGAAAGGATTGTGCCTGAGAGTCTGACCGCACACAGCGAGATAGGACTGAGCTTTATTATCTCTCTTTTTGTCTGTAAGGAGAAAGTTTTCTGGGAAATCAAAGAAGTGGAAGTCCATCTTCAACCTTGGAAGGTCTGTGGACTCAAAGGGAAAACTGAGCCGCAATGGTAGTGTGTTCATAAGAGCACAGGGGATAACAGGTGAGTTCATCAGCAAAGTGAAGGGGGCATTACTATAATGTGCATGTTGTTCCTCCGGTTTAACACCAGAGTGGGAAGATTAAAAGACAAGCAGAATAAAGATAAAGGAAGGATAGATGACATTTCCCAGAGTACTGAAAAGACTGCATCTTTCAAGGTCATATTTAGCTCTCTGGTGTTTTTCCCTATCCTTCATTGTAGTTTAGCTTCATGGTTATGTAAGTGGTGCAGGGAATGATGATTTGTTGAACACTGGAATATGCAAACTTGTTAGAAAAGTACACCAAAATAAAATTTTAAGTCTTTAGATAAGCATGAAATGGGCTTTTTAATAAGAAAACCTCACTACATCCCAACTTAAAGTTGAAAAAGAATCAAGAACATTATATTTAACAAAATCTTTTAGGCATATTTTTTATTTTCTTAATAACATGTTTTACTTAGCTCCCCCTCCATTTTTTCCTCATTTATTAATAATTAAATGAGAAAAGGAAGGGGGTAATTTTAAACTTTTACAGTTCATAGAGTTGACATAAATATTGAGGGGATGCAAAAAGGTAATTTTGTATGAAAATCTCAGAAAGCAAAATTGTTCTTAAGCAATGAGCTGTTAAATTTCCTCATTACTATGAAATTAAACAGTATTGATGTGTAATATTATCAAAATACAGTATAATGAAGGCAGAAGAGGTGATTTCAGATTACGTTAAAAACTTAATTACATAATTTCTGTTCATCTGTTCTGCAGAAAAAGCAGCTCTTCGGCCATCCAGAAGCATGGAGTCCTTGTGTTCGTTACCACCAGGTGGGGCTAAATCCCTTCTCTGTTTATTTGCATTGATTAATCAAAGGTCCAATTTACTGTCATGTTAAAATTTTGCAAAATATAAACTTTAGTTTTGCCTCATTATGGAACGATGTCATTACATCAGTTGTAGATGCAATATTTCATGACTTTTTATCACTTGTATAATTTCTATTGCACAGATGATGACAGAGCAGGAAGCAATAGTCCAACTGGTGGTCACAGCAGTATTTTTATTCCGGATGTAAAATCCAGAACTCTGGGATCTGACTCTCTCTATGACCTGAGTGAGCCTGACCAAACCTGGGAGTTTAAAGGGAAGAAAGCTGGAGGGGCAACAGCTGGCTGGAGCTCTGGCATGAACCAAAAGGACTCACAAGGAGCTTCAGCGCCACCTCAGAAAACCCTGCCCGAGCAACTTAAGGTGTTCAAAGGTGACGACCTCAGTGGCTACAAGCCCACTTCTCCAAAAAACAGAAGGATGCTCTACTCAGGCTCCTCCCATAGCAGTTCCTCGCGGCCTTCGTTCCCAGGAAGCTTCTTCCCACTGGAGTCCTCACCGAGGCATCAGCGTAGAGCAGTCAATATATCTGAGCCTTTTGCTGTGTCTGTTCCCTTACGTGTGTCGGCTGTTATCAGCTCAAACAGCACGCCTTGCAGAGGGCTCACCAAGGACAAAACAGCTGCTCTGAAGCCTTGCAAAGAGCCCTCAGAGCCCGTCAGGAACATTGGAAAAAGCAACACTTTTCCTCTACTGGAGCCAAAGAAGCAGGAAGGAACAGAGAAGAAAAACACTGAGGTGCTGACCTCCCGAGTATCACCACAGGGTGAGACCGTCTTCCTTTATTACATTTTATTTTGGTTTGGTTTTTTATGTGCTGAATTCATACAAATGTAATTAGATGTAGTGACACAACATTTTGTTGTTTTTCAGACACAAAGAAAGAAGCGATGCAGAAAACTCCAGGAGGGAGGAACATTTCTGAACTGGAAGCACATGCAAGACGAAGTAAAGATGCAGCACCATCTTCTGGAGAAGGCCAACACAACCAGCCCGCAGATGTACAGCCGGTAAATCATTAATTAAGACAGATGTTGTCAGTGAGGCTGAAACATTGGTTTATATAAATTAAATAATAATCAGAAAAGGCCATTTGCCAAGTGTGTTTACACTTGCAAGGCATTTTTTCTTGGTGCATGAAGCTCATGGCACATATGATAAATTCAAGAACAAGTACAAATGTAAAGAAGAGCTGTGTAACAAAATGCAGTTTTCAAGAGTTGCAGTCAATGAATAAAATACATGACTGACCATGTAAACTGCATAAATAAGGTATTCAAAATATTCAGAGGGCTATGATTGCTGGCAGGAATGACTTCCTGTACCTTTCTGTCTTGAAGCAACTTGAAGAAGCCTCAGAAGTTTGTCTGAACATACATGTTGTTTTCTCACTGTGTAGAGTAGATGACGTGTCCGTTACGCCCAGCAGCTTACACAGTATCTGCTCCTGTCCCTAGCAGAGAGCCAGCCTTCTTCATTTTAATCCATGAAAAATCATGTGGCAAAAAACTCACTGCTAACAGCTTGATGTCCTGTGTGCATATCGTTTCCTTCACTGTGACAAGGACAACAGGAACTCCTCTTCTTAACTTTCTGCAAACATTGTTGTCTCCATCTGCTCATGAAGTCTTAAAGTAATGTATAAACTCAGAGTTCAGGATATATTCCTGCAGTCATGTCTCTTTAAAATCTTTCTGCTTTAAAAGATTTTAAGTGGGATCTTGAGGCATTATGTTAAAAATGTGGAGACATGGCTGAGCTGGGTCTGGAATGATTTTACCAGCACTTCTCATCCTGGAGGGTCAGCAGAGGAACACCAGTGATCCTCTCGGCAGCCTGGACTGCCTGTTGCAGTCTATTCAGGCCTGATGGTTGCTGCTCCAAACCAGACAGTTAGAAGATGCACAGAACAGACTGAGAAGCAACTGAGTAGAACCAGGTCAGCAGGTTCTACTCAGGTGATGGAAGGAGAGTGTCATGGCTGTGCTTTCTTCATAGTCTCTGTGGGCCTCCAACTTAAGATCCTGAGCTGGAAGTTCCCAGGAATCTGAATGACTCCACAGAGTTAACAAATATTAAACTTTTCCTTTTTCTATTTGCTTCTGATTCCTCACAAATCTGCCGCTTTCAAGAATAATCAAGGCAAATCACTCTACTTTAAAGCTTGGATTAACTTTTCTGTGTTTTAAATTTGAGAACATTTTCTCTTAAATTAAATGTGGAATTATTTTGCTTAGTTAAAGTCATGTCAATATTTATTTATCTTTCCTTATTCTTCAGGATGGAGAATCTGGGAAAGAGGTGTGGTCTCACCTTCATCAAGAACTGAAGATAACTGAGCCTGGAATCGACGCACTGCACCAGACTTTTAAGTCAGTTTTTGCCCCAATGAGCACTTGCGGGAACCCTAAGTTAACAATGGATGTTAAGTCAAAGAGAAGTCGCAGCTCTCCGTCGCTGTCCTTGCTGTGTAAGGAGCAGTCGTCTAATGTCTCTCTGAGTGAGCGTGTAATCGCTGCCAGATCTGACCCCACAAAGAAACAACCCTCAGAATCAGACCTTTTGTTTTGCCTTCACAAAAACTTGGATGTTGTTTCTGGTGGAAACACTCAAAACGTCCAGCCTGCTGACCTGATGATTGACACAGAGAAGCCACTACAGCAAAAAATGACACTCTCAAAAGAAGATCACGCTTACATCAAACAGTCCCAGCGTCCTTTTAAGGAAACCAGTTTGGATCATGTTATAAATCCTTTAACAATAGAGGATGTTCCACAGGTCACAAGTTTCTCAAGTGCAGATATCAAATCTCAGAAACCTGAAAGTCCTCAAGAGGATGAAGAAATCTCACACCACGGAGCAAAGATGGATGCCAGTCAGAGGATCTCGGTGTGTTTAGAGAAGAGACACAACACGCTGGAGCTGTCAATTCCTGATGATGAAGAGGTATGTGGGGGGAACGCAGAAGAGCTGGACTTGGTGGAGCCTTGGGAGGATCTTAGCTCAACCAAGCAGTGGGTTACCAGTCCTCTGCATTCACCTGATGTGGAAGAGCTATTTAACCAGCTGTCACCCTTCAGTTCAAACGGAGAAACTCTGAGTTCAGAAGTTGGAAAGCTGTCATTCCCTTCAGCTGACAGTGCCAAACAGTCCCTCATAAAGAGCTCAGGAAACCTTCCTCAGTGTGTCAACAGTCACCCAGAAACAAAGTGGGCATACATGCCAACAAAACCTACACGGCTGAGTTTGAACAACTCAACACAACCTCAAACCGCAAAGTGCAGCACAACAAAACAGAAGAATACAGCGTCATCTCAGAGATTTTACAGACAAATGTCTTATGAAGCTGCTGGGTCAGACAGAAGAGAGGAGAATTACTCATCCAAGCACAGACCCTTTTCTCTGAACTTAGACCTGGGGCAGCGATGCATAAGAGATATTTCTAATCAGCAAAACCGTAACTCAACAGAGTTTTCCTCTTGTCAGAGAGGATTGTTGGCCACGTCGGGAACTGTAAACAAAGGGCACTCTGAGTTGGATCTCTTCCTGAGTGATCGGCAGGCTCCTCTTCGCCGAAACTCTGCCCCGGTCAGCGTGTCATCGGTGCGGACGGCCTTCATGATAAAAACATGCCAAGCCAAAGCTGTGCCAGTCATCCCTCCAAAGGTGCAGTACAGTCAGATACCTCAATCCCGACAGGAGAATGATTTTAAGACAGTGAAGGAACAAGAAAAGGAATGTCCTAAAATGAGCACAGACACGAGCAATGCTGCGCCTCCTTCCATGGTGTCAGATCTGAAGGAGGAGCTAGAAAATAAAGAGCCTGGTCTCAAATACCAGAAACACGCAAATGTTGAGAAATCAGCCGAGTCTGGGAAGGCCACATCCACTTCAGAACTGCCAGTCATAACCCGGAGACACATTCCCAATTTGGAAGTGTTTGTAGATTGTCCCAGACCCAACCGAGGGAACTTGTTGCAAAGACCATCCTTCAGAAACAGGCAGAGACCCCAGAGTCTCATCCTGCTCAGCCCACCTTTCCCCATAATGGACTATCCACCTTCAGGCGATGATGGCAAGCTCCTTTCATCCATTAAGAGCCTAAATGACACATCAGCAGTGAATGTCTTTTCTAAAGAGATAGCAGAGAATTTCAGGACGCCTGAGGGGATCGCTCTTCAGAACAAAATGACTATTCCAAAGAGTGGACAGAGACTGGAAACATCCACCAGCTGCTTCTACCAGCCTCAGAGGAGGTCAATGATTTTTGACAGCAGGAGCCAGAGGCAGATCGAGTGACTGCAGGAACACTCAGTGTCTGTAAAACTGAGTGTACGACATGTAAACAGATGGATCACATGACCAATCAGACATAAATGAAAACTTTGTTCAGTTTTCCGTGATTCACTCATTTCTTCAGGATGGATTGCAATAAAAATAATCAAAAACCAGGAAGAGGAAGCCATGAAATAAATGAGACTGAGATCAGGGAATAAAACTAAGGATTTTTTTTTTTTTTTAAATCATCAGCTGATTGACAAACAACAAAAATCGTAAAGTAGATGCAATGTAGGTAGTTCATTGTACCTGAAAATGTTTTTGGTCCTACTTCAGACAAAATTCCAAATGAGCAGAGCTTAAAATAAACAGTGACCTAAAACACCTTAAATCACAGTGGCATCATCCTCCTAACAAGGAAGGGATATTAGTAAAGTGGAGAGCAGAAAGTAGAAAAAGATGACCTGATTCAAGCTGTTTTGAACTGAAAGCAACAAATAAGACATCTGGGTCTGACTGGCTATTTTCACTGTGGGTAAAATCATAACAGAAACAATAGAAAATTAATAAAAAGTATTTTTCCCTACAGATTTTCTTATGGATTACTGTCAATTATTTGTGACAATTTCATAAAATACAACAAAAATCTACTTAATTTACAAGGTTCTGCTTTAATGCAAAGTCCAGTAACTTTTAAAATCATAAAGAAAGAACATAAATGTTTCATTTCACATCACACTGTCAATTTTGCATTAAAATATCTCAATGAGCTATCTGCTGCAATAATCTGCAAGTATAAATGTACTCTGTTAGTAGGTTATGGTTTGTTTTAAACCACTTCATGTATACCTAACCTGTTCGGTTCTGTTCACTGGTTGCCGACTCGGGTGATGGATACTCGGAAATGGAGTCCACCTTAAAGAGCTGTGAGAAGATAAAGACCACAGGTAGTAAAAAAAAAAAGCTTCTGTTTGGATTCAGAGTGTTGATGTATAAGGGAAATATTCCAGAGGCTCGAAATTTAAGTCTACTGTAGACTTTTTGCTGAGAAAGATAAAGATGAGTAGTTGAGATGTAGAGATAGATATGAAATATCTCATTTTAACTCTTTTGAATAAATTGATTTATATGATTTTTGTCTTATCCAGAAAGATCGTTTCTCTGTTATTTTTAAAAGCTGATGATACCGGGAGTTTGAGCAAATTTCTGCTTAGGCCCCTCAATGACTTTATTACAGTTTTTTTTTTTTTTTGTCTTAAATAAATGTGTCTGCTGTCACTTCCACGGGAATCAGAAGTTAGCCTCAACACAGAAATGTAAAATAAAAGTCTAAACAAAAGTGTTGATATTCAAACTGTTAAACAGTTTTACAGCCACAAATCTGAGATTATTTATTTCTGTAATAATTTACACATGATGTTAACTTGATAGCTTAAACTGGTTTATAGAGACCGCCTCTGTGGCGAGCTGATACCAATGTGATTTTGCTTAAATAATATTCAAATGGAAATTTCTGTTTTGAATTAAAATATACATTCACTAGATGAAGTTTATTTAATAGTATTTACCTGGGGAAGAGCTTTAATTCCATCTTGGTTTTCTGTCATTATTGTGCATTTTGTGGCAGTTTTTTAGGTGGCTTTTCATTGACATAATGTAAAAAAAAATGTCATTTGAAGATTGAATATTATCAGAAGTGAAACTGGAGCTGCTTGTTAGACATTAAACTGGAGTTTGACTTTGTGCCTGCTGACTGTATTCACTGTGTTCACACCTTGATGGTGCTTTAAAGGCAAAGTCAGCTTATGCCACCTCCAGATTTTTTTCTCTCTTTATTTCCTCCCACCGATCTCATATCCCTTAACTGTATGCTCTAGCGGGAGAACGTATAAACGCAACAGTTTGAATGTTACAGCGTATTTAAGACAGCTTGGACGTGACGGTTGTGACAGACGTTTTATACTGTAGTTTGGATGGAGTGGGTGAATGAGTGAAAGGTTGGTTGGAAAATGTTGTTCTTGTGTGTTTTTGTAACTCCTGTATACTTGTTGATACTGAAGATGATTGAACTATATGTATTCATAGAAAAATTTTCAGAATTAAGAATATTGATATCACAGTTTTGCCTTAATTGTCAGAAGGTGACACCTGAAGTAATGTACATAGGATGCTTGATCAGTTTGCTACAAATTATGAGAATAAAAAAAATTCAAAAAAACTTTATAACTCAATGGATGTGCTGAGGTGCAATTTATTATAACATCCAACTCAAATGTGATTTTATTGTATTATATGTTTTACATTGACATTTGACAAACACATGAGAGTTATGGTTTGAGTTATATGAGTATATATATATATATATATATATATATATATATATATATATATATATATATATATATATATATATATATATATATATATATATATGTGTGTGTGTATATATTATATGTGTGTGTAAGCTTCCAGGGAAAACTCTGGCTGGACATTTGACCACTTTTTTATGGTAGAATTGGTAGGGGTCAATTAAATTTGCTGCTCTCCTGGAATGAACTTGACTTTTCAACAAAGTTAACATATCTCTAACAGACCATCAGATGACTTTCAGCTGCTTTGCGTGGTAATTAGGTCAAGTCTTTGGGAGAGTTATTCCAAAAGTATTAAATTAACCTGGCCCAGTTTCAGCTGTCCAGCTGATGGTCTGAGGTTTATCGTAGAATTAAAAGGTTTTCTGCTGTGTGCAATCTAGACGTTCCACTGGTGGCAAAACAAACCCAGAGCAGGATGGTAACACAACCATACTTTTGAGTTTGTACAATTTCTTTAAACTTTCCAAATGTTCACTCATTTGATTATAAAAGCTTTCCTCCAAAGGGTTATTTTTTCTTTATCCATGAAGCCACAACTCAAACTTGTTTTGAAAGTTTTGCTATTAAGCAAATACACTTTTGTTTTTGTTCATGACGATGTAAAACTCACTTATGGACAGAAATATGGGGGTTCTGTATAAAGTGCATGGGCCAGACCAGATTTCGGTACCACTCGAGGTGGCAAAATCTAGTCACAATTTTTGAAAGGGTGCATGTGCATAGAAAACATTTTGGTATGATAACCCGTCTGAAGTGTTTTGTCACAGTCATCAGCACATGAAGTTCATCACCCCTACAGGGAACTGGATTAGGTGCAGGTGAATATTCTACTTAAGGCTCATTTTCCAGACCAGAGAGTTGAAGAGACTGAAGAGGCTGGTCCAGAAAGCTGGTTCTGTGCTGGGAATAACTGGAGCTGCTGGAGCTGATTGTCCAAAAAAGAATGCTGCACAAGCTGATGAAGATGATGGAGGACTCTTCCCATCCTCTACACAACACAGTGAAGAACCAACAGTGTGTTCAGTGAGAGGCTTCTTCAGGTTCACTGCAAAACAGAAAGGTACATTCCTGAACTGTTACAGTCCTGTGAGTATTTCAGTTTTTTGTCATTTGTGTCAGGGTTGGTCCTTTCATGGACATGTACCTTTTCAAAAATTGCTACTAGATTCTGCCACCTTGAGTGGTTCCAATAAGTGAAATTTTGGACTTTGGCCCATGGCCTAAGAGCTCTTTGGGTTTTGTCTAGAACATCTGAGCTAATTTCCTCTCAGTTAATGATGACAGGTAAGTCTGGCAAAATGGCTCCATTTCCAAACACTGTTACCGTTCGTACACTGAAATGTTGTTATTTGTAAAAGGCCTCAAAAACGTTCTGATTTGGGTAAAGGTCCTATTTCTGAGATGCACAGTGAATCTCTTGGACTTTTTCACTATGTGTGTTAGCAAAAACATCCAAATTCCTCTCCTTTTGAGGGAGGCAGTAACTTCATGAATTGCGCTTGAATTTGTTACAACTACATGGGTTTAAAAAAAAGGAAAAGAAAAGAACCCACAGACATTATTTCATCATAGACTGTGATTTATTGCTGTTTTTTAATGAGCTAAGCAAACTTCAACTTTTTGGCAGTTGAAATAGAACAAATAATTAATTTTTATCAGTTCCCCTCATCGTTTCTCAGGGTTTTCCTCTTCTGAAATATTTGCCTCAATACTTGTAAAAAGTCTTTTTGCTTTACCACCCTAAGTATTTTCGCCAAAGCACGGACACAAGTTCAACATGTCAAAGATGTTTTTTAAATAATGCCTCGGTGACATCTGGTCAGTCCGTTCAATAGAGCCACTTTAAATGTTGTACTAATGATGAGTTTCACAAGTGACAGGATGTAAACATTTTTAAGTTCTAAAAGATATTCTTAACTTTTCTCCTTTTCCTTCACAAAGCAACTCACTGCAAGCAGCAGGTTAGACTGTGGTGTTGCTGCCTGAATGAGGAGTATTAAGGGGCCCCCCAAGATTGATGGGGCCCTTAATCGAATGTGATTCCAGACCAAGTTGCATGTAGTGTGGTTGTTTGTTCCAATCTGCCATACTTTGCTTTAACAGAAATAGCACACTGGGCCACTGTCTCAGTTTTTAATGTTTTTTCAAACTTTTTCCCTCAACTACAAATCGAGTTTGTTCACTTGCAGGTTGATCATCTCATGGTGTTTGCCACCAGATGACGCTCCTGCTCCACACTGCGCATTCGAGGAAGCCACTGAGCTGTGGAACAAATGTGGACCTGTTTACAATGGTTTGGGCCTGTGCAGGTCCACAAAGTTTAAAGGCTACACAAAGACTCGAGTCGATAACTGTCCGCGGCTCCCAGTGCATCTCAGATAAAAGCGCCAAATTACCGCATAATCCTCCAGCATGTTGTGCGTGTTTTTACGCAAACGCATTGTGTCAACGTGTGCAAACTGCATACTGTTATTTTTTTCTTTTTCTTGTCAGAGAACTTGCTCACATGTCATAAAGCCACTGTAAACTTGAGCCACAGAATATACAGTAATCCGTCATGTATGACGCAAGTATAATGTAGCTACAATCTTAATTGAAAATAACCAAAAGCTGTCTGATCAAAAATAAATGAATAAATAAATAAAAATTCAACAGATATTTGTGCCCCTTGAACTGAAAATTGAAAACAATCCATCACCTGCTTCGGTGGCTTCCACAAAACATCTTGTTACGCTGATACCGTGCACACTCTTGTTCTCCGTTTGAACAAGTTCATAGGCTGTTCAGGTGAGTCTGTAAAACAATTAGTTTCTTTTTTTTTAAAGAAAGTACACTGGAGTTCATTACAAATATCTCAGACTGAGCAAAAACCTCATTCAAAGGCATTCCCTTAGCACCAGCGGCGGCTCCCGCAAGGATCTCTTCCATGTCTGCGCAGTTCATTATTTCTAGACCTTTGACACTGCTTGTGTATGGGCCGAGAATTAAAAAGGCGTATTCTCAGCACGCTGAAAAAGGCAAGCAGGGCACGGTGCGCGCGTTGAATATTCAATTAGAGATGGGGGGACTGAGGGAAAGTGAAGCTGCGTGCCAGTCCTTCATCTAACACTACTGATTAGCTGTTAAACAGATTATATACAGCTGAGTGGGTTCAAATGTTGCAGCAGAAAACAGCCGGAGTTCAAGGCAATGACGAGCTGTTTCCGTCTTTACAGCCGCTTCAAAACATTTTGTCTTCAACATCAGATCCACAATGAGACTGTTGCTGTGCTACTTTTTGTAACAGTCATTTTGTAAGAAAAAAAGGATTGTTTCCAGTCCTATAGTCGAGCTGGTAATATGAACACTAAATGCAGAGGAAAATATGTTATTGAGCGGATGGAATATTTCACTGCGTGCCTGATGTTTGGGAGAGGAATAAAATTGTTTCCAAACTTTTTGCTATTTCAATACCACACAAACACGCTCTCACTTTTGTACTTGCTGTTCTAAACCTCATTTAGACCTATTTACACGGAGAAACAACATAAAAACAAACAAAATAATAAAGGGAAAAGAAACACTATTTGCCATATTTGTGTACAGATACAGATTTTCCAATAAGTCTTTTTAAGAAAATCCAGTTGTAAAGTCTATATACAATAACCCAGTTCTCTTTATTGCCAGACGACGTTGTGAGTCTGGGGAGCTCACTTTTGTCCTTTAAAAATACATAAACAGTTAAAAATTGTAAACTTATTAACGTGTCTAAAAGTTTACAAACTGATCTGTAAACGTATTATGTCAACTAGTTAAGTTTTATCACTCATTTCTATTAAGTTGGATACGTTTAAAGTTGTTGAATGTGCAGTGCCACACCAAGCCACGCGGGTCCAAAAGAGCTCTCATTGAGAAGCCACGTGTCCGTTTCCAAAGCCTCTCCAACTTAACCACCTCCTTTGTACGACTAACCCACATCGGCAGCGTCCCTCCACATAAAGGGATTTGCAATTTCAAGATATTTCAGCTTAAATGTTTTTGACAGTTCCCTCGCTTTTACCTCGGCTTGGTTATTTTAACTGTGCCAAATGGGTCACCTTGGGTTGCTGTCTGCGCGCAAAGGGCTTTTGCGCGCATTCAGTCTGAATTTTTTCCAACTTTCCTTGACGGGGAAACCAGCTGCTGGTCGTGAAAAGACGGCTTATTAATTGTCCTTTGTCATGCAGAATTGCTTGATTTCTAAAGAAACGTACAAAGGCTCTTTTTCAGGATTCAAGTATTTTGTTTCGTGCGTATTTTCAAACCATCGAATCAGCTGCAGCGCCGCGCCGTCTACCAGACTCTCAGGTACTGACTGCCTGCTCCCTTTGTCCCCTTTTAATGCTGTTGTAAATCGTGCAGACTGATTTGTTACAAGCTGTTCTTTTAATCTGATAGATAAGAGACATGTCAAAGAAAAGCCGTAAATAAAAAATTAGCCAGAATAAAGACAAGGGCGAGTCTGCTAGATGGGCGCCTGTTGACTCAAGCGGCTCTCCAGCGTCAGGGGAGCCCTCTCCTCAGCTCCGTCAAGGTTACGTCCACAATTCCCCTTTCTTCTTTTTAAAAAGACACCGTAGTCCTTTTTGCTTCAATGAATTGATCGGCACAAAATTAAGAATAAATAAATTGAGCATTTGGAGCACCGAGCGTATAAGCTCCCCCAGGGCGCATACCCCCGGGCTATTGAATGGATAAAGGGCGCTTTGCAGAGGACGTTGTGAGCAAAATGGGGCTCTATGGTGCAATTAACAAAATAGTCTAATCCCATATCTTAACAAATGCAAATATTAGAGTTTTGTTAAAATGTTTAAGTGAACAATTAAATGAAAGTTTACTAGTTAAACTTCACATCCAAAACAGGCACACTGATGCAGATTATGTTCTCCACTCAATTTAAGAACAGATTTCCCTGTCTTTAGGAAAGTTTAGAAATGTGTTCATAGTGGGGTAAATATCATTTAAAGTCCATTCAACAGAAGAAATATATTTTTAACAGTCAAGCTCCCGTCAGAGAACAGTTGTAGCGGTGCGTAAAGTAGCCGAGGAAAAGGCTGATAGACCAAAATCTAGCCTTGGCTTTATAGGATAATATCTTCTTTTCAACCATTAATATATTTTTTTAACTGGACATAAAGATACATATAAGGTGCTTTAAAAAAAATAAAGAAAAAAAAACTTTTCACAAAAACATAGATTAGATATTTTGAGGATGCTGGGTGTTATTAAACTTGGCACATTTTATTCAGTTTTTACGGTTTCAAAGATATAAATGAATTACATACTGTTAAGTCATTTAGTGTTTTGCTATTTCAAATATAATTCTGACCTAGCTGGGAATGTTTGCATAAGCGTTAAAATGCACCTGCAGCTCATAAAGCCGACAATAAACTGCTGCGCTCACAATGGGCATAATCTGGGTCATGGACACCAAATTGTGTCCTTCCCTCATTTATTTTCATGTTAGATCGATATCTTAAGAAATGCACTGTCTTGATGCACCATTATACACTCACAGAGATTATTAACTCAGTCGCACGAGACAGATCATTTCAGCTGGGATGAAACATGAAAAGAGCTCCAAAGGGCCAGAGCAGGCAGCGATATCTGGGTTGAGTGGCCCTCGGGGAATGCACACAAGAGGACCACATATAATAATGCTTTTATCACTTCGGCCTGATAAAGGTTGTCAAGTGTTTAGTCTACCCGCTTAGTCTATATAATCTAATGTGCTTCTAAGACATGCAAAAATATTTTGGTCGCCTGTTGGAAGGAAAGGCAGTAAAAACAGCAACAACAAAAAAAAAAAAAACAGAAAATAATTATTAATAAACAATTGTTTATGCCTTTAATATCTTTTCATGATCACATCACATAGCTCATAGAGGACTTTTAGTTCCTCGAGTGACTATTTTAAAACAAATTTATTTCTATTTGACCTGAAACTTAGTCTTGTGTCTGAAAAGCGCAATAATGCACAGGATACCCGCGCTCTTTTATAAAGCCGCAGCCATCAACAGTTTATAACAATCCATGTTATTACTATATTTGGCCAAACACTACCACATATGTGAAATAATATAATTTTCCTCTAACTATTCATATATGTATATATTTTTTTAGTCTACACATATAGTTTTTGCCAAATATTCCAATCAGAATCAGCAACCCAAAAGAATGCGCGCTTCTGTGCGCAATCTGTGGTGCGCAAAATTCCCATGAAATTCACAAAACAACGTAGTCTAAGCCTCAGAAATATTTTTATTTAAGTATCAACATTTTTAAATAAATAAATACTTTTCAATTACACTCAAGATATAATTTCAGAGTGGTGTCAGTCATGTGACAGTGGTGGAATTTTATCTCCATCTTGCCGTATTTTAAGGCAACTCCATCCACAGCATGAATCTAACCGGTACTCACCAAGTGTGGTACAAAATACTGTTTTCCCCAAAATATTAATAAACAATGTTGGTATTATTTGGGGGAGGGGGGGGGGAGGGGGTTTTTACAAATATGCCTACCATACTCATTTGATTGGCAACAACAATTGACTGTTTTCAGAAAAAAACTACATACAAAACGTACAACATGTATACAGCTTTACAATCATTCAGGGACTGCAGCACCCTGATTAAATATGATCTGTTTATGTACAATTCACTGAAAGGAGTGGAACAGTCTGTCTTTCTTTCTTGGCTGTATGCAAAGTAATTTGAAAGCACAATCTTTCAGAGAACAGTTCAGAGGGGAGTTCATGGGGAAACGGACAGGTCCACATCCTCCTTCTCGGACGAGGAGGGAGATATGGGAATATCATCGTCCTCTTCCTCCGAGCATCTCGTGGCTGACAGAGACGAGCACTTGCAGTTATGTGATCCAGTCCTTTGGCCGCTGCTCTTGCCTTCTTTTTTGTGCTTCACTCTGCGGTTCTGGAACCAGATTTTCACCTGCTTCTCAGACAAGTTCAGGTACGTGGCTATCTCGATGCGCCTCAGTCTGGAGAGGTACATGTTGGAGGTAAACTCTCGCTCCAGCTCCAAAAGTTGTGTGCTGGTAAAGGCGGTGCGCATGCGCTTGCTGCTCTGAAGTTTTCCGTTGCTGTTGTCTGTAAAAAAAAATAAAATAAAATAATAATAAAGCCTGTCAGTAACAGCAACTTTATGAAAACAAAAGAAATACTTCGTTGCTCCTACCGGTAAAATGTGAAAACACGTTTACTTACCAATGGAGATGCAGTGGAACTGCCGCGGGTCTGAAACTGAGTACGCAGCTTGGTAAATCCCAGGTCCATGACTGAGGTTGACGCTGTTGGATGAAGAGTGTTGCCTTGACAGAGTGGAATGGCAGTACTGTGAAGTGAAGGGAGGAAACGATGCTTTGAGAAGCGGGAGTGTCGGTGGTGAAGGATGGAGTTGGGAAGCTGCCATGCACAGCGGACAGAAGCACAGTAGCCCGGCTTTCCTGGAGTGGCATGAGCCCGGCAGCCCGTGCGGGTGGTGAGGCGAGTGCACGGCGTACGGGAATAAAGGTGTGCTATTCTCATTTCCCTTGTCGTTTGCCTCCCTTAAAATCAAGGAATCCACTAGAAAAGACCTCGGCATGGTTGCAAACTTGTTGCTCAGCGTGGTTGAAGTTTGTGCCGCGGTGCGTCGGTGGTTGCGTCAGTGTGCTCTCCTCGGGACGGTGGACAGCGAAGTGGTGCTGAAGACGCACAGACTCTCCTTAAATAGCTGCCGTGGACTCGGTTCGGCCATGTGACGGTTACGCTGCAAGCGGCCAAGAGCTCTCAATAGGGTTTTGTGCCTTTCTCTCGGCATTCCCACTGCACGCTTCCCCATTATTTCACTTGTTAACTAAATGAACTGCATAATGTAGTCTATTCTTGTCAGCCCCACCCACGCCGCAAGAAGCGGCACTGCCCATTCTCCCTTTTATCATCACTCTCATTTTATCATAGAGAAGAGCTTAAATTTGTGGGAGAAAACATTTCTGCCACATTTGGAAAGCCGGTGTTTGGTTAAGTTTCATCTAAAAAAAAAATTAGTCTTCACATCCTAAGAAGGGAATGAAAGGAGGGAGACGTAACTAGACTTAATAACAACAGGTAAACGAGAGTAATCTTTATATCAGTTGCTTTAAATGGTGATTTAAACTGTGATTTTATGAGTGATTAAAGCCAGTGAATCGAATTCTTTTTAGCCAACACCAACAACTATTATGAAATTTACGCTTTTATGTTTTTCTGCACTTGTGTGGCTTCACTTGACAGTGCTGTGTATAAACAAACGCAACAGCTGAATGTAAAGTTTATGCATATCCATTTTAGGGTTAATGTGTCATTTCTGGGCACAAATAAAAGGGACAAGTCATTGCCTGAAGGCAGTGCTGTTAAAGAGCAGTGATTAATTCCTTTGCTCGGGCCCCTGCCGAGTCGGGGGAAAGAATATGTAAAAATAACCAGGTTTTCACTCTGCGGCCCTTATTGAATGTCATTGTGGAGGGTTTTCAATGAGAGAGAAAGAGAGTCGAATTAAAGTGTGTGACAGCGGCGGATAGGCGCAACAAAGGCGACTCTGTCATAGAGGAGCCCTGTGCGCTGCGCGTGAAGCCCCCGCCTCGCGCTCTGATTGAATTAAGTAATAGGAAAACATTTTCTTTCACTTTAGCAGTTTTTGAAGGAGACCTTCAAAGAGACCGGAGCCGTAATATGTGAGTTAATAGTTGAATGTGATTTATTTACATCACAGCTTCTCACTTGAAGTCAAATACAAACAATCATGAAAACGCAACATAAATGAGACAAACATATTCATTTAGGTCCATAAGCCTACTATTTAAAATCAGAAAAGTTTCGTCTCTGCTATACAGTGCAATATTCAGTTGTGCATTTTTTTTCTGTGAGTGTGTGCATGTCTGCTTTCAACACGATTCTCCACATAACTCCAGTTCCAAAGCATGCCCACATCAGTGTGATGCTATCTGTTTTCTCCTCGTGAAAGAGGCTTAATGTTGTGAGCATCACACCACTAATCTTGTAATTATGTTGCGCCATTAAAGTAGGAACAAATAAGGAGCAGTTAAACCGTTTAACGAGATCCAGTCAGAAGGTCACAAACCTGTTGGATCGGTAAGAGCCACTTTCATTTTCCTATTAGTCTGTCTTTTCATTTCCTGCAATGAATTATCCATTATTTGTCTGTCAATCTTTATGCAAAACCTGTGAAAACAAATGTTGCATTTATTCGGGCTTTTAAACAAAGTAATAGGCTATGTTAAAAAAGTACATTATAATCTGCCATTAAAGACACTATCAGAAAAAAACAGTCACATTATGCGCTGAAGCTTAACAGAAATACTGAGAATATTTGTCATCAAGGCTTCAGATCTAAAGTAATCTCTTTTTCCTGCGGCAGGTAGGCTATCTGTACGTGGGGGCAGATTGGTGCCCGTTGCTCAACATAAAGATATTATCAAAGGCCCTAATTTTCAAATTATGTACAGCAGTCATCCTGTGGATAGGAATAGTGGTTTCATGGGTCGTCACGCAGGGAGGTTCATCCTAATTTGCAATCCCAACTGGAGACTGACAAATAGTTTTGACCTCCCTCTGGAGGCGCGGGCCAGAAGTGCAAAGAATCTCATTCTCCGTAATCACTTGTTACTGAGATAAATAATCGAGGAAAATAGCTCTCTCACACTGTAACGACTCGGATGAATTTCTGCACAAGCTCCAAGCTAAATAAATAAATATACATCTATAGCCACTTATGATAATGCGTCATCACACTCATATCTGTGGGATTTATTTATTTTTTTGTCACTCGGGCATCGAGACAGACTGATTCTGCATCGCTCCATGTGTTCAGCATACAGCTGTGGGCTGGCAAAGCTCCTTAACATGAATGTTTGATAGAGGGGGAAGCAATGCCCCTGAAATAGTAAATTATTTATAAGATATTAAGTTGGAACAATTGCCATCACTCAAATTCATCCCTGATGATAACACTGACCAGTGCCTGCTGTGCCGTTGGTGAAGCACATTTTCAGGGGGCTTTTTACACAATTATACCAAAGATCTCGTGCCTGATGACATAAAGAGAGCAGTCTGTTTATGGAGATGTAGTCAATATCTCCTTTTCTTTTTGATATGAATAATTCATAGTTTAAGACACTATCCCCCCGCACTTAATATGTACACACACTTAAACACCCACACATCTCTAATACAAATGATGGTTTTAGCTGACAGTGTAACAGGATTTAAGGTCCCAGTGGGGCTTGGCCCAGCCGCGGATGGGCGCTGTGACTGTCGACGTGACACAGAGGGCCGGCTGCCCCTCCTAATCTGCCCCTGAGGCAACATCACAGGCTGCAGATCCCGCTGCACCTCCATGGACTCACAAAGGCCTGATTATCATTCATATGCTCACTAGAAACACCAGCCCAATAGATAACAGATGACACGTAAGTACCAGCTGAATGGTGCAATATGTTTAGGCTGCTGGAGTCTATAGGGACTAATGAATCCTTAAGAGAGGAGGAGACGGACAAAGAGATGCTGTCAGTTGACGGTGCATTAAGTGACAGATATAAGGCTCCACAGGTGAATTTGGACTTGACTGAACAAAAGAAGAAACTGTTTTTGCTTCTGTTTTCTTTCAAGTAACGACTGATAACATCTAAACATGGAGATTGTTTCAGTTATTATTTTAATTAGAGTTGAGGGTGTAATCATTTAGAGATAAAGGCAAATCCTGACTGAGAAAAAAAAAACTCTCAAATAGATCAAATATAAACTCTTCTTTGGCTAGTTATGAAAAAATTTGTGGCACTTTAAAGTATTACAAATAAATGGACATTTTTCAATAGACAAGAAATGGAGCATATCTCATATTTTTTATCTTCATTAAATGTGTTTGAACTGTGCTTTTTGTCTTAGAAAAGAATGCTGGTTTCTTTCAGACAGCTTGTAATTTGCCAGTTTATATTTGGTAGAATCTTTATTTAACTTTAACAAATAATATTTGAAAGCAGAAAAGTTCACAGTTGTTCCTGGATTAACCAATTTTTTCATGTTTATAGTTTCACTACAACAGAACAGTAAAATTCACCAAACATAAAATCTTTACAGTGTCTGTGTCACTGTAAATTAGGTTAATAATCCCTTCTATCAATTGAATGTATTTATTCATTATTGTTTTAGTCAGTTAACACCAATCTGAACTGTAATGAAAAGAATTTGAGCGCTTTTTATTCTCTATTAATTTAATAGGCTTGTTTGACTTTTTTTCACAAGCAACAGAAAAAATGATTTTATATTGGTATGAATTTGTGTTAAAGGCCAGGATTGCTCAAATGGGGTTGAAAGATGTCTTTCTATCCAATCTAACTGTAGTTAAGTAATATATGTATTCTACTAAAACTGAACATTTGCTGTTACCTTCTGGCAACATCATACCACTAAAAATTCTGTATATCATCTGTATATGTACGTAGGTACTTTCTTTGGTAGTATTTTCACATGCTTTTGTGTAATTGATCCTTTTTTTTTCTCTCTTTTTTTTTCAGTTTTCATACTCAACTCCAGTCTGTATTAAAGCAAGACCAGTTAACATTAACAAATGGTTGGACAATGACAGTGACATTTCTGCATCAGTATATTTATGGAGGCTGCAGAATTTGGAGAATTAAATCCGTCTCACATGTCTGGTTACATTCATTACACAAACTTCAAACTACAAACTCTTCCACCAAAAAGACAAACAAAAAACAAACCAAAAAGAAAGAAAAAATAAAATAAAATAACTTTAAATCATATTTTTATGTGACTTTGTCAAATAATGCATCATAATTCCTGTTCCAGCCAGTGAGGACCACCGTGCCTAATTGGAAAGCAGTAAGAGAGAATTACTGAAAGAATCACAGTGTAAGAATCAAATGTTATGGAGGGAGATTTCATGTCTCCTCAGGAATCTGAAATGCAAAAAACAGCCTGAAAAGATACAACAGAGGGCATCTTTTCCCAGAGTTCTCTTAACTCAGTTTATTCCTCCAATTCAGGGTGGTGTGGGGGCTGGAACTCATCCCAGCTGCTATCAGGTAGGATACACCCCTGGACAGGTCCACAGTCCATCACAGGAGACAAACATCCATTCACATTCACACACACTGAAAACTTAGTTAACGTGACATGCATCTTTCTGAACCTACAAGCATAGAGAAAACATACAAAACGCCATCCATCTCGTTAAACATTTACTGCTTTAATAATCAAAACATACTATAAAAAAAATCTCCAGCAGCATTAAACTGAATCAAATGAAAACACATCAACAGAAATATACTGTTGTGCATTAACTTTTAACACTCATAAGATTAAAAAGCATCCCCCCATAACTGCATTGCTTATTTGTTAAAGTAAAAACGCGTCCATATTGGAGTTCAGTGCAGTAGAAATCAGACCACTTTTCACGACTGAGAATCAAACCTTCTATTTTTATCACTTTATGTTGATGACAACTTTAATGTCTATATGGATGACGCCAGCAAAGATGCTCTGCCATTGGCTACTTAATAAAGACTGTATCATACCTAAATATGCTGGACTGGACTTAAATCAGGGGACATATTTAGTCAGGATTGTTTTTCTTTAGACACTCTTGTGTGATTTTGCCTGTGTTTTGAAAAATACGTTGGCATTTTCCTCTTCTACCAACACTTCAGGACATCATCTTTGTCTACCCACACGAATTCATGAATCTGTCAAAAAATGTCACATTTCTGTTATCTTTTGTCTTAATTTAGCCTCATACTGTATAGCCACAGTCCCTTTTCCATGACTCCTTATCATGATTATCATGATTGCACATTTACAGTCATCCTTGTCTGGTTTACATGAGAACCACACAAACTTTTCCCCCTTTTCTAAAGAAATTATAACCAATTTATAACCTCTATATTCATCCAACTTCACCGGCTCTTGGTACAATACCACATCCACTGTAAAACCTCCTTCTCACATACAAAGCTCTCCACCATATAGCTCCTGCTTACCTCTGCAACCTCCTCCAAGAATACAACTTCTCCCACACCCTCCACTCAACCTCTGCTGGACTGACCATTTCCACATCATGCCACAGCATCATGGGCGCTTTTATTATCTGTAAAGAGACCTCGGAAAGCTTGAAAGTCACCAGCAAATAAAATGTATTGTTGTTGTTATTATTATTATTATTAATATTATTATTATTATTATTATTATTATTATTATTATTATTATTTTATTATTATTTATGTCTGCTTTTTTCATGATTCATTACATTTTCTTGTTGAAGAAAAATTTTGGATTTATCCATTTTATTGCAGGGCAATCAGTAAAATTCATAACTGATTATTAGTTTGTTCATAGCTTTTTGAAATTTCACAATCAGATTTTTTGTTCCTTTGTCATTTTTTTCCCACATAAAAAGCAGAAATGCAATTAGATACTAGGCTGTAAACTGAAAATGTTCAGGTGTGCACGTCAGTGTTTAACCCTATTCGTGCAGCTAGGCTTTTCAGTAAATTAACAAAAATCAATGTCAGCTATTCCAGTTGTCTTCATATCTGTTGAAGAGTTTTTACGTGGAGATCTGAATTTTCAAACTTTATAATTGATTACAGGAGTAATCTATTATCTATTTGTCTGAATAAAATGCTGCGGTTATTAGGAGGGGACTCAGGTTTTTTTTTTTAAAGAGATAATTCATACATGTGAAATTCTGATTTAAACTGTACATACAGTATATATTCTTCAACAAAAATGGGCCTAACAGGAAAATTTTTCATACTACACGAATAATCCTAATAAGGAGAAAAGAAACAAGACTCCAAGGAACACTGCAGAGCTGGTGTCACTACATGCTCGAGGAAAAAAAAGTCTGTTTCATTCTGCAATTTCTAAAACACTTTTTGACTAATATTACCCTGTGTTCCAAATTTATTCCTCCGTCTGCTGTGTAGAGCCTCTCTGATGTGGTTGAGTCCAGGTCAAGTGCTGTTGCTAGGTGCATCTTCACAGCTATGTCTGTCTCCACGCAAATGGCTACACCTCAGTCATCACAAGGTAATATGTAGTTATTGAACACCTAGATATGGCACATAAAGAAAACCCAGATGCCTGGTAAATAGCTGTGTTGTGGATGAAAGATCATATTGATGAAGAAATATTCATGTCATTATGAAGATGACAGATGAAGATGAAGAAATTGAAAGAGTCTTCAAGATATGTGATGATACAAAAAGTATCAAAGTGAGTCAACAACACTGCACAAGTTGCATCCATCTATATATGTCACATTTGCAGCTGCAACACCGTGTCAGTTAAAACACCAACAACACATGAACTTTAGAAAGCACGTGCATGTTTTCAGCCCAGTTGCAGTAATATCCCAATCACTCCCCTAAAACAGGACAAGCTAAAAAAAAACAAAAAAAACAAACAAACTGAAGAGAAAGAGAAAAAGAAAACCTTGCATTTGCACTGCATGCTCAGACTCGTCCTTTGCTTACTGTATGTGGGGAGGCACATAAGGAAGGCGCAGGTAGGATTCAGTCCCCACACTCCCAGGTGAGAGTCACGCAGAGTTACCAGTCAGCAAACGGGGTATTCTTTTAGCCAAGCTGCCATGATCAATCTGAGGCATAGTGACAGGACCCCACACTGTCACACTTAGATGACCTTCTGTCCTGCTGACAACATCTGGACCACGGGCACGGCACTCCTGTCTGCAAATTATTCAGCACATTTACGCCTATAAGAGGATGATCACAGGAAAAAGAACAGACAGACTGGAAAGCTAATGATTTAACTAAAAGACCAAATAAGTTGTTATTTTGTGTTGTGAATGTGTTGCACATAGATGATCCAAAAATAGGCATAAATAATTGAAGTTGGTATCTTTTTTTAAAATCTGTTGATTAATTATTTAATCATAATACTGTTTTATGCTTTATATATGTTTAGATAGCAAAGAGGAAGAAACATTTTCACTGTTAAACATCTGAGGTTTACTGACCTTTCGGATAGTATAGGAGGACATGTAGGTCACAAGGATATATTTTTAATAGAACCTCAAGAAATGGTGACATCACTGTAACAGGCTCTTATGTCCATTCTGACTACAGAAAGACTCTTAAGGGACAGTCAGAGTGATAAAGGATCAACAAGTTAAGGATAAAGGATATATGAAGAATGTATAATGTATATGGCTTCATTCTGGAAAGATCAAGGATGTGCCTGTATAAAAATTAAACTAACACCTTTAAAATAAATGTTATCTTAATTGTTTTACTGTTAGAAATACAAAAAATGATAACAGCACTGAATGATGAAATTGCAGATATTCAAATTGAAAAAGAAAAATAGTTGTTTAATGAAAAAAATACATTAGAATTTTGTTTTTTCTTATACATCTCCACCTCAGCAGCTAACTCAGGAGGAGACACTGACTCCCCAGGGTCACTCACTAGAGTGCCCTCCACCGCATCCATATGCTGTACTGTGTCCACACCAGGCCCCCCCACAGCAACCAACTGCTCCACCAAACTAGCCTTACTAGTCTTACTTTTGGAGGCCTGTGGAATCTGAAGCTGAGAATGTCCTGCAGTCAGAAGGTCGAATATGCAGCAGCAATCCAATGCTTCACAAAAGGGAGAAGCAAAACCCTCAAGGCCCCAAGACACCTCAGAACAAACTAACACCACAGGAAAACCAGCAACTAGGGAAAAATATCCCGGACGAGCCACCACTTTGTTACGTAACCATATATACAATACTGTATACACGTTACACAAATGTTTGGTTTACAAAACCATGACTCATGTTACATATTTAAAAAGTTATTTCACTGTGGTTGCACATATGAATACATGTCTAATGGAGGAGATGTGATCGTCACAGGCAGGAATGATTTCGTGGCATTTAATTCTGCATCAGGGTTGGATGGGTGTGTTGCTAAACATTCTCCGGTGACTGACATGCACATTATGGGATGAGTAGTGGACGTTGTCCAAAATCATCCTCAACTTACATGGCATCTACTGTGACATGCCCCACCAGAGAGTTCAGTTCCACCCCAACAACATTTCTGGTATTGCAGATCAGTTTGTTGAGTGTGTTTGCATCTGCAGCCTTTAGTCTGCATGAATAATCAAGAAAGGCCACATTAGACTCATGAAACATCTTGAGCACCATCCAACAGATATTGTAAGATCTCAGCCATCTCCAAAAATAGATAGATCTCTGCCCCCCCCCCCCCCCTAATTTATTGGATTTTGCATGAGATATTTTTTAAAAAAACATACACCTTCTCTATACTAACCTCCTGGATGGAAATGGGAACCACTATGTGTCCTGGTCCTCCACTAGTCCACCCGTCCCTTGGTCTTTGTTACATACAGCAGTTGATGGTCCAATAATTGTCTAAAAGACTTATCAGCCTTTGCAGTCATTGAAATCCATAGCATGGAAAGTACAATGATGGATCTTATGGGTTTTACATGCAGTTAAGACAAACTCTAAGCTGGAAAACAGCGTGAATTGACAGCAGCATACGAGTCATTGTAAAAATAAGTACATTCATCAACATTCTGATAGTTTGTTTCTTGGATTTCTCATCATAATTTATTAATTGCCATAGTTTTGACATGCCTGTCTCACTCCATCAACACCCAAGTGCATTCCAACTTGTGTTCATTCAAAAAAGAAGGCCTCTTTATTTTTGTGGTCATAGCATTCTGCTGGCAGTGAACTGGGTACAAATGGGTATTATTCAGAGTGATGAGATTCATTTGGGGTTTTGTCAGGACTTAGAGTAGTGTGAAAGTTGATGTCAGTGGACCCCTGGCCTAGATCGGCTCAAAGCCAGTGTGTTAGTTTCTATGGTAATGGAGAAATAGTAACTACCTCCCAGCAGCGTCCCGCCGCGTGTCGCCTCCTCAATAGAGTGCATCTGCAGAAAATAGGGGACCCTGTGAGATGGGCAGTGACCCGTCATCACACCGACTCTCACATATATGGTCATATATAGACACTGAATTAGCCTAAAGCTCTCTTTCACACTGCTTACGTCATAACTCTTGAGAGAAAGTTGAGACTGGGCCATATATTCCCTGTTTTGATAAAAGCGGAGTGTGAGACAGAGTAAAAAGCCGTCGCAAAGGTCATTAGGATGAAGGGGGGATGAAATGCAACAACTGAATGGGGGGAAAAAATTCAACAAAAGCTTACTCCAAATCACAATACCTCCAATAGAAATTAGAGAAGAAAAGGGGAAATTAAGTTATGAAAATCATACCGGGGGTTTGCTTTTACTCATGCAAATGCACTTAAACTTTTTGTTCACTACTCTGCAGTGTTGCTCTCACCCAGGAGACAGACACATTTCTGCTACATGTACAGTTAAGTACTTGGAAAAGAGATCCCTACGACAGATTTAAGGGGAAAAAAGTCCTCTTTCTTATTAAGAAGGCCCGACATTTCCTCACAGCAAATGTTAGAGAAAAAGCACAACCAAAGTCTACGAAATTTAGGTGTTTTTAATGTCAGTGTGTTGACAGTCAGACCTTTGTATTGTAGAAAAAGAAAACAATTCCAAGACAATTGTGACTGCCAAAAGGAGGCTAATGTGAGATGAATGGAGAGGAAATGGGCCAAACTGCAGGAGGTCATTAATGAGAAAGCAATAAACTTAAAGGAATCAGTGGGTTTATTTTCAGCTTCTTTTAAGGCCTTCGCCTGTTTTTCCTGCAGCTCATTCTCCTCCTGGTCTTCAGGGGGGATACACTGATGGAGTAATCATGAACTGCTGAGCTGGAAATGAGTAAGTAATGATTACACAAGTAGAATTTGTGGGGGTGTTTATCTCCCCCTTTCACTACTGCGCTAACTCTCTGACCTCACTCCTCCGTAACTCTTACCCCCCTCAGTGATTTCCCATGGGCCTCCTATTGATTCAATTAAGTGAGCACACAAATACCGTATGCTTTTTCTCAACCAACCACAAAACGGCCAGACAGCTGCATCAAGTACACTGATGCAGCTAATTTTTTTTACAGCATGACAATTGAAATTGCTTTTAAAAAAATAATAACTTCTTCCTTTTTTAATAATTGCCCCTTTACCATTTTCAGGTTTAATTAGCTGTTGACCAGATATTACTGGAAACAGAGCATCAAACACTAATACTGGGAGCAAAAAAGTGAATGAAGGGAGGATCAGCAAAGTAAAGTGATGAAAAGGAGGGTGGAGTAACGAGGCACCATCAGAAACTGTTCAGTGCCATAATTCAGCTTTGTCCTCTCCACAATAATGTCTCCTACGTGTTGGCCTACAGCATTTGACTCTACGAAGAGAAATGAGGCAAACACATCGCAAAAGACGCTTTGCTTTCTTTTACTTTTGTAGTTGTGAGACTGTTCATGAATAGAGAAAAGGGAACAAAGAGGGCAGTGTGGATGAAGGCACTATCGCTGACATCCCCAGCACTTTGAAAAACTTGTCAGTGCAGACACTGAAGCAACTGCACTCTGTCACATTTGTGTACAAACCCCTTGAAAGGGCTTGCTGACCTGCCCATATCCCTTTATTGGGGTTCAAATGGCAAGAGGCATTCATTGTGTCTGGGAGAGTTCATTAAATTCATTGGTTTGACCCGTTATTTCTGGGCCAAAAGTCTACTGATTTGGAAAAATGTGAGTCAACCATATGCAATAGCCCACTGACCTCCGCAGGGTAACGAACCCTTTTGAAGAGCATTTCAAGGCTTTTTTATGAATAGGGTCAAAGGGGAAGTTTGAAGCATATCTATAGCAGAACCAATGGATTTACATCAAAAGGAAATTTGAAATCATCCAAAGATATTTAGACCTCTAATCGCTTTTTTTTTTTTTTTTTTGTTATTTCTGACCACAACACAGTTTCTAGTTTGAAATTTAATACAGATGTGGAGGAATCAGTAGTTAACTAAAGGTTTTAGAAATCAGTATAAGAACCAGGTTTGGTGGAAAAAAAGTTTAGGGAAAATTCTTATATCTTGTTCCCATAACATCAACACCTTTCAATGTAAATAGGATTATAAGAGAAGCTAAACTGTCAGGCTCAGTGTCAGGCACATTTTTCTCATTTATCCTTGTCATGAAGGCCCCAGCCACAGCGTCAAGATGTGTTGCAGACATATGTTCCAAATTGGAGAAATGATTTGAAATCAAGCTAAAATAATTCATATCTTTACACTGGTTGGTTTTACGGTAAACTTTTATTGTGAATAAATTTATGTTTTATTTGTTTCTTTACCTCTAGTTTTATTCTGGTGGAATACTTTTATGTTTTATATGCACTTGCATTGTTCTTCTGTCCTACAATATTTATGCTTTTTATTGCAAAGCACTCTGGCAAATATGGCTTTAGTGCCATATATAAGATATGAGCACTAAGCCAAATATGAAAAAATATGAGCTGTAGTGCTTGATTAAATTGCTAATCACATTGTTTTGAATTAAAGAGTCACATGGCAATAATGTCAGATTTCTAGGGAGTTTTTTTTTTTTTTTTAGATCTGTAGCATTTGTGTCTTTTGGTGACATTTAGAGAACGTGATTGGTTGAACACTTACAACCACTTAGCATTTAAGATGGCTTCTGATTGGTTAAAAACTATTTGCCTTAAAAGTCTAATACCAAACATTGAGAATAAATGTTTCTGCAACTTGTTGTGCTTCTTTGGATTTGTTACCCTTTCTCCTTCTTTCTAGAAAGATGTGCAAGCATCTCATTCAGTTTTGGTTATTAATTAGAAAAGCTCTCCTTCAGAAACACAGCACGGTTTTGAACTTGTGACCTCTGACATCAGAGTAGATGAAGTCATGTGAATTCCACAGCTGACCAGTGCAAAACATGAGCTGTGTTCGAAATCATCCACTCATCCACTCACTCCCTATTCCCTACATAGTGTATATGATGTAGTCCACTATATCATGTGCACTATGTAGGGAACGACGGGAGAAGATTTTGGACACTACATGGGGTGATGTCAGTAGATGCGCCAGGTATTGCTGTGACGTGCAGTAGCGGAACTTCAATAAAGTAAAAAAAAAAAAAAGACGTGCAGTAGCGGTAGCTAACAGGGATGAACCATACAGTAGGGGATGAACAACAGACAGAAATACCATTATTGTTAAAAGCTACACAACAACACCACTAAAGTAAATTTTGGTACTTTAATGTTACATTTATTTATACAAAAAGCTGCTTCGCCATTTTTCTTCTTCTGTGATCACAAAACACGGCCGCATTGCATTGTGGTATACGGGAGTAAAATGTAGGGTACATCGCTTGAACACTTACATTCGCTGTGCATTGTGGATATTTTATAGTGGACGATGTAGTGGATGAAAAGTAGTGCACAGAATTCGAACAACACTACACAAGCTTGGCAATTTTAAGAATGCTGCATCCCTCTGCAAGATATCTCACTATTTTTGACTTTTCGGAGCGTGTCAAGTCCCTCTTCTGACCCATTTTGCCAAAGGAAAGGAAGTTGCCTAATAATTCTGTTTGCCTAATACACCTGATATAGGGTATTGATGCCATTAGACCACACCCCTTCTCATTAGAGAGATGCACATCACCTGATAATGCTTAATTGGTAGTAGGCTTTCGGGCTATACAGCCTGGAGTAAGACAACATGCATAAAGAGGATGATGTGGTCAAAATACTCATTTGCCCAATAATTCTGCACTCCCTGTAGAATAATAAAAAGGTATTTAGAGGTGTTACTTTAACAACAGGTAACAACTGTTTTGGAACTAAGGAGATCAGTTGCCAGAGCTTTGGGAGAGAAACATTTTTCCATCCATATCTCTCATAAAGTACAGCATATTCGTCCTGATGTCCCAAATGTGTCCAGCACCCAGACTCCACGGCCATGCTGTAGTAATAAATGTGGTACACAGTTTAGCATTATATTACTGAAACATACAAAGACTTATTGCAAAAGATGTTGTCGAGATGGGAAGATGTTATTTTTTAAACTTGCATATTGCATATATAATATCTTAATCTTAAAACACAGTTGGCATCTTTCCAGCTGTGCAAGTTGCCAATCTCATACCATCAGGCAGGCTTTGGAACCCAGTGTTGATAAAAATAAATAAATAAATAAAAATAAGTCAAACAGTTCTTCTCTCTTCAGTCCGAAGTTGGGTCCTTCGGACCCAGTGCATTTTAGATAATGTCTCATTTTAAGTGCATGCTCATTGCATAATATTACTTTGCTTAATGAACAACTTCTAGACTTTTTTTTTTTTTTTTTCAAATTGCTAAACTTCATCCCACCATAACTTCTGAGAGACTCTGCTTCTCTAAGGTGCTCTTTTTATTTCCAGTCATGTATCTGACCTGCTGCCATTGAGTTTTATTAGCTACAATATGTTTTTCCATCTCCTGTTAGCACCACATCCTTTACCAGCCTGTTCTGCAGCTCATCCCAGCCATTTTGAGATGTGTTGCTGTTGCAATCAAATTCAAAGTGAATAAATACGGTGGAAAAATTTCTCGCTTCCATCATTTAACATATTTTCCTCATACAATCTTTATAACATGTATCTTTCTGTTATGAATTTATTAGAGTGGTAATCAAATTGTTTAAGATCTTTAAATTTAATGACCTTATATACAGTATATATATTTTATCTATTCATTAATCTATTTTTTCACTACATTTGCAAGCCACCACAACTTTTTTTTTTAAATTGGAGGGACCTGTTTGATATTTTGTTGCATCTTTGTTGTGATCCGGATGATTTGTTTGATAAGCACGAGTTCATCATTGGAATTTTGCAATAATAACAAAAAATATTTTGGCATTACCATTCCCCCTTCAGTGCACGTGTTCTACTTGTTTTCTCCACACATATTTACTCTTATATAATAATAATAATAAATAATAATAAATCCGATTTATATAGTGCTTTTCAAAAAGAACTCAAAGACGCTTATATAAATATATAAGACCTAAATTGGTTGAATTTGAACATGGCTGAAAAGCTGCGATTTTTCTGTGCATGTTTTTGTGCTTAAACAAGTAATCTCCGTACAATCACTCATTCATTATTGTTTGTCCTGTTTTTAAAACTCTGGGAGCTAAGTTCTGTATTCATTTTAGTGGATCCCTAAAACAACTACAGGTCTGTGTCTTTGTTTTATGTAACTTCTAGGAGGAGCCATTGTACAGCTGGTTTGCAGTTTCTGACTGTAAACCTACTTGTGAAGAAAAGAAGTCTGAGTTTGACCTGAAAAAAAAGGGTGCACCTTTTTTGTGCATATAACAATATTTTCTCTGAGCTCCATTGTCTGCAGTTGCTCATAATGAGCTGGTTTGAAGGCCACTAATGGCTGATGTGTTCAGGCTTCCTCAAGATTTATTCATCAAAAAGTATTTTAGGGTGGTGCCAAATGTAGCAGCTATTATCTGGAGTTTATCATTTTATGTAATAATCTGAGGAGAATTCTCAAAGTTTACAGATAGTTTACCCCAAATTATTTTCACTTCTATCAGCTGTTGTGGACATTGCAACACTTAAGTGTTTTAATACCATTTGAGAAAATGTACTTATTCATTCTGTGCAACTGTATCTGGCTTCAAAAAATACATATTAAAAGTATAGATTTTTTTTGCTCCTTCTTAATGTACAATGTATATTTTACATGGTACATGTTATAATTGGGCATTGTGGTAGGTATAAGGTCAGAGTTCACAATTGATCCTCTCACCCCTGGCAGGTGCAGCTCACAGGAGTGAGAGGAGGCGGCCCCTCATCTCTCCCACCTCTTCACGCTGCTCAGCAAGAGAAAGGGAGGAGTGTAAATGAGTGCACTCTAGAAAGCCATCACCTGCTCCCTCCACCCTAAAATCCCCTCTAACTCTGCCAGACAGAGATGTGCAACAACCATTGCTCAGATTTCTGTAACTGTGATGAATGAGAGAGACAGAGAGAAGGTGGACAGACAGACAGAGAGGAAAAATAGTTTAGGGAGGAAGGATTTTCAACTCTTACTATACTCTGATTTTGTGTTTTTATCTGTTTTGTTGTTTTGAGAACACATTCATCTGTAGCAAAATGTATATTTGTCATGCCTATAGAGGGAATTGAATTGGAGTGGAAAGCACATTGAGTTTGTGCGCACAGAGAGCCCAAGGAAGAGGTTGTGTATTGATGGGTGCCCCTCCCAGCTTCTCCCAGATTCCCCGTCTATTGTGACTTTGAGTGAATGTATCCTCTTGCTAAGGGCAGTGGAATGTGTCTTCTCAACTCGTGTGATGGATGGGGCCTTGTTTTGCACTCCTCCGCCCCTCCCTCTGAATCCTTCTTTCTCTCCCTCAGCCTTTGACTCTTTCATCACATCCTTTTATTCGGCACCAATAAAAGTCAGTGATTCTTCATCAGCTGTTGTGAGGATCTAAGGGCTGCTGTTATTTTTCATCAGGAGTGTGTCACACATCACTATTCAGCCCCTCCGTCACACAAATTCAGACATTGGCAAAGAGGCCGAAGCAGGTGGAGATACACCATCAATGAATTATTCAAATGAGACACTTGGCACGTCCTTTAAATTTAATTTAAATACTTGGTTAATGTTGTTTAGTGGGTTTCCTGCCATTAATGCATAAGGGTGATAGACTTTTTTCTTTTTTTTTCCTTTTTTTCTAAGCTTAAACAGGTTATCCTAGCAGAGAAAAAAGAACAAAACTTCCACCTGCTGCTGCTACTTCTAGAAAGGTAACACAGATGCATATTATAATATCATAAAAACATATTACATAAATAAAATTAAATAATAAATTACTACTGGGAAATAAGATACTATGTAGATATCAGTTGCAAGGAAATATGAGGAAATTGATATTGTAATTGTGTAATACAGTGGGTACGGAAAGTATTCAGACCCCTTTAAACTTTTCACTCTTTGGTTCATTGCAGCCATTTGCTAAAATAAAAAAAGTTTATTTTATTTCTCATTAATGTACACTCAGCACCCCATCTTGACAGAAAAAAGGAAATGTAGAAATTTTTGCCAATTTGTTAAAGGGACTTGAGGCAAGATTAAGAAACGAAACTCGCGACTGCCGCCTCACGTAGCTGCAGCCACGAGCCAAGACGTCACAGGAGCGTGCACAAACTGAAGTTAGTAGTTACACTTTTTAGTGGTCTTTCAGTTGATCTGGATCGTTTGCTGACGGCAGAAGAATCCATAACTATCGCTTACAGTGTTTGACTTTACCGCAACCGTATTCTTCCTGTATCAAAACTGCGGATGTAGCATCATTTGACGTCATGTCTGGAGGGCAGCACTGGAAATTCGGACACCGAATTGCAGCGCATTTTGCAGCACACAGCCTGTTCAAGGCAACGTAGAGAGACGTGGGTGAAAATGTTCTTTTTGGTATTTAGCGCTTCATCACCCATTAGTATAAAAAAAAATGGACATGCATGTTTGTTTGTTTTTTAATTCCTGTCTCTAGTCCCTTTAAGACCTTACAGCTCACAGTGCATGTCAGAGCAAATGACAATCATGAGGTCAAAGGAACTGTCCAAGGAGCTCAGAGACAGATTTGAATCAAGGCACAGATCTGGCCAAGGTGTCAAAAGGATTTCTGCAGCACTAAAGGTTCCTAAAAGCACCGTGGCCTCCATAGCCCTTAAATGAAAGAAGTTTGGGATGACCAGAACTCTTCCTAGACCCGGCCGTCCAGCCAAACTGAGCAATCGTGGGAGAAGAGCCTTGGTGAGAGAGGTAAAGAAGAACCTAAAGATCATTGTGGCTGAGCTCCAGAGATGCAGAAGGGAGATGAGGAGGAAGTTCCACAAAGTCAACCATTATTGCAGCCTCCACCAGTCGGGGCTTTCTGGCAGAATGGCCCAACAGAAGCCTCTCCTCAGTGGTTGCTTCACGAGCTAGTGGTCATGGCCGACTGCATTGCGGGGGGTCTGCTGAATCGGGGGATGCCTTGTCTGCTGCGTCCAAGAGTTGGGGATGGAGGGTGGGTGGGGTGGGGGGGAATGTGCCGGGGGCTTGGAGCTCGCGGCTCCTTCTCCAGTCCGGGCTATCACCCAGGAGGCTGGGTTTTGGTTGGGCCGCCTGGGTCGGATAGTGGGTCTGCTCCTGGGCGCTTGGGCCCTGGGCTCAGCGCTGTCCCTGCTCCGGGGGTGGTTGGTGCCCGGTGGGGTCGGCAGCTGCTGGTCTTGGTCCGCTGGTGCCTGGGTCCCAAGACCGCGGGGGGCTCCAGCTGGGGCCGCCTTTTGCCACCCTCTGGGGGATGCATGTCAGTTTCTTTGGGGAGGTAGCTGGGGTCTGGGCCTCTGGGTGGCTGTTGAGGGCCCAGGTCTCGGGCTTTGCGGGCTTCCCCCTCCTTGCAGAGACGAGGTTGCATCTGTATGACTGCATCACCATAGAGCACCCTTTATCATGCATGTTGACACTGTGACGCTGCTTCCCGTTGCGCTGACTAGGTTTTACCTCTTCTCTGCTTCCTGTTGCGCTGACTAGGTTTTACCTCTTCTCTGCTTCCCGTTGCGCTGACTAGGTTTTACCTCTTCTCTGCTTCCCATTGCGCTGACTAGGTTTTACCTCTTCTCTGCTACCTGTTGCGCTGACTAGGTATTACCTCTTCTCTGTGTAGTCCTGCGTGTGTTTGTATGATCTGAGGATATTCAAGCCACCCGCAGGTCCTCCTGTAGGGGATTGCTTGTTTTGTTTTGTTTTTCAACAGAGACCTTGGAATGTTGTTTAGGGGTTTCTGTACAAGATGCACCACTGAACTGTGTAAGTGGATCCATGTTTTCTCTCCTCTCTCTCTCTCTCTCTCTCTCTCTCTCTCTCTCTCTCTCTCTCTCTCTCTCTCTCTCTCTCTCTCTTCCTCTTCCTCAGTCCTTTCTCTCTGTTCCACTTTCTATCATTACCTCTGTTAACTTTCATTTCTCCCTTGTCAAGCCTAGCAGTATGGTATGGAATGCTGTTATAAACAAATGTTTAATTAAAGAAATAAAATAAATCAACAGGATATCAAGGGGAGCCTTGTGTTCATAAAGCTCCCCTTGGCAAAGCAAAACTGTTCTTTAAAAAGCAATCGGATTTCCATTCTGCTTGCTATGATGCTGGACAGGACAAGTAGAAAAAAAAAGTGTTGGGGACAACTCAAAAAGAGTGACTATTGTCACATAACATATTTACTACATGTAAGAAACTTTTTCATAAAGTAAATATATTATCGTCAATACGAATCCAAACAGAATTGAAATTACTGTAAAAGTCACCACTATAGCATGAAATTATCCAACAGCAACCATGATCTGCTGGAAAAGCTTCCAGTCCTCTGCACCGCCTGATGATGGAGGCCATGGAAGGGGGACACTGGGTAGATTATTTTCAGTTGCCACAGGTTATCTGAACAAGTAATCTGATTGCTGATTAATTCTTTAAAAATCAATCTAGTTACTTTACTGAAAATGTTCTCAGCATGAAAGTAGTCGTTGGTTTTAGAGAGCATAAAATGTTGTTTATGTTCAGAAGGAAGGGGGAGAGGGGCAGGTAAACTGAAAGTTCTCACTTTTTCTGTACAATGACACCCATCTCAGTACCAGAGGCAAGAATACAGTTTAAAATATATATTTTTTTACAATCGAAAATTACCACAAATAAATAGATACTAAATCATGTACATATGAGAAAATAATATGGTACGGCACAGCCACTTGGATAAATCTAATGACTGGTTTGGATTCCCACATTCTCGTGATGGCTCTATGACCTGACTGTTAAATTGCCTCAAGGAGTTACAAACCTGGATGTCTATTAACTTTTCTATCTTAATCGGGACAAAACAAAGATTATCTTTTTGCCCCCCCCCCCCCCCCCCCCCCCGTTCTTGCTTCCACCACAATTGCCCTTGGTCCCCTTGTTTCTTCTAAACGTTCTTGTGTGAAAAGTCTTGGAATCACTGTAGACGACTCATTAAAATTTGGCAATCACATAAATATAGTTGTTAGGAACTCCTTTTTTTACTTGAGGATACTTGCAAAGATAAAATCGTATGTTCCCAGGTACGACCTTGAGAAAGTTGTTCAACTCCTACTTTTTTCACGCCTTGATTTTTCACTTTTTGCCGGCCTTAGTAAATCCTCCTTTCAACGTCTTCAGGCTGCTCAAAATGCAGCAGCCCGCCTTCTCTCCAGCTCTCAACATTATGAGCATATTTCCCCCATTCTTGCCCGTCTTCACTGACTCCTTGTTTGCTACAGGGTTCACTTCAAGATCTTGTTGCTGACCTTTAAAGCGTTGTACAGTTCTGCTCCCAGTTATCTCTCTGAGTTATTGTCCCGCCACGTCCCTACCAGCTCTCTGAGATCATCCTCTTTATCCCTCCTGGAAGTACCAAGACACAGGTGCAATTCCAGGGGTTCTAGGGCTTTTTCAGTTGCTGATCCGCGCCTCTGGAATGCATTCCCCCTTGAACTCAGGTCAACACAGTCTATTACGTCTTTTAAAACCATGCTCAGATCCCATCTTTTAGCCCAGGCCTTTCCTTCTTAATTTTCTTCTTATTATAGTTTTTATTAATTCTTCTTTTTTTAATCAGGTCTTATATGTTGTTTTGTCTTTTCTTTTTAGCCTTGTGTTGATAAGGCATCCAGTTGGATGTAGAAATTTGTGCTATATAAATGAAATTAAATTAAATGAAAAATTAACTGATTAATGGCATTAAGGCAGAGCTCCCAGCATGCATCACGTCATTGAATAAGGCTTTATTTTCAGAAGCTACTATTTTTTACAGAAATGTGCAGTGAATGATTCATGTTTATATCAACTTTTATTCAGCAAGGTCGAGTTTCAGTAGATAAAAGTCACTGCATGCTTCTGATTCTATTAAGACTCTTTAGAACCGGGAGTGAGAAGGTGTGTTCAGTCTAATAATATATTCTGCAAGCAGTTAGTCATAAACTTTCATGGACTGTTGTAAAGGCTTTGCATTATTGTTGCATTGGAGCAGAGCATCTTCCTTTGGCTGAGAGTGACACATATAAGTGAGGGAGGTAATGTAAGTGTAATTTGATTACAGGGTAAGAGAGTAATGCGTTAGATTACTTGTCACTTGAAAATGTAATCAGATTATTGTAATGCGTCACCAAGTAATGTGTTACTGGCATCGCTGATCGTCACCCTGTCTAAAGAATGGAAATTAGGAGCCAAGTCTGTAGGTTCAAGCACAAGGTGTCTGTGTTAGCTATCCCACTGAGCTCAGCCCAAAACACTAGGCAAATCGGAAAGTTGTCAGGTTGCATTCTTACAACGCATGCTTCGACTTGACATAATGCACAATGGTGATGTTTCCTGACTTTGGAAGATGGCAGCGAACAAACAAATTCACTGGTCAGCAGCAGAAAGTTTGTTTTTAATTCAAACTTTGTCTCTACACGCCCAAACTGACTCCAAACTTTGTTATTCGAATATAATTCGAACATTAAAAAAATAAATGAAGGTCAAACTAATATTTATATTAGAACCTGTTATGGGTATTACTTTTTATCAAAGTGTTAGAATGCAAATGTTTTCAACAGGGTAAAAGCACGGCGCTTTCTAGAGAACTTCTGGTTAAGAAAGTTAGAGCATCCAGCACTGAGCAGGCTGATATAACAGTAGTATGATGAGATAAAGCATCTTACAAGTTTCAGCAGCGTGAAGAGCCGACCTCGTCAGCTAAATAATATGATCCTACAGTCAGTTTTCATGCATTTCCCTCAGATGATCAACTACGAAGATGGATTGTAAACATCAGGTCACACCGTGTCTGAGCACCACACTTTACAGTCCAGAAACCCGGAGCTGTTCTGGTTTTAATTCATTATAACAACTATTCTCTTGGTGAGAAAAGACTGTGTTTGGGAACAAACAGCTGGACCAGAGAAGATGGACTCTGAAGAAGCAGCCCATGCTCGTGTCGTTGGAAAATGAGAAAGATAAGTAGTAGCCTAGTGGCTTCTTAGCAAATCCAGCTAGTGCTAACCTAAGAAATGTCCCTTTGGCTGAATGGTCAGTGCACCTGACTCTCACCTGGGAGACTGGGGATCAAATCCTGCCTGGGCCCTCTGTTGTGTACCTTGCCACATAAATTTAAGTGTATCCCGCATTCATCAACATTTTAGTAGCTCTGGTCTGTTTGTAGCTACTGACAAACTTTACACATGCTCTTGACTGTGTGTAGCACTTGTGTAAATTTACGAACACATAAATATTGCTTGGCCCTGTTGTAAATTACAATTTCAATTCATATTGCGCTCGATCATGGGCGGATTCAGTTGAAAACACATGGAACACAGGAAAAAAAATGCGTGACACTTTACCGCTGGTGCCCTTAAAACAGACCGTGTTGTCTGGTTAGCAACTGAAATATTTTTCTGTGATCTGAGGAGTTTTAGGGCATCTGAACTGGGCTTGGTGGGTGTTGCAATCCTGTTTTCTCCCACCGCAAGACAGGATTGTGGCTCTGAGTGTCGCGATTTTGATACGGGTATCGTTACAGCCCTAACGTTTTGGTCTGTAAAACATGGCAAAAAATTTAAAAAACGTGTCATCAGCACTTTAAGCACACTTAAAACCTCAACAAATACATAATGATGGTTGAAAAATAAAATAAAATAAATTAGATAAACAGGAACCAATTTTTAAAATGGTCTAAAGATCATAGACCTTTTAAAAGGTCTAAATGTGTGACATCAAGCATCTTATACGCATGATCTAAAAATGAAAACTAATCGAGAGGTGACTTAGAAAAAAAAATGTTTTCAATGTTATTTTCCACATTTTCATTTCTCCACATAGAGTATAGTTGTGGGCCTTCAGTATTAAAGCTGTAATGAATGTCGTGTTCAGAGTTGCGTCCTCCTGCTGTGATCCCACGCTTTTTATTGGTGGAGTCGGGAGCATTGGCCTCGGTCTACGTCACTTCTGGTCTGTTGCTGGGGGCGCTATTTTTAGGTAGAGTGGCAGGAAAGCCCTGTCGGACTAGTATTGTACATTTTTGCATTGGCAATGTTCAGTGTGGACCTTATACACTACAAGGGCTTCTACATATGTTTAAAATGAAAAACGTTTTGGTCTATAAAATGTGGCAAAAAATGTAAAAAAAAAAAAACAAAACATATCATTAGCACTTTAAAGCCTGGTTCATCAATCATTTTAATTTAATGGGTCAAGTTTACCTTCATGTCAACTGTAAGGGGAGGTGAATTTTTTTTTTAACATAACTCATCCATTTAGATGTTATTTAATCTCAAAAATACACGTAATTAGGGGCGTGTCCTTTCTGCTGGCAGGCAGCAGACTGGATGCCGGTGTGGTGGAACAGGTTTTCACCTTTACTCCTCACTCTACAATGGGGTCTATGCACAGCTCCACTACTTCCTGAATTTAAAGACACACAACGGAACTTTTAGCAGTTTTCTAAGTGATGCGCCCCCTATCGACAACTAAACTAGCATCCATCTTGCATTGTACCTCTACTGTGAGCTCAATCCAGCCAGTAGAAGACAGTCTTATCTTGACTCTTCTTCTGTTGCTTCCTCTTTGTCTTTTCCTCCAGTAATGTTTCCTTGCGTTTCTTTACCGAATCCTACACGATGCACGTTCAAAACTCCCGCTGTGTTCATATCTGGTTCATATCCGTTTGCTAGTACATGACGTGGTGCGTAACCAATACTTGGCTGCAACATCACAGCCCCTTACATACTGCTGTTTCTGAGCCTCAGGACACCTCTGGGCAGCAACGGCAGGAAAATTGCACATACTGAATGCTGGTGTGGCATCAAAACAAGTCAGAAACGCAGATTTTTAAGGTCTAAAAGCTATGTTGTGTGTCTTTAAGGTAGTTCCTTTGTTTCTTGTCTTTCATTACTGGACAAACTGAATAATCCAGGTGTGCCTGACCTCAGTAACAACAATGGCCAGACACACATGGATTATTCATTTCATCCAGTTAATGAAAGACAGGAAACAAAAGAGCTACCTTAAAGGCAGGGTGGATGATGTTTTCCACGATTTTTTATTATATTGCTTAAAGTTTTCTTTACACCCCGATTGCAGCCAATTAATTATATGTTCTGACACAAAAATTTTAAAAATTAATCACCTGTGGAACAGACAGAAATGAAAAAACCTGGCTCATGTTGATTGATTGAATGATTATTATGTCCATCAAACTCAACTGCCGTTTGTCCCCCTCCCACCCTCCACGCGTGCGCACACTCGAAACTCACCGTGAGTGTCTCACAGTGCAGGCGAACGTAGCTGCTCACTGCTCTTAACTGTGCCACTGTTTGCACTTAAAAAATACACTTAAAATGGATGTGGATCAAGTCATGGATGTGTTGGTGTTTGCAGTGAGGAAGTTTTACACCACAGAAGAAGTTGGAGGCGAGATAATTATCACTTTTAGGAAACGTGGTTCCTCTGCTGCTTACTAGGAAGCTAACAAGCTAGCCACTCGGCTGTTCTCGCTCGGTCATCTTCGCCAACAACAAACGGCGCACATGTTCCTGTGTTCTGGAGGCGTGGTTGGGGGGGACGACACTTAAAGGCAGGATTCCCTACCCTACCTTTAAGTTCAGGAAGTAGTGGAGTTGTGCATAGACCCCACCGTAGAATTGTAATAATACAATTGTAGAATTGTATTATTCTACAGCTGTTGGGTTTTTTTTGTTGTGGAGGTGTAGCAATGGTACTGGAACATATTAAAACAAAGAAAATAACTGCTGCAAAACAATTATACTGAGTGGATGTTTTTGTTTCCAACATGCAAGTTATATTTAGCCTTTTTCCAATACATAAGCACATTAATCCAAATGGGCAATCAAATCATAATTATGTGATCAAAACAGCTGAGAGGAAAGCAGGAGAAAGAGCTGCAGATAAAAGGCCAAGAACAACAGTAAAGAATAGAAATGTTCGCTCAGTTTGGCTGTTGGAGGCGGAGGAGGAGGCTGCGTGCATGTGCAGGTGCATGCTGGAATTTCACATCTGGCCAAGTACGCACGAGTCTCCTCTGATGCATGCTTGGTAAAATAGGCGGAGGAAGTTCTCATCCAGGGATTTCCAGCATACTTGCCAAGAAGCAAACTTTGAAATGGAAAATGACTTGGCCCGTGGGTGATGACATTTCACGAGTCCACAACATGCAAGTACGCACAAGTATGCAGATTGAGAAACGGCACCCATTTCCACCTTTCCGCCTCAATTTGCTTGCAACAGGTGTTGCTTGTTGTGGTGATTGCTAGATTGAGCAGACAGCCCTTTATAGTAGGACAGATGTCTGTGCCTCATTCATTCTGCTGTTAGCAGTTGGTTTGGCTGGTTCTGCCTTGGACACCGATCATTTGTGATCACAAAGGCCATCTCTTGTCTATGGATAAATGAGGTTGGCATTGATCTCTGGGTGTTAGACCTGCTCAATTTCTGTGCAGCAGTGGTTCTCAAACTTTTTTTGCAGGGCCCCCTTTTCATTGGAAATTATAATGTCAAGTCCCCCCCATCCCACCACCGTTACCACATGCAACCAAACATTTACCATGAGATACATGAAAAACTGCACTGCATTGGGGGGAGGGGAAATGCCCTTTGAGTCTTCATCAGTTTGAGAACCACTGCTCTACAGTGTGGTGGTCTGCTGGCTGTGGCCTGGATGGCTGGTATCTTGGCTTCAGCCTAGGTGGGCTAGTCTGATTCCTCAGCTGCATCTTCAGGGTGTGGCTTCTTCCTCAGGGAGCTCATCACCAACTGACACTCTGGTTAGCTGTGTGCTCCAGCATGTTCCCCTTAGCGTTCCTGGATGCTCTGCTGTCTTGTCTGGTTTTATTCCATTTGACCCATTGCTTTTAAGAGGGACCATCAGTCATGCCCTGGAACCCTTTCACGCCCTGCTTAACTCAGCTGTGGTTCCGGTGACTGCTACTGGACATACTTCTACTCTGGTAAATCAAGAGCAGGCTGGGGTTGTGCTGGTGGTCCTGCAGCTACAACTTCTTGTTGTTGGTGTAGTTTGCATTTTTAATTTATTTGGTGGTTTTGTTTTGAGTTGCATATACTAACTGTTAAGTTCCAGGGGCCTCATTTATAAAGCTTACTTACGCACAAAACAGGACCTGAAAGTGGCGTAAGTGATTTTCCACCCAAAGTTCCTTATTTATAAAAACAAACCTGACGGGAGAATGTGCGCAAATTCTGAACCTTGCACACGAACATTTTGGAGATGGGGAAACTGTCAGCGCCGCTGGTGAGGTGATGAACTGAAGCCACGTTCATGCATTTAATCATTAATATCAGACAGACCCTCGTAAACCCTTGTATGTTCCTTCATTGAGCCATACAACCCATAAGCACCCATTCAGGACTTACAGCACAGTATGTGCACACTGTAGTGTATGTTTATCTTCAAATTATGTAGCAATGACAAGTTTATCTATAAAGCACATTAATATAGAGGTTAATTCAAAATGCTTTACATAAATCATGAAAAACATTGCAGAAGGGGTGCAGAAGAGAAGAAAACATTAAAAAGTGAAAGAATAAAAGATTATTGCTCCATTAATTGTGACGAGCTGTATAGCAATTAGTGTAATTACTCAGTAAACATAAAATACTGCAGTGACACTGGTGCATAATGCTTCACAATGGATGCACTGGCATTACTTTTTGGAGTTCTGGCATGCCTGACCTCACTAACTGGCCATACACACCTGGATTAATCAGTTCGTTCAGTAATGAAAGACAGGAAACAAAGGAGATACCTTAAATCCAGAAAGTAGTGGAGCTGTGTATAGAGCCCATCGTGTCCCTTTGTGTTTTCAGGACTGCATCAGTCAGCACCCGGCCACTTCCAGGTGTGCCATGCGCTTGGGGACACATTTGTAGGGCACAGGTCCGGGAATCTCCTCTCCACCCACTGCTTCCATCTGAAGAGTTTCTGAGGGACAAGATGTGTGTTTGCTTGTTTGTTTGTTTGTTTAAGTCTTATTATTTGAACAGAAATAAAAATTCGAGAAATACTTTACCGCTCTCCTCTGTGGTCTCTGCCTGGTCTGTGTCTCCCTCCTTCTACATCACTATGCCACACACACCTTCAGGCCCAAGTATTGAAGCTATTCTAGACATCAGAGGTGAGGGGCTGGGTGCACTAGGACCCCCACCAGTGGCAGACACACTCCGGCGGTGGCATGCCGTCTGCTTTTTGCCTCCACTTTCAGATCCAATCACTTTTTTTTTTTATTTCAGACACAGCCCTCTCTGTAACACTTGCAACAACATGCTGCCACTCATCAGCCTTTTCCTTATTCGTTATTCCACGACTGTGGCCTCCAAATAAAATTTTCTTTCAAGCTCCCACCTCACCAGCTAGCACCCCGACTTAAGTCTCAGTAAAATTGTGTTTTACTGTCTTTTTTGCCATTATAAAGCTGACGCTGTTGTGGCTCAGTTGGCCTGTTTATATATTTATGAGCTACTTTGCATCGACCATCCACGGAAGAAAGTGGGTGTGTCAGGGGAGGGATATGAACCAGGTTCACCTGCGCAAACTTCTAGGAAGAGTGTGATTTATAAAGAGGGAAATGCTTGCACCTGTGCATATGCACAGTTTTATAAATCTGAATTATTTTCAGCGAACACAAACTTTGGGTTTTTGGCTTACATACACTTTTAGTAAAGATCCTGCGCACAGTTTTATAAATGAAACCCCAGGTTGTTTTTTGTTGACCTCCAGCTATCCATGTCCACTTGTTTCCAAGTGTTGTTGAGCCTTTTTTACATGTTTTAATCTCTTTAATGAATTATTTAAACTGTTAATCCATCTGTTCTGGTTCATTTGACCCTGCTTTCTATTTTTGGAGTGAAATTCCCCAATTGGCATTGTTGGTTTTTAGTAAAGATTCTAGCTCCCTCACCTATTTCCCCTCACACCATACTGGCTTAAGCCGTGGTGGCTAGTATTTAGGTCCCCGTTTGCTCCCAGGGAAGGACTTAGTGTAGCACAACGGCAGATTTTAGCCAGCTAACAGCAAGTCTGAGTGTGCCTTACCTTTAGCCCACCTATCATTGTTCGCTCCTGTTTACTCCAGGTTAGCTCGGTTAGCATTTAACTTGGCTGTCAATCATTTGCCTTGAGGCTCAGAGCAGCCCTCTCTTAGCTCATTTTAGTATTTTGACAAAAGGAGTGACAAAACGCGACGCAGCAGAGATGGTGACGGTGGGGACAGACCAATTGGCCTCACTTTCAGCTCTTAAAAAACCAATGGGTGTCGTAAGCAGATACTACATCCATTATTTTTAAAGTCTTTGGTTGAAATACAGCAAAGTGGCGCAAGCCAAAATGCAAAACAGCAGAAATCTTGTATATGGACCCAAATGAATGCTGTAAACTCAGATGACTAATGTTTAGCCGTAAGACTGAATTTTTTCCATGCATTGTGTCCTGCTCTAATTTTGTTACCTGAACTCTAGCTTCACCCTTCTCAAATGCCACTTCTAGGTTTTAAATAGTTCTATTTTGGTCCAGAGATTAAATCAGTCTAAAGACATGTTTTTTGTTTTAATGCTTTACTCTAAACCAAAGAATAAGACAGGCCATTAAAGCTGTAAAAACTGTTTTACAGCTTGTTCAAGGCCACTAAAGTCATCACTTTGCCTCAGTGCCTAGACAGTTCTTCATGTCTTATTCCAGTCAATTTATTACTATATTTATATTTGTTTTATTTTTTTCACTGATAAAACCTATTCTTTTTAAGTAATTTTTGATATTGTTTCCATCCCTGTTTCTCCTTATTTTCTGTTTAACCAACAGTATACCACACACTCAGACACAATTTCCCATCAGTGACCATGAGTGAACCAAGAGTGCCTCTATTTAAAAAGCATTATTCAACAGAGAGTTGCATAAGAAGCTCTAAAAAGAAGTCAGGACTCACAAATGAATCATCAGCAGAGTCATCAAGTCAAACAATGATCCTCTGGCACTTAAAGCACTTTATGCCATTCTACATAATATAAAAAGACTCAAACACAACTAAATACAGGCTGAAATATCACTTAGATGCACACTAATACTTTTTTAGTTTGGACATAATGGATGTACACACAACAGCTACTTTCTGCTGTAATTTTTAAGGAAAAGTTAAAAGGTTTCATAATTCAATTACTAGGATTACAGTATTATGTCAGTCACAGGTATTAACTAAACCACTTCAAACTTGTATCACAGTACTAAGTTCAATAGATGCCAGGAATAATGCATTAGATAATCTGGTGTTTGAAGGTATAAACTGGAAAATGCCTTTTAAAACAGATCCATGGTTTACCTGGCCAATCCGTCCGTCCATCCATCCATCCATCCATCCATCCATCCATCCATCCATCCATCCATCCATCCATCCATCCATCCATTCATCCATCCATCCATCTTTCCATCCAGTTGTTACACTAAAGTGGTTTTCACATGTATATGGGTCAAGCCAGGCACTGCCACAGCAGTGAAAAATATACAATGTTTCAATTTTCAAGTGATACGCTCTGTTTCACACATGCTTTTTTTTTTATCACCACGCCCAGCAGTCGCTCTATAGACTGGAGCATTGTGTATCCATGACAACCAGACAGAAGTTGACACATTCCAGCCAGAACGTAGACATGGCTGAGTTGTAGACAAAACACACCTGATCGATGCAGTGTACAACTATGCTCCATAGTTTGCTTGTTTCAATGTCAGGAAAGTATCCAATTTGCAAGCGAGGCACGGCTGCGTGTGGAGAACAATGTTAGCGTGCACTGGAGGCGGCGGATGTGAATTTCTGGACAAACCACAAGGCGCAGACTGATTCTGATGAAGCGCAAAGGACTGACCATACATTGGCGGCGAACCGCCAGGTACCGATAAGTTGTAAACATGAGCGTTTGTAACGCTTAGTCTGCGAAGCCCTTGTTGGTAATTTGTCCAATGTTTGTGAACGCCCTATTGATGTTAACATTAGAAATACATTAGTAGCTAGAAAACGCAAGATGATGCTAAACATTACAGTTAGGCATGCCGTGAAACCTTATTATTTGTATTATAACACTGTCAGTTAAAAGGATATCCCAATAGCACAGCTGTTTACAGATACCTGTTTAGTTCAAAAAGGTGGAGTATCTGAGATTTAGGCCGAACTAAATTTGGTGCACGTTCACACTTCACTCGTGCCGCATTTCAGGTCGAAGCAAGCCGCTCCAAAACCACCCCCTCCAGCTGATCTGGGAGCAGGTGATTTAAGTCGACTATGAGCACAAGTTGTATATTCACACAGCCCCAGTCACACTGTGTTCTCAAAGCTCAGTTAGGTTGGCCTAAATAGATCCTGTGTGAAAACACCCTTAATCCAGTTCAATCCTGCGGTCTATCCCAGCTAAGGATGGGCAATACCAATATTTTTCATGTTGATACGATACCAGTAGTTTATGGCACTTTTTTCAGCAAAACCAATATCGATACCGATACTTTTTGTCCTTTAGAAGAAAATCATGTGATTGTACATTTTACATTAATATCTTGAATGCAAGGGCAATATTAGATATAAGTAAAACCTGAGAACAGAAGTAGGAAAGAAACGCTTTTAAGAACAATAATAAATTATAGTGGTGATAAAATTAAACAAAAATAGATTAAAAACGTCTTTCAATTATCAAATAACATAATATAAACTAAATAAAATAATCAAATTTATTAAGTGGAAAATGTTAAAATAGAAAATTTAATAGTAATATTACAAATTTACCAAAACATAATGTACAATAACCTGCATTAAATCGCTGAAAGACAACAAAACAGCATCATCATCATCATCATCATCATCATCATCATCATCATCATCACTAACAGTTGCAACATCATCATGACAACTGATAGGCTACCAAAATCATGTGATACGGAAGCTAGAATCTGGCTGCTTTCATCATTTCATTGCCTAAAACTCTCAGATGTGGAAATAAATTGCACGTTTTGTATCTGTACAGTGGTATCACAATATTAAAAAAAGTATCGATTCCGATATTTTGTCTGGCTGGTATCGAAGTATCGACTCCAAGGTATCGATATGCCCATCCCTAATCCCAGCTGCCACAGAGCAGAAGGTGAAATGGACCTCCAACAGGGTTCACAAATAATTACGTGGCTCACAATCAACTATTAAAAACCAGTAAATTTTGTCATATATTTAGTAAAAGTGATTAATATAATACTTTAACATCAGATTGACTTGCTTTTAACATATTTACATGACTCTCTCATAATTCTGTTGATAATTAAATAATTTCTCTCTAAAGACAGTTATTATTATTATTATTATTATTATTATTGTTTTGTTATTATTATGTTTCCATTCATATTTTTTTTTAGTAGACCTAAACACTGAACCAATGGTTCCACCACCTAACATCTTACTGATGAGACATGCCAGCAATAGCTGCAGTAAGTTAAAACCATTAAAATTACTTAAAACTTTACAAGGCCAAACTTGATGGATCTCTTTTTATCTAGCAAGTGTCTTGTAAGTCATTTATAATATAATTTATAACAATTACAAATGGGAAGATATAACAAATATGATGATGATGCCGTGTGAAGTTCATCTTGGATTAAACTTATGTAAATGAAGAATCTTCTCAACTTAAAACATGTAAAAATGTAAAACACATTGTCTAAGATTAAATCAGTAAAAAGGTTCTGAGCTATACAGTCTTAACTTTGTGAGATTTCTCATTCATATCTTATGTCTAATAAGCTCTTCTGTTAAACAATAAATAAATAAAGACAATCCTCAGTTAGTCAACAACAAGTCATACATCACTTCAATAGCCCATGTTTCTGTCAGCTTACATATTTACAGGATTTACTGTGCAAAGTTAGAAAGTAGCATTTGTTGGGAAAGTGGCGTGACAGTCTTTTTTTTTACTGCTTTGTGTAAATGACAAAAACTGGAATGAGCGGCAATAGAAGTGATTTAAATCTTGACATTAGTGCATATAATGTAAGAAAGACCACCAATAACCCCCAATGGTCACCAACCACACATACATGTAAGACAGAGAAACATGTGGAAGCTACAGTCAGAAACAGGAGCACAGATAAATTCTGCATAATATAAAAAAGACTTTTCCTGATGCTTAATTCTGAAGAGCCCGGATGAAACACCACTGTTGTCTGAATTAATTTTTCTCCTGCTGAATTTGCTCTCTGATCAGACCTCATATGCCAAAAAGGGGCCTTTTGAAAGAAAATTCTGACTCCTAATTGCATTTACTTGTATGTATATTTATAAAAAGTTATTACATAAAGACATGTTATTTCAAACTATGATTTTATTAACAGAGAAAAAAATCCCTCAGCAATCTTATTGTATCCATTCTATCTAAAAGAAATTAAGATTAAAAGATCTTTTTGCAAGTCAAACAAGAATAAAGACTTGCCACTATATGTTTTAAGTCTTAAATGATTTACATATGATTTTTCCAGTGAGAAAGTGATTGTCATGTATTACACACTGGAAATATTTGACTTTCATTAGTTTATTTCATTTTTACCAGCGCCCTCTGCAGGCTGTTAAAATCACAGAAAGAACAGTCACACTAAAGAGAGGCCATCTATAAACACTGAGCACATTGAATTGTTTTGCATCCACATTTTAAACAGCTGCATGGTAGTTAGTAATGATTCAATGGGCTTTTGTAAACAGATATTTTAGATTTAATATTTCCAAAACATTTTCAATCTTTTCAGAAAAAGTGTGAGATCAATCCAGCAAGGAAAACCTAAACTACGATTCACTTTAATTATTTTTACAGCCATGATAAGTGTCCACAAGTCCTCAGCTATTTGCATCGAGTGGAAAATAAATCATATAAGAAGTCCCCAACTCTTAAGTGCTTTGCAAAAAAAGTCTTGAATCTTCAATAATGGTCACCATAATTCTTTTTGGATAATATATATATATATATATATATATATATATATATATATATATATATACACATACATATATAATATATATATTTAATTGTTTTAAATAACATGTCTAGTAGTGAAGTATCATCCTGTTGTATTTTGTCCTGATGTCAGCAGGAAAACAGAGTTCAACATTTTTAAATGGGTATGTGAAAAGCAGCGTGCAGCAATGAAGTTTATCTGCACAACGGAGCCACTTCACACCTAACACAATGCTGTCCACCTATTCCACGTTGGAGGAAAAGGACGAGAAATTGTTGATCTTGACATTTCAGCCACAGACGTAAAAATAAAAAGACTGAATACTTATTGTTGAATTTCTTTTCCTCTGTTTCCTCTGTGACAGCCATATTGCATCAAAAGCAATAAATTTGATAACTTCCTTTGTTCCAGCCCTCAAAGTTTAACTTATGGATTAATATATTAAATTACACTAAGACATCCAATGCTTAAATGAAATTTCCTTAATTCTACTTTTTATATATTCTATATCTTAAACTACAACAGGTCACATACATATCATTTCAAGCAACTCACAGTTGGATTTATTTTTTTCTTTTAAATGTAACTGATACCTAATGGTTTGGAATTACAATTATTTATCCAGGACACTTTTCTTTCTTTTTTTGGTGTAAATTATTTGAAATAAAGTTAAATAAAATCAGTCAGTAAAGTCATTCATTCATTTTCCACACTGATTATTCCAGTTCAGGGTCTGGGAGAAGCTGGAGCAAATCCCAGCAATTAGTGGGCAAGCGATAGGGTACACCCTGGACAGGTTGCCAGTCTAAAAACATTTAAATGGAATAAAATCACAATAGAAAATATGCTTAAAAAGGCTTCAAGTTTTGTCTGCTGCTCCTTACAATAAATAATCATCAGCAGTTGGGAATTCAGTATTTTAAATTATTGTAATCTTTCAGATAACATATAAAAAAAAAACATATCAGCTTTATATCTTTGGATTTCCTTAACTTATTATGTGTACTTTTTAATTTTCAAGGTTTGATATTTGTTCCACCTTTATTATTTCACATTTATTAGAAAACATTTGTATTTCCCTTAAAAAAAGATGAATTGCAAGAGTATCTGGAGGAAATAATAGCATTGCTGCAGGGGAATTTTAACACGAGTGTGTGGTCAGATTGACACAAGAGCTGTATATATATTCTGTAACATTTAATAAAGTTTCAAATATGTGAATAATCTAACTAAAAAAATAATCAGGTGTTAATCACATTAAAAATAAATAAAAGTAGAATTTTTTTTAATTATTTACCAATTTAGCATTTCAAGCTAAAAATGTGATCACTTGAATGTAATCTTTTTCTAATAATCCCAATAATATTTCACATTTAATACAGTTTGGCTGTTTAGAAGGAGAATTAATAACAGGCATGTCTTACAGATGTATTAAATGATATGTTTATGTCTGTATGCCTGCATATGAGGCAAAAGTGCATGTTTATAATCAGTCCCGATACAACCTCTTGAAACCCAGAAAAATGGCATAGGCATTAAAACATAAAAGGGAAAAAGGGCAGTAATGAATTTAGAGGAAAATGGACATTAATGGTATTAGCATTACTCATGTTCCATATAACAAATTATTGGAAATTTGACAAGCACACCAAATTATCTCCTCATGCCTGACGGGAGTGTAGTGAAGTCCTCTCTACCTGCTGAGGAAAGACAATTTCTGCTCATTTTACTATTTTTAACAATAGAACCAACCCATTAAGACAAATTAATGTCATTATCAAGTCTCTATGAAAATGACAAATACCACAGTTTCGAGCAGCTTTAGAGGCTATTGACAATAATGAAATTCGCTGTACAGGTACTGAAAAGAAACACTCCAAGTAATTATTTTCTAGTAGCTTGTTTGTCTGCCATCCGTTCATTTGCTTTCAGCTCAATTATCTGACTCTGTGAGCATGTGGAGGCGCATAGTGCCCTGCGGCCCACAGAGCGAGGGCCCTAATTGGGCAATTACCGTTCTGTTTCGGGGCTTTTAGCTCCAGTGGAGAGTGGAGGGAGACCGCTGTGTGTAAAACCATGAGGACCTTACATGCACAAAACCACACATATACAGTGTTTAAACAAAAACAAAACCCAACGTCCTGTATACACACAACACAGACCTATGCAGTGCAGCTTTGGTACAGCTCACGCAACAATACAGTAAAAACATAAAAAGTGACAGAAGCTGCAGGCCAAAACACAGTCCTTTCAGTGACACATAATGCAGGTGCAACACTGAATTATTTTCTTTCCAAACATGCGATTATGCCACAGCCTGGTAAGCTATCTCATGTGCATATGCATTCCTCCAGATTTCACTTTTAAAACATCTCATCCAAGCTGCCACCTGCTATAAATAACTGAGAGTACTTATTGTATAACATTGCTTAGTTTCGGGGGAGGGGTTGGAGCTGCAGGATAACAGTAACTAGGGTCAACAATATGTACCACTTAAAAGTGTTGTGCATCATCAGAAAACTGGAAACTAGGAGATTCATTTCAACACTTACCAATCAGGCTGCACCAATGCTTTTGCTATTTGCAGTCATTTCAGTCGAGGGTAAAAAGTCAAGGAAGCCGGTGATGGATTCTTCTGTCATTACATCAGAACAAAGCGAGGAAACCTGAATAAAGGAGTGGAGAACCATGCAAGGGTCACTTAATATTGTGATAAGTTAGAAAATGGTGTGTATCATACTTGAAATCTAAGGAAGATTTGAGTTCAATATAACGTAGTCTGTAGTAGCAGTCTCCAGCACTATCATCAAAACAAACCTGAGGCAGTTTATTCTGGCAAAATGGTGTTCTACATCTAGAAAGCTTTTCTTTCATTTAAGTGTAGTTTTAACTTTATTTCAACCCTTTGATTTTTCCTTTTTTAATTCTTTCTTTGAAAATAAAACAGCAGATTACACTTTGAAATTAAAGCAATGTGTTTTTTTACATGTTGATTAGTTGAAAGTTAGTTGAGGTAAGCAGAAGCCAAAATGCTTGACAACATCTGATTTTATAACATGAAGGTTAAACGGGCAAAAACCATAGCTAAAGAAGCACAAGTTAAAAACAGACAACAGCTGCACTGGACAATCATTATTTTAACACTTGTACATCACCAAAAAGCAGTTCTTTGTCCACTTTGACTTCTGTCTTTTCCACAGCAGAGCAAAGCTAAAGGTTCAACAGCACTAACATCATCGACCCATAGCTCTGAGTTTTCACGTATTTGCCAGAATTCCCCAAAGTGGCCACAAAACATATAAGGAGAGCATATAACACTGTGCCCTTAACTTGGGTAAGTGTTTTAAAATGTGCCCCAAAAAGGCAGCGGAACTAATCAGATGTGTAGAATAAGTAGACTAAAGTATTTCTGAATCTGAAGGTTAGTTAGTTAGAACTACTGTCAACATTGCTAATGTATACGCCTTTAGTTACCCTAAAATTGGTTTGCTGTACCTCGACCACGTGTTAAGTATAGAATGATTCTCTGTGTATATATTGTGTGATCCCATATTTTCCAGATTAACTTGTAATTTTCTCACCTTGGATTCAGGAGGCAGACACCCATAACATTAGGCTTAAAATCTTTTCTTTTTCTTAAAAAAAAAAAAATAGGGTTAGGGTTTGGGTTGACTTGGGTGACATTTAGCCATCCATTTAGTTTTGCTTCTGTTGGTCTAGACTGCTGGGGGACCTCTAATGATGGTATTTCACCTTCCACCCTGCATATATGTCTATATATTCCATTATTGTTGTTATCAACATGGTTTCTGCTTTTCTCTGTCCCTTAGCAGGCATCCTTTAAGGGGCATTGGCATGTTTGTGTCACTGTTCTCTTCCCCTCCAGTCAAGGTAAGATGGTTTCCCTTCTTGAGTCTTATTTTGCTCAAGGGTCCCTACTATGTTTTCGAATGACTTTTCTTTTTCCACTGTCAAGAAAGAGGATTGAATCAAAGTGAAGTGAAGACTCGATGCAAACTGTTGACTTTTTAGAAGATGGCAAAAAGAGGCATTTTAATTTATTAGAATGAATTGAAATGTGTTGGATTAAAAATGCACCTCAATAAGATTCTAACCAGACTTGAACTGAGCTGAACTTTGGCAGATTTTCTCAGGTCTCTCCAGTAAGTAAATGCCAACTGTAAGAAGACGCAGCATCCTGAAAGCAACCAATGTGAAGTGCTGTTTTTCAGTCTTGGGATGCTTTAATACTACTTTAACGATGCCACAAGATGATTTTAGATGCAAGATGGTGCTATACAAATTAAATTAACTAAATAATAAGCCACAGAATAATCTGGGAAAAAATTCAATAACGACAAAAACAAAAAAAAAATTGTTTAGGACGATTCAAATTCTTGTTATCAGGATTCACTTTATTGTCAAGTCAAATACCAGTTAATCATTATATGTCCTTATGAACATGCAGTTTTGCGTTTTTAGACCAGACTATAATCTGACTGGAGTCCAGTATTGGTCATGTTTGTGGCACAATGCTGCTGCAGTAATGTGGAAAACTACAAGTACATTCTACACTTTAAAAACATCTAAAATAAAAGTTAGCTCTCTGATACCCCCGCTCCCCTTTCCCTCCCCATCACCCCCTCCTCCTCACTAATTTTCATACACTCTCTATGCTGCATGCTCTTCCCCTCATTTTAGCATTCTGTCACGTGCTCCCTGGATCATGTAGCTTGTGTTAATTAAACCCTCTTTCAGATCATTTTCTTGCTCAAGTGGCCTCAGTGCAGCACCCATTAGGCAGAAAGCTCTGTTATCTGAATTTCTAAATGTAGCTCAACATTTATTAAAGTGAAATTCATCCAGTAATTGCCCGCCTCGGTATGCCCCATGTCTCCCTCTTACCTCCAGGGCCACCTGCTCAGAGACACCTCCAACTATTTACCAGCATGACGCAGGGGTAATTACACCTCTCTGACCCAGTCCACTAAGAGCCTGGTAATTGCGCTAATAAAAAAATTAACAGCCGCAGCATGAGGATCATTATGTAAAAATACCCAGTAATGAAGCATTAGCCTTGATTTTATTTGGATTAAAAACAGCTATAGGTATTTAAAGGTTACAGTGTCTGCTCAAGCAGGATAAAGTTCTTTTATTTCTCCTTTTGTACTAATATCCCTGTTTAAGGAAGAAGCAGACACCATAAGATTTTTGTATGCACATTTACACAACTTATGTTGGTACTATGTTAAAGCCATGTTCTCAGACTCTCTGCAGATTTGTAGCATTTAAGGGGCATTTCAAAGGCTTCATCTTTCCTTTTAAAAAAAAATGCAGGTATATTCATAAATACAGCTACATTCATAAAAAGTGTTATTTTCTAAAGGAAAAGAGACCAATAGAAGTCCTTGTTTTTCCTGAATGCCCAACCAAGCAGTACATTATCGTATTTCTTGTTGATACTGCCATCAGTATTAGAAAATGTGGAGCCAATAAGATGTTCACCCACTTCATGGTAGTTGTGAGAAGCTGTGAAAGGTGTTAATTGTTTTATTTCTTGTTATTATGTTTTTTATTTTCATAAAAAGATATCTTAGACTAATTCAACTCTGAGGTTAGAGGGTTAGCGGTATATGTGTAAATACTTGCATTCATCAGTACTTTAGATAAATGTTTGATGCACTTTAATAACTCCACTAAAGTTTATTTCTAAATTTGCTATAAGCCATCCAACAAAAAAGAAACAAAACAAACAAACAAAAAACAATAAGTTGTCACTAACTGTTATATTTGAGAGTCTATGAATGACTTAGAGAGAAACCAACACATTTTGTCAACACATTTACTTGCCAGTCACAGATATGTCCCAGGAGCTGTATCAAGATAATCATCTATATAGTGACATCCTATGGGCCAATAGTGCAACTGCAGTTTGCCGATGACAAACGTTAACACAACACACACACACACAAACACACAAAACCAATCTTTTAAATGAATAAAACACCTTAACGCCCAAATAAGGTAGGATGGGAGGTGATTTGTCTGACTGGGTGACCAGTCTTTAAGGAATTTTAGAAAAAGTAAGACAGAAATCATGAAAAACTTCATGACTTGGTATCCTCAATAGGAAATGGTAACATTACAAAGTGATATAAACTTTATTGTCCCAACCTATTTTGGGATACGTGGGAAACCTTCAATGCAAAACTGAGACCATATCAACAATTAACAGGTAACTGATAAGCAAAGACATGAAATACGATGTGTTCATGCAATCTGCAGAGGAATACAAATCTCAGTAAATGTGAGTTGTTCAGTCATTCATATTTTCCGTGCCACACCAACTGATTATGTTAATATGAAATAACTCCCTAAAAAGTTTCATACTCGAGGAAACTCTCTCAGAACACACGGTGATTCATTTATGAGATACGCAGGAAAAAACACAAAGAAATCTTCTCTTCCATTTGTACTGTCAATTTGTACAATGTTAAGCTGAAGTCTTAAAACGATTAAGCTGCATGTCATCCTGGTTAAATCCTGTTGCCTCCATGACCATCTAAGCTCTCTGCAAGGCTCAGCTGGGAGAGGGTGGATTTTTCAAAATTTTCAGTAAAAGTCTGGTAAAAGTTTTTTCGTTTTTGTTATTTTAAACATATACATATATACAGTATTGTCTATAATAGATTAATCAAGACCAATAAAAGTATTTGAAGAATTTGTTAATAATCATTGTGCTAATCTCTGGCTTTCTGAAGAGATGGAAAAGAGTTGCTCACATTTTTCTGTATCATCCCCCCCAAAAAAGTTTAGTAAGTGAGTGAATGCTGTTTAGAGAGACATGGAAAAAGAGAGAAAATGACAGCATACAAGATAAAGGACTTCATTCACTTCAAAATAAAGAACGAAATGTGTTGTTGCCCCCTTTGGTTCTCTCTTCATACCCATTTGTCAATGCATCCCTTATATAAATTTTTCTTATCTTTTTCTTTAAATTAACACATTTCACACATCACAAAAGATCAAAACTGAAATCAGTCCTTACCACACACTTTTATTAATGTGAACATATAGCTGTTTTTACATTCTTTGATGGAGGCCGGTGCTACATACTTAATCTCACTCTAAAATCCAACAAAATGCCAGCAGCTGGGGTTACATATAGGATTAGAGTGAGACAGTGTCAATTAGTTTCCCGTTTCGTCTGTTGCAAACGTTTCCCTCTCCGTGTATCTTTGTTCAGGGCAAACACTGCTGTCTGTTCATTTTCTTTGATTAATGGGATGAATAGAGAGCTCTGCCGTGGCCTTGCTCATTACCCACTGGCCCTGTTTGTATTTACAGCATCATGGTGGGTTGACCTCACAGTGTTCATAGCTTCACATCTCACCCCCATTCACTGGTCGAAAATAAACAGGGCTGCATTGGCCCCCCCAAATAAAGAAACCTTTTCCTCTGAAAAGATACAGAAGGTTTTGTGGCTTGACTCAACTTTTTTGTGAGCCTGTTGCAACAATGTGGGATGCTGCATAAGGAAGTAGAATCCGAACTCTAATTAGGAGATGAGGAACATATGCTTCCCTATCTTGAATGCTCTTTCTGGCATCTATTTATGTCTGATCGGTCAACCATGTACAATCATCCACCTGCTACTTCTAAATGACAGAAGCGTTTTTTTCCCCCAAAGATTTTCCCGTAAAGAATTTAAATTGCTTTTCAAAAATTTGTCCTTGGAAAAGATTGCCTGGCCACAGGGAGACTGGATTACTCTACTTGGTAAGAAGTAAATATTTTCGTAGAATAATTACTTTTATTTTTTTTCCCATCATAAAGTCATTTTACTTAACTTATCCACTTATCCACCTTCTGAAATGGACATTTAAACTGTGATACTTCGTAACAGGGTTTTTTTTTTTCCGTTAGATAATTTATGGCTTCTTTGAAGGTAAATCAAAATGCGATTTGTCCCTTAAACCTATTTTCCTCAAACATACAATTCATGAAGGCTAAGAGGAGACAAACTAGAAGACACCTGTGTGCTGAACAGGTGGTTTATCTAAGAAAGTTGTTTAAGACACTGCAATGCACTGCGTGATGCTAGGCTTAAAGCCAGCAAAGATTAGAACCTTTCTGTGCAGAGCAGCTTTAAACATATCACTCTTTTGCTGTTCATTTGACTGTGAAATGCTTGGAAACGTTACTTCCAAAGACCAACGAGTAAACTTTACCATTTATCACACCTCTGGGAAAGTGTGTCAGCATTTAAAAGTCTATACAGCGGACAAAAATTGCAACTCTGTGTCTTACAGTTTGAATAGTGTAATAAGACAAAGTTTTAACATTTTTTAGTATTGTGAAAGATCTAAGTTAAGCTATCAACAATAGCCTCTTCAATTCAAGCTACTAAAGAGGCTTTGCTTTTGAATATCAGGCTAATAGAAACAATTCTGTCAGAGGGTCTACAAAGGGCCATTTCTGAAAAGACGAAGAGTTCTAACAAATAATAGAAAAGCAAATGTTGAGAAATGAGAGCTTAGAAGACTAGAAAATTTTATAGAAAGTGTTAGGATAGTATTAAGTGCAATTCCCAGGGGAGAATGGAAAACAAAAGCCAGCAGAGAGGGGTATCAGCTGAGGTCAAATTGTGTCAACCTGAGTTAAGTCCAGATGAGTGCACTGAAGTTGACCTGTGTACCAAGTGTAAGCTTGCACCGGCCTGTGTAAAAAGCCTGCTTTTATTTCAGATCCTTGATGTCATTATATCTCCAGTGGGCCATGTGCCCTCACTTGACAGCCTCCTGGTTTCACAACATTACTTTTTCACCGCCATCCTTCAGTGAAAGCGTTCCCAAATCTGCAGCATTTGTGAGATGGCAACAAGTTAAGACTATTCATAAATCCAGAACAATAATAAGAATTCCAGAGTTGACTGTGGGGTGTTTGGATATGGGAGCACAGAAAAAGAGATGACAGTTTCCGCTGAGTGTAGGTGGGTTTGAAATTGTTTATTTGTACTAGTGAAATTTGTTAATGTAATCCGAGAAAAGAGAATGAAATGTTCTCTACAAGTGTAATAACTTCTGCAATGAAAACAGTTTTGCTATTGAATAGAAGAAAAAGGAACACAATAATTTTCTAGCAACACAATAGGCTTTAAGTGGAGTGTAGGATTAAACAGAAGGACATGAGAGGCAGCAATGGAAGCCTGCGCATACATGTTGGTAATAATCAACAACCACAGCTTGAACTAACAACACAGTGGACATCAGCTTTGATCATTCTGATTTTAATCAACATCTATTGTAAATTTATGGTGGTGGAAGCCAATCCCAGCAATTACCAGGCGAGAGGCAGGGTACACCCTAGATAAGTTGCCCATCCATCACAGAGCCAACACAGAGACAAACAACCATTCACCCTCACTTTTACTCCAAGAGAGAATTCCGACTGACTATTTAACCTAACATGCATGTCTTTGGACAGTAGGACGAAGCCATTTTCATTTAAATTGTCCTGTATTGTCCTGAAATGTGCTATAAAAATAAACTTGCCTTGCCTTGCCTAAAACTACTATACTGGCAAGGAAAACTAGCCCAAACAACCTTCCTGAAAGCCACACACACCTAACTCAGTTATCTGTTTCCTGCAGAAGTGCGTTCAAAATAGTTGTTAAACAACATTCAACTTTAGAAATAACACGGTATAGTTGAAATTCAAATGCTTCAAGCAAATTTTAACGTCTATGGTCGCAGAATTTTATATTCAGTGGTGGATTAATGCAGAAGTCATGCAAGAGTTTAGCTAAGGCACATCCTAATAATAATGCTGCAGAATATTAAGACTGGTCACAAACCATGGGCTGGGAAAAAAAAAACAGAAGACAGAAAAAACATTGAAATTTCAGATATTTACAAAAATAAAAAGAACTGCATTGACAAACAGGAACCTGTTTTGAAATTATAAGAGCTTAAAAAGCACTTGACAAACGAAAGAAAGAAATTAGATTATCATGAGCCACCTCTCCACCTTGTAATGTTGCTCAGTTTATTTAGTTAGATATCCACCTTGTGGTTATTAAGCATTACTGCACTGTTTTATTCACAAGGCATCAGCAACTGTTGATCATGGTTCACTCCAACATGGCTAGTGTCCAGCAATGTACTATGAATTCTGGCTTTTATTATAGTCTAAAGCCATGAAAAATAATCTCAGCTGTGTAATTTTAAAATGGTATGATGATTACATTGCCCCTCAACCTCACATGGCAGCATTAGACCTTAATTTGAGGTTAAAGTGCAACATTCAGTTGTTCTGCTGGTCACTCATAATGTGTTAGTAGCACACGATGATGGGTTCTGCTCACTAATCTCCTTTTGATCTCACATTTTAATTGATTATGTTTTCTTCCCTGATGTCAGGTTTGAAACAGTCACCAGATCTAACAGCAAACTTTTTGTTTAAATCTTAACCTCCCTACAAATAAAATGAGAATCAGATAGCATGGCCTCCTCATTTTCTCCTCTTTATCTTCCTATTAGAGTTCCTGTGTATAAAACTCTCAGAGGCCTCACGTGCCTTCAGAGATCTTCACTGATGGAGGACTTTTTTTTCCCATTAGGCTGCACTTCATGGCCTCCTCTACGTTGCAGAGACATTGTCCTTTCTTCCTACCACCCAGCACACACGATGAGATTCCTCAACGCATACAGTCACACAGGCTTTTAGAACCTCATTAGCCCGTACTAATACAATAAGTGTCACCTTCCATTACATGGTGCTGGGTTTGATATCACGATTGGAAACCAACCAAGTCTTCACACAAGGGGTGCCACCCCCTCGTGCACAGTATTGTCTTTCAGCCACAATGTTTAACTGTCTTCACTTTGACTAATGTTTACAAATGTAAACATACACACTTAATATTGATAAACGCACATACAGAAGTATGACGTGACTTGGAAATGTCTGATCATCTCGCAGACTATCTGAGGGAATAGCTGAAGTGACACGCATTCCTTCATCCAGTGGATCTTCGTGTTAACTTTGGGTTTTGTTTCAGAGGCGGCAGCTGTTTAAAAATCCACCACACCCCCACCTCGTGCAAGCCTGTTGTCTTGCATATGAAGAGCACATGCGGCATTGTAAAAAAATCTTAATTAAGACTCCTAATTCTCCGTGCCGTCGCCTGACTGTGGCTGTGGGCTCACGTGAAGCCCGTCTAAACACAGCATGAGGGTAGACGTTGTTGGAAGGGGGCTGCAGTTTTACTGGCTGTTATCTGTGGGCTTTAAACAAAACTGTTTAAATAAATTACAGTACGTTAATATTCTAACAGCTGTACAAATTCTATACTTTATATGCGGTAAAACCTGCTTTGATGCAAAAATGAGAAAGTAAAAATAGTTGATAATGAGTTTACTCTCCATCTTTAACCTGATTTAGCCAAGTTTTATATTTGTTTCTGTGGTTCTGATGTTTTATTGATCTTGACACAACAGGTAACAAATGAATTAATATTTCATCCTGAACTAAGACACTGCATATCATTTCAAAGATATAACAAGTTTTTTCTACTAGGTAATTTCAGCTGAGGGTCTTCAAGCTGTGAGGCCTCACCCTTTGAGCAGAGGCCTCTGGGTGCATCATAATTATTAAAGACTTGTGACAGATGAGTCCAAAATGAGCATGACATGTGTTAAACAAGCGAAACCCTACAACACTGATATTTGACAAGATGACTGGGGGTAAGCAGTCATTATAGCTTCCACTGAAGCAAGGAGTAAATATTGCTTCACTGATGGAGGAGTTCACACAGATTGTGATCAGACTCAAACACCAAGAGATCAAATTGCTGAAAGCTTCACATTTGAGATTTCAGAGATAATTTAACATTAAAAAAATAACTCTAACATTTAAATTGTGCCAGAGTTTATGAATTCCTTCCTCAAACACTTGTACTTCTCTTTACGCTTTAACAGACCTTCGACCTCAGTCCTTCCTGCCCAACAAAGGTACCAATGATAGTGAGTGAGGCATGGCGAAGAACATGCCAAGGAGGTGCCCCCCTCCACCTCCTGTCACTATACCCACCCTCCAGAACCATTTGGACCACAGGGAATGGGTTAATCACATTAGAGGCCCAGAAGAGAGATGGGAAGTAGACAGTACCGTGACAGCCGGGGTAGCACTGGCACGACTAATCCCTTTAGGCCGAGGAAAAAGGGGGACGCCATCGCGCCTACAAGGCTGAGAAAGAAAAAAACATTTTCCCAGGAATGAGTTCACCTGTATGGTAACACAGAGAAGTTGGCCTGTTGATGCCTATTAGAAGAAACAATCGCACTTGGCACATACAAATGTTTTTTTTCATGCTGGGCACCATTTTATTGTCAGCGCCTGAAAAAGAATCAGCAGCAGACAGTGGCATTGCATGAGATCCTTTTTCATGCCACGGTGAAGCAGCCCCTTTCAACCCGGTGCTATCAGTCTCGCTAACAGTGAGAAGATGGGGAGGGGTGCTGTAAGAAGGATAGAGCTTATTTCATCTGCTATTGTAAGTGCACCCGAGTTCAACCTTAATGTAAACCTTTGCAGGCAGGATATGAATAGGATGCTCTCTATAAAAATACATCCTGCTGGGTAATCCGGCAGATGGCCTCAGCAGTGGACACTACAAGCGAGGCTGGCCACTGTTAGGATAACAGGGAACGTCCGATAAGCACATACTCTTCAGCCGAGGAGATGCTGTATCAGGATTCTTAACTCCCCTTAGCAACGCTGGAAAACAGAGCCGTCAGTTTAGATCCATCAAGTTTCTACTTAATCTCACCCACCATTTTTTTTCTCTCCATTTTCTTTTTTTTGTATCTTCCCCTTTTGTTGTGGGGATTAAACCAAGTGGTAAAACAGTGATTTAATGATCTTTCCATGGGTATGTGCACCACTTAAACCATGAGACAAACAAGCTGAGGCATTTTAAGAGTCACCCCCTCTGAAGGCGGCTGCTCAGGAACTGTGAGGCTTTTGATACGGCTTTAAGCTGTGGCTGATTATGTTCCCCACTGCCGTGTGATGTGCTGCGCTCTGCTATGGGAAAATTTAAGGTTTTGTGTTTTGTAAAGGCCTATTGTAAACAGGATGAGAACAGAACAGTTGGATAACTTGATGATAGCTTTATAATGATAAGGTATGGTGAATTTTAATGATTTGTTAAAACAGAAAAGAAGCAGTACTGTTAAAATACCACCATGCCAAATCATTTGAAAATGTCATATCAAATAATACTATTTTTACAGCCATCAGTGGTCAGCCTTTTTTTTTTCTTTTTGATAAGTGAATTAAATTTCTAACAAAGATGTCCCATGAAAATCAACTGAAATGTAACTGCAAGCTTTAAAAAAATAAAGCCAGAAAATTGACATTTAGTTGATTTGAGACCTAATCTTCAAATCTGATAAAAGACCTGTGGTTACAATGCAAAAAAATAAAGTGCAATTTCAAAGAAAGCAATGCAAGAAATTATAGGTTTTGAGTTTCTAACAGATCTACTATGAAAGAGAACACTCCCCCGGTTAAAGAAGACATGTTTAAAGTCCTAAAAATGATTTTGAAAAATCCAGACTTAATTAATCGATATAATAATAATAATAGATACAATCATAATTGTTGTAATTTCCAGGAAAATCTGATAGCATTTTTAATTATTTCATATTGACATTTGAATTTATTGGATTTTTAACTTAAGGAAAAGTGTTCCCATACTTTTAAAAATAGATCCCTTACTTGGAGTTGCTGGTTGAGAAATGCATCAGGTCAGGGGAGGAGCAGGACAGCAGTTAACTTGAATGCGGCTCCTCATCTTCCTTTTTATAGCAAATGTAGCTGACTGAAATTGGGACCTATTTAACTATGATGTAAAGTCATTCAAATCTGTGTCTGTGAAACCTTCACACCCTAGTTTCCCTGGAACTCTAACAATTTATTCATGAAATTCACACTTAGAGCAGCTTCTGCTCAAAGATATTACTAAAGATTTGACATATTAATTTTTGGACTCTTTTTGGATTCTTTTTGGACTGAAAATGGCCGCCTGACTTGTTAACAAAAAACCTAAAATCATTAGAAAGAAAAAAAATATGTTTAAACATAGCTAAGCAGCTCATCCATTTGCACTGCCTACAACAACCAACAGATGGCACCATGGGATAAAATGAAACATCAAAAGACAGTTAAAACAGTTTGTTGCTTAAAATTGTCAACAAAAAACTTTTATTTCTTAAACATGCCGCAATTGAAAAGACAATATAAGAAAATTCTTATTGTTTTTTTCACTTGAAATGAAAGATGCCTCAAAATGTAAAAAGCTGCACTTTCCATAATGCAAACTGATGACAAAAGCAATCTCTGATTTTATGACTTTATCAAATCACTAAATGCTAGTGCATGTTTACGGCTACTTTGTTAATATTAAGGACTCATTATCCAAACAGACTGAATAAAACTTTTAAATTCTCTCAAGCACCCTACGAGAGATGCATCATCCTGACTGATGTGGTGATACAGCTATTGATACGAAGGCGTAGTCATACGATGTTATCCGTGGTCACGTTTTATTAAATCCTGGTGGCATATAATTAACATGTGGGAACAAGATAACTGAGTCGTGGTGTTACAAATGTGTGTTAAACGACATAAACAGCTCGTGGCCAGTCGTTATGCATGAAGAACTTAAACCATCTGTAAAATGTCCAAAATGAACTCAGCTTGCTGAGTTACGGCGATTAGGGATTTTTCATATATGCGACTGATAAAACTTCCCCCATCACTCCAGTTTCACAGTTAATGCTTGTAAATGATTATTCATCATAGTTAAGAAGGAATAACTGGATTTTAACCCCCCTACGTCACGCCTGATGGCGTGTAATTGCGGAAAAAAATTTTCCACTGCAATTATGCAAAAAACTGCTTTCTCGAAACATCTGAATTTACGCCTCATGAAAGCGTAAAAACTTTTTGCGATATTTGAGTTTTTTTTTTTTTTTTAAATGTAGCTGTTTCCATTAGCGGTTTTTAATTGTGATATTTAGGTTTTGCGCAATTCCAGGTGTAATGGAAACCCAGCTAGTGACCTGAAAAAGCTGCTGAACATCAAAAAGAAAGCTTTCAGGGATGGAGACAGGGAGTTATTGAAGACCATACAAAAACAACTGAAAACACAGACTAAGAAGTGCAAGGAGGACTACAGGAAAAAGTTGGAGAGCCAGCTCCAGCAGAACAACGTGAGGGATGTGTGGTCTGGAATGAAAAAAATCACCAGCTTTAAATTAATGGGCTGATGGAGGTCTGGACAGAGCTAACAAACTGAACATGTTCTTCAATAGGTTCAGTTCCCCCTCCTGCTGCCAACCCAACACCCCACACACCCTCCACAAGCCCACAGCTTTCCTGTCCGGGGGGGGGGGGGGGGGGGGGGGGGGAAAACACCTCCACTCTGTCACCCTGCAGCTCAGTCACAGACCTGAACACCGCCTCATCTCCCTCCACATCAGGACATCCTGAGACGTCCTCTGCCTCCCCCTCCAGCCTGACTGTCTCCTGCAACCAGATCAAGAAATAGCTAGAGAAACTGAACCGGAACAAGGCTGCAGGTCAAGATGGTGTCAGTTCCAGAGTTCTCAAGACCTGCTCAGAACAACTATGTCCGATTCTCCAGCACCTTTTTAACACCAGCCTGAGACAGAACAGAGTTTCTGTGCTATGTAAAACATCCTGTCTTGTTCCAGTGCCTTAAAAACCACAACCAGCTGAACCAAATGACTACAGACCAGTTGCCCTGACATCTCCCATCATGAAAGTCCTGGAGAGACTTTTACTGGCTCACCTCAACAAACAAGTTAACCCCTTTCAAAACCCATTACAGTTTGCATATCATAATGGGCTTGGGAGTGAAGATGCCATCATCTACCACCTGCTTCAGAGAGCCCACTCTCATCTGGGCCAGTCAGGCAGCACTTTGAGGGTCATGTTCTTTGATTTCTCAAGTGCCTTTAATACTATTCTGCCTGCGTTGCAATGTGAGATGCTCCATAACTTCCAGGTGGATCTCTCCACAACCACCTGGATTTACGACTCCCTAACATACAGACCACAATTTGTAAAACAGAAAGGTTGTGTGTCTGAGATGGTAGTCAGCGGCACTGGGGTACCACAAGGAACTGTACTTTCACCATTCCTCTTTACACTGTACACCTCAGACTTCCAGTACAACTCTGAATCCTGTCATCTGCAGAAATACTCTGATGACTTTGCAGTTGTGGGGTGTATCAGTGATGGACAAGAAGGGGAACTGGTCAGTCAGTTTGTAAAATGGTGCGACAATAATCCCCTCATCTTAAATACCAGCAACACTAAAATGATTGTTGACTTCAGGAGGAGCAAGAATAAGCAGCGTAGTCCTGTTTACATCCTGAAAGAGGAGGTGGAGGTGGTGGAGAACTGAAAATACCTTGGAGTATTCGACTGAAAATGCAACACTGACTACATCTACAAGAAAGGTCAGAACAGACTTTATTTCTTAAGGAAGCTGAGATCATTCAACGTCTGCACCAAGATGTTGCAGATTTTCTATAAGTCTGTTGTGGAATGTGCAATCAGCTTTGTAGCCATCAGGTGGGGCAGCAACATCAGAACCAGAGACTTGAAGAAACTAAACACTAAGCTGATCAAGAAAGCTGGTTCTTTGCTGGGAATAACTCTGGAGCCGCTGGAGCTGATTGTTCAAAAAAGAATTCTGCACAAGCTGATGAAGATGATGGAGGATTCTTCCCACCCTCTCCACAAGACAGTGAAGAATCAACAGTGTCTTCAGTGGGAGGTTGCATCAGATTCGCTGTAGGACGAAGAGGTACAGAAATTCATTCCTGCCAGCAGCCATCACCCTAAAGAACAAAACTGACTGACTGTTGTTATTATTGTTGTATTGTTTTTTTGTATGTTATATTGTTCAGGGGGAAAAAAAGGAAGAGCGAGCCTATTACAATACTGAATTTCCCTTCTGGGATGAATAAAGTATTTTTCTTTTTATTTCATTTTCATTCATTTACATACATTACAATATGTTGGAAAGTCCAAGTGATATAATTAAATGATGATGACGACGTGATGTCATTGCTGTTTATTCATATCTTTGATGGAAATTCTGGATTTTGTGATACCACCAGTGTAGAAAGGGAATGTAAAAAAGGAATTTCAATGATAATTGAACGCAAGCATGCATACCACAGCTTGGTGTGTGTCACTCCATTACTGGGTAATGACTGGGCAAGGCAGTGGTCAATATAAAATAACATTGAAAAGCCATAATAGGAGGGCAACAATTGGAGGAGGGGCAGATGATAGAGGTGTCAGTGCTTGGCCAGTCCATGATAAGTGGGTAAGCTGATGTTGGCTTCACAGTGTGACACCAGCAGTCAATGATGGTGATAATGGGGAGTGTAAGCACTGTATTAGGGTTAATGCTTGCTGGCTGACTGAGAGATTATGAAACTGCCTAAATATGGAAAGCACCTCAGTGAAACGCTTTGTTTAGGTTGAATGCTAATAAGCAATCAAGAAACACAAACTGGTTTTGAAACTTCATCAAACTAAACCTAAATCATTGGTCATTTTATTTTAAAATGATGCAGGATATATGAGCAATGGCTTCTTCAATAATAATCATTGTCCTTAAGTATTCTGCCTGCCAATGGTTTTAATATTTTTGGTATTTCCCTTATTAATATCCAACAGATCAGTGAAATGTTCTAAGTGTAAAAATTGTGTCTTGTCGTCAAACAGTTCTTTTTCCTACATTGTTGAATATCTCTCCAAGGCAGTGAATTTTCAGATACGAACAAAAACAGGAGCTGCAAATCTGTCGAGACTAACCGTTATCTGAGTATTCAGAAATGTGGATAGGGATGTAATAAAAAGTTTAAATAAATAAAAGTTATAGGTGGTATAGAAGATGTTTCTTTGAATAAATTTTGCAATATTTGATTAAATTGAGTTCTCTGCCTCATAAGGTATGATTAATTAAAAGCTTTTGCCAGCTGTAATTCTAGCCGCGTTTCACTAACAGGAAACTAAAGGCAGCTTATACAGCTTATACGTCTTATTGACGTTGTTTTGAATAAACGCTGACTGAAAAAAAAAGGTCAGGACTCTGTGCTGGCCAGTCAAGTTCATCCACTCTGCATCCATGTCTTTATGAACCTGCTTTGTTGGAAGAGGAAGGGCCAGCTCCAAACTGTTGCCACAAAGTTGGGAGCATGGAATTGTCTAAAATGTCTTGGTACACTGAAGCATTCAGAGTTCCTTTCCCTGGAACTAATAAGGCCAAGCCCAGCTCCTGTAAAACAGCCCCACACCATAATCCCCCCTCCGCCAAACTTTACACTTGGAACAATGCAGTTAGACAAACTGTTCTCCTGCTAACCGCCAAACCCAGACTCCTCCATCAGATTGCCAGATGGAGAAGCGCGACTCATGATTCCAGAGAACGCCTCCACTACTCTAGAGTCCAGTGGTGAGGAGCTTTACAACACTGCATCCAACACTTCGCATCGCACTTGGTGATGTATGGCTTTGATGCAGCTGCTCAACCATGGAAACCCATTCCATGAAGCTCTCTGCGCACTGTTCTTGAGCTGATCTGAAGACCACATGAAGTTTGGAGGGCTGTAGTGACTGCAGAAAGTTGGCGACCTCTTCACACTATGCGCTTCAGTATCCGCTGACCCCGCACCGTCAGTTTACGTGGCCTACCACTTCATGTTTGAGTTGTTGTCATTCCCAAACACTTCCATTTTCTTATAATACAGCTGACAGTTGATTGTGGAATGTTTGGGAGCAAGGAAATTTCACCACTGGATTTGTTGCACACAATAAAAACTCCTGGGTCAAACTGCTGGGTTGTTGCCCTAAGTTCTGGGTTACAATAACCCAACATTGTAGTCAACATAACCCAACATTGAGTCAATATAACCCAACTTCTGGGTCAAATATTCAACCCAAAAGTTGAGTAAAAAAAACATTACCCAATTTTCTGGGCTGATTCGTTTTTAACCCAGCAGTGGGTCAAAAATGACCCATTATGAGTTAATTTTGACCCAGGAGTTTTAGTGTGCAGGTGGTATCTTATCACAGTTCCATGCTGAAATTCACTGAGCTCCTGAGAGTGACCCATTCTTTAACAAATGTTTGTAAAAACAGTCTGCATGCCTATGAGCTTCATTTTATACATCTGTGGCTATGGAAGTGACTGGAACACCTATACATGATTTGGATGGGTGAGCAAATACTTTTGGCAATATAGTGTGTGAATATACATATACTGTATATATACATATACACAGTTGTCCTCAAAATTCATACCCTCCAATAAAAGAAGGAAAAAAAATCAGCTGTCAATTAAATAAGTTGCAATTGACAAAAGTAATAATAGATATGGAAATCATGATACTGATTTTGAATTGTGGTTCAACAGAATATTACTGTAAAAAGAAAGACACACAAAAATAAAACAAGTAAACAAGCATGATGGGGCTACAAAGTAAAAATTTTGTTGGGCAACACTTTGAGACAATCACTGCAATCAGGTGTTTTCTCTAATGTTCAAAAAGACTTCTACACCTATTGACAGGTATTTTGGTCCACTCTTCATGGGAAAGAGGCTCTATTGTGTGCCTGGGATAGCTTCGTTTGTTTCGTTTTTAAATTATTATTTTCAACCATAATTGATCAGCAATTTTTATATCACTAAATTATAGTTTTGTAAATCTTTATTTGTTATTAGTTTCTTTAGTTTCCTGTTATTTGAATTACTGTTGTGAATTTAGCCTTTTCTTTAATTAGAGGGTATGAATAATTTTGGGATATTATAGGACAATATATATATATATGTATACAAGTATATATATATATATATATATAGATAGATAGATAGATAGATAGATAGATAGATAGATAGATAGATAGATAGATAGATAGATAGATAGATAGATAGATAGATAGATAGATAGATAGATAGATAGATAGATAGATAGATAGATAGATAGATAGATAGATAGATAGATAGATAGATAGATAGATAGATAGATAGATAGATACATGCATGCATGCATGTTAGGTTAATTGGTCACACTAAATTGCCCCTAGGAATGAATGAATGTGAGTGTGAATGGTTGTCTGTCTCTCTGTGTTGGTCTTGCAACAGACTGGCAACCTCTCCAGGTTGTACCCCGCCTCTCACCTGATAATAGCTGGGATAGGCTACAGCAACCCCCATGACCCTGAACTGAATAAACGGTACAGAAAATAACCGACTGACTGACTGACTGACTGACTATATATACATACATATTCAGCAGGTACGGAAAGTATTCAGATCCCTTTGAAGTTTTTGCTTTTTGTGTCATTGCAGCCATTTGCTAAAATTAAAAAAGTTCATTTTATATCTCATTAATGTACTCTCAGCACTCCATCTTGACAGAAAAAAACAGAAATGCAGAAGTTTTTGCAAATTTATTAAAAATTAAAAACTGAAATATCACATGGTCACAAGTATTCAGACCCTTTGCAGTGGCACTCATATTTGAATCATATGCTGTCCATTCCTTTTGATCCTCCTTGAGATGGTTCTACTCCTTCATTGGAGTCCAGCTGTGTTTAATTAAACTAACTGGACTTGATTAGGAAAGGCACACATCTTTCTATATAAGACCTTACAGCTCACAGTGCATGTCAGAGCAAATGAGGTTGCAGGAACTGCCCCAGGAGCTCAGACAGAATTGTGGCAAGGCACAGATCTGGACAAGGTTACAAAATAATTTTTGCAGCACTAAAGGTTCCTAAGAGCACGGTGGCCTCCATAGTCCTTAAATGGAAGAAGTTTGGGACGACCACTCTTCCTAGACCCGGCCATCCAGCCAAACTGAGCAATCGTGGGAGAAGAGCCTTGGTGAGAGAGGTAAAGAAGAAGCCAGAGATCACTGTGGCTGAGCTCCAGAGATGCAGTATGGAGATGGGAGAAAGTTCCACAAAGTCAACTATCATTGCAGCCCTCCACCAAACAGAGCTTTATGGCAGAGTGGCCCGATGGAAACCTCTCCTCAGTACAAAACATATGAAAGCCCACATACAGTTTGTCAAGAAAACACATCAAGAACTCCCAGACTGTGAGAAATAAGATTCTCTGGTCTGATGAGACCAAGACTGAACTTTTTGGAGTTAATTCTAAGTGGTATGTGTGGAGAAAGCCAAGCACAACTCATCACCTGCCCAATACGATCCCAACAGTGAAACATGGTGGTGGCAGCGTCATGCTATGGGGGTGTTTTTCAGCTGCATGGACAGGACGACTGGTTGCAATTGAAGGAAAGATGAATATGGCCAAAAACAGAGAGATCCTGGAAGAAAACCTCTTCCAGAGTGCTCAGACTGGGCCGGAAGTTCACCTTTCAACGAGACAATGACCCTAAGCACACATCTAAAATGACAAAGGAGTGGCTTCCGAACAGCTCAGTGACCATTGCTGACTGGCCCAGCCGGAGCCCTGACTTAAACCCAATTGAGCATCTCTGGAGAGACCTGAAAGTGGCTGTCTACCATTGTTCACCATCTAACCTGACAGAACTGGAAGTGATCTGCAAGGAAGAACAGCAGCAGATCCCCAAATCCAGATGTGAAAGGGGCTGTAAAAGGGTCCTTCTACTCAGCACTGAGCAAAGAGTCTGAATACTGATGACCATGTGATATTTTTCTTTTTTAATAAATCTGCAAAAAAATTTACATTTCTGTTTTTTTCTGTCAAGATGGGGTGCTGAGTGTACATTAATGAGAAATAAAATTAACTTTTTTGATTTTGGCAAATGGCTGCAATGAAACACTACTCTCTCTCTCTCTCTCTGTATAAATATATATCTATATATATATATAGTGATATATATATATATATATATATATATATATATATATATATATATACATACATATATATACTATATATATATATATATATATATATATATATATATATATATATATATATATATATATATATACATATGTGTGTGAAAGTGTTTGCCCCCGTCCTGATTTCTTACTTTTTTGCATATTTGTCACACTTAAATGTTTCAAATCATCAAACAAATTTAAATGTAAGACAAAGATAACACAAGTAAACAAAAAATGCAGTTTTTAAATGAAGATTTTTATTAGTAAGAGGGGGAATCCAAACCTCCATGGCCCTGTGTGAAAAAGTGATTGCCCCCCCCTGTTAAAGCATAAAATGACTGGTTTATTACATCTTTGGAAAGCTGAGTTCAATTTCTCTAGGCCGAATTACTGCCACACCTGTTCTCAATCAAGAAATCACTTAAATAGGGCCTGCCTGACGAATTTAAGTAGACCAAAAGGATCCTCAAAAGCTAGACATCATGCTGCGATCCAAAGAAATTCAGGGAAAAATGACAAAGTAATTGAGATCTATCAGTCTGGAAAAGGTTAGAAAACCATTTCTAAAGCTTTGGGACTCCAGCGAATTACAGTGAGAGCCAATATCCACAAATGTTGAAAACATGGAACAGTGGTGAACCTTCCCAGGAGTGGCCGGCAGACCAAAATTACCCCAAGAGCATAGCGAAGACTCATCAAGAGGTCACAAAAGACCCCAGAACAACATCCAAAGAACTGCAGGCCTCACTTGCCTCAATTAAGGTCAGTGTTCATGAATCCACCATAAGAAAGAGACTGGGCAAAAATGATGGTCTGGGACTATTTTGCTGCTTCAGGACCTGGAAGACTTGCTGTGGTAAATGGAACCATGAATTATGCTGTCAACCAAAAAATCCTGACGGAGAATGTCCAGCCATCTGTTGGTGAGCTCAAGCTGAATCACACTTGGGTTCTGCAGCAGGACAATGATCCAAAACACACCAGCAAGTCCACCTCGGAATGGCTTAAGAAAAACAAAATGAAGACTTTGGAGTGGCCTAGTCAAAGTCCCCACCTGAATCAGATTGAGACGCTGTGGCATGACCTTAAAAAGGCAGTTCATGATGGAAAACCCTCCAATGTGGCCAAATTACATCAATTCTGCAAAGATGAGAGGGCCAAAATTCCTCCACAGCCCTGTAGAAGACTCCTTGCCAGTTATCGCAAACACTTGATTGCAGTTGTTGCTGCTAAGGGTGGCCCAACACAGGGCCATATGCAGGGCTTGACATTAACACCCGCCAACCCGCCAAATGCTGGTGAATTTCAGCAGTGGTGGGGAACACGGCCACTCCAACTCGCCACTTTGGCGGGTTGAATTCTATTTACATTTTAATTGTAGTTTTTTCAAACAGCATCTAAAATAATAAACAAACTTAGATGTTAGACTAAAAGACTACAACTTCCATGAGCACTGCCTGCGCACAGTGTTTGCTCATTGGCCCATTTGTGGCCGACGTGACTAGAGGCGGTTCCTGTGGAGAGCGCAGTTGTGAAGCGGAGCGCTGCTAGCTGACATCGGCTTTCCTAAGGAGACTCCTAACTTTCCGTCTGCACGTCCGATCTTCAGTTCTACCTGCAGCGCTTAGTTCATGTTCAACATGAGAAAGCACGAGTTGTCTGAATGTGGCTCAGAGTCAGACCGTGAAACAGCAGTCTTTTCTGTTTTTAGTTTTCTCCCGAATGTGTCAAATCCAGATCCCTCATACAGCAGCTGTTTTAACGCTGGTTGTGCGCAGTGATGATGTAGATTTAACGCGTCGGACTTGAGCAATATGGGAGACATCATCACGAACAAGGATTAAGTGATTTTCTGCTGGTTTTCTTCACCTGGAGGCGTGATCTACCTGTGTGACGAGGCTGAGCCATGCCCAAAATGATTGCTGCAGGCCGGCGGAGATCCGCCCAAGCTCCGGTGGGCTCACAGAGCCGGACACGTCAATGCAAGTTTGGGATGTAAACATCCTGAACGTGCATGGCAGCATGTTTTATAAACCATCCCGAAAGATGCAGCAATGTATTTACAAAGCTCTAGCATCCACTATTACTGAGGACTGAACACATGATGGATCCAATGTGAGCATTTTGAGTGTCCAGCAGCAAAAGCACAATATATATAGAATCCATTATTATCATTATTATTATGATTATTATTATTATTATTATCATTATTATTAACCAGACAGCAACTGTAGGATAAAGGCTGTGGGGGTGAAAAGATTTAGTGGTCTCTTTTGTTTTGATTTTTTCTACTCTGTAGTTGCCTATTTAGTCTACTGCTGAAACAGACAGGGATTCTTTTCAGATTTTATTCCAGTTCAGTTTTTATCTTTTAAATTAATCTTTTACTCCCCTTCGCCTTTTTTAAAATGCAAAGAGAAACCACATTTTTTTATTACTTTGTACAGTGTGCTGCATATTTTCATATAAAAGGAGCTTTACACAAAACCCTATCAGAGCTGAATGATTGGTAATGACCCGGAGGGTTAAACATTTTATGTAGCCTTTATATGAATGTTTACAAGAGTCATTTATGTTTAAAAAGTTTGTAAATCTAGTTTAAGTAAACTTTAGCAGGCCATAGTCGGCTTTAATCCTATTAAACATCTTTTCTCAACAACAAAATTGTGGCTAGTGAAAATGTTGAGTGGCTAGTAACTTTGGAAAACTACTGGCCACAGTGGCTGGTGAGCAAAAAAGTTAATATCAAGCCCTGGCCATGTGGGTTTGGACGCCCCCCCCCCCCCCCCCCCCAAAAAAATCTTCATTTAAAAACTGCATTTTCTGTTTACTTGTGTTATCTTTGTCTCACATTTAAATTTGTTTGATCTGAAACATTTAAGTGTGACAAACATGCAAAAAAGCAAGAAATCAGTAAGGGGGCATACACTTTTCACACAACTGTATATACATAGCATAATGAATGGAAACGATAAGATGCACATTTTCATGCACATATTTAATTTCTAATTACAGTCCTTAGAGAAGAAGTCAGCATATGGGTCAACCTCTTCGGTGGCAACATCGGGCTCCTCTGTGGTAATAATCTTCTCCTTGTCAGGCCTGCTCCTGGGCTTGAGCTCTCTTCGGGGCTAAAAAAAAAAAAAAAAAACAAACAGTTTCAACAGCAAATTTACTTACTGAGAAGTAAATCTGATCAATTAACATTTTTTTATTGCCTTTCATAAATTAACATTATTTTTGTGAATTTGTCTGTCTTGATTCCCTTTTTTTCCATCAGTTTGCACTGCTCCAAACTTGTGATAAAATTAACCATTGACTAAATCTTAAGATGCATATCCTCCATATCCTATCCAGTGGTTAACATTGTACATATGGTATAGGACATTTTAAAAACCTTTATTTATTACAGAAAACACTTTCCATGAAATGGTAATGGGATTTCAGAATGTAATATAAAGCTAATATGATTCCACATGCCAACATAAAATGTTGTCTCTATACATTTTTAGGTGACTCACAATTTTCTTGATTTTTCCATGAGCCCTTTCCATGCATTTTTTCATCTTTTCGATCTTTTTCTCCCTCTCCAATCTAAGTTTTTCTTCCCGCAGCCTGGATGAAAAACGGCATACAGTACATAAAGAGAGAAGGATTTATGTAAAATACCTTTCTGAAACAACTATCAAGAAAGATAATCCATAACATTTAGAAACATTTTCAATTCAAGAAAAAATCTGGCTGACATGCACAATAGCTGTAATATACTACAATAAAACACTTCACGTAATGATAGCAGCTAGTGTTATGAACCTGCTCTTCCTGTCGTTTTCTTTGATATTCCACAGCACCTGGGACATTTCATCAGGTATGTTTTCAATTTGCTCAAGCAATGAAGTCATGCGATGCTCAGCGTAACACAGCTTTTCCAAGGTGCTTAGGTTGGTTAAGCGTCTGCCGGCACAGCTGGAATATAAATCCCCAACTTTCTTACCCAGAGCAGCCAGCAAAACATCCTGGAAGCAGGAAGATTGTTTAAAGAGTCTGTTACTGTCTGCAATTTACTGACGAGTTGCTTTCCCATAAGTCCACTTAAAAATGGTGAAGTTAAACCTTTGGATTTGTACATTCTGCCTGCTTACCTGGTCTTCTGTTTTTAACGATTCATGGAGCTGAATAGACCTTTCAAGCATGGTAGCTCTCGTCTCTTCCCTTTCAATTCTAGTCCTCATGTCATTTACCTGCATTGTTAGCTTCTCCTCATCCCCTTTCCTTCACACAAAAGAAAAAATAGCATTGGTAGAAGGGTTTGTTTTGTGTGTGTATCATGTCTATAGTTTTACACTGTGTCCTATTTTAATGTTTCATTCCTATTTTTGTCCTTTATCTTCTACCTTTACTCACATTGTTTTTAACTGTTTTTCTTTGTTTTTTGTATTAACATCAATGTGTCTAGCACTGCTGTTTGAATAGCACCTTAAAATTCTCACATTTTATTTATGGTGATCTCAATGGTCTCCTCCAGCGTCTTATCCACCTCTGTGTGGTTGCTAACAAGAGACAGGACCTGATCTGTCAGCTCTATCAATATATCCATCACCTGCTGGGGATCAGAGAAATAAATCTCCAGTTTCTCCTGCACAAAAAAAGTAGAGACACAACCCTGTGATAAATCACCCAAAAACGAAAGACAAGGTGGTTAAAAGATTTTTTTTTTTTTTAAATGAAAGAAATCTGACCTCATACTCATTACCGTCTCTTTCCACATCAGGCTCTGTGACCCTGAAAGGTCAAAGAAGTAAAATTGAGGAAGAATAAATGTGTAGACACATGCAGTGATTTCATTTCAACATTAAAAGATACTAATTTCCAAGAAAGAAAACCAACGTTTCTACTTCTTGATGACGAACTTATTCATGTCACTGTTTTAATGTTTAGTAGATGTGCTGTAATGACAGAAATAAAACATACTCTGGTGGTGGTGTTTTTTTGTAATACATTTTTCAGATTAAAAATTTTTTTTGTTCAATTTCAAAAACACACACAAATACAGTGGCCCTCATTTATCAAACGATCGTCGAAATGGTCGCACATCTGATCGTAAAAATGGTCGTACGATTGGACCCACGTGTGATTTATTAAAACGTTCGTATCGGTCCAATCTCGTCGTACGAACAAAAGAGTCTTGATAAATTCCAAAGCTGAAATCCATCGTCATTTAAATGTCACGCCCACGGTTACGCCCTTAAACATGCATAATGATGAGGCTTCACCCGGCGAGGTTGAACCACGGCGAGGAGAGATTCTGCCAAAAAAGAAACTTTTGGGGGGATCAAGACAGAATTCTTCGTTTGTGAGGTGACAAAGATGAAAGAGGTGCTGTTTGGCAGCTTAAAAACCGGAGTCAGAGACGTGCACAAAAACGCTGCACGGAAGAGGATCAGTCAGCCTCACCGGTGTGAACGACTCCGGCTGAGATATTAATAAAAGTCTCAATCTAGGCCTGGCTGATATGGTTTATTCGTTTTATTAGTTGTGAAATTTAATAATAGCCCACATCCGATGGCAGCGTCACAATTCTTTAGTCAATGGGTCAAGAAAAAGTGGTCCAATATGAAACATACCACCAAAAGATGTTTCACCGCCCCCCCTCCATGCGCTCTAACAGGTGACAGGTGGATGCCGGTCAGATCCGAGCCTGAACCGGACAGGCTCAGAAAAATGATAACTTGCATTTGCAAAACTAAGGGACAGTCTACTGACTCAGCACTTATACAACTTTAACGTATAGATTAGTTATTAGAAATGACGGCTCAGCTGCTGCCTCCTCCATTTAGCCCAGTGGGGGCTGCAGGGCGGCTGCCGGCGCATCTTCTCCTCTGACTGCGTATCAAAACTCTCCAGCGGTCCGAGCGATGTGCAGCACTGCACAGGAGTGTTGTAGATTTCCTCAGAGTCTAAAGCAGCGTTTCATCCCGCCGGGTCCGAGTCGGACCGTCCGACACCCACCTGCCTTACTGCAGCCCGAAGCAGCGCTCCACCTGGGCACTGACCCATGTGTGTGCGCAATGATGCCTACCTGCGCTCCTATGTGCAGGTTTACCAGCGGGGTGAGGAGATGCACGAAGAGTGAAAAGCACTTGTCTCCTAGAACTATATGTTAATAATTTTAATAATTTGTTGAGATAAATGGAGGAATTAAATTCAGTCGCAGCTATTTTTGCAATTTAGGGAATAGGCTACGTTCTACATTCCCTTTTTCCTTTTTCTTTTTCTTTACAAATGGGTTCATTCTCCGTGCTGATATGTGAATACTTATGTTTAAATGACAGTTTGCGGTTTGGTTAATACATATTTTCATGTTCTGCTGCGCTGCGCTGCAAACCCTCACTGACTCAAACTTGCGTACACGAACTCAGAGCTGTCGTGAGATTTGATCGTATCCTACGCTCACGTTCAAATTGATAAATGCCGAGTCTTGATTGGAAATGGTCGTACGCACAGATTTTCGTCGTACGATCGTTTGATAAATGAGGGCCAGTATGTCTGTTAATTATTATAACCAATACCATACCACCATGAAAGGAGTTCAACACTACAATTTGCATAGAAGAATTTAAGAAATAGAAAGATGTACTTTTTTAAACAGGGGACCCCTTGTCTCACTCAAATTACCACGTGCAAGTCCTACGGACTCGCTACCTTGTAAAACTATCAACATCACTGCGCATATACTGTATAGAGACTATTAGCCACATCTAGCTTTTCCATACGGCAACAAAAAAAATTCTAAAAATATAGCTTAAAATAAAATCAACATTAAGAAAATTAACCGAAAGTGTGGAATGAGGTACAAATAAAGGCTTTATCTACACTGTACACATGTGAATCTAACTTGAGTTTGAATGTCAAATCTGTTCTGTCCAGTCTTTTGAATTGATGGTATTGTAGAAGCAGTAAAGATATTTAGCAAGTTGAATATACTGTAAATTAACAATGGAACTGAACTTAATTTGAATTATTTTGACTTAACACACAACACTCAAGAGTATAATTATGCTCCGATGTGTAGGAAGATTTTGTTATCATGCCCCGAAAAATGTAAATTAAAAAAACACCACGGGAGGTCTGTGTTTTTGTGAAAACTGTATCTTTGTGAAACAGGCCCTAATATATATACAGCACAAGTATATAAAACTACATTTTTTAAACATTTGTTATATAAAGTAAAAATAGATAAAATACACATTGGATTTATGAATTCACATTTTGAGCTGTGTGATAAAAGATTTACTCATTTTAATTCAATCATTTCAATTTATTGTCAATCATTTGAGATCCATTGATCATGCTATTATTTTCTTACAATGTGTAACTGTGAGGTGACGGCAGGATGTGGTCTACGATGCATGACATCGCTCTTTCTGGGCAGGACGCCAAACCAGTCTCCACACCTGTGTGAACATTAACACTGTTGCTGATAACATCAATTCTAACAGTAATATATGCAAGTCTCTTCTTTGTAAGTTTTTAAAATATCTTATACTTAATTACTTCCTCTGTGTTGAAAAGATGTTCTTTAAAGCAATTCTTCTATCTTCACGCAAAGAGATAAATTTATTAAAATTAAATCCATCATTGCATTGACTTAAGAAGAAAAAGATGTACCTCAAAGTGGCCTGTAAAAAGATAGGTGACCAAATCTGCTCTGGTGCTTACTTAAAGTTGTACTTCCATGGTCATTTCATTAATATTTCTGTGTTCTCCATTATTATTGAATGCACTCTGCATCGTTTTGTTTAAAAAAACCTTGGGTATTTTTTATCCAGTTATTTAAAAAAAAAAGGGGGGTGTGGGGCAAAGGGGGGTTTTTTCCTTTCTCTTAATATATTTCTCTTTGTTTTGCCTTCCCTCAAGAGGGAAGGAGGGGCCCCCCCCCTTTGTTTTATTTGGTAATAGAGGGAAAGAGAAAGAAAAAAAATTCGGTACGCCAAAAAAAAAAGAGTAATAATTTAATCCCAACGGAGGGTTAGTGTTTTTCTATTTTTTAGGTTTCCTACCTTCCAATGGACAGATAGAAACCCCACGTGGGATACGCTATTTGCAATGTGACGTAGAAGTGCAAGGCTGTTCCCGATTCGCTCTTTTCTTCGTATTGTTTCTCTGATGAGAAAGCACAGCCGACTGGGGGGAACGCAACACTAGCAAGTCAGCATGTGTAAGTAAACAAGGGGAAACACTCCGTATTTCAGAAGGAGCAAGTTAAACGGGTTTTCAGTGGAAGGAGGCCTTTAAAGTTGTACTTCCGTGGTCATTTCATTAATATTTCTGTGTTCTCCATTATTATTGAATGCATTCTGCATTGTTTCTGTTTAAAAAAACCTTCTGGTTGCTTTGTATCCAGCTGTATTTGTATACTAGAAGAGAGGCTTGTGGTCCAACGGCAGGCTTTTCCGGGTCCTTCTCATGAATTTCCGTCTGATTGGCTGGCTCCCGTCAGTGTATGAAGGAAGCTCCGCCCTCCGCTCTTATTTCGCTACAGACAGGAAATAGAGCCGACAAACAAGTTTGTTCTGCCATGCTAACAAACAGTTAGCTAATTAGCTTCTCAACTCCGAAGCTACTGTCTTTACTTCTAGTGTGTAGTGGAGGGTTACCTGCCTTCCAATGGACAGATAGAAACCCCACGTGGGATACGCTATTTGCAATGTTACGTAGAAGCGCAAGGCTGTTCCCAATTCGCTCTTCTCTTCGTATTGTTTCTGTGATGAGGAAGCACAGCCGACTGGGGGGAACGCAACGCTAGCAAGTCAGCATGTGTAAGTATACAAGGGGAAACCCTCTGTATTTCAGAAGGAGCAAGTTAAATGGGTTTTCAGTGGAAGGAGGCCTTTAAAGGAGCCCTATCATGAAAAATGGACTTTTAAGAGCTTTTCAGCATGTTGCTGTGTTATTTCCTCATAAAAAACTTCATTTAAGTTGTTTTTTTCTTCATTTGTGCATATTTGAGTAATATATATGAATATTCAGGCCAAGCTGTAGCTTCCTTAGCATAACTGACTTACACCAGTATACGCAACGAGGTGGCACCAATCACGAAGCATCAAATACGCATGCGCAGCATCATAGCAAGACGCCCTCTTTGTTGAACAGAAACTCAAAGAGAATCCTAACCTTTGCACACTCTCTGAGGAAGAAACTAACAGCCTGCAGGAAGATTTCTTCAGAGACAAGCAGCCATCAGCTAACAGACGTTTGCTCCAGAGTTCGGGAGAATTTCTTTTTTTTTTCTTTTTTTTAAGCTCTAGAGGACGGCAAGTTGGGAAAAATGTGGTTGGGTTCAGCGTGGGAGTTTATTTGTTGTACTGGACGAATCGACTTGCAAGAGGTGGTTGGATTATAACTTGAGGAGCAGAAAAAAAAATCAACTTTGTGTGTGAACTTCACTCCTGACAACTTCATGAATCTCGGGCATTAAAGTGTATTTTTCTCGGGGATTACTTCTGAAACCTGACGCAGTTCTATAAAAACGCGCATGGACAGACAACAGCATCGGTGAGTGAAACAAATCTCTCAGTTCAATCCTAACTGTTAGCCTATGATTTGTTCGCTAATTTACTTGTCAGGGGTCTGTGTGGTACTTCTGTGGTACTGCATGTACTTCAAACTCCATGTCAGACTCTGGCTTGAGTGCATACAGCTCCATAACAGGCTGCTCCATTTTATCCCGTCGATCGGAGTCCGATTATCCATCAATGTTTAAAAATAACATCCATGTGAGCTGCCGGTGCCGGTGCTACAAACAATTCTGTGACCCTTCAGAATTAGTGTGTCTTCCGGGGCGACGTCATGAAATGGGCGTAAAACATGTTGCAATTGGTCCAGAGCTCCGTGGTTCAGTTAAGTCAGCCATCTTACTTCCATGTTGGAAATTAGACGCATAGAAAAACTAATATTTAACACCAAATTAGTTTCTATCGTAGCGATGGGAACATATTTAGCTTACAAATGCCAATATTTGACTTTTGGAACGTTTGAAAAGCATGATACGGCTCCTTTAATACAGTTCTTACACCAAAGTAGTGCGTTTCAGCAGATCATTTCATTAATGCATGCTACATTTATGTTGACTCCCTGGATTTTTAAGACTTACCCTTGCTGACTGCAGTTCCTTCAACCTCAGATTTCTGTTTCTTCTGGCCATCTTTAGTTTTTAAAATCTTTTCTTCTTGGGGTTTTTGCCACTCTGAAGGTGATAGCTTGAATAATATGGTTCCATACCACATGTATCGATTCAGGACATCCTCAATATCTTTCAGCTCTCTGTGAAGAGGAAAGTCATGGCTTAGAGCCATATAGTAGGCTAGTATGCCATCTCCCAAAGTAGAGTAATCACTGCACAATATCACCATCTAAATTTCCCTCTAGTAGTTATTATTTTCATACCTTTGTAATGGCTGTCTTTCTTCAAACAACATTTTAATTACAGCATTGGTCTCCTGTTCGTCCTTACATGCTTTTTCAAAGCTGTTATCCAAGACAAATTAAAATCATTAAAAGTCTGCAAATACAAAATCTTTTGTTCAGCCTTTGGATGTATCAACAAAAGAAAATTTACAAATGCTTACAGAGTTTTAGATTCTTCAGGTCTTCTCTCAATACTTGCAAGGAACTCATTCAAGATGTTAGATTTATTGTCACTAATTTCTTGAAGCTGTTTCATGCGCCGTTCCTTTGAAGTAATGACTTTTTCTAGCTCCATAATCTCTAACTGAGTAAAACCGGATAAAAATAAAAATATCATTATCAATAACATAGTAAAAGGGTGACATCCTATCTATTTTACAAGATAAACACAAGAAACTGCAACACATAAAATAAACTATAAGTTCAAATTTAACTTGATTTAAGTCCCTTTTAGCTCCCAAAGGTGCAAGTAATCAGACATTAAACATAGTTTATTTCACCAAAAGACAATGACTGAAGTTTCTATGTTATTTCAATTTGAAAACTGCACAACAGTGGTAACTAAAACATCCCCGTAAATGGGTCTCTGGTGTGAATTGCAGCTTAGTCTTTAGGTGTAGAGTTTGTATGTTCTCCCCCTTTTTTGAGCATTGGTTCTCTCTAGGTACCCCATCCTCCTCTAATAGTTCAAAATAAGGCATGTTAGGTTAATTTCCTCTGCTAAGGAGGTAATGTTGGCGGTAGCATTGGTTTGTCTGTATGACTGTCAGCAACTTTTGACCTGAAATTTTCACGAGCCGTGTGTCTCAGCTCAAGGACAAACCCATTAAATTTTGGTGAGGATCCGGATCACCTTCTGGATCCAGGAATTTTTTGAAGGATTCTTTATAATTTTTTTTTTTTACTTGTCCTGTCCAGCATCATAGCAAGCAGAATGGAAATCCGATTGCTTTATTGTGATAAAGAGTTTTGCTTTACCAAGGGGAGCTTTATGAACACAAGGCTCCCCTTGATATCCTGTTTATTCATTTTATTTCTTTAATTAAACATTTGTTTATAACAGCATTCCATACCATACTGCTGGGCTTGACAAGGGAGAAATGAAAGTTAACAGAGGTAATGATAGAAAGTAGAACAGAGAGAAACGAGTGAGGAAGAGAAAGAGAGACAGAGAGAGAGGGGAGAAAACATGAATCCACTTACACTGTTCACTGGTGCATCTGTACAGAAACCCCTAAACAACATTCCAAGGTCTCTGTTGGAAAACAAAACAAGCAATCCCCTACAGGAGGACCTCCAGGTGGCTTAAATATCCTCGGATCATACAAACACACGCAGGACTATGCAGAGAAGTGGTAAAACCTAATCAGCGCAACGGGAAGCAGCGTCACAATGTCAACATGCATGATAAAGGGTGCTCTATGGTGATGCAGTCATGCAGAAGCCGCCTCGTCTCTGCAAGGAGGAGGAAGCCAGCAAAGCCCAAGACCAAGGCCAAGGGCCAAAGCGCCCAGGAGCAGTGTCCCCCCCACCACCAGGAGGACCGCCAGACCCCACAGACGACACCACCCCAGCACAGGCCAGCCCCCACCCCGATGTCCCTGCCCCACACACCTGACACCAGGGCGCCACCACTGCTACCACCCCCCTTACACCACCACCACACTCACACACACACACCTCCCACACACATACCCCCAACACCCGCATGCACTCCCCCCACACACATGCACCCACCCGCTCCGCTCTCCGACTTTACATACCCACACTCATTCCTCCCTCCACCCCAACACCCTCCTCCCTCTACCCTCCACACATACCCCCCACCTCCTGATACCCTCTAACACCCACATGCACTCCCACCACACACCTGCACCAACCCCTCCCTCCACCCCACATCTTTATCATTTTGAGATAGGCCACGTCGGAAAGGCTGTTGAGGCATGAGTGCCCCCTTGTGGCAGACGTGTGCAGCTGCATGACTGAGCACTAGAGATGCACTGATCAATCGGCAACCGATCGCAATTGGCCAATAGTGCCCCTGTCGATTTTGATTGGAGTTCTCAAAATAAATCAGAGAAAGCCAATCCGATGGTGTTTACAATAACTACAACGTTTTGGTGTTTGAGGCGCGTTACGCGCATCAGGCGCAGGAAACACAAAGGAGACTCCAGGGAATCTCTTTGCTCCACGGAGACAGTGGAGGATAAACTGGGATCTACGTCCAGTCCAAGTTTCCAAACATTGACAACCTGCTGTGCTGTCCCAATGGGATTTAATGGGCTTATAATGCTGTCCCGATGCGAGACTGCAGGCTGTTAAACTGGGCCATATCAGACAAAAGCTGTGCCATTGGCGCGCAGCTCCTGGAGTAAATGGTGAAAATCACCAAACGCAGAATACCTCTGAACATCTGATGAATCCAGACATGGTGCAGTGACGCCCGACAACATCGTTCTCTGGCCTCGTGGAGCAGATAAAGCCAAGCAGATGCTCAGTTTCGTCCACCATCGTTCAGAGACACAAGCAAAGGAAACACCCAAATCCACCACCACACTTTCGACGCTCTTGATGCACGTGACACGCCAGGCAAATCTGCCATTCATGCTGCTTAATCAGAAGTAAGCTCATCAATAAAACCATAATTTTATTATATTATTTTGGCTATAGCATGTTTATGTTACAGTTAAGAGGTTTTTTGAGGGGTTTTTTTTAACAGAAAAGCTGCAGTATCCGCTCCAAGTTGTATGTCCAAAAGATAATGTTGCAGTTGCACATAAGTCACTGTTCTTACAGTATTCTCATTTGTATAACCTATTTTATTTCATTTTTCCACAAAAAGCTTGTAGCTAAACTCCAAATTGTGTCTCTGAGAAAGAGCCTCTAGAGAGAGTGAAATGTTTATAATAGTGCACATGTTGTGCACATAATCCATTTTTTTATTTTGAAATTTAATTCCTTTTTCAACCGGAAAAAACAGGTTTATAGTTTACAACTTGTATCAACTCTCTTAGAGTTGATCCAAGTTTTCTCTCTCTAAGAGAGAGAAAAGTTAAGCTAGTAAGAGAGTCTTTACTACAGGGAGTGCAGAATTATTAGGCAAATGAGTATTTTGACCACATCATCCTCTGTATGCATGTTGTCTTACTCCAAGCTGTATAGGCCAAAAGCCTACTACCAACTAAGCATGTCAGGTGATCTGCATCTCTGTAATGAGAAGGAGTGTAGTCTAATGACATCAACAGCCTATATCAGGTGTATTAGGCAAACAGAATTATTAGGCAACTTAACAATAAACAAATATATACCCATTTCAATTATTTATTTTCTGTACCACTGCTTGAAGAAGGTGTCTTCCAGAAACTGGCAGTAGGACTGGGACTTGAGCTTGACTCCATCCTCAACCCAAAAAGGCCCCACAAGCTCATTTTTGATGATACCAGCCCATACCAGTACCCCACCTCCACCTTGCTGGCGTCTGAGTCAGACTGGAGCTCTCTGCCCTTTACCAATCCAGCCACGGGCCCATCCATCCGGCCCATCAAGACTCACTCTCATTTCATCAGTCCATAAAACCTTAGAAAAATCAATCTTGAGATATTTCTTGGCCCAGTCTTGACGTTTCAGCTTGTGTGTCTTGTTCAATGGTGGTTGTTTTTCAGCCTTTCTTACCTTGGCCATGTCTCTGGGTATTCAACACCTCGTGCTTTTGGGCACTCCAATGATGTTGCAGCTCTGAAATATGGCAAAACTGCTGGCAAGTGGCATCTTGCTGCACGCTTGACTTTTCTCAGTTCATGGGCAGTTATTTTGCGCCTTGGTTTTTCCACGTTTCTTGCGACCCTGTTGACTATTTTGAATAAAACGCTTAATTGTTCGATGATCACACTTCAAAAGCTTGGCAATTTTAAGAGTGCTGCATTCCTCTGCAAGATATCTCACTATTTTTGACTTTTCGGAGCGTGTCAAGTCCCTCTTCTGACCCATTTAGCCAAAGGAAAGGAAGTTGCCTAATAATTCTGTTTGCCTAATACACCTGATATAGGGTGTTGATGTCATTAGACCACACCCCTTTTCATTACAGAGATGCAAATCACCTGATATGCTTAATTGGTAGTGGGCTTTCGGCCTATACAGCTTGGAGTAAGACAACATGCATAAAAATGAAAATGTGGTCAAAATACTCATTTGCCTAATAATTTTGCACTCCCTGTAGTGTGAAATATTGTAGATTGCCTCAGTCTGCAATAAAACAGTGGTCAATTCATGATAATTTCCCATCTCCTAATTGTTATACAAAGGCAAACTTTCATTTTAAACATATGTAGAAGCCTTTGTAGTGTATCAGGTCCACACTGAACATTGCCAATGCAAAAATGTACAAATACAGGTCCGACAGGGCTTTTTTGACAGGAAATGACAGGAAATTCCTGTCACTCCGTGTGAAACAGCACCCCCAGCAACAAACCGGAAGTGACGTAGGGGTAGGCGAACGCTCCCGACTCTGATAAAAACATGGATCACAGCAGGAGGAGGCGACTCTGAATACGACATTCATCACAGCTTTCATGCTGAGGGCCACATATATATGTAGACATGAAAATGAGGACAATAACATTGAAAAAAAATATTTTCTAAGTCACCTCTCGATTAGTTTTCATTTTGAGATCATGTGTACAACATTTAGACCTTCTACGGTCTTTACACCGTTTAAAAAATCTGTTCCTGTTTATCTGATTAATTTCATTTTGTTTTAGCAACCATCATTATGTATTTGTTGAGCGACTGTGTCCGTGTGTTTACTTCGACTGACAACCAGCTCAGTTACGCCCCAACAAACCCAACAGCAGGACATTTTCCCTTTGACTTTGTCCACAGATGTCTCTGCTAACAGCAACACCGTCTCACGGCTCATACAAAGCGCTTTTACATATTTTTGGAGACCAAATGTGGAGAAAAGTCGAGTGAGCCGCTGAAAGTGACTGAGGAGCCGATATCAACCATCCTGGAAGCCAAACGTGTGCTCAGTCTGGAGGGACGACAGTTCCTCCCTTTTCTAGTTACTCTGCGGTCAGAAACCCTCACTTTTTCCAGGATTTTGTGCTGAAAAGGCAGCGGAGAAAACACAGTGTCCCGCTCTGATGCGGCGGCAGTCCTGTGGGCAGACTGAGTCATCTGAAATCCCTTGCTCTGAAGGGCTAGATTCATACCCCCTACCCCTCATTATGTTCACTACCCCTACACGCAGAGAGGAATTGGAACACCACCACCCCCATGGGAACGCACAAAATTTAGGGATAAGGCTAAAAAAAAACGCAGGGCTAGGGAGTAGGGGTGTCAACTTCTACATGTGTAAACAGGTACACGGATGATAAATCATAACCTTTTAGAAAAATCAATAACCGTATACAGGTCATTTTCCCCTTATCCTCTTTCATTTCTCACCAATACTGTATTTTTAGGGGTGGTAATGTTGCCTGAAAGCTTCAGATAATAACTAAGCATCCGCATACATAATAGATGCCTGGGCTGCAATGTTCCGTTGATACTTTTATATAATAAACGCAGCCACAGCCTGTCGCGTCACCTCAAGTTGACTCAGGAACATGGTGGTAGCAGACTGCAAGCGGACCTGCGCTGCTTTGTGGTGCTGCAGAGCCTCTATTCAAGACATCAGAGATCCCATCCGTAAACTGTGCAGCTGGAAGTGGCAGATATTTCTTATGGATTAGCGAAGACCGACATCGTCAGAGATGCTTTTATTGATCAGGAGAGCTGATCGGACGTCAACTGCATCTGTGCAGTGGAAATGTTGTATTGGATGAGTTTCAATGCAAGTTAGGAGTGCTAGCTTAAGTTGTTTCTAACTGGGTTTCATGTATATTTTTTCATGTCATGAGCGTGAATCCGATCAGAAACTTGCTGTAACAAATGCATGTGTTTAGCAGAAGATCTAACCGCTCATGTTGGCCGCTGTTTACATAAAGTTAATCACCAGGGCCCGGTTGTTCAATTCTCGGTTATTTTAACCACTGGTTACCCCTAACGGTCCGTTAAATCCTTAACCTGCCGTTGCTAACCGACTGTTAAATATGCGTTGTTCAAAGCATGGTTAGTCATGCCGTCAGCTAACAGCACCGTCAAAGTTAACCATAGGGTTAGCACCCCTGGTTAGCACCAATGTATCCCGAATTCCCCATTTTGTTTACTTCTGGTATTGCAACAAGTAATGTTGTCGTCTGTGTCTCCTTATTGCTGTGAGGAAGACACGGGGGGCCGACTCTCACTTTATTTTCCCACCGTGAACAGAGCTGCTGTTAGCCACAACACACTCTTCCTCATCCCCCAGTCTCTCCATCCTTCCCCGTTCTCTTCACCTCCTGCGCCCCCCCCCAGCTCATCCGGGCTCACAGCACAGCAAACCCTCAGTAACAGAACACACGGGACACAGAAAGTATTGATAAGCAAACGATCCCTTTCACTTCAAGGAAAAAGAGGCAGAAATTTCTCTGCTGACGAAGAAAATGTCATTCTAAATAGTGAGTCCGTGTCCACAGTTCGTTGCACGCTCCAAATCGACTCGCAAAGGATTCATATAGCATTCTTTCCCAAAGTGGTGCGCAGCTCTCGTTAGAATAATCCCCGATATCAAAATCAAAGCCGCAATAACCGCCGTCCTTCCTTCTCTGAACCGGCATCATGAACGCAGCGTTAGCAACAAACGGCATAATGAGATATAACCGCACCGTTAAGACTTTAGCGGCGGTCCTTAGGTGTGTTAACTTTAACGTCAAGATAACACACGGTTAAAATTAACTGAGTTTTGAACAACAACATAACCGGACTGTTAAAGTTAACGGTCGGCTAAATGTATTTAACGGCTGGTTAAAAGATAACGGAGTTTTGAACAACTGGGCCCTGAACATGACTTACTTCTCTCAGCTATAACATTTCCATATTTTCAGGTCAGCCCAGCCAGCCGTGAAACATCGATAGGCATCCCTGCTTGTGACAGCTTTCTTTCTCCAGTGTATGAAGACGGGTTATCATGTAGGCTATCTGATCGATGTCAGTAAAATCCAGTCAGCCGATGTAGCTGTGTGAAAACTAATGCAGACTCTTTTTGGATCGCACCAAATAAAGGTGATTGTTTGCTGTTGAATCGTTTCAGTTCTCAGGGATTAAAATGATAAAAATCCATAACCTTACTTTGGCTCTACTACAGTGTATTCTGCTCTGAGTTCAGTATGACGGCGGGAGGACAGTGGGATGCGTAGGTGACGTCACCATCTGCAACCTAAAGATCACGTGACGTCATCTGACGTGTAACCGTGTACACGACGTTTAGTAGTCCCGATTACATGTGTAGAAAAAATTGTAAACGTTGACACCCCTACTAGGGTGTGTATTGGGATGGTCTGTTGGTCCTCTGATGGACTGGAAACAGGCCAGGGTGTATGCTGCCTCACCCAATAGCAGCTGGGATAAGCTATTTTATAGATGTATTTCGACAGTACTTTGATGTAACTTACTGTTGTAATGAGTTTATTTTCTATTCCTTTGGAGGCACTGTGCAGCACCTCATATTTATAAATATATATAAAAGGCTGGTATAAGAACTGATTATAAAATGAAAGCGATAAAGTTTGGTTTGCATTTGTTCATGGTTCTCTTTACCTTTGTGCAGCTTCCCTTTACATATATATTTTGATTTGGGGTTAATATTTGACTCCTGTTAATAAGTAAACACACACTTTAAATTCTGGAATAAATTTCTTATATCAACGTACCTCAAGCTCTGCTTTTCTTTGCTTAGTGTTGGCGATCATCAGTTTGTCTCTTTTTACTGCTCCTGTGAACATGAAACATATTTCAAAACAAATTTATATAGGATCTGTAGATTTAACTATAATCTCTATTCCATCTCCACCCACTTTGCTTAATGGCAGACATCTTTATCCCTGGTATGGTTGTTAGTCCACTCTGTTCAGACTTCTTCCCACTCAGATCTATACAATTAAATTAAAGCAAATATATTTAGTAGTTCAGTGTCCACTTTATATTACGGTGGCCGGGAAGTGCAAAACATTAATACATTTACTTGAAACACTTTTGCAAGTTCAACAAAACACTTATACAAGTTCAACAAAACACAAATACAAGTTAAAAAAAACACTTATACAAGTTCAACAAAACACGAATGCAAGTTAAAAAACACTTATACAAGTTCAACAAAACACGAATGCAAGTTCAACAAAACACGAATGCAAGTTAAAAAAACACGAATGCAAGTTCAACAAAACACGAATGCAAGTTAAAAAACACTTTTACAAGTTCAACAAAACACGAATGCAAGTTAAAAAAACACGAATGCAAGTTAAAAAAAACACTAATGCAAGTTCAACAAAACACGAATGCAAGTTAAAAAACACTTATACAAGTTTAACAAAACACGAATGCAAGTTCAACAAAACACGAATGCAAGTTAAAAAAAACACAAATGCAAGTTAAAAAAAAACACGAATGCAAGTTCAACAAAACACGAATGCAAGTTAAAAAACACGAATGCAAGTTCAACAAAACACTTATACAAGTTCAACAAAACACGAATGCAAGTTAAAAAAAAAAAGACAAAGACACGACCAGGAAGTGATTGGTGGCGATCGCTGCACTGTCTGTTCTTTCTTTCCTTTTTTTTTTCTTTCTTTCTTTCTCTTTCTTTCTTTCTTTCTTTCTTTCTTTCTCTTTCTTTCTTTCTTATTAAATGGGCAAAATTAATTGTACATGCATTGTATAATATTACAGAGATAAAAACATCTTCGTAATTTTGACGAGTAGGTATTTTTTGTTTCATTTCTTATTTTTAATTTTTAAGTTTAAAAGTCTTCCAGTAATTTTTAAAATCATTAGATTGAAAAACTAGAAAATAAGGGCATTTATCTATTTATTTTGCCAGATCATTTTGTGGATGTAATATTTTTGTAGGATAATGATAAAATTTAGATATGTAGGCCTATTTCTCATTTCAGGAAAAACAGTCTCTTTCTGCCTGTGGTAATATGAGTAATCGGTATCAATCGGTGATCAAAATCACATCATAACAGAAATTTAATTTTCAGGAGCGAAACTTCCCACATCCGGTATGCGCTGGCACCTAGCAACCAGGAACGCGGCGAATACAAACGGTTGCTATGCGGGATCAGCGCTTTATCTTTATCACTTGTCCCTGTGATAAATTGCTGTAAACCATGAGGAGGAGTTGTGCGGCGGTGTTCTGCACAGCACACAACCTTCAAGTAGGTGGAAGCTGTCTTTCTTCAGGTTTCTGGCGTATAACAAGTCAGCTGAGCGCCGTGATCAGTGGACCGAATCAGTGAGGAAGGTGAACAGAGATGGCAGTGTGTGGAGCCATGTAAACGTTTATTAATCATTGTACGTTTGTCTATATAACCACCTTCCCCCTAAAAATAATCAAATCACACGTTATAAAATAACCAACCCATATGTCATTACTGAGGCAGTGCCTCCATTTGAACACCTGTACAGTACCGGTTCACCCAATACGCACACTACGCACGTTGCGTAGGGCCCCGCAAACTCATAAAGGCCCCGTGAAGGGATTTAAAAAAAAAAAAAAAGTAAAAGAAAAAAACCCTGACGACGTCACCACCCGTCGCGCATTTCCAGCACATCAGGCAGGAGAGGAGAAGTGAGAGATGAAGCGGAGTTAAAGGATACGAGGAAATGAGAAGGAAAGAACATGAGGATGAACCGCAGGAACAGCAGTCAGGGAACTGTCTGCTCTCGGTGGGAGAATGGGAAGGACTTGTACAAGTTTGCCCTAAATTACTGAGGGGGGTGCGCTCCGGTTTGCTGGCTGCTATCAGTTTAGTTTCGGTTTTGAAGTTACAACTGTACTTACAAAACAATAAAAAGTAAATGGATAAATGTTACACCATCCAAGACAAAAATAAAACAATGATGATGGTTCTGATTCACAATGGATTCATTCAGTTTTCCACACTGTAATGACAGGAAAAACTGTTTCAGCGGTCTGTATTCTGCAACCGTCTATCCGTTATGCCTAACTGGCGTCTCTGTGTTACCATGACAACAGTGTTCAATTACAGAAATTAATGACTGTTTATCTATATTAACTCAGTTAACTGTCGATAATTATTACAGCTTTAGTCGAACCACTAATAATAGTAAAAGATAACATTGGCGAAAATGACAATAAGATTGTAATCAGACAGATAAACGTTCGTCTGTGCTAGTGTGCAGTGTCGACAGTGGGTTGACATGCTAACGCTAACAGTCGACGCTATCTTCACTTTAACTTTATATGACACATAAACCAAAATAACTGTGTACAACGGCAGACTCATTAAAACATCGTGAATAGAAACTGTAACACCCCTCTGATGAATCATGGACACAAGGCGTTCTTAGGATACTGGCATTTATTTGCACACACGTGCCGTCAACCATGCCGTGAGAACTGTATAAAGACATACAAACAATATATTTAGATAAACATTCTCACAGAGAATAAAATACAAAATCTACACATACAAGATATTACGATCATAAAGAAATCTTGTAAACTTAGAATATTTAAGCAACATAAATATGGTGCAGTGTCTCCCATGACTGTTGCTAGCACATTAGCACACACATTAACTGTTAAACATAAGTTTTCATACCTTATTGGCCGCATAACCTCAAAGGGGGTTAAAACAAATCATCTCGCTGTGCGAGTCTACTTCAGTCGCAAGGGCCGTCTGTCACTACAACACGTTGCTGCGACGTCTTCTCTGCATCTGAACCACGCAGCCTCGTGTCAGGGCATAAAGAGCAACATCAAAACACATCCTGACTGCAACAGCCCCAAAACCTTGGTTCCGCTATGAACATTGCCGCTTATTTGAACACTAAGTTATAATTACATAAATAAAGATATCTTAGCTTACATGTAATAACAATTTATTCAAATTGTTAAATGAACTTAAACCCTGCCAGTGGTCGCAGCTACACTCCCACCAAAAATCACTGGTGATTTCTTAAAGACAAAAAGAAGATACTAATAAGGACATTTTAGTCCTAATTATGACAGACTTATGATCAAATTCTGTTTTATTCTGCCTCAAAAAGGGTTATTGTCTTGGTAATTGGCCTATCCAAGAAGACTGGCTTGTTGACTCTTCTTCCCTTGTCATCAAGTGCTGAATCACTCATCAGCAGCTGCAGTTTTCTGACGTGACCATCTTCACTAGGGTACACCTTTGTGACCTTAGCCAGCTTCCATTCATTTCGTGGTGCTGTGTCATCTAGAAGAATCACTATGTCATCAGGTTTTGCATTTCTCTGTATCTTATGCCACTTCTGTCTCTGCTGCAGACTCAGCAGGTACTCCTTTTTCCACCTGGACCAGAATTTGTTGGCCAAGTACTGAACTCTGCGCCATCTTTTGCGAAGATAAACATCTTCTTTTATGAACTGACCTGGTGGGGGTAAGATCACAGAGGACTTCATAGTCAAAATGTGGTTTGGTGTTAGAGGCTGTGGCCCTGTGGGATCATTAAGCAGGTGTGCAGTCAAAGGTCTACTATTAATAATCGCCATGACTTCATAAAAATAAGTACGCAAAGATGAACAATCAAGTCTTTTAGAGGACTGCTCAAGAATGGAAGTCAAAACACTCCTTACTGTCCTGATCTGCCTTTCCCAGGCTCCCCCATATGGCTGGCAGATGGTGTGTTCATGACAAACTCACAGCCTAGTTGTCTCAGCCTTTCCTGATCCATCTCCTTTACAGCGTCCAAAAGCTCACGTTTCGCACCAACAAAATTAGTGCCCTGATCGGATCGAAGTTGGCGAACTTTTCCACGGAGGGCAATGAAAGCTCGAAGGGCATTAATGAATGCATCAGTAGTCATGTCGTCAAGTACCTCTATATGCACAGCACGAGAGCATAAACAGGTAAACAGCAGACCATAGCGCTTAAGCTCTTTCCTTCCCTCCTTAATGTAGAACGGGCCAAAACAATCCATGCCACAATAGGTAAATGGAGGAGTTGCTTCCACACGCTCACGGGGTAAGTCTGCCATTTTTTGCATCTCTGCACTCCGTCTGAACTTTCTACATTTGACACACTTGTAAATGTAGGAAGACACTGCTTGACTACATCCAAGGATCCAGATGCCACTGGCACGTAGTTCATTTGTTGTTATGCCACGGCCTTGGTGGTGTACTTGTTGATGATAGTGCGCGATCAACAACTTTGATACATGGCTGCTACTTGGCAAAATTGCTGGATGCTTGACATACGGATGCAACGTAGAATACTCAAGACGACCTCCTACTCTTAGTACACCTTGTTCGTCCAAGAAAGGATTAAGTTTGTGCAGCCTGTTTGCTTTGTCCTCTGTCGTCATGTCCTTTCCTTGTTGAAGGATGTGAATTTCAACAGCAAATACTTCCCTTTGAGCAATACCTATGATGGTGAGCTCTGCTTCTTGTCTCTCCTCTAGACTTGAAGCCTCATTGGTTCTTAATGTCAAGCCTTTAAATTCTCTGGCACAGCGCTTAAGTCTAGCAATAGCCTTGACCAAGTTTCTCCAGCTAGAGAACTTTGAGAAGCGACTGAGTAGTGAGTCTTGTGCTGTCAAAGTCTTGTGCACATGGGATTTTCGCAGTTCAGGGTCTTCAGCTGTTACATCTCCCACCTTAATGTCACCCCTGGGAAGATTGGTGCACCAGAGGAAATCTGGCCCAGTGAGCCAACTGGAGGCAATGAGACCCTTTGCCGTGAGGCCCCTTGATGCGTGGTCAGCGGGATTTTCTTCAGATGTCACATATCTCCACTGATTTGGATTTGTACTCTCCCTGATGCGCTGAATCCTATTTGCAACGAAAATGTGAAATCTTCTTGCATCATTGTTGACATAACCCAAGACTACCTTTGAATCAGTCCAGAAAAACTCCTGAGCTTCCACTTCTAGCTCCTTCCTCAGGAAGTCACTTGTTCGCACAGCGACAACAGCTGCTGACAGCTCAAGTCTTGGTACTGTGGTGACCTTTGACGGGGTCACTCTGGCCTTCCCCATAACCAATGAGCAATGGATTTGGTTGGATACGCTAATTGCTCGCAGGTAGGAACATGCACCATAGCCTGACACACTTGCATCACAGAAATGATGCAGCTCAAAACGCTGGACTTGATCAAAGTTGTCTGGGAGATAACATCGCTGAATCTTAACATCAACCAAGTTCTTGAGGTCCAAAAGCCAGGATTCCCACTGTGGTCGAAGCTCCTCAGAAAGTGGTTCATCCCATCCGATCTTATCACGACACATCTGCTGAAGTATTTGTTTCCCAACCAGAACAAATGGTGCAACAAATCCCAGTGGGTCGTAGACCGACGCCACAGTTGACAGAACTCCTCTCCTAGAAAGTGGCCGCTCATCGACTACCACTCTGAATCTGAACTGATCTGAGGTGATACACCATTTAATCCCAAGAGCTCTCTCAATCTGTAGCTCACCGAGAGCCAGATCTTTGTTTTGTACGGTTTCTGCACATTCTTCCTTGGGAATAGATGCAATAACCTCACTTCGATTGGAAATGAACTTGTGGATTCTTAGTTTACCAGTGCTGCAGAGCAGTCTTGCTTCTCTGACTAACTCTATTGCTTCAGCCTCAGTTGCAACACTTATGAGGCCATCATCCACATAAAAATTTCTCTCAATGAAGCGGATGCTTGCTTCACTGAAACGGCCATGTCCTTGAGCAGCAATGTGTCTGAGGCCATAATTTGCGCAGCCAGGTGACGAAGCTGCTCCAAATAGGTGCACTCGCATGCGATAGACTGATGGCTCCATGTGAAAGTCTCCGTTGTCCCACCAGAGAAATCTCAAGTAGTCTTGATCTTCTGCTCTTACATGAAACTGATAGAACATACGTTCGACATCACACATCACAGCTACTAGTCCCTTGCGAAAGCGACACAAAACACCTATCAGACTGTTTGTTAACTCAGGCCCGGTAAGCAGATGGTCATTTAATGACATGCCCTCAAACTTTGCTGAGCAGTCAAACACCACCCTTATCTTCCCTGGCTTGTGGGGGTGGTAGACTCCGTGGTGGGGAATGTACCATGCAGGGCTTTTGTCGATTTCCTCCACTGGAATCCTTTCTGCATCTCCATGAGATATGATCTCATTCATAAAGGTCACGTAATCCTTATGATACCATTTGTCCTTCTCAAACCTCCTTTTCAAACACCTGAGACGATGGCTCGCACACACTTTGTTGTTTGGAAGAATAGGTTTCTCCTCCTTAAATGGTAAAGGCATTTCACAGTGACCGTCCGGTTTTATTTTGATTCCCTCTTCCATTATTGACAAGAAACGTAGGTCTTCCTGAGAGAAATGCACCTCCTCTGCAGTTCTCTCATTGAAATCTGACTCAAGCATCTTTATCACATCTGGTGGAGTGACCAACTCTTTGACTTGGGTTCGACATATGTACTTCACCTCACTTGTGTGTGAAGCAGGTGGCTGAAGATGAGGCATTACCTGTCTCACGACAATCTTGTGGCTGCTCCCAATTGCATCACCATAATCAACACAAGGACTGACACAGCCAATTATGCTCCAACCTAGGTCTGTTCTCTGAGCAAATGGCTCATCATCCTTCCCAGACACCACTTCTCTGGGTAACAGGGCTTGTGGACAGTTATAGCCTATGAGCAATTCGACATCGCAGTCGATCCGGGGAGCAATCTCCTCTGCAAGATGCTCGAGGTGTGGCCATGCCTTTGCTGTTTTTGGTGTAGGAATATGACTTGGGTTAGCAGGAATAAACTCTCTTGAATAGGTTACTGGGAGAGAAACCTTCTTTGAAGAATAAAACCCTCTGACCTGCAGCCCAGTTAATCTCTGACTTGGAATGATTGTGCTTCTGGATGCTAATGTGGAGAGCTTCAACTGTACTGGCTCTTTGTGTGCATTCAAAGTTTCTGCCTTTTCTTGCAAGATGAATGTGGTGTCACTTTGGTTGTCTAAAAGAGCATATACAAGAATTTCATTGTCTGGGTTAGTTGTTGTTGACAACCAGACTGGGACAACTGTGGATGCATATGCACTGTTTGTATTCTGCACAACTCGATTGGATGTTGCTTCATTTGGAGTGTCAACGTCCTGTTTGGACTCTGTCATTTCCTTTGATCTCATCTTGTCCTTAGAGGTTTTCCACTGCTCTTTCTTTCCATTTGGTCTGTCACGGTCTTCATGAAGGCATGTTGGATGTTTCCTCTTACATGTATCACATACACTTCTTCTTTCACAAGTTTTTGAATGATGACCTGTTCTTAAGCATCCAAAACACAGTTTTTTAACCTGCACAAACTTAACTCGCTCTGAGATTGCCTTATCCATAAACTTTCTGCACGCCTGAATGTCATGGTTCGACTTCTCACAAAAAACACACCCTTTAACATCCGTGTTTTCCTCAGAGCTGCTCATCAGCACCTTAACTCCAACATTTCGAGTCTTTGCTGCCTTGGTCTTTTCTCCATCACTGAACTTAAGTGCATGAAGAGAAGTTACTGGATTGCAAGCTATTTTTGCCTCTCTTGCAATAAACTCGACAAACTGGCTGAAACTTGGAAATGACCTTGTGGCTTCTTCAATCTCCGTCACCTTTCTGTTCCATTGAGCTACCAACCAATCAGGAAGCTTGGTGAGAAGTTTTTGTTTTTCGTCGCAGTCATTTAAAACTTCCAGGCTCACGGGGTAAGTCTGCCCAGGCTTAATTTCTGAGATTGCTGCTTCGCAGCCTCTTAAGAAGTCTGAGAACTCTCTAAGTTCAACACTATCTTTGGGCCCTATCTTTGGCCATGAAGCGAGCTTATCCTTGAAAGCTTTTGTAACCACAAATGAGCTTCCATATCTTTCTTCAAGGATTTCCCATGCTGAATGGTAAGCAGCATCTGTACCTAGCAGGAAATAGCTCTCGAGTGCCTTCCTTGCTGGTCCTCCAACATACTTGCGTAGATAGTACACCCTTTCATTTACTGGGATTTTCTTTCTGCCTATCAGTGTCTGGAAGGACATTTTCCAGTCTTTGTATCTTAGTGGGTCTCCAGTAAAAACAGTGGGTTCAGGAACTGGAAGACGGCTGACATTAATAGACTCTGCTATGGCTTCAGCAAGAGCCATGGTACTATCCTTTGAATGTAGATTAGTAGCAGGTTCTACTTGTGTGGCATTTTGTGGTAATGTCACATGCTGTGCTATCTGGCTTTTTGAGATTAATGCACCTTTAAACTGCACAGGCTTGTGCTCATGAAGTAACTCTGATATGTCATCATCTGAGCTTACATCTTGTTCATAGACTTGTAGCCGTGCCTTAGCAGCATTCACATTCTTAACTGCCTCTAAGCGTGTGATCTGTCTGCGCTTCTCTTCTAACGCATTGCTTCTTGCAGCATTTTCTGCCTCCTGTAATGCGATTCTTTGTCTCTCCTCTGCTTCAAGTGCTTCAAGTTCCTTCCTTTCACTATCTATCTCTTCTAAGACCTTAAGTGTAGCTTGATTAGCGGCTAATTCCGCTGCAGCATCTTGTTTTCTTGCAGAGGAAAGGCTTGAGCTAAGGCTTTCAGAGCTTGAGCTGTTTTTCTGGGATGCTGCTGTTGAAAACACAGAACCATTTCTCAGACCAGTTCACTTGTTTCTTAGGAACACCTGTATTCTCATCTATCGCTTTAAGATGAGTGGAAGCACACTCAAGGATTCTTTTTGATACGGCATCGCAGGTGTCTACTCTGCGTCTGGTCTCGCTGTCTGGAAGTGTATGCTGACGCAAGTCTTCATAAGCTCGTTTTACATCTGCTGACAAAGAGTGTATCTGAGTTATGAGTTCTTGTAGGATCTCACTTGAGGGAGCTTTATCAAGTACTTTCTTTGCTTCCTTACCAACAACCTTCCATCTCTCATAAGATGTGGTAAAACGCCGTTTAAGTTTTTTAGTCTTATCATCATGGAGTTCTTGAGCCCTTTCAGTAAGTTTTCGGACTCTCTGACCTTTCCGCAATCCTTCAGCAGCAGCGGCTGACTCTTCAATGGCTGCAGCATTAGTTGGTGGGTCTGTGTCTGAAGGCTGATTGTAAAGGAATTTAGCCTGCTGTTGTGATGCTCCAGCTTCACTACCACCGAGCACGGCACCTTTGTTACTCTCATTCTCATCCATGTTCAGTAGGCTTGAGGATGACTTTAGTCAGAAATGTGGCTGACTTCACTAATAAGGGTTTCTTTGTTAACTTGTTGAAGATTAATTAAAGATAATGGAATAATAAAAAAACTAATTGCCACTAACTGAACCTCTTCAGTTTACCCAGGAATAACTGACATTATTTCAACAAGTGCTGAAAGCTCTAACATTTCAAATATACTCAACCTTTAGTGAATTTTCAACAACTTTCTTAATCACTTGCATTCACTTATATGTCACCTTAAATTGTTGTGAACTATGCAAATCGGACAACTTAAACCTTGTAAAACAAATAATTGAGCGCTCACTCCTTTATACTTATTGAAAATTCAGCTATATAAGCATCAAAATAATTGAACTAAAGTACGTTAGCAATAACCTTTACCTAAAACATGTACGAACACCAGAAACTTAACTTCTTTGGTAAGTGCAGAGCCCCTTTTAAGCATATAATAAGGATTCTCCACTTCTTAACATTTAACTTGATTTAAATGCATCACTTATTGGATTATCCACACACTTCTTCCGAACTCTGCTTGCCACTTGCTTAAATTACCGATGTATGCACAGTCTTAGGTGTTGATGCTTGAGTATGATGAAACCGAGGGAAACTTGCTTGCAGCTCCGTCAGCGTCGAGCGCAGATCGTCTTATTTCACCTCGTGCCGAGCAGACTTAAGTTCTCACTGTAACACCCCTCTGATGAATCATGGACACAAGGCGTTCTTAGGATACTGGCATTTATTTGCACACACGTGCCGTCAACCATGCCGTGAGAACTGTATAAAGACATACAAATAATATTTAGATAAACATTCTCACAGAGAATAAAATACAAAAATCTACACATAAAAGATATTATAATCATAAAGAAATCTTGTCAACTTAGAATAATTAAGCAGCATAAATATGGTGCAGTGTCTCACATGACTGTTGCTAGCACATTAGCACACATATTAACTGTTAAACATAAGTTTCATACCTTATTGGCCGCATAATCTCAAAGGGGGTTAAAACAAATCATCTCGCTGCGCGAGTCTACTTCAGTCGCGAGTGCCGTCTGCCCTTACAGCACGCTGCTGTGACGTCTTTGCTGGATCTGAACCACGCAGCCTCGTGTCAGGGCATAAAGAGTAACATCAAAACACATCCTGACTGCAACACCCCCAAAACCTTGGTTCCGCTATAAACATCGCTGCTCATTTGACCACATTCTAAGTAATAATACCATAAATCAAAATATCTTAGCTTACATGTAATAATTAATTTATTCAAAATTATTAAATGAACTTAAACCCTGCCACTGGTGGCAGCTACA